>CM073736.1:64669244-65337471 GCA_037113605.1 Calophaca sinica
TAATAACATAAAAGATACAAGTCGAAATTTGCGTCTTTGCTTGGTGACCAGAACCTCCAAAGATGCAAGCTCCCACCCTTTTGAGGCTCTATTCTTCTTCGCCTTCTAAACACGCCTTGAACTCGGGGAGTTCGGTGCGCTGTATTTCTTGCCAGATCTCATCTCCTATCCAAGTGGGCTGCCCATTGAGGCGGGCATCTCTAAGCATATCAGATAGGCGGTGGGAAGCCTTCATATGGAAGTTCTTCTTGATCTGCTCCTCCTGCTCTTCCTTCCAAGAAACCCTCTCCTGTATGAATATAATACGTTATTAAAAATAATTGAGATTCATGAAATAAAAAAATAATACGCAAAAAAAAAAAAATAAACAACTTACTCTGAAAGAATTGAACATGTGCCTCCGCTCAGCCACCGTCAGCGTCCCCCAGGTGGGCCAATAGGTGTGGTAATTTTGCTCAATTACTTCCGTGATAGCCTTTGCACCCTCTCACACAACAATCAATCCTTTTAGATTCCAACCCCAATTTGGACACTAAGCTTTTAGCCTCGTAATAACTTTTTGGCAAACCATCTCTGATAGGTGACGAGTCCAACATCATCTTCGTTACGAGATCCAAGCACACATCCGTAGCACCACAGTTGGACTTGAGAGCTAAAAGTCTCACACACATTGATAACTTAGACTCGTGAGGCCCCTCAAACAACGACTTATTTGTTTCTAACAAGAGATTATAAAATCTTTGTGCAGTCTCATTTGGAAGTTCATCTGTGTCATCATACTGTGGCTCCTCGAATGATACGTTGACCCCCAAGGCATCACAAACCATATTTTGCATCAATTCAATCTGCTCACCATATCCCGTATCTACGCAATTACTTGAAGCACCTGTGCAATTATCGCCAACCCCTAATCCAACCCGAGGTAACTCTTCACCATGTCTAGTCCAAATGCAGTAATTAGGCATAAATCCAACTCTCTGCAGGTGCAGCATGACCTCTCCTGGGCTCTTGATCTTTCTGCAATCGCATTTAAGGCACGGACATCTAATCCCTCCATTAATTTCGAAATCTTCGTGTGCCATTGCGACTTGAACGAAGTGATCAATCCCATCGCAAAAAGATTGTTTCAAACCCCCTCTTCCGGATACAACCTATCGTGACATCCAACTACGATTGAAGGAAAAAATTCCATCTTCTCGCATGTCAAAAATGACAATTTCAGAAGACGACATTCTTACAACCGCCCTCTTTCTTTAAATGGTACGCCTCTCTCCCCTTCGAGGAAAAACTTTTTCCGAACTCGTATAATAGTCATTCCGTAATTCTCATATCTTATACTTGACAAAATTTGTGACATTTCCCATTGGTCTCGAGTACACAAAATGATCGCAGATTAGGAACAAGGCAATCAAGTATGCACCCAGAGAACAAAAGGAAATGAATCTAACCAAATTTCATCAAATATCAAGATACGAGAATCAAGCAACAACTATTATACAAGTAAAGAAAAAGTTTTTTCCCAAACTGTCCGACTTGGACAATTCAAGGTTCAATATACAATGAACACGTGGTATCTAAAAGAGTACACGCACTCAATAATATATTGAACCTCAAACGAGAAGCTAAGGCTTTTCTCCGATACTAATAACAACAATCAAACATCCATTTCATCAATAATTAAAAAGTAACATGTTGAAAGTTGACATCCTCTTAAAGGATAGAATTAAACAAGCATACCGACGGCAAGGGAAGCATAAATCCTTTTAACAATTTTGGTTTTCATAGTGGTTTGGCTTGGTATATGCCATGAAATTAGAGCTCCTATATGGTCACATCTACCATACATCCTAATCCATTAATTGGCCAAAAAACAATCATTTTCTGTTTCTGCAGTTAAAAAACTAGCCTAGCACCAGAATCTACTACATTAACCAAGACAATTGATGGTATCTCTAAACAACATAAAATTGGTTACTTTATTATTTTTAAAAAAAAATAAGATCATCACATAATTAAATTCATCAAATATAGGATTTTAATAGTTTATAATTAGTGTCTGATACGATTAATTTGGGAATCAATTTCCTCGTGAAATTCATGTCTTTGTGTAATAATATGTCTTTCATATGTTAAATTTTTAGTTTAATAAACGTTGTTTGTATTTATGATATAGTATATAGTTATAATCTGTAAATATTTTGGAGATTAATATGGTTACTATCTCAATATAAATTGGTTTCTATAAGTATAGCGAGACGTAGCATGAACATAGGATCAGAGATTCACTTACTGAAATTGAGTTTATGTGTTGCTTGCTAAATGAATAATCTACATGCTACCTTACTCTAACATAAAATATACATCAAACAAAATTCCCTCTGTGAAGAGAACTATACATCACTTCAACATAAAACATCCTTTGTTAGCCAAAACACACATCACCTCAAAATTCTCTCTCTGGAGAGAACTATGAAGCAAATCAAATAAATATGTCGGTGTGGGGGTCAACAGCCAACCCTTTTCCACCCAATGAGTCAACCAACATTTCGTTAGAGTGCATACCTAATTCTCAGAACAAGAGAGTGTCCACGTCCTTCGATGTGAGTGGTAGTCTCGGAGCAATGTCGTGGCCTCGAACTAAAAATACAGAAAAAACATAGAAAATTTTAACTAACAAGCTACCAAATAGCAATCAACAAAAATGAGCAGGATGCCAACCAAACAACAATCATGTTATAAAATAATTCCAAATAAACCCCAAGTAAGCTTTTTGGCTTTCACTATTTTTATCAAATCATTAATTCTCAAAAGCTATTTAACCTCCTCATGTAAAACATATAATAGAGCATAATAGAGTGGTGGTGGTGGTGGTGGCGGCCTGGTTTCGCGAACAATCGTTGAAACGTTGGAATAGTTGGAACTTAGGCTTAACACAAAAATTAAATAGAAAAGCACAAATGTAAAGACATACATCATATATTATCCTAATACATTTATCCAATTAAAATGTTAAAGCAGTCAAATACTAATGTACATAACATGCATAATATAAAATAGAGGCTAGGTAGTGGCGGCTCCTTGAGGGGTCCATAGGACAAAATCGGGCAGTAGAATCCTCCGAAGGAGTCGATGGAGTGTAATCTGCTACGGTGGGAGAATATTTTGGTGTGGACGGAGTGTAATCCTCTCCGATTGGAGAATACTCCGGTGTGGATGGAGTATACTCCAAGATCTCATCGTCATCATTTGGAGACACGAACGATGTATGTCCTCGATGAGCATCACCGGTAGCTACAGCCTCCCGGGATCACCATCTTTGGTTCATCAAATCACGATCCTCAAAGCCACGATCCTTAGTCACGATGACAAAGCTATTTCGATACTCCTCGCAGACATCATCGGCCTCCTGGAAGGCATAGGAGGATCACGATGGCGAGCATCGCGATCCTCAATCGTCACAAAGCTATTCCGATACTCCCTTGCGGACATCATTGGCCTCCTGGAAGCCCTACCTCGACCACGGTTTCCATCTAAAGACATTGTACATTTGTTGTCAACATTGGTCGATCATGAGCATATAAAGCGAAAATAATCGAATTACAACAAAGCGAACAAAGGCATAGGTTTGCGATTTAAGACTTTATTCCAATATTTTTTCAATATTTTTTTCAAATCATGATGCTAACCGAGCAGGATGCGCCAACTAGAATTGTTTTTTTTCCCCTTCTAATTAGCATGCTTAAGACAAACTTTTAACCTTGGACATAATATAAGTATCCTAAACTTTTAAAACAACTAACAATCCACAAAATCAATAAGAGCAGAGCAACCGGCAAACAACTAACAATCCACAAAATCAATAAGAGCAGAACAACCATCAAACAACTAATAATCTCACGCAGTGCTACTCTTGCAAAGCTACTAAAACAAAAATCAAATACCAACAACAGGGAATACAAACAAACCTTAGTTCCCAAAATCACAGAACACAAAATTGGAGGTCAAGCCACAAAAGAATACCTGTGATGCACCAAAAACCTTCAAAATCACGTCAAAAACCTTCAAATCACTTCAAGAACCTTCAATCGTTCCTGAAACATCGAAAAGGAACACCAAATCAATTTGGGATTCGGAAGAAAAAAACACGAACAAAGAAGGACAGAATAGAGACAGAGAATAGACGGTGGTGGCAGAGGTGACGGCAGACCACGGTGCTGTGGAGGTGGCCGCGGAAGGTACTGTGGAGGTGGCGGCGGCGGACGGTGCTGTGGAGGTGGCGGCGGATAGAGAGAGAGATGAGAGACAGAGAGAGAGACAGACACGGTGGTGGTGGTGGTGGCAGAGGAAACGCGGTGGTGGTGGCGACTAAGACGTGGTGGTGTGGGCGGGGTGGCGGTCGTGGTGGAGGTGAGAAAGAGTGAGAACAGTGAGAGAACAAAGAGATTAGAGAGAATAGAGTGGTGGTGGTGGTGGCGGCCTGGTGGTCGTGTGGGCGTGGTGGTGGTGGCGGCGTAGTGGTGGGGCGGAGGAAGAGAGGGAAGTGAAAGAGAAGAGGGATGAAGATGGAGGAGAAAGGGAAGGCCTGGCCACGGTTATTATCACGCATGCAAGCGGCATTTTACCGACGGTCTAGGCCGTCGGTAAACTGTTCGGCATTACCGACGGGTTTTTTAACTTACCGACGGTATAAGGCCGTCGGTATTTGAAAAATAGGCGCGAAAATGAAATATCTTTGAAATTACCGACGAGCATTGACCGTCGGTAAATCAGATTCCATTTACCGACGGACTTGTTGTTTTACCGACGGGTTGGCCGTCGGAAAATCCAACGTTTAACCGACGGTCTCTGACCGTCGGTATATGCCCGTCGGTAAATCCGAATTTTCTTGTAGTGGTCCTACATGGCTATTTGCTCTGCGTAGCCGTATGGCAAACTTACTAGGGGGTCTAGTAAGTGTAGTAGTGCTCCGACCAGCTATAGGGTGTCAAATGCTTTTATCTCAATTGTTGTAATAGATGCTTTATGTTTCAAGACTTGAATCATTTTATGTGAATGTCTTAATTAAATTCCTTCGCATTGTTTTGTGAGTTAAACCTGATAATGTACTTTCCACCGCCTTCGAAAATGCTGTAATACTCTGGTTGCGAATTACTTAAGGGAGTTTGAACAGGAAAAAAAAAGACTCACATTTTTAGAAACCATGCAACAGCGTATTCCATTTTCGGAAGTACTTTGGACTGTTGAGATTAATATGTAGTTTAGTAGCGCTCCGGAAGTGGGGTGTTACAATTTGGATGCCTACAGTTTATGTTTTAACTTAATTGGAGGCCCTTGTTGAGCAAGGAGCCATAAGAGTTGTTGATTAACATGTTTAAATGGATTAAAGTATGTTTATCCTTTAAAAGTTGATGATTTATGTGTTGTGGTTGGAAAAGGCATGATTTAGGCTAATAGGTATTGTTTGGATTGTTTAATGGCATGACTTGTAATATAAAGTTGTTGTTTTGAATATTGATTAGGTGCTCTTATGCCTAGAATTAAGTTAGAATTGATGACTAACATGTTTTAGTAGATTAATGCATGTTTAATGACAAAAGGTTGATGCCTTATGTGTTTTGGAATAACCTTGGATCATTAATTATAGTTGTATAGTTTAGTAACATGAATTGTGGTAAGAAGTTGTTATCTTGACAATTTAGTTAAGAATTCTCATGTTTGGAATTAATTTAGTATTGATAAATAGCATGTCTTAGTAAATCGGTGTATGTGTAATAACAAAAGGCTTGTGCTTTATGTGTGTTTATTAGCATGAGTATGATATAAGATTATTGGTTCTATTTAATTGAAAGAAGCATGATTCGTATGTTTTAATTGTGTTTTAATGCTTGGCTAAGAGTTCTCATATTTTAGAATTAATTTGGGGTTGTTATGGCTATATGTACAAATGGTGTTGGTTGATTGTGTTGGAAGTGTTGATGTAGTAAAAGCATGATGTAGGACTAAATAATGTTGTGATGATTATGTAAAGGCATGATGCATGTATTTTAGTTACTATTTTAATTGGTAAGTGTAACACCCGTATTTTTACGATACGTTATTTAACGTTATTTTAGTATTTTTGGTTGTAATTATTCTATAATAAGCAGTTTCTTGTTCGCTAAGCAAGTGATTTAATTAAATCTAGATCAAATTGAATTTGATAATTAATATTTTATATTAATTCATGGTTCGAATATCGTCGAAAAATTCTAACGAAGTTTAAATCGCGTTTGAATCAAGGCGATTTTACTTGAGATAAAATTTTAAACGAATACCGATTTTGATGAAAATTGAATCGTGACTTGTTGTGATTATTTTTGAGTGTTTTAGATTGTTTTTAATATGTATGATAATTTATTTTCACGCGGTGAATTAATTTCTCGGTAAATTAATTTTCGTGAATTAATCGATTGGAAATTAATAGGTAACGCGATTACTTGACGCCGTGTTTTAGCAACTCTTAGACTCTAGATTTAGAGGGTAATCATGAGAGATGTGAGATTAGATGGGATAGATTAGTTGATGTGATTAGCATCTTTACTTTATGGTTAGGTGTCACTTAATGTTTGATTAGTTTTTTTAACACTTTATTAGACTAAGTTTTAACCAAGTGTTTATTTTAAGCATAAAAAGAAATAATCCCTCCCCTTTATTCAGCCCCAAACCTAAGTCCCCACCCTCTCACTACCCTCACATTTTATTTCTTCTTCAACCTCTAGTGAGAGAAGCTCTCAACCTCCATGGAAGTCCTCTTCATCATACCTTGAGCTACTCCATTTCTCTACTTCAATCTTCTTGCTAGTTCTTCTTCTACACTCCATTCCTACCTAGCTCATCATCAAGAATTTGGAGAACACATTTCCTTTCCCTAAAACAGCCCCTAGGCCGCGAGCTCTAGGAGAAGGAGAAGTGGTTGCTCTTTTCTTTTTCTTCTTCATTTTCATGCTTGTTTTCTGTTGGTTTTGTGCTTGATTGTGATCAAAAGGAGATGAGCACTTTCATTCCCAATTCTTGGAACCTTAGGGCGAAACCCTAAGGAAAAAAAAAGAGGGAAAATGTGTGATCCTTGGTGAATCAAGTAATTAGTTGGTTATTTAAGCTCTTTGATGTTGTTGTTATTGTATTGAACTCATAGTTTTGGAATTGGAAGTTGTTGGATAATTTTTATGAGGAAAGCCTATTCTTGAAAGAGGGAAATGGTAGAATTTAATTGATGAAGCATGTAATTAATTGATGATTCTAGCATAATTGTTGTTGTTGTTGTTATTGTTGTTGTTGTTGTTGTTTTAGTTATAGTTTTGGAACTAAAACTTTGTTTGGGTAATTTTTGATGAAAAAACCTATTCTTGAAAGGAGGTTAAATTGAGTTTGGTTTTGTTTGAGTTTTAGTTGTGAGTTAGATTGTTGTTTTGTGAAAAATTGGACTATGGAAGGATGTTATTTAGTTGGTTTGGAAGTTTTGCAACTTGTCTCCTATTTTTGTTGATGATGGCCGCGAGCCATATAGGATATGTGGAAGGAAAATTGTTTTGCAAACTTGTTTATGATGGTTGTATGATTATGTTTGTGGGCTTTGGAAAATTTAGGAAAAGTTTTGATTGCATTTGGACTTGTTTTGAGGTTTTTAAGGCGATGAAGCACATGAGGTAATTGGGTTCCTTGAGACCCAAGGTACCAAGTGGAGCCTTGGCGTCAATATTTGTGAAAAGAGTTGAATAATAATGACGTTTATTTCCTAAGTTTTCAAGAAAATGATTTCTTAGTCCTTAAAATTTGATTCTTGAATTAGTTCTTAATTTTTCAAGTGTATGTAATTATTTGAAAACT
The DNA here is from genome assembly GCA_037113605.1 of Calophaca sinica. NCBI lineage: Eukaryota > Viridiplantae > Streptophyta > Magnoliopsida > Fabales > Fabaceae > Calophaca > Calophaca sinica. The sequence goes on from CM073736.1 coordinate 64,677,111, forward strand.
ATTATTTCAAATTATGTTCTAAGTGTGATTGTTGGTTAGGAAAAGGGTTGGATTCGAGAGCCTAAGGTTTCGAATTAAGTCTTTAGAATTGTACTAAGCTTGTCATGTAGTGAGTTCGTGCGACGCGGGATCGAGGCGTGCAGTACCACGCTAACGGACGACTTTGGTAAGGGCAACTTTAGATATTGCATAGGATTTAATTTGAAGTCTTTAAGTGAAGAAGTCTGAGAACCTCAGGGTTTGAAGTGAGGGTCTCGTACTCCTTCGTTTGTTTTATTCTCTGATATCTATACTAATTATTTAATGGGCTTGTTTGCAAGAGGTTGGCAGCTGTCCCCAACCCCCCCACACTTGTTGTTTTCCTCTTTATTAACTCCACTGAGTTGCAGAGGGATGAATTGTATTCTAATGGTTTGCGATATGACTTGGTTGCATTGTCTTGCTATGAATTGCTGAACTGTGTTATGTCGTGATGAGTTCTGTGTGAATATTTATTTAATATGAGGTTGAATAATTATTCGAGTTTACTTCTTTGAATCATCGTATGCGTCGATTTGTTCATTGGGGTTGTGAGAGTTTGTCGTGATGTTTTTGAGCTTCGATCCGATTAACCTAGGGTGCTAGGATCCCCTAAAAAGCTCCGGCTGGTTTTTCGGTAGCTTAGCTAGGCGTTGTAGTGTCAAGGAACTTGAGCTGAATGTCCTAGGGTGAGCGGAGAGCCCAAGGCTACGGCTGGTATTCAGTGGATGGATCAGCGTTACTTTCTGAAAATTTCAGGGAATGTTTTGGGAGAGAGTCTTGGGTTGCATTATGGGGTATTTATGCATTTTGTTATCTCTTGTTCTATATTTTGCTGTTTCTATGATTATTTGAGAAGTTGACCATTTCCCGTGGTTCCTTCAACCGATGATGGCAACCCAGGCGATGGCGAAGACACTGGTGATAACGGCGATGACGACATCGCCGGAGATCGTGTTTGACTTTCCAGACATCGAAGCACCTTCGGCGATGGAGTTCGATCCCATCTCCCGCCGTGTTGTATATACAGGGGATGTTGTATAGAGCTTTCGAGTGGATGGACTAGTAGTGAGACAGTAGACGTCTAGACGTGCAATTAGCTTTCCGATCCGGACGATGCAGGTGGTGGATGCTTGGCGCAACATTCAGAGAGAGCAGACAACGCCAGCATCATCTTCTTCGCCAGAGGGACCTCTTGGGATTCCGAGGCGTGCTGCTTCCCGTTTTGCTTCCCGAGCCAGACCACCAAGGATTCGGTGGACCGCTCGAAAGAGCGTGATCAGACGTGGGACTACAGGTGCTTCTACCTCCCGAGCGGCTGCCATTCCGAGTTCTTTGGCAGGATCTGAGCCTGAGGCAGAGCCGGTTTCTCCCGTGTTAGTCAGGACCCCTTCCCCACCGGGACACTTTTCACCCGTCTGCAGAGAGTGCGGTGAGGATGGGTGCAGCAGCGTAGGATTTCTGGATGAGGCGTTGATAGAGGAGGACGTTCCTGAGGGTGTACCTGCTACGACACCTTTCATTGACTTGACCGACGAGGTTACGGCGGACCCGATGGACGAGGAAGAGGAGGAGGATCCATCTGAGGATCCGGATAGCTATCTGTAGATGTTGTGATCGTCTGACTGCTTGTTTATATTTTGGATGACTGTAGGATTTGTTTATGGTGTACAGTTTTGTTTGGTGGATGTCTTTTGTGTACTGTAGGGTAGATTGCTGGTATACTTTTGGAGCAGCCCCCTGCGTGGGTGTCTACCGGGAGTACCCCCGGGGTATGATTATTCTCGCGAGGATTCTTATACTTTAGGCGTATTCTCTTATACATATTTGTGCACTGATTTTCTTTTGTATGCGCTACTTATGACTACCTTGTTTATATATATGTGTATGTATTTTCAGTGCATTTGTCTTGTGTCTAGATTGCATCATATTTCTAAACGTTGTGGCTACTCTGAGTGTGCTTTGCGGGTATTGTTGTTTAAAAAAAATGTACCGCATTTTCTAAAGGACACAAGAGTACTATTTTAAAAGTGCGTCGCATATAGGTTTGGTTTTAGTTTAGTAACGGTCCGGAAACAGGTCGTTACATTAAGTGTGTGCTCATATGCTGAGGATTAACTTAGAGTTAATAAATGTTATGTATGTAATGCCTTGATGATTCGATAGTAGAAGAGCATGATTGGTATGAATTGGTGTTCTTGATGATTGGATAACATGAGTTAGAACTTGTAACTAATATTAGTGGCTTTTGATTTGATGCTTAATTATTGGGATTTTTTGTTGTTGTTAATATAGATGTTTATACGTGACTATGTATGTACTATGTGTTGGTGTTCTCGTAGTTGTAAATTTAACATATGTGTGAAGAATTTGAGTTCATCGTAATAATCTAAAATGCATGATAATAAGTTTTGCTCACTGTTTTGAAATTGATGGTATAGCTAGAATCAAGGACAGTATAGTGATGATGCTTACTAATATGGGAATTCGGATTTGAACTCTAACGTGTTAAATTGTATGTTGGAATTAGAATTGGATGGAAAGGTCATAATGAACTATGGACTTGTTTTAGATACCGAATTTGGTAAAAGAATGACGGACTAATGGATTAAAATAAGTAGTTATGAACTAAGGGGCTAAAAAGAAGTATGTGAATTACTTTGAATAAATGTGGAACCATTAATTATTAAGGGCATGAATTGAATCAAGGATGAATGAGTAGAAACCTTAAGGATCAATTGGTAGTTTCCTCGGACTTTGAATTAGACGTGGGACCACTTAGGAAGGGTTCCCAATGCGCGAATTGCTGAAAAACTGGGTTACTACTGTTCTGCAGGTTCTGTGAATCGATTCACTATTGTGTGAATCGAAGCTGTGAATCGATTCACAGCAGTGCAATTCGATTCACAGAGGGATGTTTAGACCCTGAATCGATTCACAGGGCTTCTGAATCGATTCACACCCTTGTTTAATGATAAATTGATGTTTAAAATAATTTGTAGGGGTTGGTTTAGGGTAGTAACCATTTAGGCTTATTAAAGGTTGAATGTTTGGCTTGTTTGAAGGGGTTATCGGTTAGTGACCCCATAATTGATGATGGTCGCTGGTGCGTCCAAATATCGTGCATGTTGTTTGGTTTGGTTGATTGTTGTGTATTGGTCACGAGTTTAGGACCAATTAATAGGTTGGTGTCCAATGGTTTTATTGGGTACCGTGTGTTTGTACTATTCGTCGCCGGTCTACGACGCAATAGGTTTCGTTGTTTGCATTCGGGTTTCTGTGGTGGCACCTCATCGATGATTCACTGATGGAAGGGACCTCGTGGCTCGAAGAATCGATTTGAGGATGACAAGTTACTATGACGACACTCATCGACGTTTCACTGCTTGGGGGGACCGCATGGCTCGTTAGTCTCTGTTGTTCGTTAGTCGTTTGGGTGTAGACTTTGAGTTACTATGGTGGCACTCGTCGACGTTTCATTGACGGGGGGATCCCATGGCTCGTTGGTATTGGTTTAAAGAACATTGAGTTACTATGACGACACTCGTCGACGTTTCACTGATGGGGGGATCACATGGCTCAATGGGACGCCATTTAAAAAGAGTTACTATAGTGACACTTGTCGACATTTCACTAACCGGCGGATCCCATGGCTCGATGGCATTGTACGGATGTTGGGGATGCTCACATTCGCTCACCCGGACAAGGTAAAGGATCCTAAGGTTAAGTTGAATAGTTGTAGATTCGCGTTAACAGGTTACCGACGTAGGATTGTGACTGGTTACATGGTGTTTGTTGGATTGTATGCTTGTTGTTATACTCGTAACATGTTGAATCTAAGGTTATGTTGAATAAGTTACAGGTCTGCATTAGCTAGTTGTCGACTAAGGATTGCCGACCGTTTTGATGATACACGATGACTTATCGTCGAGACTTGTTTGACTGAATGAAATGTTGTCTGACTATTGATGCAGCATATTATTTTGCCTATGCCGTTCTCTTTTCATTTGAGTATGATTCCTCACCGCCATGTGTTTTGTGGCTACTTGTGCACGCCGTGTACGAGTAGACTATGAGTTTGCAGGTGATGACGTGGACATGGACGCTGAGGAGTAGACTATGTGCTGCTGCTTAGCTTAGGAGTTATTTACGTATTATATTGATATTACTTACCGATGAAAACAAAGGGTCAAGCTCTTAGAGATGTGACATCGGGTTGTTGGGTTTAATTCCGCAATTTGTTTTTATTCCGCAAATGAGTTACGTCGATGTGAAACTTCTACTCCGTGAAAGATTTTTGTAAAACCACATTTTTATCTTATTCGCATACGTTTCTATACATTTCTTATACGATGGGGTAGAGGGTGTCACATTTAGTGGTATCAGAGCAGTTTGGTCCTAACCGGATTGTCTATGTGTCTATTATGTGTGTCTGTGTACTCTTGTGTGTTTGCTTGTACTAGAATAGTGACAACTATACGATATTATTACGAATTTGAAACTAAATTGCCTATCATTTATCTTAGTAGGTATGGCAAACAGGAATGATCGTGCTGTTATTGACGCTACGGGCGGGCCGCTTGGCTGGAGATCAGGGTCTCGCCAACTTTCAGAAGAATAACCTGCCATCGTTCAAGGGAGCCCATGACCCAGAAGGAGTTCAGCAGTGGATCGAAGAGATTGACAAGATTTTTCAGGCTATGACATGCAACGACGCGCAGAAGGTTGGCTTCGCTACATCTGTATTGGCTGACGATGCCACACACTGGTGGGGGATCTGTCGACAGCACATGGAGGCGCAAGGTGTAGCGGTCACTTGGAACACCTTTAAGGGTCGGTTTATGGATAAGTACCTTCCAGAGGAATTGTGTGAACTGAAGGAGGTGGAGTTTTGGAGTTTGACACAGGGAGACATGACCGTGGAAGAATACGCAGCGAAATTCGAGGAGCTCTCCTGTTTTCACCCACCTATTCAGTTTCCCACTTATGAACGGTCCAGGTGCATTAGATTCGAGGATGGGCTACGTCCAGAGATCAAATGCGCTATGACTTCACGAAAGATCTGTGACTTGGCTTCCCTGATAGTTGATTGTCAGATTTGCGAGAATATCTACAAGCTAGGAGCTGCATACCTTAAAAGTCTAAAACGTCGACGAAGCAAGAGACTAACTAGTCAGGATACATACCGCATTCTGAGAACCCCTTGATTATACCTTTACATCGTTGGTACGACATATTCTCTTATGACATAGGAACTTCATAGTAGACTTAGTAGGTTGCCTCTTGATGATGTAGACGATATTCTTAGTATAGACTAGATAGCTGTTAACCCCATCATCTCGCATTAACCCCGCATGACCACTGTTCCAATCTCAATAGCTGAAGAAGCAAATCGAAGAGTGAAGGCAAAAGTAACTTGGTGATAAGATTGTTTAAGTGTAAAATTTTGGTTGGAGAAGAATAGTTTTCTTGGAAAAGTAGTCCCCAAAGGAGTTAAGTATGAGGCAGCGAAGATGGATGGAGTTCTGGTAGGACAATTAGACTTTTGAGTACTTGCTTAAGAGAATTGAAGACCGGGAAGTGTAGTGACCACACGAAAAAGGGATTTTGCTTGGAAAAATTATTTGGAGCAGAGCAACAGAAGGAAGCACCACGTGGGAGCTAGAGACTAGGGTGAAGGAGTTATGTTGCAGCTGCTTACCACAGGATAATAGAAATTCCGAGGACAAAATTTTTATAAGGGGGTGGAATTGTAACACCCTGAATTTCTTAAGCCTAAGCGTTAGAAATTATAGAGCCGTTGGGTGTTATTTGGGAGTTGAATAAGTGTTTAGTACCTATTTACATAAGGACATGTCTAGACTTGACTCTATCATTATGTTTAGTCAACGCAGTCATCGTATTCTTCATTTTCTAACCCTTTAAAGACTGAATGGGAATTACGCGTCTTCATGAAAGTTATAGCTTTATCCCTTATCTTTCAATTGGCTTTGGTTTGACTTGATTTTGATACCTACAACTCTAGATATGCTCTCCCGAGTAAATGCAGCACAAGTGTAGAATTGGAAACACCTGAGTCAATTTTAAATAGATTTTACACCATGTTGGATTCTATTTTAGGAAAGAACTGTGAAACAAGACTTTATAGAAACTTCTCTTATCTTTCCAACACCACCAAGAACACCTCAATTGGATACCCGTAACTCAAGTTATGTCCAAAACAGACTTTGTGAATCGATTCACACGTGGATGAATCGATTCACACCTACTGACAGTGTTTTTTTAATTAGCGGGTCACCCCATTTCATCTCCAAACATGATGGGACTCATAAATCGCGACCCAAACCTGATCCTAGGCCTATTAGGACTCTAAAATCTAGTTTTAAACATTGGTTAAGAGGTCTCAAGAACCCTAGAACTCCTTGGAGCTCTATTGTTGCCGTTGCCACCGTTTTCGCTGTTTCTCTCTCGTTTCTCAACCAAATCGAGTCCTGTCTTCGAGGCTGTGATCGTAAGAACATTATTTTCATTCCTCTTGGTTTCTTTTCTATTTTTATGAATCAAAATTCGTGACCCTCACTGTTCTATGGTTTATGTTTTCTTAGAGTTTCTTCCTTTCTTCTCTAATTGTTGAACTTAGAGTTGTTGGATACCACAAGGCTTGTAGTAGCAAAGAATTCAATCCCGGATCCTCTAGGACACTTTTGGAGGCTGGTATTTGCATAATGTATGGGGGGTGGTGGATGATCTCATGGAAAGAGGCTTATGGCTTCAAATAATATGTTAGGGACGTCCCATGATCCTTATGCCTTGCGGGGTAAAACTATTGTTGGGTAATCCTTGCAAGAGCATGGATTTGGATCCTATGGTTTATGTTTTAACTTAATTGGAGGCCCTTGTATGAGCAAGGAGCCATAAGAGTTGTTGATTAACATGTTTAAATGGATTAAAGTATGTTTATCCTTTAAAGGTTGACGTTTTATGTGTTGTGGTTGGAAAAGGCATGATTTAGGATAATTGGTATTGTTTGGATTGTTTAATGGCATGACTTGTAATATAAAGTTGTTGTTTTGAATATTGATCATGCACTTTTATGCCTAGAATTAAATTAGAATTGATGACTAGCATGTTTTAGTAGATTAATGCATGTTTAGTGACAAAAGGTTGTTGCCTTATGTGTTTTGGAATAACCTTCGATCATTAATTATAGTTGTATGGTTTAGTAACATGAATTGTGGTAAGAAGTTGCTATGTTGACAATTTAGTTAAGAATTCTCATGTTTGGAATTAATTTAGTATTGATAAATAGCATGTCTTAGTAAATCGGTGTATGTGTAATAACAAAAGGCTTGTGCTTTATGTGTGTTTATTAGCATGAATATGATATAAGATTATTGGTTCTATTTAATTGTAAAGAAGCATGATTCATATGTTTTAATTGTGTTTTAATGCTTGGCTAAGAGTTCTCATATTTTAGAATTAAGTTGGGGTTGTTGACAAGTGTTCTTATATGGCTATATGTACAACTGGTATTGGTTGATTGTGTTGGAAGTGTTGATGTAGTAAAAGCATGTTGTAGAACTCAATAATGTTGTGACGATTATGTAAAGGCACGATGCATGTATTTTAGTTACTATTTTAATTGTTAAGTATGTGCTCATATGCTTAGGATTAACTTAGAGTTAATAAATGTTTTGTATATAATGCCTTGATGATTGGATAGTAGAAGAGCATGATTGGTATGAATTGGTATTCTTGATGATTGGGTAGCATGAGTTAGAACTTGTAACTAATATTTATGGCTTTCGACTTGATGCTTAATTATTGGGATTTATTGTGCTTAAATATAGATGTTTATACGTGACTATGTATGTACTAGGTGTTGGTGTGCTCGTAGTTGTAAATTTAACATATGTGTGTAGAGTTTGAGTTCATTGTAATAATTTAAAATGCATGATAATGAGTTTTGCTCACTGTTTTGAAATTGATGGTATGGCTAGAATCAAGGATAGTATAATGATGATGCATGCTAATATGGGAATTAGGATGTGAACTCTAACTATTAGAATTGGATGGAAAGGTCATAATGAACTATGGACTTGATTTATATATTGAATTTGGTAAAAGAATGACGGACTAATGGATAAAAATAAGTAATTATGAACTAAGAGGGCAAACAGTAGATAGGAGACATATTTGAATTACTTTGAATGAATGTGGAACCATTAATGATTAAGGGCATGAATTGAATCAAGGATGAATGAGTAGAAACCTTAAGGATCAGTTGGTAGTTGCCCCGGGCCTTGAATTAGACGTGGGACCACTTAGGAAGGGTTCCCAATGATCGAATTGTTGAAAAAATGGGTTACTGTTGTTCTGCAGGTTCTGTGAATCGATTCACTATTGTGTGAATCGATTCACACAGTTGCTGTCTCTGTGAATTGAAGGTGTGAATCGATTCATAGCAGTGCAATTCGATTCACACCCTTGTTTAATGATAACTTGATGTTTAAAATGATTTGTAGGGGTTGGTTAAAGGTAGTAACCATCTAGGCTTATTAAAGGTTGAATGTTTGGCTTGTTTGAAGGGGTTATCAGTTAGTGACCCCATATTTGATGATGGTCGCAGGTGCGTCCAAATATCGTCCATGTTGTTTGGTTTGGTTTGGTTGATTGTTATGTATTGGTCACGAGTTTGGGATCAATTAATAGGTTGGTGTCCAAAGGTTTTATTGGGTACCGTGTTTGGTACGATTCGTCGCCGGTCTGCGACGCAGTAGGTTTCGTTGATGGTGGCACTCATTGACGCTTCACTGATGGAGGGGACCCCGTGGCTCGAAGAATCAATTTGAGGATGACGTGTTACTATGACGGCACTCAGCGACGTTTCACTGCTTGGGGGGACCGCATGGCTCGTTAGTCTCCGTTGTTCGTTAGTCGTTCGGGTGTAGACTTCGAGTTACTATGGCGGCACTCGTCGACGTTATTCTGCAATTTGTTTTTATTTCACAAATGAGTTACGTTGATGTGAAACTTCTACTCCGTGAAAGATTTTTGTAAAACCACATTTTTATCTTATTCACATACGTTTTTATGCATTTCTTGTACGATGGGGTAGAGGGTGTCATACTAATAACCAATGGGCCAACAAGCATCCAGGAAATAAATTTATTTTCTTGGGAATAATCCATCTCACTTATCTTATACTACTCTTATTGCTCATTCTAAACTATTGAAAAATCCGGAAAGGAATTAATTTCTACAAGGAGATAATTGTCCGAAAAATTAATTTCTACATGTGACATCAGATTGTTGGGTTTAATTCCGTAATTTGTTTTTATTCTGCAAATGAGTTACGTCGATGTGAAACTTCTACTCCGTGAAAGATTTATGTAAAACCACATTTTTATCTTATTCGCATACGTTTCTATGCATTTCTTATACGACGGGGTAGAGGGTGTCACACTAATAACCAATGGGCCAACAAGCATCCAGGAAATAAATTTATTTTCTTGATTTTTATCTTATTCGCATACGTTTCTATGCATTTCTTATACGACGGGGTAGAGGGTGTCACACTAATAACCAATGGGCCAACAAGCATCCAGGAAATAAATTTATTTTCTTGGGAATAATCCATCTCACTTATCTTATACTACTCTTGTTGCTCATTCTAAATGATTGAAAAATCCAGAAAGGAATTAATTTCTACAAGGAGATAATTGTCCGGAAAATTCGTGATTTCATTAACCGATCACAGACTAGGTCTTATTCCAAATAAGGTTCTTATTTGGTCAAGAAAAAGTTTGTAATTGGTCAAGCGAAGTCACTTCATGTACAGGTCAATTGAATCAAATGCAAACATTAATAAATTTGAGATTCCCACTAATTTAGCTTTGCTTAAAACTCCTATAGCTCAAAGACTATCGTCTAATCTTCTTTCTCAGGCTAGTTACTCCACTAATGTCACCATACCTAGAAGACTTAGGGTTTTTACTGCCTCTCAAGGGCTTACTCACCTTCGAGGTTCCCTACTGTAACTTAGACATTAGAGAGTGTGGCCTATCGTCATTTTACTACTTATCCTTACCACTAGCTACTTAGAACATTACAATTCACTTAAGGACTATAATAGGATTTTAATCGATCTAGGATCCATTCATAATGGGTTAGGCCAAACAAACTTGATAAATTAACAATTATTGGAAACCTAATCGATTATAATTACCCATCCTAATTTATCAAAACCATACAACTAAGAACCTTTACTTATCAATCCTAATTGTCATTGAACTAAGAAATCACAATAAAGGAATTGATAATGAGTGCTAGACCACCATAGACTCAAACTGGATATACCCAAGGTGATCTTCGCATTTTCCTGCTTCAGAAGTACTACACAACCAAACTTATCAGGCTCATAAGATCTAAGCAAGCATGGAAATCCCAACTTTATCATCTTACTAAACATCTCATACACAGGGTATGGCATTGACCATTTCGTGATAATAACCCTATCTTAACTCTCAAATATGGGTAAGGAATACAAAAGTACTCACTCACGAATATTTGCTAGCCAAAAAACACATATCACTTCAAAATCCCCTCTGTGGAGAGAACAATGAAGGAAATCTAAAACATATGTCGGTATGGGGGTGAGGATAGCAATTCACCCTTTTCCATCGAAAAGAACCTGACATTTCAAGCATCAAAGCATAATAGAAAAATATTCAAACATGCATCTATCAATCACAAGTGTTGAAAACTTACCATACCACGTGAAACTTAACATCACAGAGTTAAACATCATAAAGTTAAATATTATGACAAAGCTTCATAATTTCATATAATACCTCAAAGGCCCCGGTACCTCCAAGAGCATCCTATAATACCCTTGTTGGTCCCGTTACTACTTTGATCATTTAATCGATCATGCTACAACTCTTGTAATGAACTTCCAATATTAGCAGAGTTTAACGTGGCCAACTAAACTCACTACGGCCAGGTGTACATCCATGGACTTAGGTAGGCTAGAGTGGCTTCGAATTCACGACCAGAACTACCATTAGACCAGAACTTGATAGAATCTGAATTTAACGTAATAAAATTTTCACTTCACATATTACAATAATAAGTGAATCCTTTTTCGAAAAAAATAATACTTTGGCTAAGTAAAATTATTTGGATACGCTATGGCATAAAGGCCTTAAAACAAATTAGCAAATACAAACACTCTTGTAGAAATTACATTCAATTTTCAATCAATCATAAAAGACTCATAGTAAAAATACTCGACCCGAGCATAAAACTTAATGCATTAAGGATGACTCGTAATCCGATATTAACTTGAAAGGTCTCCTCACGAAGGCAAGACCGAGCACATCTTCATGCTCTAACTTCTTCGATATGCTTGCAAATATGTGACTTTATAAAACCCAGCAACATAGAATTGAAACGTAAAACATTACCGTTGTTTTCAGCCATATGTGGTGTGCTACGTATGGAAAATTCCTCTCATCAAATCATACTATTATGATAAACATAATTGAGGCATTTAAACCCGAACACTTTTCTCATACAAACATAAACATATTTGCAAGACCATTTAGCATAAGAACATATAGTTCATCTTCTCGTAACTTGCTACATCCAAGAAAATGAATGAGACATAAATGCAATGCAACTTAACTAACAACATATAGTTCTTCTTTACTTTGTGCTTCGCACTTCCTAGCTATTCCCTTGATGGTTAACTTGATTTTTAACCGGGAATCTATGTTACTGGGTTTTGTCATAGGCTTTGTTCCCTAGACCCCAATCAATATAACTTACGATATGGTGGATTGACGCCATTAACGCCCCAAGTGGCGTCCCACGAGGCTAACCATACCGAGATCTCCTCTTATGAGGAATCTTGTGTGTCTTTTAAGTGATTTTAATCATAATGCTTATGCTTCTATGCATGTTTACAACAAGGTAAAATAGCAACTCAGGAATTCTTAATCCATACATCATTTAACTATCAAACTATCTCCAATGATATTTAAAAGAAAATCAAGGAAATTAACTTAACATGTATCTGAACATTGGCTTATGCATTTTCAAATGCATTCACATAATGAAAGGAATATACAAGTATAATCAATCATTCTCAAGCAACATTAGTAGTATACTTGTACTATGGCATAAGGTATACCAATACAATAGCCATTCTAGTCATCAATTCATTTCACAACTTTCATGAATCCAAATGAGAACACATAAGAAAACCCTTACTCAAGAATTTGAAAGAAACACTAACAGGCAACTTCAAATCCCTAACTCCAATTTTATCAAAAACCAGCATTCATAACTCAAATCACAACAAGCATGCATTATTTAGGAAAATGACCTCATTGTCATTTCTTTCTGGGGGCTCATGGTTGCCCCCAACTTGGGATTTAAGAAACTCATATAATCATTAACACTTCATTTCGATTGGAGCTCTGTGGAACTCACAATAGGGCAAACATCACACAAATGTTTGTGGGGGGTTGGGGACGGTAGCTAACCCTTAACCAATCCCACTAAAATAGTGTAACTTCTACTCATTAAATATTTAAATTCAAGAATTAAAACAAGAACCCTAGCACACCCTAAGAGAGGTTTTGAATTGGGGATTTCTATTTACCTTAGGGTTTTGATGAAATTGGGGATAAATACCCAATTTCTAGGGCTTGAGCTCTATTACCCTCTTTGATTTCAAGCTTCAATCTTTGCTCCTTCTTCTTCCTTAGGCTTCAATGGAGGTAGAACCTCCTTCCTCTTCTTCCCCTCTGTACGAGCTCTCCCTCTCTCCCTGTTTCTCTCTCGTTCTGTCTCTCTCTCCCTCTCGATGTTTCTTTCTCTCTCAGCCTCGTCCTCTCCTCTCCTCTCCTCCAAATACAGCCAAGGCAGGCGCTGGGCCGCTTCCTGGGGGCCGTGACTCTCGCCCTTCTCCCTCCTTCTCCTTCTGCGCGCCCTTCCACTTCCTTCTCCTCTCTTCTTCTTTCTTTTCCTTCTTTCTCTTCTTTCCTTTCTTTCTTTTCCCTTTCTTTTTCTTTCTCTGCTGCTCGATGGCAGCACCCCCTTTTTATTCTCTTTTTTTTAACACACTTACTCCTTACACCCCCTATTCTACATAATACAACCCCCTTCTATACTAATTCACACAAACACAATTTCATAAGGGTTGGGTCCATTCATTTGGGTCTTTTAAAATTAGCCTTTTTAATACTAAATTAAACAATATTAATCTAGCTTAATCCTTGAAAAAAATTACCATTTTACCCCTCAAGCTTAACTTTGGGTCAATTTACTAGATTAAACTATTCTTCGAGACCATTAACCCCTTAATTCCTTAGGAATTAAATCTCCTTTTTCATTAGGGTCTTTAATTACCAAGCTTAAGAAAGTTGGGGTGTTACAGTATACCTTTGTCATCTTTAATGACATTTTTGAATAAGATCTTGGAATTTCTGGTGTTGTTTTAGAAGACTATGACTCTATTGTTGTCAATAAATTCTACCATAGTCATCTTGATGATTTATCAAATGTGAACTCATCGGCTGTAATTGTTACTACTACTTTTTTTGCCATATCATTTATCCTTGCATACAAGCTGCTGAATTTGATATCCATGTTCAGAATATTTACATATGAAGAGGGTATTGTTAATATATGGCCTAATTACGGAAGTTGCTATAAGATTGGATAATTGGTCAAAACCCATGATGGTCATTAGTGGAATTAATCAGGGGTCAAGCTGTGGTCATCTCATGTTCTACTCAAGTGTTGTTGTAGCAAGGGAAGCATTATTATGCGTTGAACCTTCATTATCTATTTTATTAAATTGGAAGGATGATGAGAGTCAAGAAATGGATATCAAGGATGCAGTATCACTCTGTTTGGCATTAATAAAAGCTGCTATCAGGCGTATATCAATATGAGAAGGATATCAAAATAGCTGATTAGATTTTGACTATGCTTCCTAGGGAGCAAATTCTAAAGGTTATTACTAATGCACTTGTTGCTGAACAATATGGAGAAGTTGTTGCTTACACCATGTTGCTGTTTACCAATCAGTCACCATTCAAGGATCTTACTAAGGTTACACTAGTTGAAGGCACAACAAATTTTTTTTAATGGAAGAACATTTCTTGATACTACAGAAGGCAATTCCAAATCTGTTACTGCTCAACGATTTCTGCTAGCCCATAAAAGAGAAAAACATGTGGTTGTTTTGCATAGAAAAATGATTCACACTGGAAACGTTCAAACTGCTAAGATTCTGATCAAATTCAAGGCTTTACCTTCTAAACGTGGCACTTGGGAGTGTTCATCCTTTTGAGGACAAGGATGTCCTGAAGGGAAGGGTATCGTTGCAGTATTTTCATACTGTAATGGATTAGACTATTACTGAGTCAGCATTTTATTTTCTGCATTACAATTCCAGTTATGAGTCAGTCATGTTTATGTCATTTTATCCATTTTGCTTTTTGTTTGTATTTGCTGAGCTAACAGTTAGGAAAGGTAGAGTTTGTTAGAATATTCCCTTGTAATTGTTCATGCTTATATTATGACCAAGGGGTCCGAGGAATGAATCATCCAACATTTTCAGAAATGTTATATTCTCTCTAAAACTCTAATACCCTCTACACTTACTTTCTTTTTTACACTGGAATCCATTCTAATCTGTTGGAATCCCTGCTCTTGAGAATCGAGTTTGTCAGATCTCTCTCTAAAATCCAAATTCTCGTCTTAGTTTTTTCTTGATAACATTGCCCATTCGATGCTGGATATCTTACACGTAGACTTGTTGAAGAAATTTCTCGATTTCGAAATGTATCGAAACCTTAATTTACTATTATTAAATAAATCATTTCTAAAATCAAATAATTTCTGATCTCTAGTGGATCTCTCAGTAGGATTTAAATCCAGATGAAGTTCTGATCATCGGTCAGAGAAAAAAGAACGATTGACTCTGTATCAATGGAATCTCATCATCCATACATGACGAATTGGTGTGCTATATTCAAATTATAACATATGAACGGTAAAAAAAAAAACTAGCACTTTTTTGCCCAAAAACTGCAGCTGCAGAAACAATTTTTTTACCCAGTACATTTTCAACTGCCAAATAGGCTAGTGAAAACAATATTTTCTTTTGGTAATGTTGTAAATAACTCTATTTTAGGATATAATTTGTACATATTTCCTTCATGATAGTGTGCAGTTTTTTTTTTTGGTAAATAGTGTACAGTTATCTCAACTGGTTTTATTTTTTTTTCCTTCATTCTCATTTATGCGGATTTATATACGTAGTCTATATAATCTTTCATTAATCTTTTTAGCTTTCAAGTTAGTATTAGAGTTCCTCTAAAAAAAAGTTAGTTTTAGAGTTCTTTAAGATTCTGCTTCCACGTCAAAAACCTTATAGTGTGTCGTCTCCATCATTGGTGTGGTACATAATATGTCCATGTCTGAAACGCAGTGTTGTTCTCTGTTAAAATTTGTGTTTTCTCATCTTAATTAACTTGGTTTGTTAAGTTTTTAGCTCTAGTGAAAACCTAACTTTTTTGTGTTAAAATTATATAATTTGAAAATGAAGGAGGATACATAGGTTTTTCAAAACATGTTTCCACTAAAACATGATTCAACCTCATAATTCGTCCATCCAATTCACTAAACTTCCTCCGTAAAGACTGAAGCAATGTCTCAAAACCTCTATTTTTGTAGAAAGGCTCAAAAGATGGTTTCTGGATAGGAAATGATGACATACTACAGAAAGGATTAAAGATTGCTTATAGAAGAACTTCACATAAAAAATTATGAAATATAGATAAAACTTGATGCAAAGCAAAAATGCACTCTATTTTTAAAATATATTTTTTCCGTATCTCTCCTGTAGTATATTTATTGGCCAAGCCACTTTTTTCACATTTATATATGTCATGTGATTATACAATTTATGTTTTAATATCTTATTCAATTAATCCAATTAAGTTATTTCTCGTGTTTGAACAAATAATTTGTTACAAAAATATTTATTTGTACTAGCACATGGTGCAAGCTATTGATTTAACATACTGCGCCAATATTTGTAAGGTCCACAGAGGTAATTTTTATTAGACTTCTGTTAGGAAGAAACCAATCAAACACCAAGAAACCCGAATGCAAAACCAAATAAAAGAGATCAAGGGAGAAGAAGATAACACAAAAGAATTAACGTGATTCACTAATAGTGTGTTAGCTACATCTACGGGCAGAGGAAGAACTGGAAATCCACTATAAACTTTGAGTGTTACAAGATGTTGCCAAAACAAATATGATCTCTCTCTCTCTCTCACAGAAAACAGATTCTGTTTTGCACTCTCAGAATTGAATGTTTTATCTGATTTGATCTGATTACAAAGCCTAAAACAAGCTCCACTTATATAAGCGTTAGTTGTACAAAGAATGCGAGAGAAACTTTTTTTTTTTGATAAGCAAAGAAATATATTAAAAAAAAAGGAGTACAAGGGGTACTCCGAACCCATATCTACAAATGTTCGGAGAAGGTAGTGCCTCGTTAAAACCTCTCAAGGCTAAAACCCAGTGGGAAAAAGACCAAGAGAGAAAAAAGAGTACACCAACCAACCCCACCCAACGACAAAGAGACACACCAAAAAGCCGAATTGGGACAAATCCTTACAATACAAAGCAGGAAAAAGAACTACTTCTGCCCAGCCTCCAACAAAAAAAATTCCAACACTACCTAAGACCCACGTTGGGACTTAATTATGCATGTCCTTATCCATCTAAGCAAGCCGGAAAAGCAAATAAAACACATGCAAGCTCCAACCGTAAACCAAATTGCAGCAGCGCAACTACTACCAATTGTGATATGCCACCAGTGTAATAGAGAAAACAAACGAATGCGAGAGAAACTAATTTGTTATTTACAACAAACAACATAACAGAATCTAAACTAACTTAATAGTCAAAGGCTAAACAAATGCAGGTGTCATATCTGGTGCCATGGCACCAAGAGGCAAAGCAACACCATTCCAAACAGAAAGGACTTAGGCCATAAGCTACAAATCTCCACCTTGGACTAATCCTTCAAAGATATGCTGATTCAGTTCTTCCCTTCTACTGCCATTTCACCACTGTTACTTCCAAGTGGAAATATTAAGCAAGTCTAGGCAATGCCTAAACTTGCTTTTCGGGACAGGCTTAGTAAACATGTCAGCAGGGTTGCCTTTAGTATCAATTTTCTGCACCTTGACCCGATTCTCAATTCTGATAAAATGATACCTCATATCTATATATTTTGTCCTTTCATGGTGGACTTGATCTTTGGCTAAACATATATCACTAAGGTTATCACAATAGATGACAACTTTGTCTTAAGGAAAACCAAGGTCTGTAATGAGACCTTTGAGCCAAATTCCCTCCTTTACTGCCTCAGTTAAAGCCATGTATTCTGCCTCAGTTGTTGACAGAGCTACTGTAGGTTGAAATGTGGCTTTCCAACTGACTAAACAGTTACCAATGATGAAGACATACCCGGATAGAGACCTTCTAGCATCAAGGTCTGCAGCATAATCAGAATCAGTAAAACTAGCAAGTGAACAAGACATATCACTTCCATAAATGAGGCCAACATCAATGGTGCCTTTAAGGTACCTAAAAACCCTCTTCACAGCCTGCTAATGATCCTTCTCTGGCCTTGCCATATACTTGCTAACAACACTAACAGCTTGAGCCAAATCTGGCCTAGAATAAACTACTGCATACATGAGGCTCCTCACAGCACCAGCATAAGGAACTTTGTGAACGTGAACACAAGAAGGGGGGTTAAATTGTGTTGAAAACTTTTCGCAAACTTTAAGTTAAAAACACTTTTGAACTGTTGATTTTAAATCTGTAAGTTATCGGATGCTGGAGAATGACCAGACGCTAGAATTAAAGTTTTAAGAAAACTTGTTTTTCTTTGCAAGATAAGAATAAATGTAAAGCAGTAAAGAAAAAGACACAGAGATTTATACTAGTTCACCACTAACCTGGTAGCTACGTCTAGTCCCTTCGATCCTGAAGGATTTCCACTATAATCAACTGATTACAAATTCCTTAAGAGTATTCTACTATCACAAACTTGACAATACTCTTAACGTCTCAAAAAGACTCAGTATGTTCGAGCCTTTGAGGAACAAAGCCTTAACCAGGTAGAACAACTTTTACAAAGTAATATTCTTTTGAATACAATCAAATAACTCTCACAGAGAATATGAAAAGATTGAGGACAAAAACAAATAGCTTTCTAGAAGAAAGAATATCAGATTGTATTAAAAAACTTGCAAGAAACTTGATTGTATTCAGTTCTTGGTGTCCAGAAACTTGCAAGAAACTTGATTGCTCACTTGAGTAATAGCTCTTTCAGAATGTAGTTTCTAGCAGTTTTTGGCAACCTTCTTCAATGAATACCTTGAGGTATTTATAAGAGTCTCTGAGGGGTATTACCGTTGCAGTAAATTTCAGCTCCATATCATTGAGTGAGGTAATTTAAAGTGTTGTCCTTTTCTTCTTTTTCAGAGAATATCAGAATAGTGCACATTACCGTTTTTGTACTATCTGCTTTTCACAACTGCCTTGTACGAATTTTGTCTTATACTAAAGGTGTCACCTTTGATACCTCGTACATCAAAATGAGCGCACAAAATCAAATTTGAATTTCGTTCCAAGTAGCTGAGGTAGGAGAGCATAAACGTGACCATCACGTGCTTCATTAAAATACCAGATGCTCGCTCAGAATAATGGATGGATGCTCGCAGCAATTGAGTAATCTACGTGTCAAAAAATAACACTACCGGACGCTCGCTATACACAAGACGCTGGAGTGAATCGGATGCTGACACACATGGAATGTATTCAATTTCTTGTGAATTTCTCCTTCTTGCTTGAGTGACTTATAAACCGTAAACAATTTTAATACATGCACACTTCAAGACTTATTAGAAGATAATTTGTTCACTTGCAAGTACTTTGTTATCATCAAAATTAATGAGGATCTAAACTTCTCAATCGTTTAGGGTCCAACACTTTGGCCATATGTTCCTTCTCAGATTCAGATTGCTGAGCAAAGACTTCAGATATTCGGATGCTGGAAACCAGTGGTGTGCTTACTGGTTTTGCAATATTCATGCGAAATCTGTTTAAGATTTTCTGAATATAACTTTTTTGGCATACGAACAATTTCTTCTTGCTTCTGTCCCTGTAGAATTTCCATCCCTAAGATCTTCTTGGCAGCCCCTAGGTCTTTCATATCAAACTCAGAACTTAAAGTTGATTTCAAATTCTGAATTTCTTTCATACTTAGAGATGCTATCAACATGTCATCTACATAGAGAAGTAGATAAATGTAGATATCATGCTCCACCTTACTCATGTAAACATGTGAATCATATAAGCTCCTCTTAAAACCATGTTTGATCATGAATTGATCAAATCTCTTGTACCACTGTCTAGGAGACTGTTTTAACCCATAGAGAGATCTCTTCAACTTGCATACTGCTTCCTTCTTGTCTTGATCTTCAAAACCTTATGGTTGTTTCATGAATATCTCCTTTTCCAATTCACCATGGAGAAATGCAGTCTTCACATCAAGTTGCTCAAGTTCCAAGTCAAGATTTGTCACAAGCGCAAGAAGGACCCGAATAGAGGTGTGTCTAACTACTGGAGAGAAGATCTCATTGTAGTCTACACTCTCCTTTTGGCTAAAACCCTTAGCCACTAACCGTGCCTTGTATTTGATGCCATCCTTCACAGAAATTGCAGGGTTCTTCTTATATATCCACTTGCAGCCAACCACTTTCCTTCCCTTAGATAGAGTGACCAGCTGCTAAGTTCCATTCTTCTGCAAAGATTCCATTTCTTCATTCATTGCATTGACCCAATTGCTTGCCTCTGGACAGGAAATAGCTTCAAAATAACTGGATGGTTTAGCAGAATCAATGTCTTCTCAATGTCTTCTGCAGCTTGAAGAGCATAAGAATTCATATCCTTAAAGCCATAACTAACAGGAGGATTGATGGTTCTCTGACATCTCCTAGTTTCAGGTTCAGATTGGCTTAAAGGAATGGATTCAATTTTAGTTTATGTATTCTAGTTTTGATCTGCGAATGTGTGACTCCGGCCACTGGTGCCGGATTTGATGTCATTACAAAGACTGCGCCGGAGCACCGTTTCAAAGACCTTGTTCAAAGGGAGACAGAATTAGTATACAGTAGAGAGGCTTCATCAAAAGTGACATCTCAACTCAGAATGACTTTTCTTTCATGTGGTGGCCAAATTCTGAATCCTTTCACACCATCACCATAACCTACAAAGACACCTTTCCTAGCTCTAGGCTTTAACTTGCCCTTATTCACATGGTAGTATGCAGGGTAGCCAAAGACCTTGAGCTTGGAGTAATCAGCAGGTTTAGATTTCCAAACCTCAAAGAGTGTTTTATAGTCAAGAGCAGAATTAGGTGATCTGTTGATGAGGTAGTAGGATGTGCTCATAGCTTCTGCCCAAAAAGACTTGCCAAGTGCAACATTGGACAGCATACACCTAGCTTTATCCAACAAGGATCTATTCATCCTTTCTGCTATGCCATTCTGCTGAGGAGTGTTCCAAATCGTGTATTGCCTAGCAATCCTTTCATCAATGCAGAATTGTTTGAATTCTTTTGAGCAAAACTCCAAACCATTATCTGTTCTGAGCCTCTTAACTTTCCTTCCAACCTGATTTTCAATCAAAATCTTCCACTGTTTGAATTGATTGAAAGCTTCTGATTTGTGCTTCATCATGAGAACCCATGTCATTCTTGAGTATTCATCTATAATAGACAGGAAGTACCTTGCTCCACCCAAAGATGGGACCTTAGAGGTCTCCCAACAATCAGAATGGATGTAATCAAGAGTGGCTTTGGTGGTGTGTTCTGCCCTAGTGAATTTCAGCTTGTGTTGCTTGCCATACACACAATGTTCATAGAATTTTAGAGATTCAGGCTTCTGTCCTCCAATCAGTCCCTGCTTGATCAGAATCTTCATTCCCTTTTCACCCATGTGACCTAACCTCATGTGCCATAGACTATTCTGGTGTGCAGACTTGTCCTCTGAACTGTACACTACTGAAGCAATGCCTGTGAAAGTGGAGCCTTGCAGTATATACAGATTTTGTGTTTTGTTCCTTGCATAACTACAAGTTTTTCATTTTTCTTGATCTTCATAAGTCCACCTTCAACAGAACAAGTGTAACATTTGGAATCAAGGGCACCTACAGAGATGAGGTTCCTTTTGAGTTGAGGGACATGCCTAACAATGGTCAAGACTCTAACCACACCATCATGCATTTTGATGTGGATGCAGCCTGTATCAACAGTTTTGCAGGGCTCATTCATGAGAACTTTACCAACAGCCCTTTCTTCATATGTCACAAACCAGTCCCTATTGGGACTCATATGATGAGAGCAACCCGAATCCAAGACCCACTGATCAGGATCTTAATGTAAATCTACCACTGTAAGTGCACAGTCAGAATCTGAAGAATAATCTCCCTGAATCGTGGCTGCTACTGACTCCTTTTTCTTCTTCTTGGGACAATCTTTCTTCCAATGACCCGGTTCCTTGCAGTAATTGCATATGTCCTTTGGATTCACATTGTTGTTTCCTTTTTTTCTTCCGTTTACCCTTGGCCTTAGGCTTGTTGAAAGGCTTGGGAGGACTTGAGACAATTAAACCAGATGTAGGTGTTTCATCAAGGGGTGAAGCAGCCTTAATTCTCAGTTCTCTAGAGAATAGGCTAGCCTTGACTTCTTCCAAAGTAATACTTTCTTTACCAACAGTAATGGAATTAACAAAATTCTCATATGATGGAGGCAAAGAAATTAATAAGATCATGGCAAGGTCTTCATCATCCACAGTAACATCACTATCACGCAATTCAAGCATAATAGAATTCAGATTATCAAGATGTGATTTAAGTTTGGTACCTTCTTTCATTTGAAGACCATACAACCTCTTCTTGAGCATCAGCTTGTGGCTTAGAGACTTGGTCATGTACAGTTTTTCTAATTTCAGCCAGAGAGCAGCAGCAGTATCTTCTTGAGAGACTTCATACAGAACATCATCAGCCAAGGAGAGAAGAATGAGAGAATGTGCCTTCTCTTCTTGTTAATCAGCCAAATCCTTGGCACCCTTTCCTTTAGTGCCCGATAAGGGAGCCCATGCTCCTTGTTCCTTCAGTAATGCCCGCATCTTGATGCGCCATAGGTTGAAACTGTTTCTTCCCGTGAACTTCTCTATCTTGATCGAATTGGTCATCTTTCTTGAAAAGAATGCGGAACAGAATTGCAGTAAAACAAAGATTGGAGAATTCCATAAATTTACTGCTACGCAGAATCACGAAAGAACATGGATCCAAGATATGAGATCAGAAGTGGATCAATGACAATCCACAAAGCGAAAACAGAACCAAGGTGATCAGAACCTAAGCTCTATGATACTAGTTTGTTAGGAAGAAGCCAATCAAACACCAAGAAACCCGAATGCAAAACCAAATAAAAGAGATCAAGGGAGAAGAAGATAACACAAAAGAATTAACGTGGTTCACTAACAATTTGTTAGCTACATCCACGGGCAGAGGAAGAACCGGAAATCCACTATGAACCTTGAGTGTTACAAGATGTTGCCAAAGCTACTATGATCTCTTTCTCTCTCACGAAAAACAGATTCTGTTTTGCACTCTCAGAATTGAATGTTTTATCTGATTTGATCTGATTACAAAGCCTAAAACAAGCTCCACTTATATAAGTGTTGCTTGTACAAAGAATAAGAGAGAAACTAATTCTGTTATTTACAGCAAACAACATAACAGAATCTAAACTAACTTAACAGTCAATGGCTAAATAAATGCAGGTGCTGTATCTGGTGCCATGGCACCAAGAGGCAAAGCAGCACCATTCCAAACAGCAAGGACTTAGGCCATAAGCTACAACTTCATTTGAAATCAGAAAATTCACCTGGGGTGGCAAATGACTAAAATTATCTAGTGATAATCTTGCCAAGAGGAGTGCTACCAACACACTCTTTAACACTTTCTTCCCAACACTCACTCTATTATTAGTTGAAATCCAAGTAGGTCCCACTAAGTAATGTGGGTCCCACATAAATTTGGTGAGACCCATATGAATTTCAATCAATAGGAAGAAGTGTGTTGGAAAGAGAGTGTGTTCATAGCATTTCTCATGTTGCCAAATAACGTTGTTCTAAGACATACAACTTTTGAAATATGAATCTCACTTGAAGACATGAATGTCAACCAAAGAAGCACCTTGATTGACTCTTGGTGCCACATTAGTAGAGGTTTCAGCACAGAACCACTACCCAAACTAAGATTTGGTTAGCAGTTCGTAACTTCTATTAAATATATATATATATATATATATATATATATATACCTTTTATTCTCCCGACCTTCTTAGTAGTTGAAATCACTTGTCATTATGAATACGAATTTGCTACCCACACTAGGCCAAAAAAAAACCCTTGGTAGAAGCTCCATGATGACATTCAGAAGTGGTTTCAACCACTAAGTTGGTCGAGAAAATGAAATAAGGAGATATATTGGGTAGAAATTAAGAACCACTAATGAATCTCACACTGGTTAGCATTTTCGCTCTCGAACTATTACCATATGGCATTTAAAGTCGTGTATGCTATTAAAATCTCTACTATGGATAGCATTAGGTAAAATAATGTAGAGGTTCCTAATAAAGAAACACCATCCAAAGTGTGCTTCTTTTTTTTTTAAATAGCTTTATATAATCTACTGAATTAAACTTTATGCCATGTGCTTGAGGAAATAAATCTTTCCAAAAAGATTTACTTGTACAAACACATGGAGTAGACTATTGTTGTAAAATGTTGATATGAGATTTGTAAGACCCGCAAGTGAAGCTGAATTTTACTAAACCACAACTAAAAATTTCTCCTTAGGTCGGAAAAAATTTAAATCATCTAGATTTCCTTGCCTAGTGATGACATGTTCTAAAAACAATCACTTTTGAAAGAAACAAAGATCATATCATAAGACATTAAGGTGAACTAGATACTCTTATCTAGTTGACATTCATGTTTACCAATGACATTAATACTTCCTCTAATAGTGGTAACAAGTCATTGGGAAATGATATCACTAGATGATTTTATTCATTTTCAACCTCGGGAGAAATTACTAATTTCAGATGCAATCTAATAAATATTACCTCCACAGATTTTGAAAATCTTAGAACAATATATTGTGTCAATAGTCTACACCATGTATATGTAGAGATAAATCTTTTTGGAAAAATTTATTTGTACAAATAAAAAACGAAAAGCTTAACTAGATAAATTGTAGTAAGTTTATTAAACATAATTTGAACAATTAAACGACATAAAACATAAGTCGATAAATTATAATAATATGTTTAGACATAAGTTGTACACACATGTCATATATACAAGTGGATGAACTAGTTATAAGGTTAGGAAAACTTTGGTAACTGATGGACGAAAATGTGTGGTCCGTCTTTTAACACGGAAAGTGTACGCCGGTCACTTAAGTAATTAAGGGTAAACAGAGTATCGTCTCCACAACGATTGCTAACTATGCAACTAATTTAGCTATCGTAATATAAAGACAAGGGGATAATTTTTTTTTTGAACATTTTGATAACAGAAAATAAAAGAAACAAAGATACAGTTGAACATAATTCATTTTAAGCATACAGAACATATGGGAGAAATTGATGAAATGGTAGATTGGGCTTTGGAATCCATGTAGTTACAATTAGTACCATGTTCAGCGTCACCCTACTCTGGTCTAGACACGGTTCATGATCACCTGAGCTTGATACGCAATTCCTTACCGCATATCCCTTTTCAATTAAATTTTTTGAGCGAAAAATTCGGCATGCAAAGGTATCACTTTAAGGAAAGACATCCTAACTAAGTTGCCACCCCCAACTTTACCCATCATTTGCAGCACACCAAGAATTTTGTCAATAAAAAATAGAAAATAAAAAATACAAAAAACATGGGGTGACCAAACCAAAACCCATGAAGGAATGAATCTTTTGAATCTAAAATAAGGTATGTCAAACCTATTGTGGTAAAAGTCTTCTAAAATGAACATGGTGGGAAAATCCCACTAATTAAAACAATGACTAATAAGGTCAAAACCAACTAACTTAAATGTGCAAGAATTGTCTTCCCTATAAATATGAGATATACAAAATTGCATGTGCTTTGTCAAAGATATGCAATTTCGTCATCTATTTTTAGCATCCAGTGGACCAAATCAATATTCTTGAAGGCAGTAACCACAAGCAAAGAATCACACTCCAACCATAGCTTTAGCCAACTTCTATGATAAGCTATTTCTATTGATTGCATAGCTACCACAAGTTTGACATAAAACGAAGTCTTAACACCAATGAAGTCTGAAAAGCAACCGATAATTGCTCCACTCTAGTTAGATCCCTCAACAAGATGCACTACCCAGATTAACTCTAGATGCTCCATCTGAATTGCATTTAACCTAGCCACAAGGGGGATTTAGCCAATTAACTTGAAGGATGGATGGAGCTTTTCGAGGGTGACCACTAATAGAGAATTGCTTGATGATTTTAAAGTCATCTATACATGAAAAAAATTCACCCTTTGCCTGGCTGAGAAACTCTAGCAGAAATTAAGTGCAATGCCCTTCTAAAAGGGATAACAGTGTTGCCGAATACAGCTTGGTTTCGAGTATACCAAATCGCCCAAACTATATGAGTAATTATTGACATCACTATGTCTTTAATTTGGTTGCTTCAGTATTTGTCACAAGATGCAATAATCGCAAGGATGCTTGATTTATAACCCTTTTTAATTAATTGAAAACCTTAAATCTTTACAATTTATCACTTAATTAGAAGCATTAGAGTAGACGTCCACTGTGGGTGCATACAAATCAATTTATAGTAACCTTGATTCATATGGAATAATATTTAGTGCAGACCTAATACCCTAATACCCATTTTCCAAGCAAAGTACTAAGCCTTAGATCATTTATACGGTGATCAATCATTTATACACATCGCCTCACGAACTGCCATTTTGCCTAGTGAAACCTTTTTTCTTCAAACGCTGGAATGAAACATTTTGCCTGGCGATGCTGAACCATCCTCTAAGCAAAAACTGCAAAATTTGCATGAAAAGAGTCAAAAACAATAAACATTAGGGTCTAAATCCAAATTCATAACTCTTACTAAAATTCTACCAATCTACTCCTAAATTACCCAAAAACATGTCATAAACTACTAGAAAATACCTAAGGGACCACTCTCGTTGGACACTCATCACAATCTTAAACTTATATCTTTGCTTGTCATCAAGCAATTTCAATCAAAAAAAGGGGTGTGAACTGTTGGTGTAAGCCATAGTAGACAATCTATTTGAGACTGGATTTTAATTTTATCATGACTTTGACTATACAATTGATGTATACATATATGAGGCATTTCAATTAGTATGTTGTTATTTGTTGTATAACATAATAATGTCGTTAGAATAGTTAGTTCGTTAGGTGTATCAAATGTAACTTGATCGTGAGATAATTGGACAATATATCGCTATTCTTAGATATGTGTAGTCATGTATTATTTGTTAATTAAGACGACGATAATGTATTAAGACTATTATGTAAGTAAACTCATGACCACATCTCATGGGCCATAAATATGGGGATATTATTATTGATATAAAATATCAAGCCATCATACAAGTATAAATATTATGATTAGAGTTATTCTTCGACTTGAAGTCATTACGATTCCTACATGTTGGAGTTGTATGCTTTAATGCCATCAAGTGTCATCTGTAATGGGAATGATCATAAATGTAGTAATTAAGCCTACAATGAATCTTGTTGAGGGGTGTGAGTGATATAGAGGATTAGTCCCTCCTACGTGACAAGAGTATTATCTAGGGCCTCTTAATTGTGTGAGACATGAAATTTGTGTGGCCAGGCGAAAATGGACCAACATGAGAAGTTGAGAGTGTTTGTGATAACACGTCTACTGGGAAATCGAGGAACATGTAATTGGACTTAACGAGGATGACACATTTATGCCTGAGTCCAATTAAGACATAAGGGCGAGGGAAGCACTACACAGATGTTGGTTGGTTGCTAATAAGTTAGAATCAGATAACTGATTCTCTGATGGGCTTGGTAGCATTGATGCATTGCTAGATGTCAATCTATGTTTATAATATTTAATATTATATTAAATATTTGATATTGATATAATATTTAATATTATTGCAAGTCCAGTGGGAGCCTATGGTGTCACACGCATATAACAATTATTCAGAGCACGTGAATGGATTAAATATGACAGGAAATTGATAAATTAAAAATGATTTAAGGTTTCATGTTCTTGTCTTTCCCTATTAGCCAATCCACACATGTCCCCAAGTTTCAATCATTTGCGTTTTTTCAACATCATTCATCTTGGTTTTTAATGTCAAATGTTGGTGTTAAATGTTAGTGGATGGGGTTTGAAGTATCTCTCATTATCACTCTATTCCTGAACTCCCCTACCCCAACCACCAAACCAGCCTTATAACTACCAAACTGAGAACAAATGGTATCATCCATCCAGAGACAGTCCAAGGGGGCTGCAAGTAAAGCAACTGCTTTAGGCCTCAAAATTTTTTCAGGCCCCAAATTTATTATTTATTTTTTAGTTTAACTAATAGTATTAATTTTATTAGTATGAAACTTTTGGAGGCCACATAGTATTAATTTCGCTCACTATTTTTGCTACTAGTTAATTCAACAACAAAATTAATCAATTCTATAAATGCATTTAATATTTATTTTGTGTTGTTTAATAATGTAAAAATTAATTAGACCTAAAAACCCTCTAATTTTTTTATTGTTAGTTTTAAAAAGTCTCACTTCAAATTTTGCTTTAGGTCTACACATATGTTTGGTCCGACCCTGCATCCATCTTATATCATAACACCAATGCACTTCATGTCAAAGCAGGCAACGAAGTCACATAAAAATCACAAGACAATATTGAAGTCACTTAGGTTATTAGCTTGCTACCCAAAACTTTAAGGCATGGTTTTCTTCACAAGGCATATAAATAGCATAAACAACATACGAATCGACATGCATCATCACTATGGTAGAAGCAAAACCACTAAACTTTATTTTTCACTCACTAATCTAAGGACTAATGAAGTGAGAAAAATGAAGGCAAACAATTAGGACTTCCCATAAACAAAAGGTTACCCTACCACAAGGTTGTGCCTTCAACCCTCTTCCAGAAGGCTTCCTTCAAGCTTCTTCTTCAAAATTCCTAGAACCCTTGTTGAAATTTTACTCCCTTCGTCTTTTATTATAAGCAAAATAAGTACATGTGTTTAGTGCAAACCCTTCGTCTTTTATTATAAGCAAAAAAGTAGATGTATTTGGTCCAAAAATGGACCAAATACATGTACTTTTTTGCTTATAATAAAAGATGTTGGGAGTATATTCCAATAATTAATGTGTGTTGATGTCACTATTAATTATATTAACTATTTATCATAAAGGAGGTATAATTAAGTGATCAAAGTTATATTGAAATAAATAAAGCTCATTAGATTTCTAAGTTAATTGATATAAGCCTTATATGGGTAAATTTTAGCGTGGCCCGATAAAGGGATAATGGGTATCCTGTTAGGTTTAACATACATAAAGAAGGCTTCGGTTCCCAATATACCAAATCTCCGTCATTCATTCTCTTCACCCCATCTGAAGAGTACCTAAAGTCTCGTGAGAGAGCTCAAGAAGATTCGGTTGAGGAAGAACCATAAAACCACTACTTGTTTGTGGCTAGTTGCTCGTTATTTGTTAGTGATCATTCCTTCAGTATTCCACTTCAGGTGATTGATTACTATGGATCCAGGTATTCTTCTAATCCTTGATAATCCAACTTGTTGTAGATCCTAAGGGTAGAGAATTTATTATTCTTGTTGAGCATACTTATATTTCTTGAGAGCATCTGCCTAAGGTATTTCTTCTATGAGATTTGAGCATGCTTGTTCTTCTTGTTGTTATTAATAAAGAATTAATACTAACAAGTGGTATCAGAGCAGTCTTTTCTGTTGGCTTATTAGGACTACGATTTATGAATTATGAAAGATTAATTAAATATTGATTTTAATTGATTACTTTCGGTCAAATGGCATTCAATGATTTTGCTGAATTTGTGATTGTTTCCCCGTTAAAGTGGAATCGTGGTAGTTTCAAAGATTAATCACAATTTTTTTATGTCACGGATAATATGCATGATAATCAAACATGAGAGTCTAGGCAGACTCGTGCAGCATAGGTAGACTCGACTCGTAGACTCGACTGGTAAACTCGTACGAGTTTACCTAATGTTAAAAATAATATTACAAAATCTATACATGACATATATACTAATTCTAATCCCATCAAGACCACAAAAAAATCAATATTTCAACTCCATAATAAAGCAAAGCTACAAATCACAATAATAAAGTGTCATAGAGCTAATTCAAAACACATAAAACTCATAAAAACAAATAAATGACCAGAATTATCCATAAACTCATAAAAACACAAGTTCCAAAAGTCTTCAAATGTCCAATCCTCCAACAATGTCGTCTCCATCATCTTCTTCATCTCCACCATCTTCATCAAATTCTGCCCCAGATGATAGAGCCTTATCATCATTAGCATCAAAGGCCAAATTCTCAGGCTCCAAATTATTTGAAGTTGGATTCCTTGAACTTCCTGTAGGTTTTTATAATGCTGACTTTGCTGGAGACCATATTGAAAGAAAAAGCACAAGTGGAGGCTACCAATTTCTTGGAGCAAATCTTGTGTCTTGGTCAAGCAAAAGGCAAAGCACAATAGCACTCTCAACAATAGAAGCTAAATATATCTCAATAGTGAGTTGCAGTTCTCAACTTCTATGGATGAAATATCAACTTGAAGATTACCTGATAAAAGAGAGTATCATTCCTATCTTCTATGATAATACTTCTGCTATTTGTCTCACTAAGAATCCCATCTTGCATTCTCGTGCAAAGCATATTGAAATTAAACATCACTTTATAAGACGCTATGTTCAAAATGTCGTACTTGAAATAAATTCATTGATATAGACCATCAATGGGCTGATATCTTTACAAAACCCCTTACTGAAGATAAATTCAAATTTATAAGAGGAAATTTAAATTTTCATCTTATAAATGAGTGAACACAGTGACGGTTCCCCATAATACTCATTTTTGTGCACTTATTAGGAGAGAATTATCATGCGAACTTAGACTTTAATCCTTGTTTGGCCTCTAATCTTAGGGGTTTGAGTCTTTGTTGTTGGGATCTTCTAGTTGATAATTATGTTAGTTCTTTTGTTGTTTGATGGAAAAGTTTCCTTATTGTGGTCTTGTTTTAATGTAGGTAGGAAAAGGATTGATTGGAGACATGTACCTAAGCTCATAGGAGCATAATAAAGTGGAGAAGTGACAACTACTCAGGCACAGGGCGTAGGCTAGAAAGCAAAAGCACACAGGCACAGGACGCCCCCCACAGCTGGCGCCTGGTGCCCTCTCTCTGTCTCACTGAGTGTAGGGCGCCCCCAGGCACATGGCTCCTGCTGTAACTTTTCTCCTCGTCGTGTTCTGGGCACTGAGTGCCCCCGGGTACAGGCCCAGGCGCCCCGTGTCAAGCCCAATCACTATAAATACTCTCATTTTGGTTAACTTAAGAAATCTATCTCGAATTGGAAGATGAAAAACGCTCTAGAGCTCAAACCCTAGGTGTGGAAATCATTGGAAGGTGTGAAGTGAAGACATTCACCAACATTTCTCCATGGATTCTACTTGTTGTTTCCTCTTAACTCTTTATTTTATTTATTTCTCCATGTCTTGTAATAGCCCAGTTCTATCCACCTCGCACTGTACTCACGATATTCTCTGTAACGACCCGTTTCCGGACCGCTACCGAGCTCAATATACCGAGCTCGAGTTACCGAGCTCAACACACCAAGCTCAACATAAACCTATATGAGATGTGTTTTAAAAATAAAACTCTTGTGCCTTTTAAAAATATGATATATATTTTTTTTATAAAACCAACTCGTGCACATCAGAGTAATTACAGCTTTTCGAAACATGGTGCAACTAAGACACAAGACTTAAATTCTAATAAAACATACATGCATAACATACATATATATATATCACCCGAATAATAATGTATACAAATACAGAGTAGCAAATGTGCAAAGAAAATACACCTAAGGTACGACGACTTCAAAAGAGTAATCATACCCTGGGGGTACTTCCGGCAGACTCCCACGCAGGGGGCTGCTCCAAAAGTAAGACCACCAGTCTACCCTCAGAGCAACAACACAACATCGCCTAAACCGGTCACGACTAACACAAAAGAAAAACAAGTACAGTCCTCGAAAAACAAACATCCAACAAACAAACAATCACGACAGATAGAGGTCGCCACTCGGGTCCTCGCCGAGCTCCTCCTCGGCATCGTCTCATCGCCGAGTTACCTGCCCTCGACATCGCCTGGGTAACCGTCATGGATTGAAGGCACCACGGAAAGCGGTCAACTTCTCAACAATTCAAGATAAGCTCGACATAAAAATATAAGCAAACAAAGAAAGTATAACATTCACCGACGTGACTCAACCATCTCACTCTAAACTCGACACAACTCGCAAATCCATTTTCTCTCGACTCGACAATTTTCCGGAATGCACACGCTGCATCGGTATGTCGGAAAGTCCAGGTAAGCCTTGGGATCCTCGCTCTCCCTAGGACTAACTCAGTCCCGTGGCGTGGCGACGTCCTAGTCAATCTCCCGAACAAAAAGGGGACCTAGCACCCTCGATTATCCGGTCACGGCTCAAAAACGCCATACGACTCACCTAGCTCGCTCACTCGATGAACAGCGCAGCATACGATATTCAAAGAGTTAAACACAAGATATTCAACCGCATGTCAAATAAAAGAGCAAGCTCGACATGAAGAAACGCAATTCAACATGCAATACACAATTCACGACATATATTCAATCACATATTAAATACATGCAAAAACTCAATCATATCACAACATTTCAAGCTCGACACAAATCAGGAAATCCATACACAATAACATAACCACGTAGAATATGAAATGCCCTTACGCTAGCATACTACGAAAGTATTACTGTGAAGCGCCCTTACTTAAGGACTTATAAAATAAAGCCTTAGAGATATCTAGGAGTTGCCCTTACACTAGCATACTATAACAAGTATAAATGTGAAGCGCCCTTACCGAACTCCAAGTTAATGCTGCTCGACAACGACCTCGACACAGCTGTCTTCTAAGAGCTCGACAACGACTTCTCTTACTCGATCTCGACACGGCTGTCTCCAACGAACTCGACAACGACTTCGACACGTACCGTCCTCAATCGACCTCGACACGCATCCCTCGATCCGGATTCACGCTGCGTCCTTGGATTCGCTTTCCCGTACACCTCGATTCGGAATTCACTCGATCTCGAGAAATAGACTTCCTAAAACAAACATAACTCAGATCGATCTATGGGTTCCAATACATCTAGCTCTCTCTTCCCCAAACTCAACCACAACCCAGAAAAAATATAATACTCAAGAACTGAAAGATATTTTTCCTCTAACACAAAGTTAGGGATTTCGATCAAAATTTCATGAAAAAGTTATCTGATGCTTCAACAGAAAGATCGACAACAACAATAACCAGAACAACGAATGAAAAACAAAAAAATCGAAACGAACCAAAAATGGAGGTTTACGGGCCGCCGTTGCGTAAATCAGAAAAGAAATTTGTTTTACAAGCCTGATTAATCGGTTAAAAAGATAGGTAATATTGTGAATATGAAACCCCATCAATTTGTCATGATTTGGATGCATAAACCTGGTTAAAAATGGAAGAAGAATTAAGCGTAAATGATGCTTGCAGAAGACGAAAGAAGATAAAAATCTGTTCTTCATACCTCAATGGTGATGGTCGATCAGTGACGAGATATGGGTCGAGAAGTTGATGATGAACAAGATTGATGAAGAAAGCTGCGGAATCTCGATGGAACTCAACTCACGGTTTAGTCGATGGAAGTTTTTGAAGAAAACAACGAAACAGCGAGAAGGAAGGAAGAAGAAAGAAGAAAAAGAGAAATGAGTGGCGTGAGGAATCGGTCGTGGTATACATTTGGCGAGAAAAGGGGTACCGCGTAACTCCAGCTATAAGATGCCAATCCCATCAATTATCTACCCGTTAACTCGTTCCTCTCATAATTACCCTCACTGCTGCACAGGTCAGCGGCGGCGGGCAATGTAATAATTACAAACAATATAATAATCGTTTGAATAACGTTCGAAAAAATCACGGTGTCATCTCGACCGCGATGTCGACAAAGGGTGCTCGTGCAAGCGTATAAGGTTCTAACACGAGTTCGTGAGCAGCGGTCCTCTCATTTCGACTTGGCGTCCTCATCACCCAGACGCGACCATCAACTCGACACCGACTCCTCATTTCGTAAAGATCTCGACAGCGATCTAGTCACGGGATCTCGACACAGGTCTTGGTCGAGGTCTCGATACGTGCGTCCTAATACGATCGATCGATCGTCCTCAGGTGTTACAATCTCTCCTCTAAAAAAATTTGCGTCCCTCGAAATTGCAAATAAGATTCTTACCTCGGAAAAGTTCAGTCTGAATCTTCATCTTCTCCTCCGACTCCCGAAGTCGCATCACCCGTCTTTTGATCCCACACAACCTTGACAAGTTGGATCTCTTTGTTCATAGCTGTTTGGCTTTCGATCAACGATCCTTCTTGGTGGCGCTTCAAAAGATAGTCGCCGGTTGAATCACATCCGCGGTTCGATGACATGAGAAGGGTCGGAAACATACTTTCGCAATTGTAGAGGCGTGGAAGGCGTCGTGGATGTTCGACAAGAATGGTGGTAAGGCAATCGATATGCCATTGGACCAATACAACGAAGAATCGGTAAGGTCCAATGAATTTAGGGAGTAAGTTTCTTGGATTTGATCGGCTCGACCAACTCCGGTGAGTGGGGTGACTCTAAGAAATACATGTTCTCCTTCTCGAACTTTCGAGTGGTCGGCGCCGTTGAGTGCATAACTCTTCTCGCCGACTTTGAGATGTTAGCATCCGATCTCGATCAAAGCGGATCTTCTCGGTGTCCGGATCATATCACGGTCTCTGACGATTAAGCTCGCCAGATCCTGGTACCAACAAAGAGCGTCGACATTAGATCCATACGGCGCTTCAAAGGTGCCATCGATACTCGCATGGAAGTACATTGTTGTGGGTGAACTCCACCAATGGTAAGGCGTCGTCCCAACTTCTCGGTGATCTAACGTACAAGCTCGCAACAAATCTTCAGCGATTGGATCGTTCTCTCGATCGACCGTCGATGCGTGGATGATATCTTGCAGCTAAGCCTGAGCTCGGTTCCCATCGCCCCTTGCAATTCCCTCAAAAATGAGGCGTGAACGGATCTCAAAGCCACGAGAAGGGTATTCCATGAAGTCGTACTATCTCACCGATGTAGATCTCGGTCGGCTTTCCACGCGTTGTATATCGACCTTCACCGGGCAAGAAATGGCTGATTTGGTCGATCGGTCGGCGATCACCCAAATCGAATCATTCTTCTTCTGCGTCTTCGGCAAACCTACAGCGAAGTCCATGGAAATCTTGTCCCATTTCCATGCGGTACGTCAGCGATTGTAGCATTCCTGCTTGGTCGTTGGTGCTCCACCTCTTCCGACACGTCGAAACATGAAGCTACGTGCTCGGCCTACTGCTTCATTCGGACCACCAAAAATGCTTCTTCAAGTCTTGATACATCCGTAACTCCGGGGATGAATACTAAAGTTGTCTTTATGCGCCGTCCGAGAATCAACTTCCTCGGCCTTCGAATGCGTTAGGCACGCATAATTCGCCATCGACTCAGATGTCGTCGCTCCGACCTGAAGTGCAATCGCCTTCCGCACTTGCAGTCGGCTTTGAATCTTCTCTTCGCGAAGCTTCGTCATGAACTTGCTGGTCTCGGATCTCGTCCAACAATCTGTTAGAAATGGTAAGCATGCAAATCTCACCGGCTTCCAGGTGAAACTTCGACCAACTTCAAGTCTCGGAACTTCTCGAGCATCTCCGACTCCTTGATCATCATTCACAGAGGTTAAAGCGCTCTTCTACTCAACGCATGCGCTACTCGTTAGCCTTACGGGATGGTATTCCAGCGACGAAATTCGTAGTCCTTGAAATTACTGTCCCATCGTTGGCGCATGTTGAGTTCATACGGTCGACGGGTACTTCAAGCTCTTTGTGATCGCTGAAAGCGATAAGAGTGCTCCGTAAAGGTAGTGCCTCCATATCTTCGGCGCAAAAACTCTTCGCCACTCCAAGTCGTGAGTAGGGTAGTTCCTCCTCGTGAATCTTAGGCTGTCTTGAAGCATCTGCGACCACCTTCCGATGTTGCATCGTACGCATCCCAATCCTGGTGTGACGCATCACAATACACCTCGAAGGCTCTTCGGGTTGAGGCAAAATCGGCGTGCCGTCAAAAGCTCCTTGATCGTTGAAAGCGGCCGCACTCCTCGGTCGAGCAAAGGTTGATCCTTCCTGCGTTAATGGAGTAAAGTAGCGACAATCTTGAGAAACCTTGATGAATCTTCGGTAATATCCTCTAAGCAGACAAAACTCACGATCTCGATAACCGGTCTTCGGTGTTCCCAGCGCTATCACCTCAATCTTAGTTGGATCCACTGACTATTCCTTCTCTGCAAATCACGTGACCAAGAAAATTCACCTCTTGACCAAAATTCACACTTGACGAGGTTGGCATAGAGTTGCTTATCTCGTAATATCGTAGTACTCGACGTAGGTGTTACGCGTGCTCTTCGGTTCCTCGAGTAAATCAATATGTCGTCGATGAACACTATAACGGCTTGATCCAAAAGCGAATGGAAAATCCTGTTCATGTAGTCCATAACACAGGTGGCGCATTCGTTACTCCAAGCGGCATCACAGTACTCGTAGTGGACCGTATCTAGTCCTGAAATCTGTTTTGGCGACATCTTCCTCCTTCACGCTGAATCTGATGGTAGCGGGCTTCAAGTCTATCTTGGAAAAAGATCGCCGCTCCACGAAGTTGGTCATCAGTCGTCAATGCACGTGGTAACGGATGCGGTTCTTCACGGTAACCTTGTTGAGCTCGCGATAGTCCACCCGGCCTTGATCGTCCCATCCTTCTTCTTAACCAGCAACCTTTGGAGCTCCCTACCTGACACGCTCGGTCGTATGAATTGCTTCGACTCAAGTGTTCGATCCGGGACTTGACTCTTTCATCTCGTGGGAGACATCACATGCGGCGCTTTGAAATCGGTCACATTCCTGAAATCAGTCGATGGAGAACTTCGACCTCTGCATCTTGGTGGTAATCTGCGTCTTGAGCGATCACTCAAAATCACACACCTTTGGAACATTCTTCACGTCGATCTGGCTGGAAAACTTCCAGACAGCTAGATACATGTATTCCCTAGTTCTCTCTTTCAAAGAAACTCCAATCACGTTCTGAAAGATAATTGGAGACTCAGTCTGGAAAAAATTACGATTTACTGAGCCACGATCCAAAAGGACATGGTGGTGTGAATGACCAATCCATCGAGGATAACATCTAAGCCCTTAAGAGCAAACAAACCAAATTGACCACAAAGCTTTCTACTCTGAATAATCACTACACAATTAAGACATGCGGTGTTTGTGACTAAGGTTTTACGGTTGGGGTTGTAACTACTAATTTAAGCAGTAAAAGCGATCCCAGTCAAGTTCAAAGGTTCACACAATCGGAAGAAATAAAGGAATGGGTTGCACGAATCAAAAAACGGATAAGGTTTACCCTCGATCTCACATTCACCTTGGATAAGATCATCGGCTCGTTCGGCTTCCTCGCCACTCGTCACGAGAAAACTACGCCTTTAGCCAGCGCTTTCCTTTCGCTCTCGCCAAAGCATAGTCTTCGGCTCAAATTAGGTGTAGGACAATCCTTAGCAAAATGCCCTGGCTTCTTGCGGTTGAAACACACCTCCTCCTTCGAGTCTGATTACTCGCGTAATGTCCCGACTTTCCATCGGTAGCAAATCACCTGCGACCTTTGGTCCGACCTCCACTCTCGGTACTTGGGTCGCCGGACGATCTCGTCCCTGTTGTTGTTCCCCGAGGTCGATCGTAAGGCCCTTCTGCGGTGGTTTCCCTTTACGAGCAAATCTCGCCCGCACTACGGGAGTCTCAGGTCAGCCTGACGATCTTCTTCTTAGGGCTCTCGGCTCATGCCTCGACACATCGATCAATCAGCTCTTGGAGATTTACGATCCTCAACGACCTCCCGACTTGAATGTCGAATCTCAATCCCGTTGGAATCTCTCACTCAACCATCTCACAGTCGGCTTCGGTCCACGAAATGGACTGAAATACCTCGCCAACGGTTCCGAACTTGGCGCATACTCGACACCGTCGAGTTGCCTTCTGCGATTGAAGAAATTCCTGCTCCTTCTCGGCTCGTGCGATGTCCGGAAAGTACTTGTCCAAAAACCTTTCACGAAAAAGCTCCCGAGTCATCTCGCGATGTTACGCTATAAGCGTTTGCTTCTACCTCTCCACGATACTCTGCGTCTCAGCAGTAAGTAGGTGGCATAGTCGACCTTCACGTTGTCCCGCAATGAAGTGCCTCAAAGATCTTCTCGATCTCTTGCATCCAAAGATCACTTTATCCGGTTTGGCTCGCAGTAGAACGGTGGATCATGCTTCCTGAAGTGCGCGAATCCTCTCGCTTGACATTTCGTTACGCTCGTTCTTTGTTCTTTGCAGTTCTGCTGAGTTAACGCGCGTCACGGTTGAGCCATCGCGTTAGCTGTTGAGTTCTGGCCCGGTGATTCTGACCGAGCCATGGCTGCCGCCATCTCGGTCCATAGCTTGAATAGCTCGTTCCATGTCGGCGTTCACGGTTCTGGAGATGTCGTATTCTACGAGGTGGCATTAGATTCCACAAAGTTCAAAACCACGTGAAATCTCACAACAAGGATGTGTTAAAACATTGCTTCAATCAGCTTGATTCAAACAATTTCTCAAGCAATAAGTGCTTCACTTAATCAAGCGACAATCAACATAATACAACTAGGTACCCAACACACGTAACCCGACATAGTGACCGGTCAAATTCCTATGCGGTGAACCGAATCAGCGCTGATACCAACAATGTAACGATTCCGTTTGGACCGCATTACCGAGCTCAATATCTGAGCTCGAGGAGTTACCGAGCTCAACACACCAAGCTCAACATAAACCTATATGAGATGTGTTTTAAAAATAAAACTCTTGTGCCTTTTAAAAATATGATATATATTTTTTATAAAACCAACTTTCGTGCACATCGGAGTAATTACTTTTAGAAACATGAATTGCAACTAAGACACAAGACTTAAATTCTAATAAAACATACATGCATAACATACATATATATATATCACCCGAATAATAATGTATACAAATACTGAGTAGCAAATGTGCAAAGAAAATACACCTAAGGTACGGCTGACTTTCAAAAGAGTAATCATACCTGCAGGTACTTGTGGCGAACTCCCACGCAGTTGCTCCAAAAGTAAGACCACGATCTACCCTGGCAGCAACAACACAACTTTGCCCAAGCGGTCACGACCTCGAACACAAAAGAAAAACAAGTCGATCCTCGGAAAAACAAACATCCAACAAACAAACAATCACGACGGATAAGAGGTGCGTCACTTTCGGGTCCTCGTCGAGCTCCTCCTCGGCATCGTCTCATCGCCGAAGTTACTGTGCCCTCGACATCGCTGGGTAACCGTCATGGATTGAAGGCACCACGGGGAAAGGGGTCAACTTCTCAACAATTCCAAGATAAGCTCGACATAAAAATATAAGCAAGCGACAAGTATAACATTCAATGACGTGGACTCAACCATCTCGCTCTAAACTCGAAGCACATAATCCATTTTCTCTCGACTCGACAATTTTCCGGAATGCACACGCCAGCATCGGTATGTCGGAAAGTCAGCAACTAACCTTGGGATCTCGCTCTCTAGGACGATCAACTCCAGGTCCCGTAGCGTGGCGACGTCTAGTCAATCTCCGAAGTAAACAAAAAGGGGACCTAGCACCTCGATTATCCGGGTCCGGCTCAAAACGTCATCACGACTCACTGCTTCGCTCACTCGATGAACAATTAAGCCAGATACGATATTCAAAGAGTTAAACACAAGATATTCAACATGTCAAATAAAGAGCAAGCTGGAAACATGAAGAAGCGCAATTCAACATGCAATACACAATTCACGACATATATTCAATCACATATTAAATACATGCAAAAACTCAATCATATCACAACATTTCAAGCTCGACACAAATCAGGAAATCCATACACAATAACATAACCACGTAGAATATGAAATGCCCTTACGCTAGCATACTACGAAAGTATTCTTGTGAGCGCCCTTACTTAAGGACTTATAAAATAAAGCCTTAGAGATATCTAGGAGTTGCCGCACACTAGCATACTATAACAAGTATAAATGTGAAGCATGCTTACCAGAACTCCAAGTTAATGCCGCCGACAACGACCTGCGACACCGCAATTTGTCTTCTAAGAGCTCGACAACGACTTCTCTTCGACCTCGACCACGGCTGTCTCCAACGAACCGACAACGACTTCGACACGTCGATCCTCGAATCGACCTCGACACGTCTGGTCCTCGATCACGGATTCCAACAAGCGTCTTGGATTCGCTTTCCAGTACACCTCGATTGAATTCACTCGATCTCGAGAAATAGACTTCCTAAAACAAACATAACTCGATCGATCTATGGGTTCCAATACATCTAGCTCTCTCTCTTCCCCAAACTCAACCACAACCCAGAAAAAATATAAAACTCAAGAACTGAAAGATATTTTTCCTCTAACACAAAGTTAGGGATTTCGATCAAAATTTCATGAAAAAGTTATCTGATGCTTCAGAAAAGATCGACAACAACAATAACGTAACAACGAATGAAAAACAAAAAATCAAACGAACCAAAAATGGAGGTTTCGGGCACCGCCGATGCGTAAATCGAGAAAGAAATTTGTTTTACAAGCCCAATTAATCGGTTAAAAAGATAGGTAATATTGTGAATAAGAAAACCCATCAATTTGACATGATTTGGAAGCATAAAACTGGTTAAAAATGGAAGAAGAAATAGCGCGAAACAAAGAGTACGAAAGAAGATAAAAATCTGTTCTTCATACCTCAATGGTGATGGTCGATCAGACGAGATATGGGTCGAGAAGTTGATGATGAACAAGATTGATGAAGAAAGCTTGTGCAGAATCTCGATGGAACTCACTCACGGTTTCGTCGATGGAAGTTTTTGAAGAAAACAACGAAACACAGAGCAGAAGGAAGGAAGAAGAAAGAAGAAAAGAGAAATGAGTGAGCGTGAGGGAATCGGTCGTGGTATACAGCTGGCGAGAAAGGGGTATAAACGTAACTCCAGCTATAAGATGCCAATCCCATCAATTATCTACCCGTTAACTCGTTCCTCTCATAATTACCCTCTACTCTGTCGGTCAACGGCAAGCCGACAATGTAATAATTACAAACAATATAATAATAACGCTGAATAACGTTCGAAAAAATACGAGGTGTCATCTCGACACGATGTCGACAAGGGTGCTCGTGCAAACGTATAAGGTTCTAACACGAGTTCGTGAACGCGGTCTCCTCAGCTCGACTTGCGTCCTCATCAGCTCGGTACGCGACTTCATCAACTCGACACCCGACCTCCTCAGCTCAGCAAAAGATCTCGGCAAACGATCTAGTCACGGGATCTCGACACAAGGTCTTGGTCGAGGTCTCGATACGTCGTCCTAATACGATGTCGATCTCGTCCTCAGGTGTTACATTCTCCACCCCCATGTGGAGTTTTTGCCTTCGGTAAGGTTCGAACCCGGGACTCTGGGACTTAAGTAACCCGAAAGCACCTTGCCATCACCAACTGAGCTAGTGATGGCAAGGTGCTTTCGGGTTACCTAAGTCCCAGAGTCTCGGGTTCGAACCTTCTTGAAGACAAAATCTCCACCTAGGGGTGGAGAAGATCGTGAGTACAGTGCGAGGTGGATAGAACTCGGCTGTTACAAAAAAAGGCGTCTTTTTTTGTCACAGCCGAGGTTCTATCCACCTTTCAGCTGTATTCACGAACTTCTCCATCCCCGTGTAATCCGAAAGCACCTTGCCATTACCATGCTTCCGGATTACCTAAGCCCCAGAGTCCCGGGTTCGAATCTTACCGAAGGCAAAAACTCCACATGGGGGTGGAGAAGACCGTGAGTACAGCTACTAGCTCAGCTGGTAATGGCAAGGTGCTTCTAGGTTACTTAAGCCCCAGGTCTTGGGTTCGAGTCTTGTAGAAGGCAAAAACTCCACATGGGAGGTGGAAAAGATCGTGAGAGCAGTGCGAGGGAAAGCCTTTGAGCACAAGGCAATATAAGGATAGCCCTCGGCTGTTACATGTCTAGCTAAACCTATTGTATTAGGGATCGGTGGATATTGATGGAACATTATTATATTTGGTTTGGGCTACTCTAATGACATATTTCCTCTTGTTTTGTGTATTCAATCTCTGTTTTTAATGCTTTTCATGATTTGATCACCCATGGAATGGTTTCTGGTTCATATGTTGAATGGAAATTCTATGTGTGAATGCTTGAGAGTGAATGCCTATGATTCTTAGTATAGGAATAGTCATAGGGTTGTAGTATTTTGTGAACTCTTGGTCTTAGTGCTTGTTCTTCAACTACATTCATGAAGCAAAGATTCAATTGCCTAAGGAATTAGGATTTGATTACATTTGTGAGTTTGATAACAAAGCTAATAGAGGAAATTATTTGCTAGTACCAAATCAATATGCAATAGTGGGAAATCAATTGAAGCTTATCCCTAATGCCTTTTACTATTAAGTGTTTTTTAAAAGAGCCTAATTCAATCCAAACCCAAAAATCCAAAAATAGTTTACTGCTTCTTTTTTAATTTCATTATCACTTGATCTTTCCAACCACATTAAAATCTTTTGGTGTTCACGTAGTAGTCGCTAACGTATATTGGTATCTGGCCTTCAATCCTTGAGAACGATAACCGGTTATTTACTGAATTTATTACTCGCAAAGACCCGGTTCACTTGTCGTGGTCCTTTCATGCATCATCTGGTACACTATGTGTATCTGGTGTTCATATGCATCTGGTGTTATGAGTATCTGAAAGTACATTTGCATCTTGGTTATCAAGCATTTGGTCTAAAGTGCATTGTGCATCATTTACCATCTATTACTATATTGCATCTTATGAGTGACTCAGCATCTGCTTTTTATATACGTGTCAAATGCGTGCATATTGAAACGTCTCAATCCTACCTACTGAGTCATGATTATATTTACGTTTTCAATAAAGTTTTTACTGCGGTAACCCTCTATTTTTTACAACTGCCTGATTTTATGAAATGAATCTTTTATTTTATTTTATCTTAATTTATTTTATTTTAATTTTAATTGATACAGTTGATAAAACTTTTCCACTTTCACATTCAAACCTTTCCACTACTCCACTACTTCACTATTTCCATACTCTCTCTCTTTTTGTGAGAACCGCTCTCTCTTTCTCAAAACCCTTAAGCTTCCTCTGCTTTGCATCTATGGCATTCAAGGATATTGCTCAAACCGCTTCTTATGACACCATCTCTGAAGGCAATGTGTTAATAAAACACCATGTTGATCTTGACCTACTCGCCAAATATGACTTCGACTTCATAAGAGGCATCACTCTCATGGGTTGGAGAGACTACTTCCAATGGGAAAAGAAGCCGATTTACATTACTGCTATACGGCATTTTCTGGAAGCATCCTCAAGGGTCATGTTGCTAGGTTTGAGTTGAACATCTCTCCACAGATTGTTTTGGACCTAATAAGATGTCCTGACTAAGGTTTAATTTTTAGTGATGGCTGGGAAACACAGTTTGTTGGTCCACATGCAGTGGATAATCACCTATTTGAAGACTTTGAGGCTTTGAAGGCTTCAGGAAAGCCTTTAAATGCGGTGCATTTGAAGAGCCACTTCAGAATTCTTCATAAACTCATCTCCAAATGTGTTTTGTTGAAGGCAGCTTCCTCTAATATTGTCAATAGGGAATAAAAGTTCATAATGAGGAATTATAAAGTAGGCACTGCTCTCAACCTCCCTAGGTTGTTGGTTAACACTATTTCTCATGTTGTTGTTCAGTCAAGAAGAGGTTCTTCTGCTGAGAAGAGCAACAAGACCATTCGCTATGGTGTTCTTCTTTCTGAACTAATGAAGAAGCAGAAGATTATTGGGAAGCTGGAAGAAATGAATGATGCTACAAAAGAAAAGTACCTTAGCAAATGCTAAAGGTTCAGGGGTTTTGTTTGGAAAAGCCAGTTTGGTGAGAATGGGACTTTGCACTGCTATAATAATCCGAAAGATAAAGGTTGAAGAAGGATTAGTTCCTGAAAACCCTTTATCTCACATTGCTGAACTTGCTCTGCCGAGGAAGGCCACCATAAACTCAGCTCGGAGCTCTGGTCTAGTGTGAAGAGATCTGCTGAATATCT
This sequence comes from Calophaca sinica, assembly GCA_037113605.1. NCBI lineage: Eukaryota > Viridiplantae > Streptophyta > Magnoliopsida > Fabales > Fabaceae > Calophaca > Calophaca sinica. Next base: position 64,720,986 of record CM073736.1, read on the forward strand.
TGCCACATCGACCAGAAGCAAAGCAAGAAAGACAGAATCAACACTTGTTGTGGTTGTTGACACTGATGAGGAGGATGACAAAGCTCCCATCAGGAAAATTCTTGAGAAGAGGAAGGCAGAAGTAGCTTTAGAAAGCTCTGTCTCTGGTTCCTTGAGACCTCCTCCTATGCCACCATCTGATGCTTCCACTCAGAAAAGAAGAAGGCTTGTCAAGGCTTACCAGAAGCAAAAGGTACTTGACCCTGTCTCTGATACCTATGTTATAGCCTATGACAGAGATGATCCCATTATTGCAGCCTCACTCTCTGTATCTCAATCTCCTTCTCCCAAACACAAACCAACACCTTACCCTACTACCCCAAAATCCAAAACACCACAAACCATCACCACCACAGAATCTGCTCCAACACCAGTTGTCAAACCATTAGGAAACTCATGGTATAAAGCAACCTGGAAGCTTAACAAACTGGGCCTCACATCCAAATCCACACCTAAACCTAAAACCTCTACCTCTTAAGCCTTAACTCTCTAAAAACCACAACCCACTCAATCTTCTATCTCCTCACTCACTTCTGAAATTGCTACCTCTTTATCTCATCCTTCCCATTAACTCTATCGTTTTCCCCCTCACACGAAACTACCGTTGCCTCTGAGAAACCATCAACCAGTTCCTCCCAAGCCCTCACGGTCACTCCTATCTCCCAAGCCATTTCTACTAATCCCTTCTCTCGCCCCAAATTCAGAGAACCTCGGCATGTCCCTATCAGAGAAAAGGACCACAGGTCTGTCTATGACCACCCTTCTTTATGGCATATAAAGACCTTTACCTCTGGTGCTGCAAGATTAGAGATAGCACCAGTCATCTTCCACAAGAAGCTAAAAATGCATTTCTGTGGTAGGCTCAGGCCTCAGGCAAATGAAGTCATTCCATTTTCCTCTGAGTTGCCTCATTCTTTACCCTAATTTGAGCCTCTGACCTTAGAGGAATGTGGACGCTATTCACTGCCTGGAGATGAAGAGATATGAGTTGGCACTCTTGAACAATGACTATGCCTGGGCTACAATCAGGGTTATTCCTGATAAGCAAAGGTAATCATGGCTTATCCCAAAGAAAAGAATGGACAAGGTATCCCAAATGTGCCCTAAAATGCTAACTCCTGAGCATTGGGAAAAGGCCCCAAAGAAATGCAAGATCAAGCATCTCTTTGACATGCCTATCTACAAGAGGACTGAAGCACATGCCAAGGATTACTACTACCATAAAATCAAAGTTGATTTTGTGAGTACTGGATCCTCTAGTCTGTCCTTAAAAGAAAAGGAAGAAATAGAAGAAAGAGGCAAGATCCGAAAAGACTAGGATTGCGATCTTCAAATCCAACATTTTGAAGACATGTTGCAGTGTCTGGTGCGTAGACCCATGCTCATCAAAGACAAAGAAAGAAAAGAACAAGAGCAGATAGACATTCTCAAGGAAGGAGAACATGCACTTGAGATTGAGATCATGTTGCACAATAAGTTTGAAGAGGACACACTCCAGTGATTTGATGCCACTCTGACTGCAGCAGAAGAACAGAAGGATAAAAAGAGGTATTTTGAGCTTGAACAAGACATTCTCAGCATCTACCTTGCTAACGCAGAAGCTGACCTGAAGGAAACCTCCCCTAAAGCAACTCTCATTTAGTTTGACCTATCCTTGGATGCCTTTTTCAAGGCATGAGAAGAACAAAGACTAGAACTTCTTGACCCTACTGAATTGGAAATTGAAGAACAACAGAAGCTGGCATTTGAAAGGCAGAAGCTAGGAAGACTCATCAAATGGTGCCTACCAGAAGTTGATGTCTCCTTAGTTATCAGAGACAAGAAGCAAAAGCAACTCAAAATGGCTTAAGGAGTCCTCTTAGAGCACAACAAGCTTTCAGCGAACTAATTGAAGAAGGCTATGTCTTGGCATAAAAATGCTTCAGTTTCTGAAATTGTTGAATGGGTAAAGGAAAAAGCTCCTATTACTCAAGCCTCTACAACTACTTCTGTAACACCCCGTTGTCCTATCTATGCTTTACTCTACATAATTACCTAACTACTGTAATTAACGTGAATATGCTTACATAAAAAATACGAAGGAATTAAAACTAAAACATAAATAAGACTACGACGTGTCACAGGGAAATAAACTAAGTGTCTTACACACACACACACACACACGCACACACACACACACACACACACACACACACACACATATATATATATATATATATAATGACATCAGAGTGCGAAAGTGTGCGTAGTGTATGAATCTGGTACAATCATCCAAAATATATGAAACCTATGAGGCTAACCTGTGCCTCGTCTAAACAAAACAAAAGAAACATAAACATCACAGAAGACTCCTGGCCAACAAAACTATACACCTCAGCGAGGGGGATACTGAGAGCTCCCACTCTGAGATCCTACTCGCCTCGGAAACAGTCGCCGATAGTCATGAGCAGTCATATGACGGGATGGCCCAGCTGTCACTCCACCCCTACGTCTTTGTCTCCCCCTGTGGCTGGAATCACTCTGATGACTGGCAAGAGGCACTGGCATCGACTGCGAAGGCATCAGAGGATACCTTCCATAACCAAAACCGGGTGGGACACCTGGTACCTGCCATATCTGAGTGAATGGAAGCCTCTGGCAAATGCAAAAATCTCCTGCGAAGCTAGCGATCGGAAAATTGGGAATACGGAAATAAAGGGAGATAGTCCCGGTGTAAATAACCGCCTGACGTGTGTGGTCCACCTCCCAACCCATGCCATCGAAATCATGGTAGTGAATCTCAAAATTCCCCCACACGGGGATCTTCGGTGGCTGCAGTATCGAAGGATACATCAGGAGGAACTACTCCATCGGATGAGGCTGGGGCTACATCATCCTCAACAAAGTCTAACACAAAACAATATATATACACACAAGCATGCAAATATAGGGAGGTAAGAACAACACATCCATTATAAAGCGAGAAATGTAAAGGTAGAATGAGAGTATGACAATCAATCACAAATACAAATAATTATATTAACTACCCTCTTCCACTTATCCCATGCTTCTCTATGAGTTTGTGGATATTTTCTTACTATCGTCGTTGTACTCCCCATTTCCGATAGGAATACGTTGGCGAACCCTTTTTTTCGTTAGGGTTGCCGTCCCTCTTTCCAGTTCGGGACTCCCACCTTCCTTTTTTGATAGAGACAGGGTGACACTAACCTAGTCCATAAGGTATCCCCCTTTCCCGATAGGGACGTCCGTTCCCCCATTCCCTATAAGGACGGAGTGGATCTAACCTGCTGAGCGAGGTATTCCCCTTTCCCATTAGGGATCCTCTCCACTTCACATTCTCAATAAGAATGGAGTGGTTACCAATGTATCATGCTCATGCATCTATATCATATGCTTCACAACATGTTATACACACATTTCCTAAAATATCCCTTTCATCATATTATGTCATGTCAAGAATTACACTTAGTCATTGTAGCATGCTATGGTAACATATAACACAAATCCACATGTAATGCATTTAATATATGTTACCCTAAGTATGTTACTACTCACATATGACATATACAACACAACTTACAATTAAGCATATTATCAGGCAATCATATTTAACAATAAATAAAACCTATGTTGGCGGATGGGTCTACGACGCCTATCCTTAGATGACGTAGACCGTAACCCCTATCCTTAGGTGTTACTGATGTCAACCCCTAATATGTCTTACATCACCCTACACATGCCAAATAATCATTTCTATTAAACAAAACCCAATGAAAGTGCATTCTTTCTCTCACCTGGAATACGAAGCAACCGGGTTCACTAACGAACACTGAACTACACCAACAGGTTCACGATCACACAAATGAACTCTCTCCACTCTAAGAACAGGTTCGGCCAACACCATTCAACAGGCTAGGGATCACCCAAAGTTCCCCTGAGCACGCCAGAACGACCCATATTTTTCCGGAAACACAAAAATGCACTCAGATTAGAATTAGGGCAAACTATGGAATTGGAAAAATACAACATATGGATCGGCCAGCCACTGTCCAGAGGCTCTAAGAAATCCAAATTACCAAATCCAACTTCTGATAAGCTTTCACGGATGATCAGTACCCGTACTAGGACCAAAACCCTAAAATACGAAGAACAGTTAATTAGGGCCTATCAAACCATTATGGAATCATGAATTCAGTGGCTAGCACATGGAGAACAAATGTTCTTGCCTCTGTCTCATGGCTCAAGGAACCTCCTCCGGGAGTTTCGACAAAACCCTAGCTCATTCGGGCAAGGAACTAAAACATAATTAGAGAATCTCAAACCACCAACTGAAAATAGAGGCCAACACTAAAGTGGTATAGATTTACCTCGACAAAAAGGTGATCGAAGATAAACCCTAGAAAGCCCAAACTGAAACAGACGAGTCGGTACCATTGGATTGATGAACATGCACTTGGAACTAACTTGAATTGGATCACCAAAGCTTTGAGGACCAAAAAATGGAGTTCTCTGGAAAGTTACTATTTTAGGGTCGTGGTAATTGAAGGAGAAGTGAAAAAAATCTTATTTAAGGGTGAAAAGTGGTTTATATAGGAAAAATGGGGTCGCTGGAGCGCGCCTTGCGCGCACCCCCTGCTCACCTGCGCGCGCCTCGGATTAGCCTGCGCTCCCTGCGCGCTTTTGCATAGCTTCGCGCTGAAGGATCCCCTACCACATGGCTCCATGCATGCATGACAAATATCATCTCCTAATTGGAGCACGTCACGCGTCACAAAAGGACCAGGAGCTACTGGTGCACCATAGACCAGCGCGCGCCACACGCTTTTGCGCAGTCTTGTTCGTTTTCACGCGATTTCTTCGATTCCATCGCTCGTACGACCCAGAACTCGATACCCTAACACTTAAACATGATTCTAAACATAAAAGGACAACTAATGGACCAAAGAACTAAGAATCAAAGTCTCATATACTCGTTCGAAAACTCACACTCGCTTAAGGATACAAGTGCACAAATCCCTAGTCCCAACTCCGATCGTCTCAAACTTTACGAGACTCCTAAGACTCATATCAAAACCCTATTAAACATTATTCCAACCTCATACAACCTATCTAACCTCCACACTTACTCTCTTGCAAGTACATGATTACAAAAAAAGCGAATACATAACCAAAAAGTCAAGTACACAGTCAAACACACACAAAAACTCATCTAGGGCACACAAGTGCACTTGATCACACATAATCATACGTTAAGCAAGGATAGAAAATTGAGAATGTTACAACTTCTGTATCTGGTGATGAACCAGTGATTCTAACAAGGGTTGCGTACAACAAGCTTATGGAAGCTAGTCAGAAGGTTATGCATTTAGAGAATACTGTCATGACTCTGCTCAATCGCCAAAACTCTCCACTTTCTTAATTCTTCTCTGTTTCTCTTGAAAAACAACAAACTTTGTTCAACTTTCTTTATTAATACAACGAGTTTTTTGAATTAACCTCAAATTTTTCTCACCATTATTTTATTTTTTTGTTTTGACTCTGATGGTATATTTTACTTTCTTTTTGTCTGATAAAAAAAAGGGGAATAAAAGGTAAACATTGATGAATGCTAAGTAACACGCATCATGCATTAGCAATCATTTTTACAACTGATTGATTAAGTACATTTGTCATACAATTATGCTCTGATGTATGAGTTTGATAAATTGTTATGCTTTCAATTTAAATCTGTTACTACAAATCATGCTCTGATACTTAGCTTAATGTTTTGAGAAAATATGTGTTTATACTAACTATTGAACTCAGGGGTACACCCTTGAAATTATTTTCTAAAATAAATTATTCATCAACCTTAGATGTTTATCATCATAAAAAAGGGGGAGATTGTTAGAACCTAAACGATTGAGAAGTTTAGGCCCTCAATAATTTTGATGATAACAAAGTATCTAAGTGAGAACAATTTACCTTCTAATAAGTCTTGAAGTGTGTAGAACTCAATTAGTCTATGTATATACATTATCACTCAGCAAGAAGAAGAAGTTTACAAGAGAATTCATGTGCTAAAGCTGTTTCTAGTACTTGGTCGTGGTGAGCATCCGATATTCAGAGATTGTGACATGAGGAATGGATCCAAAGCTAGTTAACTTCTGATGGCTCTTAGTATCTGTTTTCACTCAGCGAGCATTTGGTTCGTTTAATGAAGCACGTGTGAAGCACGCCTTATTTTCTACACTCTGTCTTAGCGTATCTGTGACGTAAATTCAAATATCCATTCGCACTCAATTTGATAGTACAAGGTATCAAAGGTGACACTTTTAGCTAAAAGAAAAATATCGTACACTTTTCAAATTGTGCTTGGCTGCAAATGACTGGAAAATAAAATAATACAAACGGTAATAAAGTCGTACTATTCGAATATTCCCATGGAAAGGGAATTACTAATATTTCTCCTCAATTATCTCACTCAATGATTGGAGCTGATTTACCTCATAAAGGTAACATTGAAGAACTCTATAAATACTCCATCTCTAACATTGAAGAAGGTTACAGAATTACAAAAGAGAAAAATCAATTGAGTAATTAAGAATTCTGTGCCTAACCCTTTGAGGACCAAACAGTGAACAAGCTTTCAGCTTTTTATTCTTTCTTTTAGAAAGTTATTTGTTTTGTGCTTAAAATTTTGATTCTCTCATGTTGAGAGTTATCTCTTGCTTTCAAATCTATTCTTGTAAACTTGTTTAGCCTTGTAATAGGCTGATTTCTCAAAGGCTCGAACGTATTGAGTCGTTTTGAGAAGTTACGAGTATAGTCAAGTTTGTGACAATAGTATACTCTTAAGGAAAGTTGTAATCAATATGATTATATGGAAAATCCTTCAAGAACGAAGGGACTAGACGTAGCTACCAGTTAGTGGTGAACTAGTATAAATCTCTGTGTCTGCTATCTCTCCTCTCTCTTTGATTTACTTTCTGCTCTAAGAGGAAACCAAGTTTTTGTAACTTATTTACAGCGTCCGGTACGCCTTTACATCCGACAGCATATTTGTTTTTAGAAAAGAAACTTATTTTTGTTAAAAGATTATCAAAAAGTTTTCAACATAATACAACCCCCTTCTTATGTTTACATTTAGATGGAAGTGAACGTGGCAAAAACACAAGAAAGGGGGGTTTGAATTGGGTTTTAAAAACTTTTTGCAAATATAAGTGTTTATGAAAAACTTTTTCTAAACAACTCTTTAATAAAATAGTGCAGTAAGTAAAGAGAAGAGAGATGAGAGTAACACAGTGATTTATACTAGTTCACTATCACCTGATAGCTATGTCTAGTCCCTTCACATACTTGAAGGACTTTTCCATTATAATCAACCTGATTACACTTGAGAGTATAATACTGCCAAACTGGCTATACTCACAACTTCTTAGAACGACTTAGTGCAGTCAAGCCTCTAACGAATACAGCCACTACTGGGCTTAATACAAGTTCAAAGGAGTTTTGAAACAATACAAAAATAACTCTCACAGAGAGGATTTACAATGAAGAACTTTAGCATAAATAATAACTTTCAAATAGAAAGGATAAAACAGTTAAGTGCTTTATTCAATGTGATCCCAGAGACTTGGAAGATTTCTTGGTTGCTCACTATCTCAGAAAATAGTGATTTGAAGTTTGATAAGATTGTAGGCGCTCACCATATGATCACTTTGTACTTTGTTGCATTCACTTTATTTTCAATCGTTAACCTACTTCAGTGACTGAAGTAAGGTATATATAGCTAGGGTTGAGAATAGTGTCATTGTTACACAACGTTTCTTTTTACCCTTGGTCAAAACTTCAGATCCCATTTTTGTGGCTTTTGCAGGTCACGTCGCTTTCCAGACTATATAAAGCATTCTGAGCACTGCACACAAAATCAGAATCTTTGTCTCTTGTGAGCTTTTTGAATATGAGACACTTCGAGAGCAAGTTTCCTTGATGATTAAATTCGTTGACATTCTTTTTTACCTTTGATACCTCGTACATTAAAATGCTTAACCAATAAGGTCTCTTAAATACTTGAAGTAGCCTTAAATATTCTTCAGTCTATTTCCTAACAGAGCTACACTGTTCACCAGAGTTAAGTACTGTACTTCAGAGTGAGCTTGAAACAAAGTCGAGTTCTTCAGCGTAGAATTCAAATGGGCTTCACATAACAGAGTCTTGTGGTCATGCACGAAGGCTTCTATAGTGTAGAGTAACCAAAGTCTGTTGAATGTATTGACCAATGACCAAAGTGTTGACCAAACAGAATGTGGTCTCAATAGAATGTGGTCTACCAGAGTGATGACCAAGATCAGAGCTCGTTTTCAGAGCTTGGTTCACCAACAGAGTTGACTGATCAACAGAATTGACTAAGTCAAGATCTATTCTTAGGAACATGGGTCACCATAGCGTTGACTGAACAAACGGAGTTGACCAACTTCAGAGCAAGGCTTCACAAGGTGACGTCAGCATAAAAACAGAGGATCACTCCCAGACATAGACATGTTAAATTCAAGATTTCACCAAGTCTTCTGAGATAACTTCTTCTAATGAATAGTGATTTCTGCATACTAGCAAACACATTAAAGAAAAAATTGTTCTCTTAATCATTTGTTATCATCAAAACAATTAAGGGTTATTGTTTATGAATCCACTTGATTCCAACAATCTCCCCCTTTCTGATGATGACAAATACATATATTGATGAACAATTTGCTTTTAGAAAAATATTTGTTTAAAATAATTTTAGAGTGTCCCCCTGAATTTAACACATATAAATATTTTCTAAGTGTAAATATCAGACCATATTCAATACAATATCAGAGCATACATAGATAAATAGCACTTATAGAGCATTGAATACCTTCCAAGTTAATATATCAGAGTTAATGATGTAGGAAATGCAATGCATGGTGACACTTGGTTGATACATCAGTTTCATCAATTACTCTATATCTCTATATTCTTCTCCCTCTTTTTTCATCTGACAAAAAGATTATGACAGAAATAAAGAGCATCATAGTCAAAACATTATAAGAACGATAAAGTTAAAACAGACAGAAAGTGCCAAAATAGTTTCATTAAACTAAAAGTATCTGTATACAAAAGAAAATACTGAGAACACAAGAACATAAGGGACTAAAAGAAAAAAAAAAGGGAAAAGCCTAAGGTTTTCTATGGCTTGTCCATCTTGGCCAAAATCTCTTGCAGTAGATTAGCCAGCATATCATGCCTTCTGTCAGACTCTTCAAAGTGCCTTTTAGTGGCTTCCATAAACCTTGAAAATTTCTTGCTGTCATCAACAAGCCTATCATAGACTGCCTGAGGAATCACAACTGAATGGCTTGCAGAGGCAGAGGCAGACCCAGAAGTGGATTGTTGAACCACCAGTGCAGTAGCAGCAGGAGGTGGAGTGACAGGTTCTGGTTCAGGTTCAGGAGTAGGAGGGGCTACAGGAGCAGGTTCAGGTTCCCAAACTACAGGATTGGTTTCCTGTTGAGGTACTTGTTGTTTCCATTGAAGAGCCGTAAGCCACCTTTGGTTTCTTTCAAGTTGATCCCTTTGGTGCACTTCAAACCAATAATGCACAATTTGCCAATTTGCAAGTTTGTTCTCTTCTACCAAGACAGAGTTAACTTCATCATTTCTTGCAGCTTTCATAATTTTGCAATCCTCATTCTCATGGTATATTTGAGCCTTGAGGCACTCAAAATTAGCAATCAGGTGAGGATACCTTTCAGACACTACTCTTGCTTCCCTGTGATCTGGTGAGGGTTCACACCCAATCTGAATAACTGGTCCAGGGGGTGCTTAAAGAAGCAGAGTTGGAGGATCAATGATGGCAACATTAGAATCAGAAACAGAATCCAACTCAATACCTTGAATTGCCTCAGAGGCAATCATAGCAGTGACTGCTATCTCATCTATATCCATAGATGCTGCAGTAGTAACAGGTTCTGCCAACAGAGGTGAGTGTGGTGGTGTAAAAGATTGAGGCAAAAATGGTACAAGTATCGGGAGTCTGAAGGAGGGATCAAGTACAGGTTGCAACATGGAGAGGGGTTGTGCCTCAATGGCCAAAACAGAATTAGGTTCAGAACAAAAAGGTTCCTGGATATATGTTCAGGTTCTGTTTCTAATTCAAGTGTGGGTTCGGTTTGGAGGGGTAGGTTAAGGTCAGGTTGAACAGAGGGAGGTGAGCCAGGTCTAGGTGGTGATGAAGGTTTAGGTGAAGGTATTCTGGAGGGTTGTGATTGGGGTTGAGGTACAGAAGTGGAGGTATTAGGAAGCTTAACTGCAAGTGGTTCAATGTAAGGAAATTGAACTTGGGGTTGTGGTCTCTGTCTAGGTCTCAAAGGTTCATGACTTTCTTCACTGTCATTTGAAGAAGAGTCAGAGGTATCAGAGAGTCCAGGAGGTGTGGGTAATTTAGAAGGTAAAGGTTTCTTTGGAGGGGATGATTTATTAGGTTGTGCAGGTTTGGGTTGTGAGAGTTTTGGTGAAGGAATTGGTTTAGGGATAGGTTTGGAAGATTGGGGAAACAGTTTAGGCAACTGTGGGGTAAGTGGAGGTATCTGGTTAGGAGGTATAGGGTTTGGCAGAATAGGTTCTAAGACAGTAGAACCAATGGGAGCAGAACCAGTTTGGTAAGTAGCATCATACAAGTCACAAACCTTATCCAGTACCTTAGTTCTCTTTGCTGCTGGGAGGTCAATAACCTTGATGATTCTTTTCAGTTTCTGAGCAGGTGCAGCAGTAGTGGAGGTTCTAGGGGCAACAGCAGGAGGGGCAGTTGCAGCTGCAACAGCTTCTCTCTGTAGCCTTTCCTCTCTGAGTTTATGATGGAAAATGTAGCACTCTTCCTGACATTTGGCTATGATTTCAATGGAGAACATTCTTCTTCTCCTCTACCTCTTCAGACATATCAAAGTCCATGAAGGCAGGTGTAACGCCCTAATTCAATTTTTAAATCGAATCAGTGCATTTAAAAGATTACGAAATATCATAAACTGAATAAATTAAAACTTGACAGTTACAAGTCATAATTCATACAAGGTACTTGTCTAACGGTTTTAGTACATAACTTAAGTCTCAAAATATAAACCCAAAGTCATGAGGATTACAAAATATAGGGTCCAATGACCCATATACAACACTTAGTTCAAACAACAAAGACTAGCTGCTAGGCAACTCCAGCTAGGGTCAATACTCTCGCACCTGCTTATCTGAAAGAATTAAACGAAAGGGGTGAGATTTAGGAAATCTCAGTGAGTCCTTCGCGGACCTCTCACCATCACCTACCTCAATCCAAATCAATATAAATGAATGTTCACTAACATTTACATGACAATTCATAAGTCACAAGTTCTTTCCACAACAATACATTTGAAATCATTAGAGATAAATACAAATGCAAACAAATGTCATAGAGACCACAATGAATGTTCCCCACTTGATCCAGCTCAAGTACAAAATGAGTAAAATCCGATTAAAAGGATAAAACCAAGGGGGGCCCCAACGGCACAGGTGATAGCTAATCACTTACAATGACGGTGCAATTTGAATTGCAAACAATCCAAACACAATCAATCAATCCCAAAACATTAGAAAATAATGCATTGCTATATTACAATCATCATAGTCAAGAATCATTCCTTACTCAATTAGTTATATAAAAGATACATAAGAGTAATGCCTAAGCATACCAAACATATTAGCATGTTTAAGGGAGGCAAATATCCCAAAATCAAACATTTTCAGCCTAGGAAACAGCTTATTACACGGCCTGGCCGTGCTACACATCACGGCCGTGTCAGGCCTCTGTAGAATTTCTGCAGCAAAACATCAACTTCGGAGATTTTACTAACATACCAAATGAAGTCGGAATTGGGAAAACGACCACTCATTGGAAAGCTTAAGATGTCTAGTTTATGAATATAATTTTTATTTTGGAAGATATCCAGCAGATTAGTGCATTTTAACAAACAATCCACTGATGTCAGAAAACAGGACAGCATTCATACCTGAACTTGTAAATTCTATATCTAATTCAATTCTTAACATTTTCAAGTGATTCTTATGCCTATAATAAATCCCCTCATGTCTAGTTTACTCAGAAATAAGAAGCATTTCAATCCAAGGTCTATAGAGAGAGTTATACTCGAAATACTAGAGGCAATCTTAACATGCATGACCACAAGAATGGAACACAACTTCTTCTAGCTTCAACATCAAACTATCACTCCACAATCTGAATCTTAGACCAACTAAACAACATGCAAAGGGAAATTAAAACCCTAATGAGGGTCTTATTTGTTGCCCACCACCTAAAGGAGAAGAACTCACCAAAATCAAGAAAATGGAGGTAGAAGCTTGTGGAATTTTTCTGATTTCTCCTACCCAAATTCGAGCTCCTCCTTCTTGCTATCTTAGGGCAGCTCTCAAACCTTCAATAATGGCAAGGATCAGCCCAACCTTCTTCTATGGAAAGGGTTGAATGGATTATCCAAGGTTTCCCCTTCTTTCTCTCCAAACCCTAACACCATAGCCTTCCCCCTTTCTCCATTTCTCCTTCTTCTTGTTTCTTTTCAGGAATTTTCGATGGAGGGAGGAAATGGGGGGCTGATGGCGTGAGTGAGAGGGAATGGAGAGTGAGAGTACTGGTCTTTTACTATATTGCCCTTCCTTGGTTCTAATATTACACACTACCCTTACTTATTACACCATTATCTTATTTATTTACACCCATTTATGTTTATAACAATAAGCAATTCAAAACACACAAATCCTAAATTAAAAGGCTATATAATTAAATTAGGTGGGATGTTAAATTACTCCTCACCTTTTTAGGATTTTTGCCCTCAAAAATTAAATACACATACCAATTGAAACAGATATGGATATGCTTCTCGCATCTCTTCTTCCATCTCCCAAGTAGCTTCCCCCGGAGTAGATCCTTCCCAAATGACATTAACCAAGGGAATGTGTTTGTTCCTCAGTGCCTTTATGTCCCAATCTACGATTTGGACCGGCATAAGTTGGTACGTTAGGTCCGATCTTAGTTGGACGGACTCATGAGCTAAGGGTTGAAAAGGATCAGGAATATACCTTCGGAGTAGCGACACATGAAACACATTGTGCAAGTTGGACAAAGAGGGAGGAAGTGCAAGTGCATAAGCAACAGAACCGACTCGACTCAAGATTTGAAAAGGACCGATGTAACGAGGATGTAACTTTTTGGCCTTTAGTGCCCTACCAACACCTATTGTAGGAGACACTTTCAAAAACACATGTTCGCCCTATTCAAATTCAAGTGGCCTAGATTTTAAGTCCGCGTAACTATTTTGCCGACTTTGGGCGGTCTTAAGCTTATCCCTAATCATCTGAATCTTATCCGTTGTCTCCTGAACTAGGTCGGGACCTATCAATTTCCTTTCCCCAACTTCATACCAACACAAAGGGGTCCTACACTGCCTCCCAAAAAGGGCTTCATAAGGAGCCATCCCTATGCTCGAATGGTAGCTATTGTTGTAAGCAAACTCCGCCAAAGGTAGTAGTCAATACAACTCCCTCCGTCCTCTAAGACACATGCTCTAAGCATGTCTTCTAGGGTCTGAATGGTCCTCTCAGTTTGACCATCGGTTTGGGGATGATATGCGGTACTGAGGCTCAATCTAGTACCCATGGCTAGCTGAAAGACTTTCCAAAACCTGGAGGTAAATTTGGGATCCCTATCAGAGACTATGCTCGTAGAAACTCCGTGAAGTTTGACTATCTCCTGGATGTTGACCTTTGCCAGCTTAGAAGTGGAGTATGTGGTCTTAACAGGTATGAAGTGAGCTGATTTAGTCAGTCGGTCCACAATCACCCAAATGGAATCATATCTGGACTGGGTACAGGGTAATCCCGCAACGAAGTCAATGGATATACCTTCCCACTTCCACTCAGGTATTTCTAGAGGTTGGAGCATGCCAGAAGGCTTCTGATGCTCAATCTTGGTTTTCTGGCATACTAGGCATCGGGCCACAAATTTAGCTACATCCGCTTTCATTCCCGGCCACCAATATCGGTGCCTAAGATCGTGGTACATCTTGGTTGTACCAGGGTGGACCGTGAACCCGCTCCTATGGGCCTCCTCTAAAATTTGTCGTTTAAGCTCCGAATTCTTAGGAACACAGATTCTTTGTTGGAATAGGATGGTTCCTTCATTATCTATGGAGAAGTCAGGTTGGTTTTTCCTAGTTTGTAGTTCTTCATCCATGAACTGAGCTTGCCTAACCTGGGCCTTAAGGTCACAACTGATTTGCAAATGATGCATTAGAAGGCTATGACCAGTATAGAAGGATTCCAAGGCTAAGTCTCTAAGAGACTCCAACAACTACATTTCCTTAATCATCATGGAAGATACTTGAAGGGACTTCCTACTCAAGGCGTCGGCGACTACATTCGCCTTGCCTGGGTGATATTTCAGCTCGAAATCATAATCCTTGAGGAGTTCTACCCACCTTCTTTGCCTCATGTTAAGTTTTTTTGATCAAAGAGATATTTTAAACTCTTATGGTCACTAAAGACCTCAAACCAAGCACCATATAAATAGTGCCTCCAAATCTTCAAGGCAAAGACAATTGCTGCAAGTTCCAAATCATGAGTTGGATAGTTCTCTTCATGGGGTTTCAATTGTCTTGATGCATAAGCTACCACCTGACCACCTTGCATAAGCACACAACCTAACCCCTTAATCAAAGCATCACTATACACTTCAAACCCTAAGGATGGATCCGGAATAATCAGAACCGGAGCAGTGGTCAATCTAATCTTAAGCTCTATGAAGCTACTCTCACAACTCTTGCTCCACACAAACGGCTGCCCCTTTCGGGTTAGCCTCGTTAGCGGAAGTGCTAACTGAGAAAATCCTTTGATGAATCTCCTATAATACCCAGCTAGGCCCAAGAAGCTTCGAATTTCAGTAATGGTGGTCGGTCTTTCCCAATCCAGCACTGCTCGTACTTTATCGGGGTCAACCGACACTCCAGCGTGAGAGATCACGTGTCCTAAGAATTTCACTTCTTCTAACCAAAATTCACACTTTGAGGGTTTTGCAAACAGTCTCTTTTGCCTAAGGGTACCTAGCACGATCCTAAGATGTTCCGCGTGCTCTTGAGAGCTCTTGGAATAAATTAGAATATCATCAATAAATACCACCACAAATTTATCAAGATAAGGCTCTAGAATTTGATTCATGTAGCTCATGAACACGGCTGGAGCATTGGTCAGCCCGAAAGGCATAACCAAATACTCGTAGTAACCGTACCGGGTTCTAAAAGCGGTCTTTGGAACATCTCTAGCCTTGACCCTAATCTGGTGATAACCCGACCTTAGGTCAATTTTGGAAAAGTATGAAGCCCCCCTAAGCTGATCTATAAGATCGTCTATCCGAGGAAGCGGATACTTATTTTTGACGGTAACCATATTAATCTGCCTATAGTCCACACACAGTCTCATGCTACCATCCTTCTTCTTGACTAACAACACCGGTGCTCCCCAAGGAAAAGCACTAGGCCTAATAAACTGTTTGGAGATAAGGTCCTCCAATTGGCACTTAAGCTCCTTGAGTTCTGTTGGTGACATCCTATACGGAGCCATTGATATTGGTCCCGTCCCTGGAACTAAATCTATTGAAAATTCAATTTCCCTTTCGGGAGGTAGGGACATCACCTCTTTAGGAAACACATCTAAGTATTCGTTCACAACCGGGATAGCAGTCAGATCTAGTTCAACCACTGAAGATGAAGAGAGTAACAGAACATAGCCGAAATATCCCTTTCCTAGGCATTGGTTTAATAGAGCAACACTGGCCAACACATCAGGATGAATATTCTTTTGGGGAGGTTGTAAATTTGCAAATTCTATGGTTTTACAATAACAATTCAGAACGACTTGATTAGCTGCAAGCCAATCCATCCCCAAAATAATATCCATACCTTCCAAGGGTAAACAAACTAGATTGACCTGGAATACTCTTCCTTGTATCTCGATAGGAAGGAAGTAGAGATGCTACCATCAGCAGGTGTCTGAACATTCAAAGGAACTGACAACGAAGTAAGTGGTAACTCTAACCTTGTTACACATTTGTAGGAGATGAAAGAATGAGTGGCACCAGAATCATAAAGAACAATAACAGGCTGATCACTCAAGAGACACGTACCTTTCATCAGACCGTCCGCACCCTTTGTCCTCTTGGCGTCTAAGGCAAAAACACGCCCTTGGTTAGGATCATTGGTTTTTGCTGCTTCCTTTCTATCATTCTTCCTCCTGAGTGCGGGGCAATTGTTTGTAAAGTGACATTTCTCTTTACAGTAAAAACAAAAGTCTCTACCCATACACTCTCCTTGATGATACCTGCCACAAGTGGTACATGTCTTTGCTTTTCCGATGTTCGAAGGATGAGTTTGCTTTCCTTTGTTGGGGTTCCCCTTCGGCTTGGGGGGTTGATTAGGCTTGCGTTATTCGTTCCTTTTCTTCCACTTTTCTTGGCGAAACACTCTCAAGGCATTTTGTGCCTCTTCAGCAATAATACACTTCCCTACTAGCTTGGCATAGTCGGTCTCCTCAAATCTGCACACGACATTTCTCAATTCCTGTCAAAGACCCTGCTCAAATTGATGAGCCTTCCACTCACTATCTTCCCTACTTTGTAGATAAGTAGAGTACTTAGCCAATTCTTCAAATTTGGTGATGTACTCCACTACCGTCATGCTCCCTTGAGTTAGGTGAGCAAACTCTTGCTCCTTTAGCCGTCTTAAGCTCTTAGGGAAATATTTCTCCAAGAACACTCTCTGAAAGTTCTCCCAGTTCAAAGGTGTTTCAAGAGTAACCATATGAGCTCTTGCTCCTCTCCACCAAACCTCAGCCTCTTCCTTCAGGTAGTGAGCAGCAAATGCCAATTTTTGCTCTTCAGTGCAGTTCACTACTTCGAATATCTTATCCATTTCCTGCAACCAATACTTCGCTGCAGATAGGTCAGCTCCACCCTTGAAAGAAGGAGCGTCATTCTTCCTGAACTCAGAGTAAGCCCGATTAGGATTATCTGGCTGGGTTACATTGTTACCTGGGGCTACTCCTCCCTGAAGGATCTGTTGGAGTAGTGCGTTAGTCGCTTCAGCTTGAACATTTGCAGCCTCAGTTTGCACCCTCAGTGCTTCTGCTATTACATTCCAAGGTTCGGGTTCTTGCGGAGTCCCGAGGTTTCTGGTGGCATTCCTGGGGTTCCTTTCGCCGTGTATTGGTGGCCTACCACATCGTCCTGAACTGGATGCCATGATTCTGCATACAATGCACAAAGAATTGAGTTGATCAGGCTCAATGTCTCATAGCATAATAAGTAGAAAGATGTAAACAGTCCACAATGACACACTAAGCCAAAACTAACTACCTCACAGTCCGATAAGAATCGAACTGTTCTGATACCATAATGTAACACCCTAATTCAATTTTTAAATCGAATCATTGCATTTAAAAGATTACGAAATATCATAAACTGAATAAATTAAAACTTGACAGTTACAAGTCATAATTCATACAAGGTACTTGTCTAACGGTTTAAGTACATAACTTAAGTCTCAAAATATAACCCCAAAGTCATGTGGATTACAAAATATAGGGTCCAATGACCCATATACAACACTTAGTTCAAACAACAAAGACTAGCTGCTAGGCAACTCCAGCTAGGGCCAATCCTCTCACACCTGCTTATCTGAAACAATTAAACGAAAGGGGTGAGATTTAAGAAATCTCAGTGAGTCCTTCGCGGACCTCTCACCATCACCTACCTCAATCCAAATCAATATAAACAAATGTTCACTAACATTTACATGACAATTCATAAGTCTCAAGTTCTTTCCACAACAATACATTTGAAATCATTAGAGATAAATACAAATGCAAACAAATGTCATAGAGACCACAATGAATGTTCCCCACTTGACCCAGCTCAAGTACAAAATGAGTAAAATCCGATTAAAAGGATAAAACCAAGGGGGGCCCCCAACGGCACAGGTGATAGCTAATCACTTACAATGACGGTGCAATTTGAATTGCAAACATTCCAAACACAATCAATCAATCCCAAAACATTAGAAAATAATGCATTGCTATATCACAATCATCATAGTCAAGAATCATTCCTTACTCAATTAGTTATATAAAAGATACATAAGAGTAATGCCTAAGCATACCAAACATATTAGCATGTTTAAGGGAGGCAAATATCCCAAAATCAAACATTTTCAGCCTAGGAAACAGCTTATTACACAGCCTGGCCGTGCTGCATATCACGGCCGTGCCAGGCCTCTGCATAATTTCTGCAGCAAAACATCAACTTCGGGGATTTTACTAACATACCAAATGAAGTCGGAATTGGGCAAACGACCACTCATTGGAAAGCTTAGGATGTCTAGTTTATGAATATAATTTTTATTTTGGAAGATATCCTTCATATTAGTGTAGTTTTAACAAACAATCCACTGATGTCAGAAAACAGGACAGCATTCATACTTGAACTTGTAAATTCTATATCTAATTCAATTCTTAACATTTTCAAGTGATTCTTGTGCCTATAATGAAGCCCCTCATGTCTAGTTTACTCAAAAATAAGAAGCATTTCAATCCAAGGTCTATAGAGAGAGTTATACTCGAAATACCAGAGGCAGTCTTAACATGCATGACCACAAGAATGGAACACAACTTCTTCTAGCTTCAACATCAAACTATCACTCCACAATCTGAATCTTAGACCAACTAAACAACATGCAAAGGGAAATTAAAACCCTAATGGGGGTCTTATTTGTTGCCCACCACCTAAAGGAGAAGAACTCACCAAAATCAAGAAAATGGATGTAGAAGCTTGTGGAATTTTTGTGATTTCTCCTACCCAAATTCGAGCTCGTCCTTCTTGCTATCTTAGGGTAGCTCTCAAACCTTCAATAATGGCAAGGATCAGCCCAACCTTCTTCTATGGCAAGGGTTGAATGGATTATCCAAGGTTTCCCCTTCTTTCTCTCCAAACCCTAACACCATAGCCTTCCCCCTTTCTCCATTTCTCCTTCTTCTTGTTTCTTTTCAGGAATTTTCGATGGAGGGAGGAAATGGGGGGCCGATGGCGTGAGTGAGAGGGAATGGAGAGTGAGGGTACTGGTCTTTTACTATATTGCCCTTCCTTGGTTCTAATATTACACACTACCCTTACTTATTACATCACTATCTTATTTATTTACACCCCTTTATGTTTATAACAATAAGCAATTCAAAACACACAAATCCTAAATTAAAAGGCTATATAATTAAATTAGGTGGGATGTTACAGCAGGTCTCACTGGATGTACACACTGAGAGGGTTCTGAAGCAATGTGAATTCCAGTGCTTCGAGTGACTCTCCTGGAAGGTACAGTACTTCCAGTATCAACCACTTTCTTCTTTCCTTTTCTTACTGCTTTCCTTCCACCTTCTTTTTCCCGTAAAATTTCAGCAACTACTTCTGTTGAAAGAAGTTTCATTCTTCTCAGATTTTCACTTGAGAATGTGGGTACCACCATTGTCTTCAGGGCAAGCCCAGCTTCCTCAGTGTTAAGCCCTTGAAGCTGCCTAATCAGGCCTCGATTTTCCATAATTGCAGAAAGCAACCTTCCATAGGGAATATTTGTTTTCTTCCCTTTTCTGGAGTATATCAAATCTCGTCGCAGGTGGTCAAAAACGAGATTCGGAAGATTGATCTTAGCCTTTAGTTCATAATACCACATTATGAACTTGTGGGTATTGCTAACAGTATCCACAGACCCAGACTTGGGTACCAAGCAGTGCTTGATAATCCTGAAGAGCACTCTGAAACGATTCTTCATATCCACGACCTTGGTTCCACCAGATTTCTCAAAGATTGTGTCATTGACAATGCTCCAGCCACCAGCATCTTTTTCCCAACCTTCGTCAGCAATAGCTCCCTTATTAGGGCATTTAGTGATATCAACAATTAAATCCTGGGTTACCAAGATGCGCCTTCCTTGAGCATAACTGTGGATGGTTCTGTCTCTACTCCACGCATACATCCAGAATTCTTTGACTAGATTTTCATACACCGGGTAGTTGTCCATGAGAAAGAAGTCCATTATTCCCATTTCAACGAAATCATCTCTGAAAGCGTACCCTTCATGAGCTAAATCTCCAAAGTTCACTCGGTGTTCCACCAACACCTTTAGCTCATTTGGTTGTAAGTTCTATAGAGTAACTTGAGGTTCCTCCTCAGGACCTTGAACTTGTTGTTGTTGTTGTTGCTGTTGTGCAGCCATTGTAAAAGTAGAGAGAGTTGCAGAGAACAAGTAAAAGAGAAAGGAATGTTCGGAAATCGTGTAGGCTTCTCTTAGAGATAGTGTGGGTAGTGGGTGAAGTGAGTGAGTGAGTGAGTGGGTATTAAACTTGTTTGAGAAGGCAAACCGCCTTTACCAGTTACCAAAATAAATGAATTAAAAACTTTGTTATTTCAAAATTGAAGCGTGCCACACTCAGAATTAAAGAGGCGCAGTAAAACTGTCCTCGTGCAGTAAAAGCAATAATGACTCAGTAAGATTAAATACTATCCACTAACGCAACAACCAGTCTCAGAAAGACACATGTACACTGTAACGACCCGTTTTCGGACCGCTACCGAGCTCAATATACCGAGCTCGAGTTACCGAGCTCAACACACCAAGCTCAACATAAACCTATATGAGATGTGTTTTAAAAACAAAACTCTTGTGCCTTTTAAAAATACGATATATTTTTTTTTATAAAAAACCAACTCGTGCACATCGAGTAATTCTGACTTTGAAACATGGTGCAACTAAGACACAAGACTTAAATTCTAATAAAACATACATGCATAACATACATATATATATATCACTCTAAATAATAATGTATACAAAATACAAAGTGGCAATGTATAAAGAAAATACACCTAAGGTATAACGAATTCAAAAGAGCAATCATACCACAGGGGTACTTCCGGCAGAACTCCTTTGAGGGGCTGCTCCAAAAGTAAGACCACCAGTCTACCCTGAAACAACAAAACACACTGCCCAAACTGGTCACGACCTCGAACACAAAAGAAAAACGAAGTACAGTCCTCAGAAAAACAAACATCCAACAAACAAACAATCACGACCGGATAGAGGAGTCGTCACTCGGGTCCTCGTCAAGCTCCTCCTCGGCATCATCTTTGTCCGAGTTCCACTGCGCCCTCGACATCGCTGGGTAACGTCATGGATTGAAGGCACCACGGGAAAGGGTCAACTTCTCAATAATTCAAGATAAGCTCGACATAAAGGATATAAGCGGCAATGGCAATAATATATCTCGATCACCACGCGTGACTCGACCATCTCACTCTAGACTCGACACAACTCTTATTAGGAATATCGTCGGCAGGGTCCATCCCTGGCCCGTAATAGGTATGGCGAGTCCATCCCCAAACCGAATTCCATACATTAATCAGCAGGTCCATCCTCAAACTGATAATGCTACGGCCAGCCAATCCACCATAAACAAAGGGACCCTAGCACCCTCGATTATCCGGGTCGGCTCAAAAGCGTCATACGACTCTAGCTCTCTCACTCGATGATTAGCTGGCATGTCAAAGAGTAACACAACTTACTTGATCACATATCAAATAAAGAGCATGCTTAACATGAAGAAACGTGATTAGACATTTAAGCAATAAAACGTCTGCATGAAGAAGCGCGCCCGACAAAGAATACACCATTCACAACATATATTCAATCACATATCAAATACATGCAAAAACCCAATCATATCACAACATTCCAATCTCGACACGCAATTAAGAGTCCACATAAATATAACAATAAAAATAAAGTCTTAATAATGTCTAAGAGTTGCCATACGCTAGCATACTACGAAAGTATTAATGTGGCATAGCGCGAACTCCAAGTAAATCTTTGCTTCGACAACGACCTCAAGCAATTTGTCTTCAAAGAGCTCGACAAGCGACCCGACCGCGCATCAGTCCCGAATCGACCTCGACACGTGATAGCTTCGACCGATCTGGATCCCGCTGCTTCCACGTCCTTGGATTCGCTTTCGCATTACACCTCGATTCGGAAATCACACGATCTGGGAATCGGACTTAATAAAACAAACACAACTTAGATCGATCTATGGTTTCTAATACATCTATCTCTCATCCCAAACTTAACCTGACCGAAAATATAAAACTCAAGAAGCTGAAATATATTTTCCTCTAACACAAAGTTAGGGATTTCGATCAAAAGTTCATGAAAAAGTTATCCGATGCTTCAGAGATAGATCGATAACAACAACAACAAGAAGCAACAAAGCGAAAACAAGAAATCGAAACAAATCAAAAATGGGGTTTCGGCAGCGCTGCCGGTGCAGAAAAGCAGAGGAAGAAAAATTTGTTTTACAAGCCCAATTAATCGGTTAGAAAGATAGGTAATATTGTGAAGAAGAAAACCCATCAATTTGACATGATTTGGAAGCATAAAGCGGCTAAAAATGGAAGAAGAAATAGCGCTAAGCGATATACGGATAGAAAAAGAAAAATATGTTCTTCATACCTCAGCGGTGATGGTCGAGCGAGATATGGGTCGAGAAGATGATGATGAACAAGATTGATGAAGAAAGCTTGTGCGAGAATCTCGATGGAACTCACGGTTCGTCGATGGAAGTTCTTGAGAAAAACAACGAAACTGAGGCGAGAAGGAAGGAAGAAGAAGAAGAAAGAAGAAAAAAGAAATGAGTGTTTGAGGGAATCGATTAGTGGTATACACGGTGGTGAAAGGGTATAATCGTAACTCCGGCTATAAGATGCCAATCCCATCAATCATCTACCCGTTTAATCGTTCCTCTCATAATTACCTTACACTGCAGCCGGTCAACGGTCTAGACACGACGCGGCGAGAATGGTCAAGCCGAGCAATATAATTATTACAAACAATATAATAATAGCGGCTGAATAACGTTCGAAAGAATCGACGGTGTCATCTCGACCGCGATGTCGAAACCAGGGTGCTCGTGCAAGCACAAGGTTCTAACACGAGTTCGTGAACACGGTCTCCTCGACTCGACATGCGTCCTCATCGTAGCTTTCGATGCGCGACTTCATCAACTCGACACGCGATCTCCTCGGTTGGCTAATTGCACGCAGTCTCCTCATCTCGGCAACTGACCTCGGCAAACGGTCTTGGCACGGGATCTCGACACAAGGTCTTGGTCGAGGTCTCGATACGTCGTCCTAATACGATGTCGATCTCGTCCTCAGGTGTTACATACACAAAGATTCCCAGAGGCAACTTTGTGTTAAAATGCAACATATTCATGAATACGAACAATTAACAATAAATAATAAAGAATAGCAATTAATAAACTAATAAACAGAGTCAACATGCAACTAGAGTCAATATGCGAATAGAGTCAACATACAAGCAGAGTCAACATGTATCCCATCAGAGGCGCGTGTGTGACAACAGAGCTCGTGTGCCAAGATAGAGTCAAACATCAATACAGAGTCATATAGTCAACCAGAGTCAAATAGTCAAACAGAGGCAACTATATTCAAATTAAACATTCATTCCTTTATAAGATGAAGATTTAAATTCTTTCTTATAAAGTTGAATTTATCTTCAACAAGGGGTTTGCGGTACCAGGAATCACAAACCATTGTACTTAAGGTCCAGGTACGTGGCTCAATCCCTGGGGAGGCATAAAACCCCATTAAAGGACCGTGGGGAAGTCCTGTGAGTAAACCGGACACTGGGGTGCATGGACCAGAGCTAGTGTATGCTGGGCTGGGGCCATGTGGTCAGTGGGTCGGGTAGCTGTGATACGGCCCAATAGGGTGGCGGCCCAGACTGTTACAATAAAAAGCACCTTTTATTGTAACACCCCACCAAGCGCATACCAGCCTTTGGCCCTCTGTAACGGTGAGCGTGCCACTCACAGGACACTCCCGTAGCCACATGCGGGGTTTTTGCCTTATGTGGGACTCGAACCCGCACCCAGTGGCTTAAAGGCTAGGGGAAGCATCCCACCATCACCATCTCAACTAGTGATGGTGGGATGCTTTCGTGGCCTTTAAGCCAGTGGGTGCGGGTTCGAGTCCCACATAAGGCAAAAACCCCGCATTTTGCTGCGGGAGTGTCCTGTGAGTGGCACGCTCACCGTTGTAGAGGGCCAAAGGCCGGTATGCGCTTGGTGGCGTGTTACACTACCCATCTGGGATTTTCTTCAGGTGCGCTTAGGACACAACCCGAGTTTCGTGTGGCGAAGTCTATGGCAAACGAGACCACTAGTGGATGCAGGGAGCCGCTGGAGGATTGGTGATGGTTATAAAATACCACTCTATAATTCTCCTTGGCTTCGAGGTGCCTTTATGTCTTGTATCTCCTCAGATGAGACTCTGGCCTGCAATATATACGTGAATTAGATCATGATCCCTGGAATGAAGAGCTGGAATGTTTAATTGGTCAATGAGCTATTTGAATCCAGATTGCAATGGCCATCTTTCAGGTACCTTTATTTGAATCTGTTAGTACTGATCAGCTGATTTGGAAGCTCGGTAGCAAAGTCACATAAATGGATTCCAGGCAATTAGGGGATAATTTGGAAGGCCGATGTTCCACCCAAAGTGAAAATTTTCATGTGGCGGCCACGTCGTGATGTTCTCCTGTTCGCGCACGATTGCTAACCAAAGAAATCAATTGTTTTTCGCTCTGTGCTCGCTGTAGTGAGGAACCTGAATCCGTGTGGCACCTGTTTATTCTGTGTCCTTTAAACAGAATCTGCTAGGAACAAGAGCATCTCTGGGGAGTGATTTCGAGGTGTGCCACCAGAGCACAGGACTTTGCTAATTTGGTGTTCATGGCTTGCTCCGAATTGACCCAATAACAGATCCCAACCTTCCTCATGGTCTTATGAGCCTTTGGTCTAGGAGAAATCTGTTGCTTTGGGAAAGCAAGGAGGAGGGCAGTGATGTTATCATTAGCAGGGCCCGTAATGTCTGGCAGGAACGAAAAATGGCGTCTCAAATCTCAATACCAAATCCCTCAGCTTCTGTTCCGACTAACCGCACAAGTTGGAGGAAGTCGCCCCCAGGTTTCATTGTTTGTAATGTGGATGCAGCGTTCCCCTCACACATTTTAGCTACGGGTGTTGGCATGTGCTTGCATGGTGAAACTGGTGAATTCTTATTAGCCAAGAATGTGACACCCTTAACACCTTTTTGAATAAAATAAAATTGTTTCAATAAAATTTAATACATATTTGATTTTCAAGTAATTATCTGTTTAAAGAGTACTGTTGCGGAAATAGCGTAAAAATTTAAACAAATAAAATCGACGTAACAAAACTTAATCCACGTACGTAAGCTTCATGTGATACAAATCACATTTCAAGAAAAACTCCAAATCCTCTTTACTAAATAAATAAAACAAAGTATTTATTTAGAAATAAATCCGATAAGGATAAAAAAATCCCCAAAATATTTTGTCACATCGTCTCAGAGCTAATACATAACCCAAGTTAAATAAAAGAAACTTCGTAGTTCACTACTGATAATAAAAATAATGCTTTAGATAAAATTTAGCACACAATCAAGTTCTTCGGTTTAGCCACTAACTTCAGGATTAGAAGCATCTGCAATTAAACATGGAGCATACATAGAGACATACAAATAAATAGGGGTAAGTGCGTTGTAATTAAGTTGTGGTGATATTTAGAGACAATAAATGAATAAAATAGTATATATATATATATATATATATGTATATATAGTTATAGCAACACAATCTCTTATAAATATACACCACGTTACATACACATTATACCACTCTCACATTTAAAACCTTAAGCACACACAGCACAGTTCACCATTCTCAGAGTCACATAATTATCCCAAGAAAAATGCAGATAATAACAACACTACTTCGTATGCATGTGGTACCATCTACTACGTACTCTGGGAAGTCGCCTAGGAGTACATAATTAGTTTATTAGAGAAAGTCACCATAATGGTGATTACTCTATTACCGCATACTCTCGACTAGGAACGATAATATCCGGTGACGATTGGGGTAGCTAAGTTTGATAAGTGGCCCCCAGCCTAAGGTGCGTCACACAAACTATTGGGGACCACAAACTCGGGCTTTCACCCCCTAGGCCAAGGCATTGCCACGAAGGCTCACTCTTATCAGCCTCCACCATTCATTTCAACGATGCTTCCTCCCATTCTATCATAAGGTTCGGTATGTCAGTCATACAAACAAGGTTGGGTTTCCTCCGAACATCACAATTCAATATTTTTCATCAACAATCCATTGTGGCCCTTATGGCTAGGATCATCTCACAAGGAATGACTCAAGTCCTATCATGGCTACTTATAGCTAGGTGACTTGCACACAAGGTCATTTATCTTTTTAAGGTCATTGCCACAAGCGTGGACTTTTCACAATCATCGTCACAAAATAACAAGCGGATCAAAGAATAAATTACAGGGAATCTATGACTTGTCTTAAAAATAATTATTTCTTAATCATGTAATTAAAATCTGCAGAAAACAGAACATAAATAGCAACGACACAAAAACAACAAACAAAAATCGATCAAATATAGAAACTGCACAACAGCAGAGACTGGACAACTGTTTTTACGCCTTAATTCTGCACAACAAAAATTCTACAGAAAAACAGAAATGACAACCAGCAACAGAAACAGAGAATAGCAACGGCACAAAAACAGCAAGCAGAAAACTGCACAGAAATAACAACAGAAACTGGACAACAATACTGTGTTTTCATTTAAAAACGTTTTCGCATGTTTTCGCCTATTTTTTGTCGATTCTAAATATTTAGAGACATCATAATTAAGATTAACTCTTAAGGAAAAATCTTTATTAACAATTAGGAGTAATTCTGAAGGCTCTAACCTGGTTCTCTAATTCCAATATAGTTACGGCAACCTCTTTACAAAGAAACGCTACGAATTAATATGAGACGGAGGAAGCACGTTATTTGAAATTTTACAAATTTTTCACTTATTTATATTTGTTATTTGTTATAAAGACAGCTCAAAGTTTAAATCCGTGACGGTGTACATATTCAAAGAATGATTAGGTTTTTTGGTGGTCAGGATCCGTGAGCACGAACAAGCAGCAGGGAATCACAATGCACACGTGAAAATGGGCTGGAATGAATGACTCATTCAGGCCCACATTACTGTGATTTGACAACTAAAACTTTTGCAATTTGTTTCTTCATGACCCGAAAGGGTGGTGTCTGCCGTTAACATTGATATGGAGTAACACGGAAAATAAATATTGAACAATTAATTTGGTTTTTAAATAAAGGTTGATGTTGTAAGGTTGAAGACAACAGGATCAACTCACATACGTATCATCACTATGATTTGAAGACAACAATATCTGAATAGCCATTTCAACGTTCCAAGTGGATACCAGCCGAGAGGCTATTTGCCTTAGTTGAGCACATTCCATTTCTCCCACCGTATCATAAGCCATCATTTTTTTTTTCAAACAAAACAAGTGCACAAACATTTTTTTTTTAATGGCAAATTTATATTAATTAAAGGTATAAGGGATACTCAACCCAATATAACCAGACAAGGGAAGGTGATAGGCGCCCTAAGGCCCACAATCACCCAAACAAAACGCACACCAAAGCAACCTAGGTCCTTTGGATACATGCCAGTGGATCGACAAACAACTCATAAGTTAGTGATTAAGTTAGTGATTACTTTTAAGCAAGGTAATTAAAACCGGATCGGACATTGAACTGGAGAGGGCCAATGTTTAGGGTTTTTGGGTTGGACCGGGGTTAAACCAGGTTCGAATAAAATATTATTTTTTAAAAATATATATTCAAAATATATAATATATATACATAATATTTTAATTTATACACAAAATAACATGTCCTAGAACTAATAAAATATTATTTTTAAAATATATATATATATATACATAACATTTCAATTTACACACAAAATAACATGTAGCCTAGTGGTAAGGTGGCTTATTGAGGCCTTGAGGTTAGGGGTTTAAGTCCTGTTGAGAGCAAAATTGTTTTTTTTAATATAAAGGCAATTAAAAATTTAAAAAAAAAATAAACCAAAACCGGGCCTAACCGGCCGGTTCTTTGCAAGGCGGTTCAGGAGGGTCACCCAGACTAGACCATGGCCCGGTTCTCGATCGGACCGGCCGGTCCGGTCCAGTTTTAATTACCATGCTTTTAAGTTATATGAAGTTTTGAGCCCTTTCAATTATTAATATCGTCGTTGTTGTTATTATGGTTAAATCATGAGGGTTGCAACTAACTCTCTTTTTAATTTTCTTTTAGGAATCAAAATCTAACACCTCATATAGACAAACTTTTTGGCTAACGGGAGTTGTCCTATTTGTTGGTTTCTTTTCCTTCATGATATAACATGAGCTAAGATCGACTTTGGAATTTTTTCATCAATAAATAAACATGTAATATCACTTTAAATCCTTTGAATTAAAATAAAATACAGGAACCACTGGGCTGCAGGTAGAATGAAAGCAACTCTCTCCGATGAGGACAAGAATATGGGAAACCTGAATTCAAATCCTTGTGGAATTACTCCACTGAGAGGGTGAAAAATAATTACGAGATGAAATAAAATAAATAAAATATTAGGAGTCACTCCATTGGCTAATTAAGGTGGATTTTGAACCAAAATAAATAAAACATAGGAAATAATTTTGATCCCTTTTAAGGTATTGGTACGATTCATTTAGGTTTGATTTGGGTAGCAAAGACCCTTTTATTTAGTACACCCTACCATAATAAGTGTTGTATTTAAAGAAAAAATAAGTCACAAAATAAGTGTCATTTTATTTTTTTCAATATAACATTAATTATTTTTGTCATTTTTACCCTCAAATTAATAATGTGTTCATCATTCCCAAGTTATTATACTCCATTAAATATTTATGACAATGGTTAATAACAAATGGTTAATAAAAATAATTTTGTAAAATTGTTACACTCTTTCATTAATTTATTTCTTTTATGTGAAAAAAACCTAGGACGACACTTACTATTATGGGACTTTCATTTTGACAGATTATTTTTATGGGACTTAGGGATTATCAAATTATACCATTATTAACAAAACAAATAGTACCATATTATACAATGGTCTTCTTTATCATTGAATATTTGCGTATCCATTTCTAAAAATTAAACAGTTTTTGAATTTCACCCAAAAAATAAAAAAGCTTATACTATGTACTGGTTGTATGTATTTCAATATAACTCAAAACATGTTATTGTTAGGACTGTTATTAGTAGGGTGCCCAAATATTGCCCATATAGAACCACTCTTTTATTGCACTTTGGGTTTAAGGTGCAAGCAACTTTATGGATATTGCCCTTTTGGCTAAAGCGAAAAAGGTGGAATCCCTAATCTATAATGTCAAAAACTGTTTAGCAGTTTGCACAGCACATTCATTAACAAAATCTTCACTTCAAATGATTAACGGACCTACATCATCTTCTATTAATTAAAGCGGCTAGACATTATTTCATATTTTTCTCTCTAAAATTATGAATTTTTAATTTGAATCCTCATATTTTGGCACTTATAACATAATTCACAATCTCTGAACCAGTGAAATTATATAATATTTTTTCTTTTACCTGAAAGATTCTTCATTCTCTCCGTGCTATTCCATAAGCCAAAATCTGTTCATGCAGTTCTAGAATTCTAACAAACAAATTAGCACTAATAAGTTAAGACTTGGGACAATCGCTTTGAAAGATAAAATGTACTTACAACTTCTTCAGCAGTTCTGTGAAGCTGTAGTAAAAAACACAGGCAATTCGAACACTATTATTTTTTTCTTTTTGTTAGTTTTTTAACCTTGTCCCTGGGTATTTATGAACCGATCTGTACCTCAGGGGTAACCGGAGATGGCAAATGCAGCGGCTAGAGTGAATGCCAGTTTGGCAGAATGACGGCAACGACAACAGGTGGTATATCTGCAAAAACTCCGATGCCTAAGTCAATAATAAAAAAAGGAGAGTCAAGCAGAGAAAAATGATAGCATACTTGGGCCAGTCAGCGAGATGTGTTCTTTTATAGGAGCTCAGATGTGTAAGCTTGACGGGATATCCCGTTGATTCGTAACCAATCTCGCACATATTGTGGCGTCAATTGCGACGTGATTTGCACGTGACAATTGATTAGAAATACGGCTCCGAATCACGAACTTTGTGAGGTTGTGATCCGTATGATATCGCTCGGTGAATGGTTGTTATTGGAAGGAGCACTTGAATGAACGGCGGCGATGTTGATCCACGTGGTTGAGATCTGTGTACCACTACATGATGTTGCCACTCTTGTGATTCCTTCGTCCGGCTTGCAAGCCACTCTTCCAACATGGGCTTTGTGTGGGCCTTCAAGCTCTGGCTCATTTCGGAATAATTTTCTGCTCTTTTTCTTTTAAAACTTCTCAGAAATCTAAGAACACCCACCTAGTTAAAAAACTCATTCTGTATGCATCCCTGTGAAGTTATTAATTATTATGTGCTTGATTGCACCATAACAGTAAAACAAAATGAAAGCTTCCATTTATGAAATTCTTTTTAAAATATGAGGATTTCATAAAATATTCGGTTAAGAAAGGCCTTTTGGGGGGACTGGACTCCTAAACCATAACCACCATGAGTTAGCTCATAAGTGATCAATGCCATATGCGTTGCTAATTTATAACTTCATTCTAGATTCTTAAAATGTAGAATCTATAAACAAGTGAATCAATTAGATATATACATAAACCTGTCATGTCATGAGTATTTTTTCCCCAACATTCTTATGTTATACAGAGAAAGCAACAGATGTTCAAGTAATTAGGATGGCTTAAAAAAAGGAAAATACCTATTCTTAGCTAATCAGTGCAGAGAACAAAATGTATTATGACCTTTGGATATATATGATTTGTTGATTTAGTTATCTCATTCATTATAAATCCATGCTATTACGATGTACATATAGTCCAGCCATGAAGGCCAGCAACCCATACAAAACTTGTTATACTCTCTCCCATGATATCTCCCTCTTTCTATTTACACTCTCACCCTTGAAAGAAAAAGTGAAAACAAAAAGAAAATGAAAAAAACAAAGAAAAAAAAAAGTGAAGAAACATGAGAAAGAACCATCTTCCATTTGCCAAGGAAAGCAAGCTTGGACTTCAAGTCCTCACATAATACTAGTCATGCCAACAAAGCAGCATGACAACACATCTTCTAATTATGTATAGCCTTGCCCTTTGCTCTCTGAGGGCTCCCCCAACTCCTCTGTTTGATGATATCCTTCTCTTTGAGCCTCCCATGGTAGCACTCTCAATCTTCATTTCTTAAGTGCACTTTTCTTCACTCAACCTCTTTGAAATGGAGTTGTTTCCTTTTTTTTCCTCTCTCTCTCTCTCTCTCTCTCTCTCTCTCTTTTGAGCTCAAGCTTAAGGCTTTGAACTTGTGTGTGGCTTGGATTATAATTAGTGAAAGGTGGGTTTTTAAAGATCTTTCAGGGTGTGGTCCTAACACACCTTGGTCTAGTAATGAGCCAGCTATGGGGCATGAAAGGGTGTGCAGTGGTTCCAAACCCACCAGACATACACCAATTTCGACCCCACCTCACCACTTGGAAATGCATACCCCAATAAGGGGTGGAACTGATAAAACAAAACAAGCAATTGAGCTAAGCTAACCTTCTCTTTCTTGCATTGCAATGTCTCACTCTACATTCCTATGTGTAATGTGTGTTTGCTTCCAACGGTGGTGAAAAATAACTTTGAATGAATTGATTCATTAAAATTAATTTTAGTTAAAAGTGAATTAAATATAAAATAATTTTGGTTCGAATAAATTTACGTAAAAGTGAATTAAACAATAAATTTATATAAAGCTTAAAATCAAGTTTGGAGACAAAATCTACAAATTTCAGCTTCAAGTTAAAATTCATTCTAAAGGAAAAATTAATATTACTCGAGAATACTTAAATATGTCAAAATCAATTTTGCCTCTAGAAACATTTTTCTCTATCAGAAAAGTGAATTCAAACATATATATATATGAAAGAATGTTGTCTAGGGGCAAAAATTTCTTCCATTTATGGGTTAATTAGTAATCTTACAATTTAATTAATAGTTTTAGAATAAAAGAAATGAGCTTATTTAAATTATTGTCTTTAGTTGGTTTTAATTGCATTAAATTGTTTTAACTAATTTATGTAATAAGTGTTTCAATTAATGTATGAATTAATGGTTCTAGAGGGAAAAAAATAATGAGAATACACTTCTTAAACGTTATATGATAAAATGTGTCAAAATAAGCTATATGATAAAGTTAATTTATTTATATTATTATATAAACCTAATGCTTATTTATATTTTTTTATTGCATCAAATACATTTAAACTTTTTTTTACAGAATGTATGTTTATATTATATGCTATATCAAAAAAAAATTTATAATTTTTTAATAAATATTTTAGTTTAATATAACAATATAACAATAAGTATAAGTTAAAATTAAAACAGTAAAATAAAAATATAAAATATATTAGTAGTTGAATTTGTTACATTTTTTGTAACAGTTTTCTATTTAATTACTTTTATCGCATATAATGTAAATTATTATTATTCACTACAAAGAAATTGTTTTAACTAATTTATATAATAAGTATTTCAACTAATTTACTAATTAATTGTTTTAAAGGAAACAAATTATTACTTTTTATCTATATATATAAAAGAAGGTATTTCCCATTTTGGTTTGTAAGTGTCCCACATTTTATCCATTTTTGTGGTTTCATTTTTATTTGTAGTTTCTAATTTAATTTTAATTTCATTTTCCTTTAATCTAGATTTTATTTTTAGTTTCTACTTTTAATTTAGTTGGTTTTTCAAATAAAAAAAGTAAAATTAAAAAATCTAAAATTAAAATAGATGATTAACGTTAAACTAACACAGGTAATACTAAATGACACTAAAGCTGTCAAATTCTTAATGTAAAGTTATATTTTCAATTATATTTTATGAATATTTTTTTGGGTTCAAAGTTGCCTAGCGGAGAGATTCAACACACTAGGTGTAGAGAAGAGGGGTATCGCAGGTTCGAACCCACGCCCCAACAAATCGTATGTCCCCCGTAACCTTTTACAATCTCAGCTGCACTTACAGGATATATCTTATGAATCTTTAGCTCCAAAAGTTTATCACTTATGTCGTAGATAGATATTGAAGGTCTTAAAAGGGAATGCTAAAATTCAAAATTTTGATGATTCGCATAAGAATAATCACGAGCGTTCAGAGTATTTCTTCAAGGGTATGCCTTAATATGCATTTCAGTTTGAAACATGTGATTTTGCGTAGGTGAATTATGTTTATTTTTTAGTTGTTGAATTCAGATAGTTTCGAATGTTAGTTTCCTTTTATTATACTATTATTTTCAATTATGTTGACTAATATTTTTTAATTTGTTTGGGAAGTCTTTATAACAAATTTTGTATGATTTTGGGACCGTGGGAACTAAAACAAAAACAGTTTCTATTTCAAATCGAATTTACCGGTAGCATCAAAAGTGGGGCTTAACTTTGTTTTTTAAAAATGTTCTTGCTATTTATTTTTTCTATTCTTCTATCGTGATTGTGTATAAAATCCTGTAGCATAAATGTTCCATTTTAATAAGAAAAAAAATATAGCTTCATTTTTTGTTGCAAATTTTAATTTTTAACTATACATCTGGTTTTTCGTAAAAAAAGATACATGTGCTTTCTTATTGACAAATTTACTAATAATGATTTTATAACAAAATTTAATATGCAGTTTGAGATTGTTCACAAAAAAAATTATATTTTAGGTTAATTAAATCATAAGTTAGTAAATATACAGCATGGTAAGTGTTATTCCAATCTTTTTTAATTATAGTTTGGTATGTGTTATGCCTCTTTTGTCTTTTTCCCGCAAGGAATGAGCGGTGACAATATCTTAGTTCTTGCTACTAACAAACACAATGTTACAAAACTTTAAGCAATGATTATTTCTCCTTGAAAAAGTTGAAGATAACTAAATGTTAATTGACTTGGATATATTTTGGATATGATTGCAAATTTGGTAAACATTTACAAATGAAATAATAGAATCATAAAGTGGATACATGTAATGCTCTTTAATTGTTTATTGATAGATAAAACAAAAGAAACATTCTTGAGAACTTATTAGTCAAGTGATATAGCATGGTAAGTGTTATTCCAATCTTTTTTAATTATAGTTTGGTATGTGTTATGCCTCTTTTGTCTTTTTCCCGCAAGGAATGAGCGGTGACAATATCTTAGTTCTTGCTACTAACAAACACAATGTTACAAAACTTTAAGCATTGATTATTTCTCCCTGAAAAAGTTGAAGATAACTAAATGTTAATTGACTTGGATATATTTTGGATATGATTGCAAATTTGGTAAACATTTACAAATGAAATAATAGAATCATAAAGTGGATACATGTAATGCTCTTTAATTGTTTATTGATAGATAAAACAAAAAAAATATTCTTGAGAACTTATTAGTCAAGTGATATCCTATCTTATAAGGGCAAATTAACATAACCTTATAGTCCAATTTTTTATGTCATAGAAATTGATCACATTACAAAATACTTTGTATTATCTGTTAGTATTTTTCATTTATTGTCTTGGAAGTTTGTGAGGTGTCTTTATAATTTTCTTTTATATATATATTCTAAATTTAAATTAATTTTTAAGTTAACCAAACATATCATACACATGCATTAATTATCCGTGCATCGCACGGGTCACGTTCTAGTGTGTGTGTATGTGTATGATATGTTTGGTTAACTTAAAAATTAATTTAAATTTAGAAAGAATATATATATATATATATAGTCATTGCCCACCACCAGCATAATGGATTTGCCATTACAAAAATAAGGTGGCATATTGTTTATTCATATTTAAACAAGGTGCCCTCAATTTGTGCATGTTAGGTGATTTGTCTTATTGTTCATGAGATTAGTCATTCCCTTTAATTATTTTTTATAATGCTTCTTATTTTGTTTTTTCTGCTTATGGTTCGTTGGATCCACGTAATCAGGGAAATGACGGGTTGATAGGGGGTTAGTTTAGTTGAATCCTACATAAGAATTCATAACAGAAAGAACCTCTACAAAGTTTTAAGATAATATTCATAATGGACTTTTATCACTACCTTGACTCTAAATGGAAAAGAGATGCGTAGCTAGTAGGCATGGTAATAGAACTTGAATTCGCAGGTACCCACCCGATCTAGGCCCGATTTTGACGGGAAAAATCCGTTTTGACTGCGGATGGGGTAGGGTTGGAGATGTTGATACCCGACCCGCTCCCGCTCCCGAACCCGTCAGGCTAAATATAAATTTTTAATTTTTATTTTGTTTTATGCATGTATACTCATTTATTTTGTTTCATATATTTTGTTTATTTTTAATTTAATCTCTTTTCAATAGTAAATTTTATTTTGATGTTTTTTTATTTTATTTTATCATTGTATAATAATTATGATTTTATTTTATTAATTATCATAAATATAATTTTTCAAATTTTCTACATATATAGAGCGGAGTCGGGGGCCCGCGGGAAAACCTGATCCTATCGGGACGGGGAAGGGGAAGACAAAACTCGAACCCGCTGAAAATGAGAGCGGGGACGGGAGAGGCAAAACCCGCCCCCGACCCAGCCCGTTGTCATGCCTAGTAGGTAGTGTATGCCTAGTAGGTAGTGTAGGGGCTTGAGCTATCATCATCAAAGTTTGCATTTTCTTGGTTAAAATTTGTGTCCATCCAACACTACAGAGTGCAGAAATTATTGCTCATATTGAGTGATCACAAAGAAACATGAAACCGAATTTGCTGAGCCTTATCCCATAATAATAAGGAAATCTCGAATTTCCTTGGCTTCTCGAATTTCCTTGGCTTGTGGAAACGAGGGTGAAATATTTGTAATTAGTGACACGTCGGGCTTATCCGATATTCATCGTAAAATTTATAATTGGAAACACTATACAAAAGAGGCCTTTTACAGGGAATACAAAGCCAAAGAAAGTGACTTAAGAAATAAGCCAAACAAACGTAACCGAATGGGCCAAAAGCTAGAAAACAGAGTAACTGATAACTAATGTTAACAGACTAGAAACAAAATAACAAACTAATAATACATGGTTAATATGCCCCCTCAAGCTGGAGAGTGTATATTTTTCACTCCCTGCTTGGAAATCAGATGATGGAAGGGTTGAGGATCCAAAGCCTTAGTCAAAACATCAGCTAATTGGTCCTTAGATGATATAGGCAATAAATGAAATAGTTTTGCTAGAAGCTTCTCTCGGACTAGGTGGCAGTCGATCTCAATGTGTTTGGTTCGTTCGTGGAATGAAGAATTGATGGCAACGTGTCTGGCAGACTTGCTATCACAGTATAGCAGTGCTGGTGAAATAAAAGGAATGTGTAAATCTTGAAGTAAGTAGGTCATCCATTGTATTTCAGAAACAACAGAAGCGAAAGCACGGTATTTTGCTTCAGATGAAGGGCGAGAAATAGTTGATTGCTTTTTAGATCTCCATGATATAAGATAATTCCCAAGGAATATGCATAAGCCAGATACAGATTTGCGAGTATCTGGGCATGTAGCGCAATCTGAGTCACTGAATGTTTTAATTTGTTAAGCTGAACTGCTAGGAAAATAGAGGCCTTGAGTAGGAGGGTCCTTGATATAATGTAGGACACGAACAGCAGCATCATGATGTGAACTTGTTGGAGAGCTCATAAATTGACTCAACAGTTAGACAGAAAAAGAAATATCAAGCCAGGTAGTTGTTAAATATAAGAGCTTACCTATGAGTCGTCTATATGATGTAGGGTCTTATGCAATTGTAAATAGGGGTTACACGTGGTGGAACTTAGTTCCTGACTTCATTAGGCAGGACTTTTTTCGTGATAGATTTGGCCTTCCTAATTATAGGTTTAGATAATTGTTTGGCATGGGTTTTGGCCTAGTCCCCCCATTTGCCTGATTTGCTGTTCTCTTTTTTCTCTTTCTTTTTAATAAAATTGGGTGTGCTGCAAATGATAGATAGGGGTGGTGGTGCCAACATAGATGGAATCATTTCTTCCTATTGTGATGCCTTTGCATCCCTTTATGTTGAATAAAAAAAAGTCTATATGATGTAGGGTCTTTCAATGGTGTGTCTTCTTGGAGTGTCAAATGTATGCCTTTAATCATGGGTGTAGAAACCAATTTACAAGCCATAAGGCCACAGTTAGCAAGGGTGTCCAAGGCATACTTCCTTTGACAAACATGAATACCTGCAGTAGATCTAGCAATTTTCTAGGCCAAGAAAGTATTTAAACGGCCCAAAATCTTTAATACAGAATTTATTATTAAGAGCAGATTTGATATTTTCAGCTAAGATTAAGTCATCAACATAGACAAATAAAATAGTAAAAGAAGTGGATGTGTATTTAATGAACAGAGAAAAATCAGAGTTGGATTAGGAGAAACCTTAAGATATTAAAAAATTGGAAAGGCTAGCAAACCATTGTCTACTAGATTGTTTTAAGCCAATAGAGATTTGTGAAGTTTAGAAATTTGATTAGGTCTAGATGAATTAAATCCAGGAGGCAAGTCCATACAAACTTCCTCTTCCAAATCACCATGTAAAAAGGCATTATGAAAATCAAATTGATATAAATGCCAATTTTGTGAAGAAGCAATGACAAGTAAGAGTCTAATAATAGTAAGTTTAGCAACCAGGGAATAAGTGTCAAATAAATCAATACCTTCAATTTGATTAAAACCTTTAGTAACTAACCTAGCTTTATGTCTTTCAATAGTACCATCAGATTTGTATTTTATCTTATAGACCCATTTGCATCCAATAGGTGTTTTGCCCAATGGAAGATTTGTGAGAGTCCATGTATTATTATTATGAAGGGAATCAAGTTCAATTTTCACGGCTTGTACCCAATGAGGATGTGGAATGGCTTGTTTATAGGTTTTGGGCTCATCATGAGTAGAGATAGGAGAGAAATCTGAATCAGTATAAGAGTTGGCAGAGGAAGCAGAAATATAGTTACAATGAAAGTCTTTTAGATATGATGATGGTTTTCTAATCCTTTCAGATTTTCTGGGAATTATAGAGTGAGATTCTGGATTATCATTTGGAATAGAAGGAATAGAAGCAGGAGTAGCAGAATCTGAAACAAATTCTGTATGAGGATTAGGGGTTGATAGAAGAAGGTTGAATATTATCAAAGAGAAAGATAGATTCTGAGTTGTTAGAAACAGAATTATCATTAAGAATAGGGGGTGATGTAGAAGAATATGGAAAAGTATAATCATAGAATACAATATTCCTAGAGATAAAAGTAGCACGAGTTTGTAGATCAAAGAAAAGGTAACCCTTAGTTCCTGGTTTATAACCTAAGAAAAGGCATTTTCTAGCACGAGGGTCAAATTTTTGTCTATTATGAGTTAAAGTGGTAGCATAGGAGAGGCAGCCAAAGACTTTCAGATCAAGAAATGTAGGTGGTTTCTGATAAAGTAACTAATGGGGAGATTTATATCCAAGCACGGGGGTAGGCAGTTTATCTATTATACGGGCAGAGTGGCAAACAACATAGGACCCAAAACATTTTGGGAGTTTTGATTGAAAGAGCAAGGGTCTGGTGACATTTAATAAATGTCTATGTTTTCTTTCAACAGTAGAATTCTGTTGAGGGGTTTCTACACAAGAGGTTTGGTGTATGATGCCTAAATTAGCATAAAAGGAAGCCATGTGAAACTCAACACCATTATCAGTCCGAATTTGTTTAATTTTGGCTGAAAATTGTGTGGAAACAAAATTTAAAGAATGGGAAATACAAGTTTTGGTATCTGACTTATGTTTCATTAAAAAATCCATGTATACCTAGTGAAATCATCAACAATGGTTAAGAAATATTGATGTCCTTGAAAGGATGGTATGCTAACAGGCCCCCAAATATCCATATGCAATAATTCAAAAGAATGCAATGACTTTGTTAAACTATGAGGAAAAGGAAGCTTGCACTGTTTTGCAAGGTGACATGAATCACAAATCAGATTTTTATTGAATTCAATATAAGAAAAATTTGAACACAAATGTAGTAAAACATTAATAGATGGGTGTCCTAATCTATATGTAAACAAAGGCATTACTAATAGAAACACTATTACTATCTATATGCAAAGGAGTATGGTGGGAGTGCTGAAGAATGTAAAGATTATCACACAGATCAACATGCCCAATCATCCTCTTGGTAGATAGCTCCTGCATATAACAAGTATCATGTGAGAAAGTGATTCTATAGTTTAATTGTTTTGTTAGCTTATGGACATAAATCAAATTGAAATGAAAATAAGGGATATGTAGTACATCATTCAAGCAGAAACTAGAGGAAAATTTGATGGTGCCCGAATAAGAAGCATATAAAATGTCACCATTTGGTAATTTGACAGGTATAGATGTAATTTTTTTTTATAAGAAGTAGTAAATATTAGGATATATGTGATCACTAGCACCAGATTTTACAATCCAAAAGTAACAAGGTATAGAAGTTTTACATGTTTTAGTGAAACTGGACACTAGATTTGATGTGGAATCAGATGAAGGTTACTGATTTGCAGATTAAGAAGAATTCCTTTTGTCAATCTTGGAGGCATGGAGATGGGATACAAAGTATTGATAGTCATCATGGGTTAAAGGTGAGGAATTGTCATTATGAGGAGTGCTAGCAACACACTCTCTAACACTCTCTTCCCAACACACTCCCTCTCATTGGTTGAAATTTAAATGGGTCCCACTAAATCATGCGGGTCCCATTTAAATTTGGTGAGACCCATATAAATTTCAACCAACAAGAGAGAGT
Organism: Calophaca sinica; assembly: GCA_037113605.1. Classification (NCBI taxonomy): domain Eukaryota; kingdom Viridiplantae; phylum Streptophyta; class Magnoliopsida; order Fabales; family Fabaceae; genus Calophaca; species Calophaca sinica. Next base: position 64,761,082 of record CM073736.1, read on the forward strand.
GTGTTGGAAAGAGAGTGTTGAAGAGTGTGTTGCTAGCATTTCTATGGTCATTATTGATGTGTGTAGCAGAGGAATTTGATTTTTCATGTTGTGTATGGGATTCTTGAGTGTTATTATTGGATTGTATAGCATTGGCTTGGTTCTATATCCTAGGGGGAAACCATGTTTAAAGAAACATGTTTTTATTTTATGGTTGGTACGGTTACAATGGGTACAAACCATTGATTGGCAATTGTTGAATCTGCCCTTGCCACGACCTTGCATATTTTGTTTTTGTTTCCCCTGCCTTGTGAAGAAGAATTTAAGGAATTGTAGGCAGAGGCGGTGGATTCAACAATGGCAGAGTTATTAGGGTTTCGTTCTTGTTGAAGAACCATGGAATATACTTAGCTGATGGTTGGTAAAGGGTTCGTTAACACTATGTTTGGTTTGAGAAAAGTTTGTGAAGAGAGAGAGTGCTAAGAGAGAAATAGAAGAGAGATGGTAAAGTTCCTTCGTTTAGTTTGTGGAGAAATCGGGTAGAGAGAACAAAATACCGTGGGCCCCACCACTTTTTGTGGTCTTCGCATATCAGCGAAGAAAGGGGAGGGAGAGAAGCAATTTCCTTCTTTATTCCATTTTTACCCCTACCTCCTCTTGTTGCAGTGCAGACATCCCTCTTGCCAAGGCCACCGTGCCTTTTACATGCACCGCTGCTAGTCAAGTTATTACCGAATAAGGAGGGAAACGAGAGAGGAAGTATGGTCGATGTAGAAGATGACACATCCCAGTTTGGATCTGCAACTCATGGTTAACGGAAACACCCAAAATCAAAAACAAAAAGAAATTGAAAGCCAAAATATTAAATAGCAACCACACCCCATAACCAAGTTGAGAGTAGCAGGGAGTTAGAGTGGATGTGTGTTGGGGGGAGGGGGAGAGCTGTTACGAGAGGGGAGTGGTTCCAAGACTTGAGTTGTGTGTTGAGGGGAAGGAGAATTAATTAACATAAATTAAAATAAAATATTACATAAAATGAATCTATTGTTTAAAATAAAATAAATCAATCAAAATATTAATTAATTAAAATAAAATAAAATGTACAGTAAATTAATAAAGCAATTTAATTAATTAAAATAAAAAATAATTAACTAATATTTTTTACTCGTTAATGATTAGATTTTTTGGATAGGGGTTTTTTTGTCAATTCATAAAATCATTCTATTTCTCTCTTCTCTATTTCTCTTCTTTTTCTCTTGTACCAAACAATATACCAAATCTACCATATTTCTCACTTCTTTCTCTCTTCTCACACCTTCTCTCACTTATTTCTCTCTTCACAATTTCTCTTATTAACCAAACACATGCTAAGAGTACTTGGCTATGGACAGGTTGAAAAGCCTCATTAAGGCCTTTTAGGAAACAAAGAACGTGTTCTATCTCACACTTGGATTCCTAAGATATCCTTTCAAGTGTGAGTCTCAGACCCAGGGGCGGATCTACATTGATCCAAGGGTATACACTTGCACCCTCTGAAATTTTCAAAATCTCATTTACCTCTTATAAAATTTTTATTTTGACCCTCTCGCTCTAATATTTTGCACCCACTGCCCAGATTTCTCCCAATTTTATTTGGTCTCATTTTGTAAGTCTTAATTTTTTTCCTTCATGTACTCCTACATGTCATTTTGTGAATACGGTTTCAGTCAAGTTTTTTAGCATTTTACTAGTTTCTTCACAAGATTCATAATTGACTCTAGACCTCCCAAAAAAATTGCGAGGGCAGTACTATTTAATAGAAAATGCAGTTCTTCAACTATTTAAGCTTATTTTAAACAGCTAATTTTAGTTTTTTTAGAGTCATTCACTTCTAGAAAATTATTGGTATTGCTACAAGCTTCTTTCCTAATAACTGATGCTAAGTAGGCATGTTAACTTTAGAGTATATAATTATTTTGTGCTTTTTAATGGCTTCTATGCCTTATGTAATTGAAAAAAATGATAGTTTAGAAATGTATTGTTTTTTGGATTAATGGGAAAAATTTTGAAATGTATTGTTTAAAGAGGATTAATATTTCAAGAAATAATATTTCTTTTTAATACTATTTATGGAAAAATAGGTCGTGTAATGGAATGAGGGATAAATGAATGAATGATTGTTTAGTGACTTATATTGTGAAAGATGTGTTCAAGAACATTAACTAGGAGCTGATCATTCAACGATTTCAAAACATAAAATCACGTAGAGGACAATTATATGTAGGTATGTATGTAATTTATATGATTAGATATATTAAAATTTTATAATTTTAACATTTATGCCTTTATTTTTATATGTATGATAGTAATCAGGGGCGGAACCAGGATTGTAATTCAAGGGGGACCAAAAACAAAATGCAGAATTATTTTTTATAATTTTTTATTAATAATTTGATAATTTTTTGCAATAATTATTCATTTAGTAATAATAAATTTTTTTTTGGTGAATGATTTAGTAATAATAATTTCATAAAATGATGGTAATAATTTGATATTTTTTGCTAAAAAAATAATTTGATATCTTTTTGTGTGTGTATTTGCGTTTGGAGCAAAACTTAGTGAAGTATCAAACTATTAATTTGCTTTACAAACAGTAGAATTATAGAGCAAGTGCCATAACTTAACTATTCCAGTTAAAAAAAGTGCCTTAAGTATTAATATCTTGCGTTTGGAGCAAACAAATGGAGCAAATGGAGAAATTAATGGAGCAACAGTTGATGAGTCGCAGAAGAGTCCTCTATGTCTAATTTTTGGTTACAAGATTCCTCTACGTCTACTGGGATGGAGTTGGATTGGTGAATTTTATTTTTTTTTTGAAGAAAAAACGTGAGTTGAAAGGAGAAAGGAATGAGAGACTTCAGAACAAGGAAGAAAAATGAAGAGGGAATAAAAGAAAAGTACCGAAGGATTACTTTAATATCTTTTTAAGAGAGACTGGATGGATACCGACTTACTGAGTCACTAACCACAAGATATTTTCTTTTTGGTAAAAAAAACCAAATAAGAAAACTGAAAACAATGATCAAGATATTTACTTTTTAACGCATAAAGCAATAAACATCTACCGGTGCCACAAAATTACTTTCCATGTCATGTTAAATGAAGTTACAAAAGCTGGGTTTGACCATGGCACCATTTGGTCATCCCACTGGCTCCGCCTCTGATAATAATTATTAATTGAAGTTAAATAGTTTGACCTCGCTGACTTAGGGTTCTGGTTATGCCACTACTCAGACCCATATGTGTGCAACCCATTACGGGAGATTGTGGATCCTTATTAGACCAACTCCTCCCTAGTTAACTTCTATAAATAGATAATAGCACACACCATGATAGTTCAAAGTTTTCTTTAACAGATATTCCAAAATACTATAAGAAGAAAGAAAGAAAGTCCAAATAATACTATGTTGGTTTAGTATCCCTTGACCTATAAATGAAAATAAAATAAGCCAAATTGGCTTTGCATAAGCCTGAAAGAATTTTGCTAATTAATTGAACAAAAGTTAGAAATGTTGTTTTTCCCTCTGCAACATCACAAAGGGGACATGAGAAAAAGTGGCTTAGCATGAGGACGTAAGTTTCAAGCTTTTGACTAAGATTCCATTACATGGGAGTATTACAAAATAAGAAGGCACACAGATTTTTATATTAAAGAAATCACAACATGCATGCCTAAGTGATTAATTAAAATATTGATACTTGCTCTGCCTCGTGCTCTCCCCAAGTCCCTTAGAATGCCAACCTGTTTTCAACGGCTTGTTCAAATTATCATTTCATTATTTTTTTTTCTTCTTTTCTTTCTTCAGTCTTCATGCTGTTTTAAGCACTTAATTATCGAATTAGGCGCTTGTCAGTGATTTTTGTTGCTTTTTTCGGCTCATTCCTGGTTAGGGAATAGAGAGAAAAACAAAGTAGATGAAATAGATAATAGAAATCAAGCGTCAAAAAAAGATAATAGAAATTAAAGTCTAGTAGTATTGAGGGATTTAAATAGATTTTATGAGATCATAAGTTCAAACCCCATTGTTATCGTTGTATATTAACAAAATAGATTACAGAAATTAAGATCTATATGTTAACACAGTTAATACATATCATATCATCTATTATAAAAGATTTGGAACCCCAGACATATGACAAGATAATATGTTTCGCTGGATTTTTATACAACAAGTACATAGCTGAAGTGTATGATCTCATGTTATTTTTGACTCTTTAAATAAGAAGAATTGATCTGGTGAATTATATCCCAATAAACAGAGATATAAAAAGACAAAAAAAATTTTAGGAGAAATCATTAAAAAAACTTAAATCTATATGACCATTTTAAAGATTTCATTTTAGATCAAACAATATTAGATTATTTCATGTATATAACCAATATCACTTAATGGAAAAATATTTTTATTTTCACTGCCATTACATGTTTAACAATATTTTACTTTATATTTGGATCTATTAAATCATGTTGATCCAGCTAGCCTAAATCTTGTTAAAAAGATTTAAACATCGTTTAATAATTATTTGTCAAGAGTTTAATAATTATACATTGACATTGACAATAAAAATAAATGTTGCATAGATATGTAATTATTATTAATTACTATCTCATCATATCATAATATTATTTTTAAAATTTATATATAACATAATAAGACTATGAAATATAAATGAACGTCTGTATAAAATATTTTCACACAATTACATAAATTAAACTCTATTTCTTAAATCTATGAAAACATTTTTTCATAAAATTTCTTTGGGCCATGTCGACTTCTTCTGTCTCATATTAAGTGTCTTGTTTGTAATTTTTCATGTATCAAATTACTTGTCACTTTTTATTGGTCTAGAGGTCTTTGACCTCGCTCCAATGTATAAGGGAAAGGGGGTCTAACTAATCCATAGTTCGGTCGGGAGATAAGTAAAGTCTGATCCTAAATTGTTCTATTGTCAGGGATCGAACTCGTGTACTAACCGAGTTCATCTCTTTAGACGGAGCACGTTAACCACTTGCACCCAATCTTGGGGTTTCTTTTTTCAACAATACCCTTATTTATTGGTTTTCACAACAACAAAAAAACTTTATTTATTTGTATCTCAACTACTCTCTAATAATTAGTCTTTTCACTTAACTCTCACCACACTAAGGACATTTTAGTCAATAAAAACTATGTTTCCTCAAACATGATTGTATCTAATGATTTTTTTAAGACATGTGAATTACCTTAAACTATATTTGACATGAGACGGGGGAGTATGATTTATTCATGATCTTTTACAAGTTCCCCGTGTTTGGAGGCAGTTTGGGTACATTTTCAAATAACAAGAAAGTTCAAATATTGTGGAAGAGCCTTACAACTAAATGTGAAACCAAACGAATATGACGTTTGAATGTGTTATAATGCAATTTTATTTTTTTACTCATGTTATAAATTATAATGCATTTGAGCTATAATGCACTTCTTTTTGTTAATTGAAAGGGTGGGAAAAAATGAACTTGGGAATTAAACCACTATTATGGACAACGGTGGTAAAATTAATGTCTGAAATGCACTGTGATCTAAGTGACCCAACCATGGTCCGTATATCTTGAAATCTACCTTTCGTGTTTTGTTATATTTTTTTTTTTTTTGACAAAATGTTTGTTATATCTTAAAACATGTACCGAAGAGCGCTTAGATGAGATGGCTAGGGTCTCTTCCAGCTAAAAATATCTTAAAACATGTTTTTTTTTTTTAAATAAGGCTCGATTGTAGTACTAAACACAGAAGTCAGAGTTGCACGTGAAGTTCTTGCGATTCACGTTACCATTGCCTGCAATATAATCAACAGAGTTGTATTAATCTAATTGTTATCTAGACCCCGTGCTTTAAACAACATCCCCATCTTCATTCCTCTTCTTTGTGCCTGTTTATTAAGGAACAGCCTCACCACATGTTCCTTCATCCTCAACCCAAGTGGCCATTTTGAGGAACTAGCTTTTGAATTATTCAAATAGAGATCATTTCTCAATAAAAACAATTTATGTTATTTCGCTTAATAATATTGAAACTTTTGGGATATTTGGCTTTTGGCAAAATATTATAACTTCTTATGGCCATGTTATCTAGAGTTTGTCGGTTTGATTCTTTGTTAACTTTATTCTTTTGACAAAAAACAATTTTGAGCACAAGCTTTTGTCTAGTTAGATAAATCTATATATTATTTTTTTATTTATGAAAATTAACTATATTTAATTTTGTTATCCATGTTACACCACGTGACAATATCTCTATCTTTTATTTAGCTACACTTAATTTGGTTACCTACGTTGTGCCATGTGGCAGCAATTCATAATTAAATAAATTATTGATTTAATTTAATATGGAAACTCATAAGACGTTTATCATAATACCACATTATAAAAGACATGTAAGTAGAAGAGAATAAAATTAGAGAAAATCACACTTTTCATCCCATGAGAAATGCTTAAATTACACACTTCTCCTCTCTTATGTCAAAATATACACTCCTCTCCCTTCTTATGTAATACATATTAGAGAAATTAAATTACACTCTCCTCCCCTGAGAGATGCTTGAATTGCATTCTCTTCTCTTTTATGTTAAAATCTATACTTCCCTCCCTTGAAAAGTGAATATGTATTACACTTTAGTCTATTTTAATATAATCAAACTTCTTATGCATATTTTTTCACAATTTTTAATTCACCATACCATAAACATATAGTTTTAAACCCTATTATCAACTATATATAGAACAATAAAACATAAAAGAAACACTACAAAAAAACACGCTAAATAGTGGCCCTTTTTTTTCCCAAATTGCGAGGGTTTTCAACCTCCGCTAAATTATTTGCGGGAGTTTTTAAAACCACCCCAGTTACGTTCGCCGCAATCTATTTGCGGGGGTTTTTAGGATCCGCCTGTACGCCCCTTATTTTGTGGCTGTTTTATTGCGGAGGTTGATAACCTCCACAGTCTACGTTATTTTATTGGGGGTTTTAAACCTCCTAATTGCCAGTCTTTGGTTCTAAAACTCCCCTTACATATTGTCATTTGTAATCATGTTTTTGAGCTAATTGGTGATTTTATTAATAGCATCTCTATATTATATACCTTGCTATCTGAATAATTTTATTACTAAACATATTTATTTTCTAATACTTTGTTCCAACAAAAAAGAAATAATTTATAGCAATCGTAAAACATGAAATAAATTTTATAAGAGTACTCATAAAATGCATTAAAAATATAACCATGGTAACATAAATGTACTTCAAACATTTGTAGTTCAAACATCAAATGTGATAATACACCTCAAAAATAGTACTAAAGGAACCTAAAAAAAGTCTTATAGAACTCCAAACTAAATCTAATACAAAGGAACTTAAACATCTCCAAACGTTGCTAGCACCAAACGATCATCTTGCTTCCAAAGGCGAATTAGGCTCACTTGTAGTATCTTTGGTTGAAATAACCAAAGAAAAAATACTTAGTTAAAATAAACAAAACTGGAAGTGTGTGGATCAGTAATGGATATTGAGATATGTCATCAATCAAATAAAACAAAACAACTTACAATTCTGTTACAAACCAGACTACAAACATAATAATAAAAAAACCAGAACATAATGGCAGAGGAGCACATTGTTGGAGTATACAAAAGCCCATTCAATGCCAAGTCTGACTTTGTAAAGGAACTTATACCTTGATTTGGTGTAGAAAGGCTTCGTGCTTATTTGTCTCCATTAAATTTAGTTATGCATCTGCTAAGAATTTATCTAAGCCAATCAAGTATTCATCACTATTGTAGTTTAGCAATGAGAGTTCATAAAACCAAACTTCAATAATATTCCAATACAAAGTCATCATAATGATAATGCCTATCTATAAATAACATAATCTAACAACAAAAATGCAAGTCCTCTATAAACAAAAGAAAGAAAAATAAACAATATTCTACAAATTAATAGTTTTCTTTGTTAGAGACATCAGAAACACCTAACTTTATGGTGATTAAAATGTTATCTCCTTTGGGAATAAATTTAATAGAGGTAATAAGAGACCACAATATACAAACAATAGCATCAGGTGTAAATAACATAACTTATCCAACAATGTTATCTAAAGCTTGCTTTGTTCCCCAACAGAAGCATCTATCCAATATTATTGTCACAAATTCTCAAGAGACATATAGCTTGAAACTGAATGAACAAGATCAAAGCTTTCTCTATCCTGCAGAATTCATCATCAACATTAACCAAAAAAAGGAAGCCAAAGTAAACATACAGGCAGTATTGAGTATTCCTTTATGGACACTTCTCTAACAAAGAAGAAAAAGGGTAAGCAAAAACGGATAAAATGAGGATCCTGAACCACAAAAACAGTAGTGAATTCAATGAACAACCTGATATTTGTGGTGTAGCTGAGGTCATCAAAAAGGGCTTGAATCTTGATGCCAATTTCCTTAAACAGAAAAACTTCAAAGCTCAAATTCTTCATCCCTGAGAGCAATTTCAGCTGCCTCCTCTTCCTCATCTTCATCCCCGAGAACACTGGAGGCAGGAACACTGGTCGTGCGAAACAATTTTTATTGGCCAACTGTTAACTGTCAACTGCCAAAATTAACAAATGAATTAGATCCAAGAATTGATTTAGAGAACATGTAAATGAAAAGAGACAAAAAAATTATAAACTTAATGTGTTTTGATTAGCTTAAATGATTGCAGATCAGCCTAACATTCAAGCAATAGTCAAAGTACAGAAATGCAACTAAACTGTTATCTTAATACTGAGGAAATAAGAAGCAATACCCAAAGCTACAGGACCAGACCAACATAAACATGTAAAGCTTGAAAAACTTGAAATCAAATCAAAACAAATCAATATATTTATGGAATAAAATCTTGAAATATATATCATACACCTATACAAGTCTACATTAAAAGAAAAGTCAGTTGTGGTATGCACTTTCAAAATAAAAGTATTATGCGTAAGCACCCTGGCCATGTAAAAGCATGTAAAGCTTTTTTGTTCTTGTATTCAGAAGGATAAGGTCATCAAATTTTAAGTTAAATACACCATAATCAGCCCTCGGTTTCACAGCTGACGCAACTTATAGATCGAACAGAACACAATATTTTGTTATGGATGTAAATAACAACCTTTGATATATAGCCCATGAAGATACAAATTGAAAAAATAAAAATAAAAGACAAAAAACTTACAAGGAACCACCAACCACACCATCACATAGGCAAATCAATCGGAGGAGCACCGCGAGCAACCAGAAACCCTATCAAAAACATAAATGGGAATATTTGAACCCTAAAAATCAAAGAGAAAGGATATGCACGGAACACTGCGGGCAGCACACGCACATTGAGAAAGAGAGGGAGGGACAGGGAGAGGGGGAGAAAGAGAGGATTACCAGCTTTTTGTGATCTATGGAGAGTGTTGAGAGGCTTGAGGGGCTGAGATGCAGAATCAATTAGAGGGTTTCGTTTCTTGAGAGCTTTCCTTAGGGTTCGAAGCTTGCGTTTAGGGAAGAGAGGGTGCTTCCATGAGAGGCCGCGGATGGAGCTCCTTGAGAGAGTGAAACCGCAGAAGAGAGGGTGAGAACGAAACAGGAGATGGGCCGCAGAAGAGATCGAGAGAGACCGAATGAAAGGGGGAAAAGGTTTTGTGCGAATGAAAGGGGGAAAGGGTTATCGACGCGATTGTGAAAAGAAACAGAGGGATTTTATCTAAAAAAACACGGGAAACTAAATATAATTAGAGGGGGCACCCGTGCCTTTTTTTAATTAATTTGAGGGGTTCGTAAAACCTCCTAAAAAAACCGCCACTATTTAGTATTTTTTTTGTAGTAAAAAACATTGGGTAAATTACTAGGGCTAATAAAAAGATTATTTAAAACTAATTTTATTTTCTAAAGTTATAAAATTAACAATAAAGTTTTTAAAATTAATTATCATTGATATTGAAAGTTATAAAAAAAGAAAAAAAATTCCTAAATGATGGTTTAAAATTTTTTTCACCTTAAAATATTTGTTTATGTTAAAATGGATTCAAGTGTAATACATACTTACTTCTTAAGGGAGGAGGGTGTAATTCAAGCTTCTCTTGATTTACTCAACATATTTACTTCTCAAGGAAGAGAAGTGTAGATTTTAACATAAGAGAAGTGAAGAGTGTAATTCAAGCTTCTCTCGGAGGAAAAGAGTGTAATTACAGTTGTCCCATGCTAAAAATAAAGATTTAAATTTGTCATTTGGAAATGAATTGATTTATGACATTTTCTAGCATTCAAGTTCTAGAGATATGCTCTCTAGTTGTAATCTCTTACCAAGTTATCTCAAAGATCCATTTTCTCAACCGCACTCCTCCCTTTTATTTAGAACCCTAAACTATCAGTCCCCTTTCTTTTTTCCCTTTGAACACCCCCTGCATGACCCTCTCCCATGTGCTGCCCTCCCCCATAGTATTTTTTTCCTATTTCATAAGTTTGTTCCTGGTAGGCTTTTTTCGCCTTCCAAAAACAAATTTTCAAAAATAGAAAAATTTCAGTTTTCAGACGAAAAAGAAATTATCTATCGAAAATAAATTTGGGGTGTGGATCACAACGCAGGTAAGTGAGTGAGAGAGAGAGAAAGGGGGTGAGTAGGCATGGCAATTGAACCTGTACCCGCGGATACCCACCAATCTCGACCCGATTTTGACGGGGAAAACCCGCTTTGACCAGGGGTGGGACGGATTTGGGGATGTCGATACCCAACCCACCCGCGACTCGAACTCGCTCGGCTAAATATAAATTGTTAATTTTTATTTTGTTTTATGCATGTATACTCATTCATTTTGTTTCATATATTTTATTTATTTTTAATTTAATCTCTTTTCAATAGAACATTTTATTTTGATATTTTTTATTTTATTTTATCATTGTATAATAATTATGATTTTATTTTATAAATTATCATAAATATAATTTTTCAATTTTTCTACATATTTAGAGTGGAGTTGGGGGCCCGCGGGAAAACCCGACCCTATCGGGACGGGGATGGGGAAGGCAAAACCCAAACCCATTGGAAATAGGGACGGGAACGGGGACGGGGGAGGCAACACCCGCCCCCGACCCGGCCCGTTGCCATACCTAGATGAGAGAGAGGATAGGGGTATTTTTGAAATTTAAAAGGTGAAGGTGTGGTTGGAAAAAAAAAGGTAGTGCCGGTAGCAGGCCCTACCACAATTGGAAGCGAGTAATTTTTACGGGAAGCGTCTGTTATGTGCAACACCACTTATTATGGGCTTACTTTTTAAGTCGGGTCGCGCTATTTGGACACAAATAAGCGACACCACTACGCGACACCATAGTCTGTACATGTACGAACCGTATGTCCGTACATGTACGGGCAAGTATTTTTTTTTTAAAAAAATATTTTTTTCTAAAAAATTATTATAAAAGTGGTTAACACAGTACAAATAACTTGTTAATCGAGTTCACATATCTGGTTAATGTTATTCATTATCTGGTTAATGCCAAATCCTGAAACTAACGTATTTGGAAATCCCATTTTCTTATCTGGTTAATCAAGTTCACATATCTGGTTAATGCCAAATCCTGAAATTTTTGGACATTCAATTTTCTTATCTGGTTAATCAAGTTCAAATATCTGGTTAATGTTATTCATTATCTGGTTAATGTCAAATCTGCAATAACCAGTTAAAAAAATCTGAAAAAAAAAAACGTACGGATTCCGTACAGTTCCGTACATGTCTGTATCGTACGGACATACGGTGTCCATATGGTATCCATACAAAATTGTGTTCAAATATCATTTTTCTTTTAAGTAACAGGTGCAACTTTGCTTTTGTACGAAAACAGTGCTAGAACATTGTGTTCGCTACTAACTACTAATTTACTAAGATGGTTCTTAGCTGGTTACATTAGGGATGGCAATATGGGCCTTCCCGTTGGCCCGGCCCGCCAAAATGAGGCGAGGCGGGGTGGATATTTTAGTCTACCACCCCACATAACCCGTCCCACCTAGCCCAACAACCCGCCGGCCCGATATATATATATATATATATATATATATATATATATATATATATATATTTTTAAACCAATTTTATAGTTTTTTTGTATTTTGGGCGGGTTTAGGTAGGCCAACCCACCAGCCCGCCATTTTGACCCGTTTCATGGTGGGTTTAGGCGGGCCAACCCGCCATTTTTGTTGCCAAAATTTGTTTTTTTTTTTTAATGTTTTATGTTTAAGGCGGGCCAACCCGTCACGGGGTGGGCTTGGCTCACATTATGAACCCACTACCAATTGGCGGGCCGGCCCGCCCTGCCCCATTTTTGGCGAGCTCATGGCAAAGCGGGGCGGGGCGGGCCGCCCGCTTTGACATCTCTAGGTTACATAGAAATGACAGGTCAGGCGAGTGATGACCATATTACTAATTGCTTAAGGCTCCCAAGGTGCTACATATAAATAAGGTATGCGGATTTTTGGAATTCGAGTTCTAGCTAATAAGTTAGTATTTTAATAAGCAGAATGATGAGACTCTAGTGTGGGAGTTACACAAGTTTTACCATGGTTACAATATTAATATAGAATTAAGAACGTGTTTTATCAAGGTTTCATTTTTCGGTTATCCATGGATAACAGATTTTCTCACAACTATTGAGAGGTGAGGTAACCAGTGTAATTTAGAAAAGGGATAGGTAACCCCTAGTTAGTAGTTAGTTAGCTAGTAGGTTAATTGGGGAGTTAGTTAGGTTAAGGTAAAAAAGACATGTTGCCTATAAGTACTAAATGGGTTTGAGAAGGAAGGTATCTTGTCAATTGTATAGACTTAAGGGCCATTTGGTATTAGGAGAGTCTAGAGTCTCTCCAATACTCTAGGGATTCATTGTGTAATCAAGGGACTTCCTTATTTTCTGCATAATTCTAGTTGGTTCCTATGAACTGGTATCAAAGTAGTTATAATCCGTGAAAGAAGAAGATACATACACATGTTTCTTGGCAACATTCGATGCAGAAAGCAGTGCAACAGTTCCAAGAGAAATTTTCGCAATCTTCGATAGAGCAATTCGTGGAAGACTTTAGGATGGAATTCAGGCAGATTCTGCGTGAGTGCTGGAGCAACACAAATGGAGAGGGAAACCCCAACGGAAATCCCAATCTTGGGAAAGGCAGTGATGAAAAACCAATTCTTAGGGGAAATAAGTCCTCAAAATCGAGTTTCACAACTGGCTAAAAATAAAGAAAACATTATTGAACAACCATCTTTTTCTGGGATGAAAATCAAGAAACAAGATTAGAAAAGGAGTTGTAATGACCAAATGGTGAAAGCATGGCATGGCAATTCATAGATTTGGTCCAACCAGAATGTTGTGCGTTCATTGAAGATGATGGGTATCGCAACAAAGGAGAAACGAAAGAAGAAGAAGCGAAACCGAATCTGGAACAGAAGTCGCAAGAAAGCAAGAATGGAGGCGCGGATGGGGAATCTGCCCCCTGCCTTTCTCTCTCTCATCCAGGATCCTCTCTCTCATCTTTTTTCCCTCTTTTTCTCATCTTTCTCTCTCATGGAAATGGCCTAAAGTCACCAAAGTTAGAGGATTCCAAAGTCAGGGAATCGATTTCCCTTTTGCAGAAAGAACGGAGGGAGCAAGGAAGAGTTAGGGCAACCAAAGGTGGCTAATGTATCCAGAACCATCGTAAAGGGGAAGGAGAGAAGTAGCTGGACACAAGGCCTACCTGACCTTTTGGGGGCATCCCAAACAAAAGATAGATTTTGGAAAATAAAGGGTGTGCCAAGCCCCAATCAGCACAATGGGTCACAATGCTCTCAGGGAAAATAATTTTTTTGGGCTTAATGGCCTAAACCCATTACAGCATTAAGGTTGAGTCTCACAAGGAAAAAACTGCTTTACAAAATTCAAAATATTTTTAACAGTGAGTCTGAAATTCAAGGTGGGATACAAGGAGATAAGGCTTTTCACAGAAATGGGCAGCTGAAGGATATCAAAAATTTTGTAATTAACACTGTTAGAGCTAGGAACTTCAGACAATGGGTTTTTTCAGTGGGATTATTTTTTGTTCAACCGTGCTATTCACCTTGAGGATAAGGTGAATGTTTAGGGGGAGTATTGATAGGTAACCCCTAGTTAGTAGTTAGTTAGCTAGTGGGTTAATTGAGAAGGAAGGTATCTTTCAATTGTATAGACTTAAGGGCCATTTGGCATTAGGAGAGTCTAGAATCTCTCGAATACTAGGGATTTATTGTGTAATCAAGGGACTTCCCTATTTTCTAGAAATAGTTTCTGTCTTGGAAAACCGCGTTCCTCTTCTCATTGACTCTGTTCCTTTCATCAATCAACAACCCAAGATCCCATCTCCTTCAATGATCTCAGCCTATGGATCCTCATTTCGACCCAAGGTAACAAAAATCGGACCGGACCGGCCGATCGGACCGGTTGGACGGGAACCGGGCGCATGTCCGGTCCGACTTGCCCCCTGAAACTGCCTGGCAAGAAACCGGATCATTGGGCCGGAAAACCGGGTTAAACCGGTGCAAACCGGGTTTTAGGAGGAACCGGGCGGTTCAAAAACAGGCCTAAAAAAGCCAAAACGGCGTCGTTTTTACTATTTTTTTTTCACTTTTTCCTTCTCAAACATGAAAGCCAGAGAAACCCTTCTTCTCTCCAAGACGAGGAAAAGAGCAGAGAAGATGAAGAAGTAGAGAAGAAGAAGTAGAGAAGAAAGCCAGAAAAATAAAGAGACTTCTGGAGTTTGTTGCTTCTTCGATGTCAAGTGTTTGTGTTTTTCGCGTCCTCCGATCTTCAGATCCTCAGGCGGCGACGACGATGGCGATGCTTGTTGTTGCGATTGCGACTGTGAAGAAGATGATTCAGTTTGGTGGTGAGACTGAGAGGTGGAGGTGATGTGATCCTCATAGAGAATCTTGAAGAGAAGGATCTTTTCCATGATTTGGTTTTCAATTTTTTCAACAAATTCAAGAAGAACAAGAACACAAACAGAAAATCAAACTTACAAAAATGGAAAAAGAAGTAGATGATGATGGAGATGAAGATCGCCACATCCAAGGAGGGATGATAAGATCAAAGTGTGATCGCTACAAAGGATTTGGTTAGCCCCTTGATGAGATCCATAGCAAGGGTTCTTCCAAGAACCAAAGGAGAGAATTTCTAAGCTCTCAAACAAATGAATTTCTATTCAGAATCCAAGGTCCTTTTACAATACAAGAAAAGCCTATTTATACCTTTGTGCATTTTTACTATGCACACCTCCTAATTTTCTAATCACAACCTATGTGCCTAAAAACAAATAATAGGCTTCTAAGTAGGAAAATTCATCAAAGTACTATTATTACAAATTGAAAAGAACAAACAATACAAAACAAGGATCACAAATTTATTATATTTCCCAATAAAAGACTAGTCACTAATGAGTAGGATTTGGTAAATTTTGTCTTCATTAGATTCTCCTCCAATGGGAACCAACAAAGAACTAATCTTCTTCTCCATGTCCTCTTGGAGCTTCCTTGCTTTGCTCCTAGTGACTACACCTTTTTGTGCTTCCTTCCCTTGAGCTAGGAGGTCCTCATCAGGAGGTGTTGTTGCTGTTGTTACCGTTCTGTGCGAGCATGATTAGACATAGAGCGAGATATTCTTCTTCTGTTGGTGAGGGTTGGGTGCGGGCTGAGAGAAAGAGAGGTAGAATAGGGTTGGGGGTGGAGGATTGGTGATGAGGAAGAGGAAAGTTGGGGTTTGATTGTAAGAGAGAGAAAATTGGAAACGTGACCCTTGAAAAATATCTAGAAGATCCATTTCACCTGTGAATTTTTAATGTTGTTAATTAATGTCATGGTAACAAACTCAATCTTTCGTTGGTGATGTGAGCGGCGCAGCTTCTGCTTTCTGCAATAGGATTTAGGGTTTTTAATGTTGATTTTTTTGAGTGCAAAAAGTGGGCCAAAAGCCCAAAGAACTTTAATGTTGTTTTTTTTTTTTGGTTCATACTTAAATGTTGTTTTGTTTTCTGGAACGAGAATAAACAACATTTAAAGGTACACCTAAATTATGAGTGGACTTATTTTGGTTTGTTGGTAATTCATTATGTAATTTTGTGTACAAATTGAAATATTATGTATATATATTATATATTTGGTGTGTATATATATATATATATATAAAATAATATATATATATATAAAATAATATTTTATTCGATCCCTGTCCGACTCCGATCCAACCCCGGTCCGATCCAAAAACCCTGAACCCTGGCCCTCTCCGGTTCAATGCTCGGTCCGGTTTTAATTATTCGACCCGACTTCCCTCCTTGAGGCCATTAGCGAAAATTCCAGACACATATTCGGGCTGGCTAATCTTTAATGGACCCACAAGAACCTCAAACTGCTTCCTATACTCCCTCACGGTGCCTTCTTGCTTCAATCTCAGCAATATCTTGAAAGAATTTTCTACCATCTTGGCGTGGAATCTTTTCAAGATTGCTTCTTTAAATTCTTCCCATGTGAAATTTTCAATGCTTACCACCTTTGTAGCCATGAAAGCACTTCTCCCTCCATTGCCAGCAGTACCGCCTCCATCTTTTCTTCTTCAGTGAGGTTTCTCAAACGGAAATACCTCTCAATCTGCACTATCCAACTTGGTGCGTCTTCTCCTTCAAAGGTAGGTAAATCAATTTTTCTAAATTTTCCCACATCCTTGGGACCTGTCGTTCTACTATTAGAAGAATCGCTGCCATCTTGATTCCAATAATCCGAGTGTGTGTTGCCTCCCTAAGATGGATTCATGTTGTGATTCGTTCCATTAGGGTTACCTTCGCGATAACCCAGCATTTCGCAAATCTTCTGGATCAATCGTTCTTCCAACTGTTGTAGCGAAGCTTGGGTTCTTCCCTCCGTTTTCCGATTCATGAATCTCCTGCTCTAGAGCTTCCACTCTCGACTCCATTCTCTTTCGTACCATCAATTTTCTGCAGTTGAATCGTTCTGCTTTGATACCAGTTGATAAGAACCAACTGGAATTAAGCAGAAAATAGGGAAGTCCCTTGATTACACAATGAATCTCTAGAATATTCGAGAGACTCTAGACGCTCCTAATGTCAAACGACCCTCAAGTGTATACAATTGACAAGATACTTTCCTTCTCAAACCCCTCTATTATTTATAGGAAACATGCCTTATTTCTCTGAACCTAACTAACTCCCTAATTAATCCACTAGCTAACTAACTAGCGGTTACCTATCGAAAAGTTTAGGTAGTAACTAATTATATTATCGCATGGCAGATTTAGAAAGAGCCTGAGTGGGGTATAACACAACTTGTGACATTGACCACTTAGCAATTACCGATTTATAGGAAGAAAAGGTTCATAGGTTGTAACTTGTAAACAGGCAAAACAAAAATGAATCAGTCCCCTTATTCAGTCAAGAAAGTAACACCCCACCAAGCATGTAGTCGGGTCACTGGCGTCAGCCCAAATCCATGTGTATGGAAGAGCATATATTGAGAGGGGTACAGGTCTCAAACAAAATAGGATAATGTCATCATGTAAAATAGTCATCCGTTGAAATCTCAAACTAATAACGAAAGTTTCATTAAATCTTGGAGCACAGTTGGCTAGAAGGAGCATTAAGGAAAGTACCATAATATGGCTTTATCATGATTTCTGTTTATTCAATAATACCCTACAGAAAATATGTTACATAAATGTGGTTGCACTTGCGGTCAAAAGATTCCAGGTATGCATCCATCAGATTCCAGTTAGTTTATGGCACAATATATAAGATTCCAAGCAGTTTCTTTTTTTGTTCTTCTTAATTTCATATTAAACACTGCTCTATCTGAACAAGATAATTAATTTGGATATACAAACTATAGACAAATTTTGAAAAGAAAAATGGGTATCAAGTATTTACAATTTTCATTCCTCTCTTGGGATCCATCTGCTCCACCAAATGCTTTTCCTGCTTGAACTTCTTGTGAGCTCATCCATACTCTCATTTAAGGTTTTTATAATTTTCCTCTGAAGTTTAAGAGCTGAAGCTAGAGCATTTCTCTGTGCATTAGCCTTCTTCTTGGGCTGAATTTCCTACAACATGAAAAATGAATGATATAAGATGATGAATATAACCATGGTTTTAATTTGCGGTTTGCAATGCAAAGGTTTTGAAGTCTCCACAATCGCATCACGGCCGACATTGCAGCCGCATAGGCAGCATCTGTCTGCAATTTTCTGCGATATCAAGGATCACAACGCAACTGCAACGGCAACCACAATTTAAAACCAAGAATATACCACCAGTAAAAATGATTGCAGAACTAAGATACATACTCTAAGTTCCTGGAGCTGAGCTTCAGTAAATCCACCATCCTTCTCTGTTCCTGATTTTGCCATAAGCTGAATAATCCAATTGGCAGCTTCTCCATAATCCTGCTGAGTTGCTCGAAAGAGCTGCAGCCTCAGATTTTGCATAAAGGATAATGCCAGCAAGCCTTCTCTGTCAAAGTAAGGATGAGCTAATGCTGCTTTTGCACTCAGCCTTTGCCTTGCTTTGTATCGAACCATCGATGTCAGAAGCTCCCATCCTATTCCACCGTCTAAATCCAACATCTCAAATCCCTTCCTAAGTTCAGGGCCACATCGAGGCTCTACGGATTTTCTCCATGCAACCAAGTCATAGTCACACCTCTTCAATTGACGGTTGAACTGTATGAGGCTATTATCAGTGCGTAAACTTGGGAATGCCTGTAATAGGATGGTAAAAATTATGAGCAATTTAAAATACCAGTTTGATCATACGGTTGATTAGACCATCCCTTTTCATCGTTAAAATGTTTCAGCTGACTAGAACTTTGGTCCAGAAATATAGAAAACTATTCTACAAATGAAAATTCTTAATAGACCAAAGGAATCAAAATCAACAAAGTGGAACGACATCGCCATACTCATTTTAACTTCAAAAATACTAATGTGCAGTCTTTTCTTTGTCAACGAGGTGGTTTGCTTTGTCAATTTACATAATATTCTTATGAAATCAATTACAGAAATTGACCGATTAGTTCCAATAACAGCGACAGAAGCTAATGATCTGTTTCCTCATTATTTGATACTCACCATTTGAAGAAATATTAGACCAGTACTGTAGATATCAAATCTGTCAGGCAAATTCAACTGTTTGAAACAAGAAAACCATCATAAGCAACAAAGGACAATGTATGTGCTGATTAATTAATCATGGATTGTTCCTAAGAAAAGTTTAACCTGCCATAAGACTGGGGAAAGTGCAGTTGCAACTGGAGCTGAGGGAGCAGATGGAGTTTGTGTGCTCATGATGTACTGCTCTGGTGCAGCATATCTGAAATGGAAGGATCGTACAAGAAAATTTCTATCTTGAGTTGTCAAGGAATCCAATAATGACTACTAGAAATGCTGTTCTGATTATCTTTTGTAGAAATTACAAAGATGTCAATTGAAATATATAGCATACTAGTTCTTAATTCTCTCAATAAACTCATCATCTCTGGCAGCTTCCAGAGCTTGATGTTCGAACTTGAAGTTAAATTTTGCAGGGATAGCAGTCATCCAAAGAAAGAGGTAACTTAAAGAAGTTCGATAATATCTGGCCAGTTGTAACTAATGAAACATCCTTTTGTAATCAAAGACAGTTTTATGCTGTTCTGGTTCATAGATACAGAATGAGGTTCATTACGTTTCCCTTGGTACCTTCACAAGAATAAAAAAAAAGGTTCTGTTGTGATTATATGAAGCAGTTGTTCACTTGTCCTATTCTTGTAGAAATGATAAGGGCAATTTAGATATAAAATTTCATTTCATTCACACACAAGGTCACAGGAAAAGTTTCAAATTAGGTTGTACATAAGATTTCACAAGTTCATCTCTCAAAATTTTGCTTTAAGCACAATACATTACAGTGCTTTCGTCTGTGATTGCAATGACTCTTATTCCAGTCATACAATACTCTGATTTTCAACCTCAAAAGGGACTAGAATATATAAGATATTAAGAACATGGTAGCAATTCAAACCAAATAAGTTGAAGGCTAAGCCTATCACATGGATAATATATGCTTTGGCTTAAAACTTATCTACATGTCAAATCTAGACAATACCCGAGATTAATATCTTATGACCACCATTCCAAGGGACAATTCTAAAAATAAATTAATAAACTAGAAAGAAATTTTTCCATCAATGAATCAATAAAGAACATTAAACAGGAACTTCAAGCAGTGGAGTAAGTTTGAAGTTATTTGAAGATACCTTGGATCCAAAAGAAACTCCTTAGGAATGTAGTTGATACCAACTCGCAAGTCTGTAGCAGCTCCAAGATCAATGATTTTGAATGTACGAGATCCTGATCCCATGGTTTAAAAGAAATTAAAGCTTAACTTGGTTTAAGGATCTTTTGTCATTTGAAAAAGTTAAGCAATCTTTAGATTCTTTATACCTTCAGAGAAAATAATATTCTGTGGCTTAATATCCCTATGCACAATACCAGTTGAGTGAAGACCATCCAATGCAAACAAGAGCTGCCTCATGATTGTTTGAATAATTCTATTTTCTCTTTCCAATCCCTTCGGCAAATCTTGTACCTCACCCAGAATCAATGTTTCGACCTGAAATTTTTGTCACCATCACCGAGCTGATACTAGAGACCTTTAGCAATCATGATTTACCAAGGAAGCATAAAATTCAAATAGAATTTAAGCGTGAATTAAGTGTTTCAGAAACATAGTGAAGAGTAATTAAAGAATATGAAACACATCCTCACGGATTAAAAACAGAAAACGGATGCATTGTTTACCCACCAAGTCCAACCTTTCAACTTCCCCTAACCAGAAAAGAGGATATAGTTTCTTAGATACATATGTAGGACAAGTGTATGAAAACTTCAATAGAAAATTCAAGGCTAAAATGTAAACAAATTAACAATTTATCGAATACAATCATGCTGATTAAAGAGACTACCAACATTATATGGAAACTCTCTACTCTGCAATAGATCAGCTAAGGTGGCATCCCCTTCAAACCGCCATATAAGCCAGTATTCAGGAGCCTTCTTTGTGGATCTCTGCAAACAGTAGGTGAAAACATTTGTGAGAATGGCTTCGATTTCCCCATACAAGTACAATACAACAGTGATCCCCAAAAATTTCCATGCAGTATTAGTTTTACAATTAAATTGAGCATCACCTCAAGAAACCCATAAACAAAATCTGCACAGCTGTTTGCACAAGCTCTTCGTACTCGCTCATTCATCCAAATTTCTACAGCACCATATTCAGTCGCCTTCTTCAAGACTAAGTCACCTTCCTTTCCGTGAGAATAAAAAATAACCATAAGTCATAATTAAACAATTCACTGAAATCTCACAAGCACACAGGCCATGCCAACATGTTGCGTCATTTTGTTTTCAAAAGTCATGATGAGTCATGAAGTAATCAAAAATACAAAAGTGATAACAATACATATACCCAAAATTTATAAGCACAAGTGACATAAAAATCAATGGTTTTCTTGAAACTCACCGGTGTTCTTGCAAAGCAGTTCATCAAAATAAGCAAAAAAGTACCAGTAAGTCCAAAAAATGAGTGAATCAATAATTTAGTCCCTGAAATTGTAATTGTCTGACAATTTGGTCCTTAAAATTAATGAAACTTCAAAATGACCCTTAAAATTAAAAATTCTCGATCACATTAGTCCTTTTGAGTTGGTCAATTTAATCCCTATCTATGGTTGTCCTAGCTGGATTAACGTGATAGAAGATTTTTAATTTCAGAGGTCATTTTACAATTTTGTTAATTTCATGACCAAATTGTCCTACAATTTCAAGGACTAATTTGGTAATTCACTCAACTAAGTGTAAAATATTAAATATTTCACGAAATTCCAAATAGAATAAATAATAATACCTTTGAAGAGGGCTTGTTGGCCAGTGTCACTTTATAAACCACTCCAAATGATCCTTCCCCCAGCTTCTTCCCCAGAACAAAATCATCCTACCACCATAATATACCACTTTCAGCAATAACAAATAAAACAAACTCAAGAAATACTATTTCATTAAAAATTGCAACAAAAAAAAAAAAACCTAAAATTCACAAACCTTTTTGTAAGTGGGTCTAAACAACCTTTCAACAAAAGCAAGAACAAACATGTCAAAGAAACCAGGAGCAACACCAGGTGTAGCCCAGAGGTAAGAGAGAGCACCCAAAGCGAGAACAACACCAGGGGCAGTAATAGTCAATCCACTGGACTTAGGAAGAGTGCTCCTATAGATTATGTCACCACACTCCATGACAGTGCATGGAAGCCCCACCCCAACACCCACAAAAAGGTTGTGAACTGAGTCAAGCCATTCACCACCACTCAGTGCATAAACTTGAAAGGCTTTTGGGTTTGAGACAGTGAATTTGACACTGCATGGTGACTCATCAGAGGGTTTGATTCTAAGTCTATGCCCAAGAAACAAGGATTTTTGCTTGGGGTTGTAGGGATGGAGCTTTGACACTCCTACTCCAATTCCAATTCCTCTAGTTGAAACGGTGCCCATGTCAGCGAGGTTTCGGTTTGGTTCGTGGGAGAAAAATGCTTGAGAACTTCACCGAATATCTACTTCAATTTTAGACCACAAACTTTTTTTTTTTTTTTTTTTTTGGTGAGACAAACTCTTTCTTTCTAATTCAACATACATCAACATACATCCTTAATAATATAATAATTTATTTTTATTTATGTTGAAAGATATTTGAGGTATTTTTGTGGATGTAGAGAGTTTGCAAATTGGACGTTTGGAAATTGGATCGAGGCTTGATATGTGCCACAAAGTACACGTGGATGCTGGTGCCGTGTTGCGCATTAGCCTTGTTTGGAATTGGATTGAGGCTTTTTTTTTTAAGTTTACCAAAAAAAAAAAATAGGTTTTTGCACTCCCGTATTTCTTAATACACCCTTACCGTTTTAAATAATATTTTTTTCCAAAATATTTCTACTGAGAAGTTATACCACAAGTCACTAAGTTTAAATACCTTGGGTCCATCATACAAAACGATGGAGAAATAAAGGGAGATGTGAACCATCGAATTCAAGCGAGGTGGTTGAAATAGAGGAAAGCATCAGGTGTTTTATGTGATAATAAGGTCCCACACAAGTTAAAAGGAAAATTTTATCGGACAGCGGTAAGACCTGCGATGTTATATGGGACTGAATGTTGGGCGGTGAAAAGTCAACACGAGAATAAGCTCAAGGTGGCGGAGATGAGGATGTTGCGATAGATGAGTGGCAAGACTAGACTGGATAAGATTCGGAATGATAATATCAGAGAAGGAGTTGGGGTGGCACCTATTGTGGAAAAGATGGTGAATCTCGGCATGGTTTGGACATGTTGGGAGGAGGCCAATGGATTCAGTAGTAAGGAGAGTTGATCAGATGGAGGACGACCTGGTTGCTAGAGGAAGAGGAAAACCAAGGAAAACTATAGGTGAAACTATTGAAAAGGACTTTGAGGTCAATAGTTTCACTATAGATATGATTCATGATAAACCACTATGGCGCCGTATGATCCATGTAGGACATGTTGGGAGGAGGCCAGTGGATTCAGTAGTAAGGAGAGTTGATCAAATGGACTTTGAGGACATGTTGGGAGGAGGCCAGTGGATTCAGTAGTAAGGAGAGTTAATCAGATGGAGGACAACCTGGTTGCTAGAGGAAGAGGAAGACCAAGAAAAACTATAGGCGAAACTATTAAAAAGGACTTGAGGTCAATAGTTTCACTATAGATATGATTCATGATAAACCACTATGGCGCTGTATGATCCATATAGCTGACCCCACCTAGTGCGAAAAGGTTTTGTTGTTGTATTCCTACTGAGAAGTTTGCTTCTAGAACATATATTTTTTTCGAACTTTATACTACACTCTGAATGTTAACTTCCAATTGTGAAAGTTTTATTTTGTGAGGTATTTGAATTTATATACACTCTACGTTCTTATTTGTTACTCAGTTTTTCATGCAGATCTAACTTGCCCTTCTTTTAGTCCCAAAAAAAAAAAATTGCCCTTCTTCCTTGTATTTGAATTTATGTACCAGACTTGACTTTTTTAAAGTGAGCAATTCACTTTAGAGTGTAAAGTAAGTGATTTCAATTATTGATGAAAAAATTATTGTTTAATATTACATGCACATACATAACAAATTTTTCTTGATTTTATTATCAATGATTAAGGCTACTTACTTTACTCTGTACTCACATTAGAAGAGTCAAATCTGACTCTACCTTCTTATCTGTTACTCAAGGTCCATGTTTCGGGGTTTCAAATTAGACTCTCAGGAATAATCGTGGGAACATTATTACCAAGAATCTTATTCCCAATAATGAGTTTGGTAAGTACTTGTAATTCTTAGGAGTGTTTATAAATTTTATTTAATTGAAAAATTTAAAAAAATAGAAACAAATGTAGTAAAATAAGGAGGAAGTGGGAAGTTATAAGTTGGTTGAGTTTTAATCCTATAGGAATATAAGATTCTCATCCTTTTAACATGGGAATAAAAAGTGGGAAAAGAGTGTATAAACCACATTCCCAGGAATTAACAATACCCAAGAATAAATTTCTAAAACTTGAAACAAACATGGAGAATAATGTATTTTAAGCCTCACTTTTCCATGAATAATAATATATACCTCGAAACAAACACACTCTAACTTGCCCTTCTTCCTCTCCCCGTTTTCGGTCTCTCACTTTGTATACCCATGTCACACTCATTGCTGCTCTTCTCCCTTTGAAAATGGTTTTTTTCTCTCTAATCATCAAAAGTTGACATTGTGTTGCTGCCATCGCTGTCTCCATCGGAAAAGTATCTGATTTTTAGAGATTTGAAATGTCTAAAAGTTAATTTCCAAAATACAACTTCAATGTGTTTCAGAAATTAACTTCTGGGTCATAATACTCATTTTGGTATTGATTTCAGGAGTTAAATTCCAAAAATTGGTTTTGTGTACTTCGTGTACTTCTAGAAAATCAATTGACACATGTTTCAAAATTTAAATTTCAGAAGTTATGTTGCTCAATTCCAGAATCTAACTTTCGGAATGTAACCCTCAAAATAACTACACATAATAATCTTTTTAGTTAAGGTAGGTAATACTAATTAAGAGTAAAATTTTATTTTAAATGTTATTTTTTCAAACTATCATACAACAATAATATAAACAAATACATAATAATATTGTTATGAAAGAAGCAAACAAACCGATAATGCATAGAACAAAAAACAGATGAGAAAAGAGAGAAGAACACACAATCAATTATGTGGTTCACTCACAATGTGTGAGCGACATCCACGGGCAGAAGAGTAAGCAATTCACTATGATCTTGAACTGATTACAAAGTGATTGATCCTCTCACACTCTCTCAGAATTCAGAATGAATCCGATACCAAAACTCTCATAGTTAGATTGACTTATATACTAACTAAGAGAGGTTAACAATACAATGAGAGGTAGAGAATACATTCTGTTATTATCAACTAACTACTAACAGAATTGCAACCGAAAAAACAACTCCAAGCTCAAAACAGATCCAACCGATTGTAACAGAAAAAACTAAAAACGGTTAATCAGTTCTCAAGCCATAAAGTCAACAAATCTCCACCTTGGATTGAGAAAACTCTATCAGTTGCAAAGTCACTTACTCTCTTCTACTGCCATTTTAGGATTGTTATCTCCAACAATCAACATTTAGCAAATCCAAGCAATGCATGAATTTGCTTTTAGGAACCGGCTTGGTGAACATATCTGCAGGATTCTCTTTAGTGTCAATCTTCTAAACCTTCACCCTTGATTCTGTTCGAATGAAATGATATCTCACATCTATGTGTTTGGTCCTCTCATGATGAACCTGATCCTTGGCCAGAAAAATAGCACTCAAACTGTTACAGAAAATCACAGCCTTGTCTTGAGGAAATCCTAGATCAGTAATCAAACCTTTTAACCAGATTCCTTCCTTAGCAGCTTCAGTTAGGGCCATATATTCTACTTCAGTTGTAGATAAGGATACTGTTGGTTGTAGAGTAGCCTTCCAGCTGACAAGACACTTCCCAATTGTGAAAGCATAACCTGTCATAGATTTCCTAGCATCCGGATCAGTGGCATAATCTGAGTCTGAGTAGCCTGCTAAATGCAGATCAACATTGGTACCATAGATGAGACCAACATCACTAGTTCCCTTCAAATACCTGAGTATCCTTTTGACTGCTTGCCAATATTCTCTTCCTGGTTTTCCCATATATCTACTAATCACACTCACTGCTTGAGCTAGATCTGGCCTTGTGCAAACCATTGCATACATGAGACTCCCAACAGCATTGGCATATGGAATCTTGGACATATATTTAACTTCAGATTCTGATTGAGGTGCACAAGCTTCTGAAATTCGAATGCTACTGGTTAAAGGTGTGCTGATAGGTTTAGCCGTGGTCATGCCAAACCTTGCTAGAATTTTCTGAACATAATCTCTTTGGCAAAGAAAGAGCTTCTTCTGATTCCTGTCTCTATATATCTCCATGCCCAGAATTTTTCTTGATGCCCCTAAGTCCTTCATATCAAATTCAGAATGGAGAAGTGATTTCAGTTTCTGAATCTTGTCTTTGTCTTGAGATGCAATAAGCATATCATCTACATAGAGCAGTAGATAAATGCTAGATCCTTTCTCCACCTTGCTGTGATAAACACATGAGTCATAGGGACTTCTGCAGTAACCATTTGAAGTCATGAACTGATCGAACCTCTTATACCATTGCCTTGGAGATTGCTTCAAATCATAGAGTGATTTCTTCAATTTGCAAACCAGATTTTCCTTTCCTTGTTCCTCAAATCCTTCTGGTTATTTCATGAAGATTTCCTCCTCAAGTTCTCCATGTAAGAATGCTGTCTTGACATCTAATTGCTCTAGTTCCATGTCTAAGTTAGTAACCAAAGCAAGTAGAACTCGGATTGAAGTGTGTCTCACCACTGGGGAGAAAATTTCATTATAATCAAGCCCTTCTTTCTGACTATAACCCTTGGCAACAAGCCTTGCCTTGAACTTGACCTGTTCTGACTCTGTTATACCTGGCTTCTTCTTATAAATCCACTTACATCCCACAAGTCTTCTTCCTGCAGGCAGTTTGATAAGCTGCCATGTTTTGTTTTTTTGCAGAGATTCCATCTCCTCATGCATGGCAGTGACCCACTTGCTGGATTCTGAACAAGTAACTGCTTCATGATAGCTAGCAGGCTCAATAGGATCAATTACCTCAGCTACTTGAAGAGTATATGAAGTCATATCTTCAAAACCATACCTGACAGGAGGCCTGATATTTCTCTGAGGTCTGCTGGGGACAGTTTCAGTTTGAGTAAGATCGAATTCTGTTTCTGTGGAATCAGTTTCACCTTGATTAGGAGATTTAGATTGATCATCAATATTGGTAATTGAAGGCTCCACCTGTTTAGAATTTTCAGAATCATCCATTTCTATTTGTGAACCAGATTTGGATGATAGTAGAGATGCTTCATGGAAGGTAACATCTCTACTTAGAATCACTTTCCTTTCAGATGGTGAATAAATTCTAAAACCTTTTACACCCTCACCATAACCAACAAAAGTTCCTTTTCTAGCTCTAGCTTCAAGTTTCCCTTCATTAACATGATAATAGGCAGGACATCCAAACACTTTTAACAAAGAATAATCAGCTGGTTTGTTTGACCATACCTCAATAGGAGTCTTCCAATCAATGGCAGTTGAGGGGTTCTGTTGATCAAGTAGCATGCTGTACTTATAGCCTCAGCCCAGAAATTCTTGCCCAAACCAGAAATGGATCGCATACACCTAGCTTTCTCCAACAAAGTTCTATTCAATCTCTCAGCAATACCATTTTGTTGGGGATTGTTTCTGACTGTGTACTGTCTTGCTATTCCTTCATTCACACAATAATCCCTGAACTCCTCTGAACAGAATTCCAGCCCATTGTCGGTTCTTAGTCTCTTGATTTTCTTCCCAACTTGATTCTCAATTAGGATCTTCCACTGTTTGAAACACTTGAAAGCCTCAGACTTATGCTTCATCATAAACACCCAACACATCCTTGAGTAGTCATCAATTATGGAAAGGAAATATCTAGCTCCTCCTAAAGAAGGAACCCTTGAAGGACCCCTGCAATCAGAATGTATATAGTCCAGAGTAGCCTTGGTATTGTGTTGTGCTTTTTGAAAACTCAGCTTGTGCTGTTTGCCAAAAACACAATGTTCACAAAACTTGATTGGCTCCAGTTTCTGACTTCCAAGCAAGCCTTGTTTGCTGAGAACTTGCATGGCCTTATCACCCAAGTGGCCGAGCCTCATGTGCCACAGGGAATTAACAACAGATATGTCTTTTGCAATGCTTGTGATAGCAGCAACCGAATCAATAACAGTAGAGCCTTGCAAAATATATAGATTCCTTTGCTTGATTCCCTGCATAACAACACAGTTTGCATTCTTCTTGATTTGCATGATCCCACCTTCAACACTGCAAGTAAAACCCTTTGAGTCTAATGCTCCCACAGAAATTAAGTTTCTTTTCAGCTCTGGAACATGTCTTACATTGGTCAAGGTTCTCACAATATTATCATGCATTTTAATCTTGATTGACCCGAGACCAATTGCTTTGCAAGGCATGTCATTTCCCATAAGAACATTTCCTTTAGGCTTTTCCTCATAAGTGATGAACCAATCCTTGTGAGGACACATGTGGTGTGAACACCCAGAATCAAGAACCCAATGCTCAGAGTCTTCTTTTGCATCACTGACATTGAGAGCTAAATCAGAATCGCTTGATTGATCATCTTGGATGTTTCTTTGCCAGAATCTTGCTTCTTCTTCTTCTTGGGACGATCCTTCTTCCAATGGCCAACCTCTTTCTGATGGTTGCAAATATATTTAGGATTAACAGTGGTCTTCTTCTTCCCTTTCCCCTTATTCTTGTTTTTAGTTTTAGGGGGATTGGAAACAATTAAACCAGATGCAGAATTTTCTTCAAAACCAGCAGATGCTTTAATCCTAATTTCTCTTGAATATAGGCTTGATTTTACTTCTTCCAAAGTAATACTATCTTTCCCAACACTTAAAGAATTAACAAAATTCTCATAAGAGGAAGGTAAAGAAGTTAACAGAATCAAAGCTATATCCTCATTATCCATTTTGACATCAATATCACGAAGTTCCAGCAGTATATGATTCAATTCATCAAGATGTCCTTACAATTTCATACCTTCTTTCATGCGGAGACCAAATAACCTTTTCTTCAGCAACAACTTGTTGCATAGGGACTTGGTCATATAGAGTTTCTCCAATTTAAGCCACAAACCCGCAGCAGTTGATTCATCAGCAACCTCATAAAGGACTTCATCAGAGAGGGAAAGGAGAATCAGAGAATGAGCTTTCTCCTCATGTTGCGCCGCAGCATCCTTTGCAGCCTTCCCAGCTTGACCAGAAAGTGGAGCCCAGACCCCTTGTTCCTTTAACAGAGCGTGCATCTTAATGCGCCACAGATTGAAGCTGTTCTTGCCATTGAACTTCTCAATCTTGATCGAGTTTGTCATTCTTGAACTAATTTGGTAGAAACCTCTATCGAGCAGAGAAACTGAGTGGTGAATCTTGAAAGATTACCTTGAACAGAAGCGAAAGATAGCGTGGTTTGATCTGAACCGAGCTCTAGATACCAGTTTGTTATGAAAGAAGCAAACAAACCGATAATGCATAGAACAAAAAACAGATGAGAAAAGAGAGAAGAACACACAATCAATTACGTGGTTCACTCACAATGTGTAAGCTACATCCACGGGCAGAAGAGTAAGCAATTCACTATGATCTTGAACTGATTACAAAGTGATTGATCCTCTCACACTCTCTCAGAATTCAGAATGAATCCGATACCAAAACTCTCATAGCTAGATTGACTTATATACTAACTAAGAGAGGTTAACAATACAATGAGAGGTAGAGAATACATTCTGTTATTATCAACTAACTACTAACAGAATTGCAACCGAAAAAAACAGCTCCAAGCTCAAAACAGATCCAACTGATTATAACAGAAAAAACTGAAAACGGTTAATGAGTTCTCAAGCCATAAAGTCAACAAATATAATAATCCCACTTATAAAAATCAGGATGTTATATTATTACCTCTCCTACAAAAAATTCGACCTCAAAATTTGTAAGTCTCAAAAGAGTTATAGATACTTGTTGGGTGCCAAATTTCAAATTTGGGTTAATCGACAGAATGTTATGAATTCGACAAGTAAAGGCGTAAGAGACCAGAACAAGGGATGAAAATTGACTAAGTTTGAGAGACCAAGTGATGGGGCGGTTATTTGACGGAAAGCATGAAGCGTCGAAGATGTTAAAATGAGCATGGTCGAAACAGGCTTAGTTATTAAGTAAAGATCAATATACAGCTCGACAGGAAGTACTACTGTCGATTAGGTAGTTTTTAGCGAAAACTTAACTACCAACCCGTGTCCGTACACGTGTCAGGTTGGATGTTAGGTAGTTTTTTCATATTTTCCTATAAATAGTAGTTTGTACGATGTAATTGAGGTTGGATACATGATCTAATTCCTAATATCTTGACGGCTAAAGAAGATTAACAGAAAACGATCATTGTATGCCTTCTAAACTCTATCTTTCTGCATTTTAATCAATTTCAGTCTATTTTCAGTTCTTTGCATTTTCATTTATGTCATTTACATTCCAGTCAATTTGCATTTTCTTGCTTCGCATTTACATTCTTTAATCCCCTGTCATTTACTGTTTTCTGCACTTTTACTTTCAAAGTCATTTACATGTTTTCCTTTTAATTCATGTTCTTCATGCTTCTATCATTTAAATTCATGCATTTACATGCTTTCTTTTTAAATTCATCCATTTACATGTTTTCATTTAAATTCATGCCTTTTTAACAGTGTTTCTTAAATTCTGTCAATTTACTTGTCTTCTTTTACATTTTTGCGTTAAATTCAATTGCATGTCGGGATTCAGTAATGCATGTCTCATGATTCTGCATTAGTGCATTTTTGTTTTAGATTTTTGCTTTAATTTGCTTGTAAACCAAGTTATTGGCTTTCGACAGCCAATCTTGTTTAGTTAAGTCCATATTGCCATTTCGACAACAACTTGTTTGTTAGTTGGAATTCTCATATATAGATTTGGCATAAGACACAACAATTAATGGCTCTGAAGCCAAGAATGTTACAAAACCGATAACGTGTCGAGCAATTGACCGTTATTTTCAAAAACCGTTGTTTGCAAAACGAGATTACCACATAATTCGTCGATCTTGCAATCGTTTGAATTAATTATTTGTTATTTTGCTGAATTTGGTAGAAATACACTTAGAAACCAAATTTCCCAGTAAACAAATTGGCACGCCCGGTGGGACTCAATTTAGAGTAACTCGTTTTAAACGATGGTTTTATGCGTCTAAGAAGCGGAAAAATTACTGCTTCTAACGTAACGCAATATAGAAACATGAGTGGCAGTACGAATAGTAGTGCCACAACACCAAGTGTTGCCAGTGCGAATGCGTCGGCAAGCAATACAAATGCTTCGACCACCAGTACGAACGCAGGGGTAGTTATGATCCCGCGGATGAGTAATACTACCGTTGGGGCGGGTACTGGGATGACAATGGCCAATACGCAAGGAGAAGTTATTCCAAGCGCTGCAGTACTTGAACCGGTGGTTCAGAGTGCTCCAGAAATTCAGGCATCGCCTGGAAGTGCGAGGAACTCAAGTATTAGGCCTGTGCCGCAAGCAACGCAACCTCCGTTTGGAATGCCGTATGGTTATTTGAATAACTCAACAGTTCCCGCTATTGGTTCGACCATGTTCAACCAATATCTGAACCATCCCTTTTTGCCCTTTGGAAATTCTTCCAATACTCAGGGAATGGTAGGCATGACCACTACCACAACCAATCGACAGGGGTCTGGTGTAGGGGAAATGTCAAGACAAATGCCTCAGAATAATGGGGGTTTAACCCAAAATTCGTTGGCAAGCATTCGGCAACAAATGGATGATAGTAATCATGAGATGGTGAACATGTTCACTCAGCAAATGGGCGCGGTCATTACGCCTCTTATGCAGAATACCAATCAGGCGTGTAATGCATTGGCTCTGCAAATGGAAAGGTTGAACCAAGCATTAGGGTTGGCAGCACCAATGAATGACAATGTTCGGCAGGGCTTAGCAGGCATGCCCCAAGCACAATACTTGGGGGGCAACCCACAAGATGTGAATAATCAAAATGTGGTGCAGAATGAAGTCATTCAACCAAATCAAAACCTTGGTCAGAATATGAACAACTTGGCTTATGGTCAGGTTCAAATTCTACAAAGGAATCAAGATCAAGGACCCCCAGTGCATCAAGGTTTAGCCAACTTTAGGCACAATATCATGGGAAACCAGATAGAACAAAACGTGAATCAGCCGTTGGCGGTGCTTAATGAACTTGGTTTCAATATTGGTCAAGCTAATCGACCATATTTCATATCTGCGTTTCTTGAATGGGTACAACAGTTGAAGCGCCTAGGGAATAAAGATTCCCAAGTTGTCTAAGTTTTACGGTGACGGTGGAGAATCAACCGTCGAACATGTTGCCAGATACTCAATAGATATGGGGGAGTTGGCCACCGTAGAGGGTTTGAAAATGAGATTCTTCCCAAGCTCATTGACGAAGAATGCATTTTCTTGGTTCTCAACTTTAAGGGCCAATTCAGTCCACTCTTGGGTCCAATTGGAGGGATTGTTTCATGATCAATTCTTCAGGGGTGACTTAAGGGTTAACTTGACTGATTTATTCAACGTCAAGCGTATGTATAATGAGTCTATAGATGATTACATCTCTAGGTTCAAACACATGAAGAGCAGGTGCTTTACGCCTGTTCCAGAAGCGAAATCGTTAAAATGGCCGCTAGTGAGTTGGATTACCATATCAGGAAGAAATTGGTGAACCAACACATTGTCGATCTCGCCCAACTAGGGGAGAAAGTTCGACAGATTGAACAACTCAGGTCTAAAAAGGATAAGAAAAACAATAAGAAATTCATTAGACGTGAGAAAGTCAATTGTGTCGAGCAAGATCAAGCAGACAGTGAGGATGAGGCTATCACCGAGCAAGAAATAAATCTTGCTGAATTGAAAGAAGGGCCACCTTATGCTTGTCAAGCTTTAGTACCTTCCAAAGGGAAGGAAAAGATGAGTTATGCAAACACGAAAACCTATACATTTGACATAACTAAAGCTGATAAAATATTTGACATTGTTGAAAGACAAGCGACTTAAGTTGTCAGACGGTCATAAAGTGGAAAGGCCTGAGGACTCAGGTGGTCAAAATTATTGTAAGTACCACGGGCTTTAGGCCATCCTACTAATGAATGTTTTCGTTTCAGTGGATTTGATACAAAAGCTACGAAAGAAGGAAGACTCAGGTTTCTGACAAGCAAAAGCCTAGCATGAAGGTGGACATCGATCCATTTGGCCAAGGCATATCCAATGTCGAAGGCGTCAGAATGCAAGAAGCTGCAACATGGTGAATATCGGTAGCTAAGCGAGTATGTGGTGAATGTGGAAGACCCATTCGACATTTACCCAAGGCCTCATGAGTCTGTTGAGGACTTTCTGAGAAGGAAGAACAGAAAGGGACAGCTGAGTTTGTGCCCACATTGTGACAGGTATTTCGACGTGAAAGCCGCTCAGAAAGCCAAAGATGATCAAAAGCTTAAATCTCACCAGCGCATACAAACTGGATATGCAAGGAGGAACTATAAGGCTGTTCCAGTGAACCAGATGCCTGTTTCAGTGAACCAGGTGCGGAGGCCCACGGCACAAAGGCCTCACAGAGCAGTTGGTGGTTGGTTGGTTGAGTCCTCGAGGGAATCAATTGGAAGCAACCAAGGGTTATCTCCTGGTCGAGTGTCGAATAAGACTAGGAAGCCTGATGCCAATGTGGTGGTGAACAAGTGGGTCGAGAATTCTTCTAAGGCTCGTTTCCCTGAGTGGAGAAATAGGGTAAGGGCTAAGAAGAGTGATCCTCGACAAGTACCATTTTGGAATGAAGATTACCAATTTGGCAGAATACCTTATCCTGGAGGTGATCAAGTGAAGAAAGCCCCATTGTCGAAGAGTCAGAAACGTCGTCGACAGAGGATGAGGAAAGCTCAGAAACAAAAATTGAAGGCTGCTGAGATGGTCAAGGCTCAACATGAGGACTGTTTTATGGTTGGGGTCCAGAAGGTCCCATTGCCTCAGGAGGTTGGGTCAAGACTAAAGAGCGTGGTCGTCGATGTCAAAGGGGCTAACTTTGAACGAGGTCAAACGTCCCAGGACCAGGGGCAAGCATTTTCGACAGGGTCCAAAAGGAATGCCATGCCTGCGAAAGTTCCTTCGACAGTTCAAGGGAAGAAGACTTGGCCAACAGGTTTGATTGAAGCCGAAAAGCTGGCTTCCGAGCGAAGAAGGTTTGGTGTTCAAGCAGCTCCAGTTAAGGATACAAACAGTGATGTCTCTATGGAGGAGTTAAGGATCATAGCCAATGATTCTAACTTGTTGGATGAACCCATGGGAGCAGTAGGGCAAAGTCTTGTCAAGACAGACTTGTCCATAGAAGAGGTCATTGAAGCATTGAATGATCCAAATGACCCAATTGGCCTTGATGACAAGGAAGAGTTTGATCTTGACACTAATTTGGACAAAAATCTGGATGAATTGTTGGTGGCAATGGGAACAACCTTGTCAGATTTGGGGTCTGAAGAATGCCTTTTTGATAAAGAGGGCATGAGGTTGGGAAGTTATTTGGAAAATGAAGAAATAGCTACGGAAGAAGAGTTCACTAATCTTGATGTGAATTTGGTGTCAGTTTTGCCAGCTGAGTTTCAGGCTCAGTATGGATTCGTTGTAGAAGTTCCTGATGAGGAAGAGTTTGACGATTTTCCAATTGGTTGGCATTTTGTCAAGCAGGATATGGTTACCATTTTTGATAATTTTGCTCGTTTAGACAAGCCAACTAATCAGGAGAGAAGTCATCTTCGACCATTGCATATTAAGGCAATGGTTGAAGGCAAGCCTGTCAACAGAGTGTTGGTCGATGGAGGAGCATCTGTGAACTTGATTCCAAGAGCCATGTATAAGAAGCTAGGGAAAAATGAGACCGATTTGCTACCAACCAACATAGTGGTTACTGACTTTGGAGGTAGATCTGCACCAACAGATGGTGTGGCAATGCTAGATGTGCAAGTGGGATCAGTAGAAAGGTCCACTTTATTTGTAGTAATTCCTTCAAGGTCAAGTTACAATGTTCTGTTGGGTAGGGATTGGATTCATCTTTGTCGGAGCGATTCCTTGACGGTGCATCGAAACTTATCTTTTGGAATGCTCATGATGATATTGAAATTATTGAAGCCGGCGACCCATGTTATCTGCAGCAGATGCACGTTGATTTCAAGGTATATGATCCAAAAGTGAAACCCATATCTGTGCAGGGTGGTATTGTCGACAAAGATGCTTTGAACGCTTGCTTGGAAGAGCAGTTTAGGGTCAGGTTGTTGGATGAGGCCGATGGAAATCGGCCAATCGACAAAGATGAGCCTTGAAGAGAATCAAATGCAACCGTCGGCTTGCGAGGCCGACCGACAGCCAAACTCAGAAGATGGAGTGTTGGCTGATTGTATATTCGATGATGGCCCTTTGGGATTTGAGAAGGGGCCTGAGGATAAAAATGGTTTTTAGTTAGAAGATCCCTTGGA
This sequence comes from Calophaca sinica, assembly GCA_037113605.1. NCBI lineage: Eukaryota > Viridiplantae > Streptophyta > Magnoliopsida > Fabales > Fabaceae > Calophaca > Calophaca sinica. Next base: position 64,796,993 of record CM073736.1, read on the forward strand.
AGAGATTGACTTGGGGGATGAAGAAAGAAAGAGGCCAATATATGTTAGTGCTTTGTTTCCAGACCAGTTTAAAAGGCAAATTGTGGAACTAGTCTCTGAGTACAAGGATTGTTTTGCTTGGGACTACCATGAAATGCCGGGTCTGAGTAGAGATCTTGTGGAACATAGATTGCCTTTGAAACCTGGTTGTAAGCCTGTCAAACAAGCCAACAGGAGGTTTGCTCCTGAAATTGTGCTGAAAATTAAGGAGGAAGTTGAGCGTTTGTTGAAGGCTAAGTTCATTCGTACAACCAGGTACATTGAATGGTTGTCGAATGTGGTGCCTGTCATAAAGAAGAATGGCAAGATGAGGGTTTGCATTGATTTCAGGAATCTTAACACTGCAACTCCTAAAGATGAGTACCCTATGCCCATAGCAGATATGCTAGTAGATGCAGCATCTGGTCATGAGTTTCTAAGTTTCATGGATGGACATGCTGGTTACAATCAGATCTTCATTGCTGAGGAGGATGTGCCTAAAACTGCTTTTAGGTGCCCAGGGTCCATTGGAACTTACGAGTGGGTGGTGATGCCTTTTGGTTTGAAGAATGCTGGTGCAACTTACCAAAGGGCAATGAACACTATTTTTCATGAAATGATAGGCAAATCTGTGGAAGTTTATATTGATGACGTGATTGTCAAGTCAAAGAGCCGAGAGGAGCATTTGAACCATCTTCGACGAGCATTTCAAGAAATGAGGAAGCACAGTTTAAAGATGAATCCTGAAAAGTGTGGGTTTGGTGTTTTAGCTAAGTTCTTGGGTTTTCTGTTGCATAAGAAAGGCATTGAGGTAGATAAGAACAAAGCTAAGGCTGTGTTGGAAGCAAAACCACCATCCAATAAGAAGGAACTCCAATCTTTCTTGGGGAAGGTGAATTTCCTCAGAAGGTTCATATCAAACCTTTCAGGAAGGACAAGAGCGTTTGCTCCTTTGGTAAAGCTCAAAGCAGAAGAAGCCTTTGTATGGACTTAACAACATGAAGAGGCTTTCGACCAAATCAAACAGTACTTGACAAATCCACCGGTCATGATGCCTGCAGAGCCACATCGACTAGTGAAGTTGTACATTTCTGCCTCAGAAGAAACTATAGGTTATCTACTGGCTCAGGAGGATGATAACAATGTCGAAAGAGCCGTTTACTACCTCGATCAGTCTTTGAATGATCACGAGAAACAAGATATAGTGCTATAGAGAAGTTGTGTCTAGCATTGTATTTTTCATGTACAAAACTTAAGTATTATTTGATGCCTTGTAATGTCCTGGTAATGTCAAAGACAAATGTGATTAAGTACATGTTGTCTCAGCCAATTCTGAATGGTCGAATTGGAAAATGGACACTTGCTTTGTCTGAATTTTCTTTGCAATATGTACCTTTAAAGGCTGTTAAAGGTCAAGCAATTGCTGACTTTTTGACTGACTATCCATGTTTAGAAATAAAAGAATTGACAGGGCTAGTCGATTTAAAGCCTTGGTATTTGTATTTTGATGGCTCAAGACACAAAAATGGTGTTGGTGTTGGCATCCTGATAGTTTCACCTTTAGGTGTGCCAACTAAATTAATGTTTGAGCTAAAATATGTTTGTTCCAATAATGAGGCTGAATATGAAGCCTTAATTGTGGGTTTGGAAATTTTGATAGAAATGCGAGCACGCACTGTCAAAGTCTTTGGAGATTCACAGCTGGTTATAAGGCAGTTAACTCAAGAATACAAATGTGTTAGCCATAATCTTGTCAAATATTGTCAAGTTGCTAGCAAGTTGATGAAGCGATTTGTGATGTCGAATGGAACATATCCCCAGAATCAATCAAGAGGCTAATGAGTTAGCCCAGTTGGCCTCGGGGTATAAGTTATCTTCAAAGGTGTTGACATAACTCATAAAAGTTCGTGAGTTACTGTACCCTTTGGACGAAAGGGATATACTGGTTTCCAATGCATCAAGTTCATCTGATTGGCGTAAGCCAATAATTGAGTATTTGGAAAATCCAAGTGCTGATGTCGACAGGAAAGTTAAGTACAAAGCGACTAAGTTTGTTGTGCTTGCTGGAGTTTTGTATAGAAAGTCCGTTGATGGTAACTTGGAAACATGCCTTAGTGAAGAGGATGCCTACTTGGCATTGGCAGAGGTTCATGAAGGAATTTGTGGAGCTCATCAAGCAGGTGAGAAAATGAAATGGGTACTAAGAAGACAAAGAGTGTATTAATGGCCCACTTTGGTTAAAGATTGCATTATGTTTGCAAAGTCTTGTGAAGAATGCCAAAAACATGGTCACATACAAAATGTGCCTGCTAGTGAGTTACATTCCATCGTTAAGCCTTGGCCTTTTAGAGGTTGGGCATTGGACCTCATAGGCCAAATCTTTCCTACATCTTCAAAAGAATCGACAGGTACTACTCCTTATAAATTGGTTTATGGCCATGATGATGTGTTTCCTGTTGAGATAAATCTTGGTTCATTAAGAATTCAAAAGCAAAATGAGATGCCAGTAGACCAATACTGGGACTCGATGTTTGATGAATTGAATGAAGTCCATGATGAGAGAGTTGTGGCCTTAGAACATTTAGTTCGACAAAAGGAAAGAATAGCTAAATTCTATGACAGTCGAGTTAAGTACAAGCGTTTCAAGGTTGGTGACTTAGTTTGGAAAGTCATTTTACCAATGGATAAGAAGTGTCGAGAATTTGGGAAATGGTCCCCAAAGTGGGAAGGGCCATTTGAGATTGTCCAAATATTCTCAGGAAATGCTTATGCACTTGTTGAAGTTAATTCTGGTTTCAGGATTAAGTCTATTAATGGCAAATATTTAAAGTCATATAGACCAACAATGTGCGAAGTAAGAATACAACCTTGAAAAGTAAACTGGATTGTTCTATTTAAAAGCCATTTGGCAGTATACAATATACATTGTCGAATAGGCTTACAGCCTGGTAATACAAGTACTGGAAAGTCTATAAGTCTAGGCTACTACGGAATAAATCCACTTGTGGAAGCTTCGCCATGTTCCGGATTCTGATCATGCTGAGGAAGAATTCAGGAAGAGAGAGGAACATGGGAAGCAAGAGCGGCTCTCGTGGCATACCATCCGACCAATCAAGTCTGCAAGAGCTGCTTCAGATAGTAGACACCCAAATCGATGGGAATGTGAAGTTAAAAGCGTGGGCACGTCGATGAGGAGTGTCAAATGTCATGAGAGTAAAGGTAAAGCAGGCAGACTGAGAAGCAGTCGCCGATTTAGGGGTACGCTTCACAATTAGCCCGACCGTGCCAAACTTTTCCTAATAGCCTGCAGATCCCACGCCTTGAATTTCGAACACAAGGTGTGAAGGAGCGCAAGACAGTAGGAGAAAGAAGTTGCTCCGGCTTTCCCTTTCTCACATGTTTCAACGAGGTTGGCAAGCCGCATTAGGCAACTTACCAAAACTCATTGTTGATATTAGGCAAATTACCAAAACCCAGAGAGTCTTTCACCGTTGAGACAACAACCTTGAAGAAAGAGACTCCGGGAGGTGGAGCCCCTGGTTTCCAAATGAAATAGGCAGAGCCAGCGAATGAAGGTTTGAAGTGGATAAAAAAGGTTTCCATAGCAACTTGTTGCACTCAGAATTAGCTAGTTTGGGGGCGAGAACAAGTTGGATTTGGGGATGTTGCTTGTGATGCTAGCAAGAGTTTCTTAAGGATTTTTTGAAAAGAAATTTCAAGAAGTTCAGAAAGTGTTTGTGCTTGAGCGAGAGGCGAAGTATGGCAAATGCCTATTTATAGCGCAAAATGGCGTTAATTTTCAAGTTTTGATGGTCAGATTGACTGGTCAACGGCTTTGAATGTAATTTATTAGCCTGAAACTGAAATTAAAGCAGTTAAAGGAACGTGCTAGCTGGACGGTGAAGCGATTGATCGAAAGTAAGCCAAATCATATTGCAGATGTTGCAGTGAAGTACAAGAATTGGTCGAAACAAATGCGTTTGACATATAAAGCATTACAAAGATGGCTAATGTGCAAATAGGACAAAAGGAAATTACAAAGGAATGTTTCTAATATCTTCCCAAGTCGCAGCCAGTTCCATTTTTGTACCCTCAGCATTCACGTAACGAACTTCAAGAGCTTCAACCTTCGACAAAATGGTTTGCGCCTCTGCGGCACTACTAGTCATTTCTTGGTCGAGAGCAGCTATTTCCTCGGAGCAAGAAGCCTTAATTGCCTCTTGTAGTTGGGTCTCAGCAGCGGCAAGTTCTTGTCTCAGGCGAGCAACGTTCTGTTCCAGCTCAGGAATCTTTGCCTGGTAAGGAGTACCTTTCTCGACCAATGCAGATTGCCTCTGTCGGAGACGCACCAGTTTGTCACGAAGCTCATGTTTGGCTGTGATGGCTTGCTGGTATGGGAGGATACTGTCGTCGAGCTCAAGCAGCTTAGGGATCAATTCTTCGACAAATTCATGCAGGGTATTGATGTGCCCTCGATGGATTGGCGGCAGCCTTTTGCGGGAGTTTTGAAGTTCTTTGACGACGTGAATTAACTTGTTCCTTACTTCTTGATTTGAGTAAAGGTCGTCGAAAGAATACTTGAAGAAGCCCTTTAGCTCTGCAAGCAATCCATTGAGTTTTTCAGCAAAATTATCTCCAGGAAGTGTGGAGGTTCGGGCTGACATCGGTGAAGTTTTGCTGCTGGAACTTGACAACAAGCTGATCTATTCATCAATCCCCACGTTGGCCTTTCCAAAATCCGCAGCTGGTGGAGTAGGATTGATGTGAGTGGGTGGATTGGCAAGATCGTCGAGCAATTGATCCATATCAACACTGTCTGCCCTGATTATTATGGGACTCTGCTTTTCAGTAGCTTGAGGGGCAGCAGTTATTTTAGCAGCAATTGTTTCTGCAGCAGAGGTTGTTCCCAATTGGAAGGTGAGATCGTCTTGGTGAGTGGGTGTGGAGTCCGGACTCGCCGTCGAGATGGTAGTTTGAGCCACATCGACATCCATGGCAGAAGGTTCTTTAACTTCATGCTCAGGCTGAGTCTCTGGAACTTCCTGTTTTTTTTTAAAAAAAATCAATGTAAGTCCTAAATCATTGTTCTGATGCCAGTGAAATGGCAAGAAATTTTATACCTCAGTGGCAGGGGGAGTAGTGTTTGGGAAGATTGTTCACAAGGGTAGCGAAGTATCGACATTTGCTTGTTCAGGGGAGTCCTAACAAAAAGGTATGATCAGGCAATGTCCAAAAGTAATAAGAAAAAAAACCAAAGTTAGTAGAGAGGCATACCTTATCAGTGCTCGACGAGTCAACTTCTTCGATAGAGATAGGGTCTTTGGAAGTACATTCTTCGGACACCCCTGTCTTTGCAGATTTGACTCTTGGCTCCTGCAAATGTCGAAAAGGAAAAAAAAACAAACAAACGAGTGAGGACCTTGTAAGATATAGGAGGACCATCAATTTAGACAGTAGTGGAGGAAAGTTTACCTTTGTAAACTTAGTTGTTGGAGTTTCTTCAGAGTTCCCAGAAACGGATCTCTCTGCATGCGATTCCTGAAAATTGTGTAATGGTCATGATAATGTCTAATTGATGAATCATAAATAAATAATAGATTCCCATACAAGTAAAGGAAGGGATACCGTTTGAGGTGTTGAATGAGAAGGAGACTCGAGCAGAATCATCCTACGTTTTGAGGACTTGGCTTCAGCACCAGTTGTTTGAACTTTCCGCTTGGTGGTCTCTTGCTGGGAGGAACTGGTCGAGTGCTTAGACCTTGCTGGTTTCTTTTTCGACGCAGCTGGTCTCTTGCTAGCACTGGTTTTTGTGGCTCCAGATTTGGAGGATTTCTTCTTTGCTGATTTAGATTGGAGAGGAGGTTCATCGTCTTCATCTTCCTCTTGAACTTCGACTTCTGTAGCCTTACCACTTGTTTGCTTGTACTTTAGAGGCTCTTTTATAGCCAAAGCTAAAACAAAGCGAAGAATGTAAGCATAAAACGAGTGGGTGTTTAAGCAAAAGGCAAAGGAAACTAAAATACCTTGAGGAAACTGGGTAATAACCTCGACAGCCTCGTCATATTGTCCAAATTCAAAACGAGAGGCAAACCGACCGGCATAGGTAACTTCTTTGTTTTCATAAGTGTTAACATTAGTATGAAAATGAAATCTGTCTAAGAAAAGGAAGTTACCAGCTCTTGTCGGTTTCCCTGGAAATGAATCAGCCAAACCAAAATGTGCGCAGGGTAAGGACACTGGTTCAGGGCAAGGGGGTTTCACAAGTGATTGACCTGTTTCTTGTCGATGTTTCAGAGCCTTAATGCCTCAATAGTTCTCATGGTTTTCTTTTAATTTGGCAGTCATTTCCTTTATCTGTCGAACAATATGAAAAGGGTATCTAGGGTCCCATTTTATTTTGTAAAATTTTTCAAAGCTGCGTATATCCTGTAAGTGCTCACCTTTGGTCTTAGTCGAAGGGTCCTGTTCCTGCACAGAGGGATCAACAAGTCTGTTCATACATTCTTCAATGGATGGATGAAAGTGCTTGTAATATTCATTCCACCAAGTAATAAAATCTTGGGATACACCCAAGGTAGGGGTGAAAGGAGTGAAGTTGACACCAGACATCCACAAGTCATTTCTCCTCTGTATGCCATCAATGGTTTCTTGCTTCAAGTCGATGCAATCGAGGAGTATGTCTTCTTTCTTGTAAAAGAATGGGCCTGGAATGGATTGCATGAAACCAATGTTGTTGGCAGAGGCATTGGGCAAACAGACAAAAGCGGCGTTGTCTGTCGAACCGGGTAAACCTGCAGGGAATACTTGACGAGCGAGGAAGCGAGTCCAGACTCTTGTACAATCTTTTGAAGTTGGATCAAAGGCCGTGGAACCAGCAGCCCATACTTTCTGCTAACAAAGGGTTGAAAACGGATACCTGGGGTACTTGCAGAAAGGGAATGAAAAAGGGTAAAGTAATACTTGAAGCTGTCATGTTCATTGTCGAATGACTTGGGAACGCGATACATGGCTAGGGTGCCATAGGTGTCGATGTCAAGATTAGGTGGTGCCTTATTGACAGTGTGGCCGGGAAAGGTAGAATTTAACCATAACTGCATGAGCCACATTGGGCCTCCAATTCCACTTTTCTTTCCGCCTTCTTTCACCATGCCGTACAAGTTCGACATGCTAGAATAAAGGTTAGACAGAAGGAACGAACCAAAGGCCCACTGTTTACCTTCGTGGAGAAGGTTTGCCAAATCAAGCAAGGTTTTCGACATTTGAACATTTTTGTTACACATAACAAAAGCGGATAGCCAGTGAAACAGGAAGGCTACATGTTCATCGTCAGAAACCTCAGGGTCACTTTGCATTTGATTCGAAACGTACTTAAAAAATGCAAGTGGTTCATTGCTGAAAACGTCAATGACGTTATCAGGCAAGGCAAGAGGGTGAATCATTTGGCCATCCGGTGGGAGGCCAATGAGCGCAGTAACATCAAAGAGGGTTGGGCCCATCATTCCACAAGGGAAATGAAAATTGTTGGTAGTCTTGTTCCAAAAGAACACAGCAGCTCCCAATATTGCTGGGTCTAACCTAAATGTGTGTTTGGAAAGTTGAATGAGGCTGTAAATACCTAATTTTTTCCAAATTTTATTTTTCTTAGCTTCGACCCTGGTAAGCCAAGCAGAATAACCAGTTACACTGAGTGGTGGAGTTCTGAAAAGCCTAGAGCTTTTTAAGAAATAATGAATATGCAAGGCAGGGGAAGCAGCAAGAATGTCAGTTTGACCTTCTTTATTCGGGAAGGAATCCCTAAAATCTTCAGGGAAGTTGGAAAGGGTCATCACTGGTCCTAAATAAGCCGCGGGGGGTTCCAAAATGTAAGAAGAGTCATTTGTATAGGGTATTATTTCCTTAGATTTTTGCCACGGAATTGATGCATCAACATCAGGATTGCACCATGTTTTCCGAAGGGGCGTTGTAGTACCTTGAGTTGGGTTTGAAGAAGACGCCATTGCGAAGTTGTTAAAGCTTTCAGAAAAAACTCAGAAGGGGAGAAAAGTGTTTTGAATGGGTTTTGCGGTTTACTTATAGCATAAGCTTGCGAGGTAAGCGTGCGAACGGAAGAGTAACTGCCAACTTTTGAAGTGATGATGGTCCTATTTTTTAGGGAAGTGGGAAGCGCAGACCTGTGATGGGACATTGCGGAAAGGTAACCATCGCGCGTGGGGTTAAGCAAAATTCTGGGTCTCTCCGTATGTTGGCGTCGACAACTCAGAATTTGGGGGGCATCTGTTGGGTGCCAAATTTCAAATTTGGGTTAATCGACAGAATGTTATGAATTCGACAAGTAAAGGCGTAAGAGACCAGAACAAGGGAAGAAAATTGACTAAGTTTGAGAGACCAAGTGATGGGGAGATTGTTCGATGGAAAGCATGAAGCGTCGAAGATGTCAAAATGAGCATGGTCGAAACAGGCTTAGTTATTAAGTAAAGATCAATATACAGCTCGACAGGAAGTGCTATTGTCGATTAGGTAGTTTTTAGCGAAAACTTAACTACCAACCCGTGTCCGTACACGTGTCAGGTTGGTTGTTAGGTAGTTTTTTCATATTTTTCCTATAAATAGTAGTTTGTACGATGTAATTGAGGTTGGATACATGATCTAATTCCTAATATCTCGACGGCTAAAGAAGATTAACGGAAAACGATCATTGTACGCCTTCCAAACTCTATCTTTCTGCATTTTAATCAATTTCAGTCTATTTTCAGTTCTTTGCATTTTCATTTATGTCATTTACATTCCAGTCAATTTGCATTTTCTTGCATCGCATTTACATTCTTTAATCCCCTGTCATTTACTATTTTCGGCACTTTTACTTTCATAGTCATTTACATGCTTTCCTTTTAATTCATGTTCTTCACGCTTCTGTCATTTAAATTCATGCATTTACATGCTTTCTTTTTAAATTCATCCATTTACATGTTTTCATTTAAATTCATGCCTTTTTAACAGTGTTTCTTAAATTCTGTCAATTTACTTGTCTTCTTTTACATTTTTGCGTTAAATTCAATTGCATGTCGGGATTCAGTAATGCATGTCTCATGATTCTGCATTAGTGCATTTTTGTTTTAGATTTTTGCTTTAATTTGCTTGTAAACTAAGTTATTGGCTTTCGACAGCCAATCTTGTTTAGTTAAGTCCATATTGCCATTTCGACAACAACTTGTTTGTTAGTTGGAATTCTCATATATAGATTTGGCATAAGACACAACAATTAATGGCTCTAAAGCCAAGAATGTTACAAAACCGATAACGTGTCGAGCAATTGACCGTTATTTTCAAAAACCGTTGTTTGCAAAACGAGATTACCACATAATTCGTCGATCTTGCAATCGTTTGTGTTGAGTTACTAACAAGAATAATGAACAAATATCAAAGGCAACCAATACTAAATTTTAATAACAACCAAAACAATGCAATAAAGTCAATCAAACAAAGAGTAGAGAGTAGGAAGAATGACACCGCAATTTGGTTACGCAGTTCGGCCCCAAAAAGATGACCTACGTCTGTGGGAGAGAGCAGCCCTCCGTTTCACTATCAAAGAGTCTTTACAAGAGATTATAATTGCTTTGAACCCCTTCCAAATGTCCAAGAAGAACAAACCCAAGAGTTCCCAATCCCTCTCTCTTTTCCCTCTATGAAAACCTCTCAAGAACAACAATAGAGAAAGCCTTCAATCCTCCCTCTATGATTTCCTAAGACCCCAAGGTGTTTAACAGTGTTTCCCAGCCCCTAAAACCTCACAAAGACGCTCAAGAATGGCTGCACACAACCCTAGAAAGACTGCACGTCGCCCAACACGTTTCTGCAGCGTCAGGTTTATAAAACCCGACTGTGAATCGATTCACAGGCATAGGTGAATCGATTCACCTAGTTAAAAAAGTCTCCCCTGCACGAATTAATGAAATGAATCAATTCATGCAAGCTTCCCATGCGATTCACAGAGGCATACTTCGATTCACAGAGTCCCAAACATGCTTGAATCGATTCACATAGCTAGGGAATCGATTCCCAGTGTTCAAGAAACACTTTCAAGCAATTCTATGACCCTCCAAACTGATTTTAAGGCACTCTAAACTCCATAATTCTCCATCTTGACTTAAAATCAGTGGTGATGCTCAACTTTATCCATTAACCACTAGCTGCTCTCTCCATAAAATGGAATTACGTCTCAACGCAAATGATCAAGTCCAAGTGATCCTTGAACCTTGATCTAGGAAGATACTTGATGAACTTCTCACAACCATGCGTAATCCCCAATTCACCAATCATACTCTTCATTGCGACTCCACCTTGAGTTGTCTTCACATGCTTCAAACCGCCTTTCAAAGAGCCATACCTCTTTTTCCGGTTCTTCCCAATATTCGTTCCAAGTGTCCTTTCCACAATGCCGAGATCCTTCATCTCAAATCCAGAAGCTAACTTCCCATTGAGCATACCAATCTCCTCCTTGCTAGAACTTGCCTTTTGAATATCATTCACACTTTCCAACTCAAGATTGACCTTACACACAAGCCTCTCCTTGTACCTTGGTTCTTCAAACTCCGGAATACCTCTTCATGAAGTTCCACTTGCATCCAACTACCCTTGACTTTTCCGGTAGATTCACAAGTTCCCAAGTCCGGTTCTTCTCCAATGAATTCACACCTTCATTCATTGCCTTCAACCGTTTCTGACTCTCCATGCTTCCCATTGCTTCATCAAGTCCCTTGGTCCCGAGTCTTGAACCTCTTGATCCACAAACAAAGCATAACAAACAAGATCAAAGATACCAGATCTCTTGATTGCCACAGCCTCCCTCCTTTCCCTATCTCTTGCCAACTGATAGCCCGGATCCACTGCTTGTTGTCTTCCTCTAGAACCTCCTGGTGGAGGACTATCCTCCTCTTCATCATTCCCTCCCCCACTAGTGGTAGCCTCCACCCCAAACCGAAGTTTTCTCCACCTCCACTTCGAGCTACTATCCTCCGTGTCTTTGCACTTCATCCCCATGCGGGTCTCATCGAAAGTGACATCCTCGCTTATGATAACCTTTGACCCTCCAGATTCCAAATTCCACAACTTGTATCCCTTCACACCCTCCGGATATCCGATGAAGACACATTTCACAGCTCTAACATCAAGCTTGTCCTGCTTGATATGCCCAAAAGCCAAAACTCCGAAAACCTTCAACTTAGAGTAGTCTGCCGGTCTCCCACTCCAAACCTCCATAGGTGTCTTGAAGTCTAACGCCATTGATGGACATCTGTTGATCAAATATGTTCTTGTACTCACACCGCCTAAGCTTTTAGGCAACCCACCGCCAAAAGCATCCTCCTCACCCGCTCCAAGATGGTCCTATTCATGCATGTTGCTAGGCCATTTTGATGCGGTGAGCCTTCCACGGTCCTATGCCTCTGAATACCTTGTTTCCTGCAAAACTTATCAAAATGCTCTGAAAGAAACTCCAGGCCATTGTTAGTCCTTAAAATTTTCAGTTTAGTTCCTATTTGATTTCTTATGAGAGTATGCCATTCCTTGAACTTTTCAAAGGTGTCACTTTTGCTTTTCAAAATGTAGACCCCTACTCTCCTAGAGAAATCATCAACCATGGTGAGGAAATAGGAACCACCCCCATGAGTACTCACTCTAGCCGGACCCCAAAGATCCAAGTGAATGTACTCAAAGGGTTTACTAGAATGATGCATGCCACCCCCAAACTCAACCTTATGATGTTTGCCTAGTATGCACTTATCACAAAATTCTAGCTTATCCAATTTATCACCACCTAGCAAACCTTGTTTAGCTAGTTCAACTAAACCCCTCTCACTAACATGCCCTAACCTATTATGCCATAACATGGTTTTATCATGCAAGGTTTGGCTAGCTAATGATGCATGCCCAATAATAGTTGAACCCTCTAATATGTACAAACCACACATTTTAGTCCCCTTAGCTATTATCAATGCATCATGCAAAATTTTCATCATACCATGCTCAATACTAGTGCAATAGCCTAATCCATCAAACATGCTTATAGAAATTAAATTTCGCTTGAGTTTAGGAACATACCTCACATCTTGTAAAAGGAATTCGCGGTTGTCATACATCTTAAGACGAATTGAACCCATACCTTGAACTTTGCACGCTTCGTTGTCACCAAGGCGAACTACTCCACCTTGCTTGAGCTCCAAAGTTTCAAAATATTCCTTCCTTGGACACATGTGAAAAGAGCACCCGGAGTCCATAACCCAACTCCTATCTGGTTCCCAACTCGTAACCACTAGAGCCCCTGCATCCTCATAACCATCCTCCATAGCAATCGTAACCTCCATGGAATCTTCATTACCCCCTCTCTCGGGATAATCCCTCTTAAAGTGACCAACCTTATGACAATTAAAGCATTTGTACTTAGCTTTATTGTCCCCTTCCGACTTGGATTTCGCCTTAGGCTTTCCTTTACCGTTTCCTCTACTCTCATTCTTTCCCCTTGAGACACTCAAGCCTTCCCCACTATCATCCACCTTCAAGTCTTGAAGCTTGGTTAGCTCCTTGGTCCTAATTGATTGTTGGACCTCCTCCAAGGTAATAGTGGACTCCTTGCCATAGAGGAGTGCATCCTTAAAGTGTTCAAAGGACCTAGGCAATGAATTCAATAAGAGTAAAGCCTTATCCTCGTCATCGAAGCTTCACATCAATATTCAAGAGGTCATCGATAATTTTGTTGAATTAGTTAGTTGCTCCACAATAGGTTTGGTCTCTACCATCTTGAATGAGTAGAGATGTTGTTTCAGACATAACCTGTGGGCCAATGACTTGGTCATGTACAACGATTCTAACTTTGCCCACATCTCCGCCGCGGTCTTCTCTCTTGCAACTTCCCTCAATGCCTTATCGCCAAGGCACAAGATAATGGCACTTCTTGCCTTATCTATCATCTCCTTCTTCTCTGTTTGAGACAGGGTGGCCGACATTCTTGCCTCACCCTTCAAGGCTTCAAAGCACTTCTGTTGAATAAGGATTGCTTCCATCTTCACCTTCCATAGACCGAAGTCGTTATTACCGGAAAACTTCTCGATGTCCCATTTAGTACCCATGGTGCACAATTGAATTATTTGTTCCTCCCCACAGACGGCGCCACTTGTTGAGTTACTAACAAGAATAATGAACAAATATCAAAGGCAACCAATACTAAATTTTAATAGCAACCAAAACAATGCAATAAAGTCAATCAAACAAAGAGTAGAGAGTAGGAAGAATCACACTGCAATTTGGTTACGCAGTTCGGCCCCAAAAAGATGACCTACGTCTGCGGGAGAGAGCAGCCCTCCGTTTCACTATCAAAGAGTCTTTACAAGAGATCACAATTGCTTTGAACCCCTTCCAAATGTCCAAGAAGAACAAACCCAAGAGTTCCCAATCCCTCTCTCTTTTCCCTCTATGAAAACCTCTCAAGAACAACAATAGAGAAAGCCTTCAATCCTCCCTCTATGATTTCCTAAGACCCCAAGGTGTTTAACAGTGTTTCCCAGCCCCTAAAACCTCACAAAGACGCTCAAGAATGGCTGCACACAACCCTAGAAAGACTGCACGTCGCCCAACACGTTTCTGCAGCGTCAGGTTTATAAAACCCGACTGTGAATCGATTCACAGGCATAGGTGAATCGATTCACCTAGTTAAAAAAGCCTCCCCTGCACGAATTAATGAAATGAATCGATTCATGCAAGCTTTCCATGCGATTCACAGAGGCGTATTTCGATTCACAGAGTCCCAAACATGCTTGAATCGATTCACATAGCTAAGGAATCGATTCCCAGTGTTCAAGAAACACTTTCAAGCAATTCTATGACTTTCCAAACTGATTTTAAGGCACTCTAAACTCCACAGTTTGAATTAATTATTTGTTATTTTGCTGAATTTGGTAGAAATACACTTAAAAACCAAATTTCCCATTAAACAATACTACTCTTACGCCTCTCCGATTTTATCTCACGTAAAAACTCCAACGACGTTGATTTCTGATACTGAGATTAAATTAACTAACCTTCTTCAAAGTTCTTTATTAGCTGGTCGGCCATCTCAACGGAGTATATCCCGTATGATAAATTTCCTTCAAATTCTACTAGACTGTTCGATAACAAGAAGAGTATAAGTGCATTCCCCAAACACTGATGAATGAAAGTGATAGAGATATTTGAAATGAAGGAATAAAATGAACTAATGAGAAGTCTGTTTAATCCGATGAGCAGAAGAATAAGATTTCAACAATTTGAAAACAAGACCCACAAGGAGGCATTTATCAAGAACTTACACTAACTAGACATGTAGAAGAATTTTAAGAAATAGAAAGATAAAGGAATACTCTAAATGCAAAAAGGTTCTTGAATAGATCCCTGGGTGTAAAAATGCCCAATACAATTTTACAGTCTTGGCTCTACTAAATTTTCTTTCTTCCACAAGAATTTCCCTCGAATTACAAATCAAATGACGAGTAGCTTTTAATTCCCAAAAGAAATTTGGGTTTCAATATAAGACATCAATCAAGTCATGATTTAGAAATGGGTCAGTCTGACATTAGGATCTGATGGGATCACATCCTTCAAGAATGGAGGTGGACAAGCATAGTTTTGTCAAGAAACTTAGATTCCCGAAATCTAGATATGTTAAAACTCGAAAGGAGTAGTCATAACAATTTTTCAAAAGAAGATGGGAACATTCGGGTCAATGGATAACTATCGAATCGATTAACTTAACTGTCTAATAAAAGCATGAGTACCAAATCTCATGAATAAGGGAAGCATTTAAAGCAAGTTAAAGAAACAGACTAGCATCATTAATTGGTTAGTTACTAATTGGATGTACACTATGACTCGAGAAAATAATCAAATCAACAGATAGTCATAAAATAGATCATTTAGGATTTCAAATAAAAATGGATATTGTTCAATAGATATTCATTGAATTAACCATAAGGATTATCTGATACAATCATAAGAAATAAAGGAGTGTTAGGGAACATGCATAGTCAATTTTAATTTTATTAACTATCTGTTCTCTGAGAAATTTGGTTTAAAATGTTTATCTTCCGAATTCATCAAACAAACAAATAGTTAATCAAACAATTGTGAATTCGACGAGCTATATGGTAATTTCGTTTCTAACAATGGTCTTTATGATCAATGTCCTTGACCAAGAGTGTGATTCAACAAGAACTTGTCGAATATTCTGATGGAATTTAAACAAGAAGATACTTGAACATGCTGCCAAGGATTCTCATCGAAATTATATTATAAGTTGCACTTTTTGTGTCAAACTTATGTTGGAATATGCTAAGAAAATGGCCTTGATGGCCATTTATAATAAACAAATAAAAATGCACCAGAAACAGAACATGGACTTGGAATGCAAATGAAACACACAATAACAACGTGTCTAGACAGAATGATACTTGAATACACAAATGAATTAGAGTAAAAATAAAATGTTTAAAAGATGAAAAGCATGAAATGAAAAACATTAAGAATTTGCAAACAGTAAAATGCAGTAACGAGTTTGAAAGAAACATTTAAGTTTAAAACTGGAAAATGCAGAAAGTAACTTGCAAAAAGAAGAATGAAATTTAGTAAGTTTGAGAATAAATAAAATGGTAAAACTAGATTTCATTGCATGAAAATAAGAACTAGAAGGCATACCTGATCCTTTGATCCGTTAATCTGCTTGACGTGAGATGCTTAGGATGCCTGATCAAATATCCAACCATGACAATATCGTAAGTTCTGCTATTTATAGGTTAAAAGTATAAAAACTGACTATCTATCTGATTTCCATGTGTACTGACACACAGGCAACATTCACAAGAGATCCTAGCCTAGAAATCGACAACATTATGTCTCATCAAGCCGATGGACCTTGTCTACCTTAGTAACACCTATCTTGACGAGTGTCACTCTGCTCCACTTCGACGTAGCCTCTGCTTTAGTTCCCCTCGATGCGTGGTCACTTGTTGAAATATAAGTAGTATTTCATAACTTAGCAGAATTTCATTCCTTTTGATTTCTGCTGTTGACAACTTTTGCCTTTAGACCATTCAACTTGTTAAAGTTTATCAAATAACCAAGTTTTCAATTTGGCACCCACACTATCATGGTGGAATTTCCCTAGGGATTGGATCTAAACTAATTACGCAATCACATAAGGGGATTAGGCATACCTCTCTCCAATGCAATTCTTGATGTTATCTTGATGTAGATCACCCAAGGAATGATAATGCAATCCTCGCTAGAGCAGTCCATGCTAGGTAGTCTTGAAGCTTCTTCTCTCCCTTGGTGCTAGCCACTAATGAAGATGTGGCAAATAAAGAGCAGAAATAAAACACAGAGGACTTATAGTGGTTTATCCAATATAGGCTACATCCACTCCTCACTTCCAGTGAGAGTTTCCATTATTTCTTCTCAAATAGTTACAACACCTTTTAGACCAATGTTGGCTAAAATCACTTGGTAGTTTTCTTTCACAGCTCTACCTATTGTTCCTGTAGTTTTATTCACAGATCTACAAGATCCTAGCACTCCAGAAACTAACACTCAGTTTAAGGAGAATTTACCCAGTAGCTTCTCACCGACACTCACCCACCTAAGTAGTTTGGTAGATTGAAACAAGGGACAAGGATACAAGGTATTTAGTGATGGGATTTATAAGGCTTGAATGCAAAAAAAATAAAAAATAAAACAAATTAGTGTATTAGACAATAGTCAAGATAAACACACTCATAATAAATCCTAGAGAATAATGCGCAATATAGTCTTGAGTGTGGTTGAGAGGATGATGATTTGGGACTTTGATTTTCAATACAACAGTTCAATGCACTCTCACAATGTTTCCCATAGTGTAAGCTGCTTATTATAGGCCAGGGAAACAACTTTGGACCGTTGGTATAACACCCGTATTTTTACCGCTAGTTTTATTGTATATTTTTTTTGTGTGACTTAGTTGCCCGTATTTTTGTTATAAGCAAGTGATTGAAATTGAAAAAAAAAATTATATTTAGAACCTAATATATGATATTAGGTTAGGTTAAAATTTGAGCTCAAAACTCAACCGGAGCCCGGTCGCGTTTTGGACCACCCGGGCAAGATTTTACCCGACAGAAAACTCTAATTTGACCCGAATATGAAAATATTTGGTATTATAATGTTTTATATTAATTGTGATTTATTGAAATTGGTTTGGTAATTTTTAGATGAAGAAAATATAATAGTGTATTTTCTACATGATTAAAATATGAGACGCGTAAAAGCGATAATCGGCGAGAAAGCAAATAGCGAAACCGGATGACCCTGAGACCCTAGGGCTGAAGTGGCGAGCATGAGAGGAATCATAGGGTTAGATTTTTTTAATTTTTGGATATAAGAGTGATTAGAAGTGATTAGACTTAATGTGATGACTTATCCTTTGGTTAAAGACCATTTACCTTATTAGGCAACCCTTACCATCTAACTTTATGAGATTAGACTTTTTTCTCCTAATTTTTCCCTTGGCCAGCCATGTACTCCATCTTCCCTTAGCTTTTGGATTAATTTCTTTTCTTTTGAAACAAATAGGATTAACATATATTACCTTCATTCTAAACAAGTGTGATAAGTTAGAAAGAATAGAACACTTCTTCTTTCCTCCCTTATTCCAGCGCATGGCAGCAGCAAGTAGGGATGAATAAATGCTCCCTACTTTCCTTCTTTCACTCCTTTAGTGTTTTGGTATTCTAAGATCCTAAGTATTCAAGTTTCCAAAAGAAAACAAAATTGTTTTGTCTTTCTTTTTCTTCTCTTTTGGCCACCTCTTCATCATCATTTACGGGTGAGAAATCAAACTTTTCTTTCCTATTTTCTTGTATATCATGAATAGATAAATGTAATGTTGTTCATATTTCAAACAAAGTTTCAAAGAAAATGGTTTAGTTTTCATTTTCCTTTCTTTCTTGAACTAAAAATGAAATGATATTCTTGTCTTATTTTCTAGCTTAGTTTGGGCTATGAAAACCTTAAGTGGTAAGCCTTGGTTCAAGAACATGGGATCTTGAGTTAGTGGTTGAAAAAGGTTCAAACTTTGAACTAATGGTTTTGCCTTACACTAACCTCTAAGTGATGTTGTTGTTAGAAGAAAAAAGGGAAAAAAAATGGATCTTGACCTATGAATCATGTGGAGGCCGTGAGCTCCTTTGAGAAAAAGGGGAGAAAAGTTTCTCTTTTTACTTTGTGTTTTGTTGTTTAAATGATCAAGGGTTTGGATACCTAAACTTTGATAAAGAAAAGCTTTGAACTTTATAAGGTTTTGAGTTTTTTAGAGGAAAAACCCTAGATCTTATGAACTCTATTTTGAACAAAATGGTAGTTGGATTCTATAAGTTGGAAATGATGACCAAGAAGCCAAGTCTTGAACTTTCAAGTTCATAAAATTTTTGGAGATGAACTACGACAAAACCTAGTGATCCTAAACTATTATTTAATTTCCATAGTCATGCTTAGAGAATGAAGAAACAAAAGAAAAATCAAAACTTTCTTTAAAAGAACACCCTAGGCCGTGAGCAATACTAGGGTTAGGGTTTCATTTTTTTTTTAAGTTTTGATTAAGTGATCTTACATTACCTTTCACTTGCATGAGCTAGGTTTTCAAAAAGAAATAAATGAAAAACTATTTTCCCTAAAAACTTTGCCCTAGGCCGAATTGAGTATAGGGTTTAGGACTTTAGTTTGTGTACTAAGTGTGTCTTAATTTGTTGAAGGTGTTGAGCACTAGTTGGCATAGAGTTAGCAGTTTTTAGCTTGGAAGGAAAGCATTGAGGCAAGGGAAATACTCTAATGATGAGTTTGGGCTTTCCATTATTGTTGTTGCGTTATTGATTGTTTGATTGTTAAATTATGTGGATGTAATATGTGTAGTATATTACTTAATGAAATTATTGTGTTGTGTGGCCTATGTGGTATTATGTTGTTGAACTTAATATTGTGGTGATTTGTATGCATGTTGATGATATACTTGAGGTTGATGAACAATATAACTATCGATTGTAAATGTTTTGACAGCATACACCGGTGTGCCCGATCCAATCCTACAAGTCGCGCTATGTTTTCGAAAGAAAATATAAGGAGTTTTCTTAAAATAAATCATTGTCACTCATAAAGAGTTTGAAGTTAAACAAGTTTAATTATTTTCCAAAACAAATTAATTAGGAGTTAGGAATGAATTTTGAACTTCTAATCCATTATGAGAACCCTAATCACGAATTTCTAAGGAAATAAGAGACACTTTATTAAAGAATTTCCCAAAAAGAAATACAAGAGGTTCCCAATAAAAATAAGTTTCTAATGGAGTAGGTGAAACCTTAGTAAAGAGTTTTTTTTCCAAAAAGAATACAAGGAGGATTTAATTAACAAAGAGATTTAAAGAAGGGAGTTTTTCAAGATGAGTAGGATTTAAAAAGAAATCCATTTAAAAAGAAAGAAGAAAAGCTAAATCAAATTTTCAAATCAAACCTCGGACATTCCTTGTGAGTGAAACTGACTAATAAGACAATAACGTTGGTTGTACTAATCATGGAGCATCGATATTTAGCCTAGGAATCAGGAGTACGACTAGTGCTGAGTAGTCGTTCGTTGGCCCAACCCAAGGTGCGACCACGTACCGAGGGTAAGAGAAAGGGCAATGTGACCTAGGAATCGGGGGCCCGACTAGGTTACGAATCCCATCAAGTTGGGAGTTGTTGTTGTATGACCTGGGAATCGGGAGTCTGACTAGTGTCTATTGCCTCATTGGCATGGGTGTTTACTCACGGGGACATTTCATGATGCACGAGCATGCCCATACTAACCACATTTGAGAATGTGAATTAATGTTGATATATGTTGTGTTGGTATGTTGGTTGATCACATGTTTGATTGTTGGGCTTGCCTAGAGTTGTGTGTGATGATATTACGATATATTATAATGCATGTTGCTGTATTATATATATTATTTTATTTCTCATGTGATAGCCTATGATAAACTCGTGTACGAGATATTTAGCTTTGCTACTTGTTTGTTACCTGTTTTGCGGCAATACCTTTGATGTCGACCCTAGATGGAGAGGGGGAGACGGATGTCCCACTCCGGGATGACAAGGCTTGAGTTCCCAAACGAGGACGATGACTACAGTTGGGATATAGACCCCGAGACCTAGCAAGTTATTTATACTGGGGAGGTCATCAGGACCGTGTGTGATGACGACGAGTGCCCCTTGAGTACTACCACCCACGTGACTACCATGCACTATACGCTGCCGTTCACCTGCAGTTGGAGAGCACCGATGACTTATCCAAAGACGACACCGTCGAGCGACCCGTCTGAGGCACCAGAGGAGAGTCTGCCCATGGGGATACACCAGCGTTTCTATGGATCTCGCTTGCGACAGACCTTGCGGAAGAGCACGATCCCTCGATCTTCTGTTGGCGCTTCCTCGTCTACTGTGGCATCTGTGCCCTTAGAGCCCATTCCTGTCTTTAAGGACCTGTCACCTGCCGAGGTCCCTGTGTCTAAGGTGGCACATGTGCTTATGCCGAAGGTTTCTGTTCTACCTCCAGGATTTCTTACTCCCTTGACCCACACACCTTCTCCTGTGCCTATTGTAACGCCCCAATTTTCGGAGCGCTACTGATATAAGATAACCTTTAAATGTTGAAATACTTTTGGAAATACAATACTCTTCCTCATGGTTTTCACAAAAATGGGTCTATTATTTTTTTTTCTTTTAAACCTTTTTCAAAATCGCAAATCAGAGTATTACAGAGTTTTTGAAACATGATGTACAACTAATAACTCAATAACCATGCAATAAATATAAACAAACATTCGCACGAAGGCGATCCAAGTTTTTTGAAAAATATACAATGCATAATACAACTCAAAAAGAATACATCAGAGACACCTATAGTTGGTCAGCCCTGCAATGCTTACTAGTCCCCATTGTAAATCTAATTGAGACATCCTTGCCCCATTTATAACATTATCCCATAATTATGAATAATAATAACAATATCAGAGCGGAAGAAAATATATTTTCCATTATATAAAAAGTTTTGTACATGCAGGGTTCCCTCTTAGGAACCACCAAAAGAATAATATACATACATACAAAAACCAAAATGGGTATACAAAAGAATATCATAAGTCAAAAGATATCAAAAGCCTAATGAGAAGCCTCCTACATCTGGCTTGTCCTATGAAACCTAACGTACGGTTGTGGCAGAAGATGGAAGTCCCCAGTGGAAGGACGTCCCTGGAGCCTAGACTGATAGACCCTCAAGGGCTCTACCAGAGGGGCAATAGGAGATGAAGGGACAGTCGTCTCTGACCTACGACGAACCTCCCAATCTCTGACACTATCCCTAGCCATACTATAGGAACCTGAAGATAATGGAGTAGTAGGGTATCGTTACCTAGACCTAAGCCCTCGCCACATGCAGTTAAACAGTAACCGCTGCGCAATTCTAAAATCACCATTAAAGGAGGCCCTTGACGACCCTGAGAGACGGAAAAAGACACTAACAAGACCCGTATAGATCACGACATGGAGGCTATAGTCAATTTCCCAGCAATCCCCGTCCATGTCGTGGTCATACACCTTTAAGTCATCCCATACCACGATGCTCGGCTCCTCCAGTATCGACGGGTGGAAGTTGTGAGACATCTTCAAGCTCTCGAGAATCTTCGGAATCTAAACACATAAAGTATAGAAAAGAAAGGAAACAAGACAAAGCATGGGAGATGAGAACACACTACACACAAACAAATGGGAAAGCAGGAGAATAGAATATGTGAAGCAATAGGCTCAAGCATCCTCGAGCAACATTTGGGATCAACACCTACCTACACTATTTATGCAACCTAGAACTATATGCCTACGTGGCCACACAACTTAGTACAACAGCAGCAGCGGCCCCACGGTTAACAGCTTAGCTAGTCAGTTGTCCATCTCCATATCCCGCTCATCGAACCCCAAAGAGTGCATCCCTGTTCCCCAATTTCGGCTGATAGGAACAGGTGTCGAGGAGGCACTCGGGATCGGCACTATGGACAGTGATACAACAGTACCCCGTCAGGATGACCAGGCTACCCAACATCCTGACACAATGTCCTCCAAACCATTGGTCACCTGTAGACTTTGTCGGACCCAGACTATCCTCAAGGACCAGCGCATCCTGTACTTACTGCATCGTGCCCGCACTCTGACACCTGACCTCGTACACAACCTATGTGCATGGCAGTGGATTACAGTACAACTATGCATATGATTTATTATTCAGCACCTAACAGCTTATCATTCATCAACTTCGCCTATCAGCTTATTATTATTCATTACCCAAGCCATCATTTAGAGTTTATTAATTATTCTCCCCACATCATCAGCAAAAGCATATAATAATTAAGCAATAACCAAATAGTTAAACAATCAGCAATCACCAGCATATGAGTTAACCCTAACGTCACTCAGGCGACCAACTACTAACATATTATGAAACAGCACACAAAATCACCAAATAATTATAAGTCGTCTACCTTAGGGTTTTCACACAACAATCATTCCTGTGGTTGATGGACTAGCGACTACTATCCTTAGCAATCATAGTCGCAACACCCGTCCTAGGGTGTTGGACATCAACCCCTAGTAGGGCCTGGGCCACCCTACTTCCCTATTCTACACCTATCATATTCCTACTATCTCTAGTGTATAGGGTTCAGATCTCCCCATACCTGATAAGAAGACTGCCGTCACCCACGTTCCCACCACGCCTCCGGAGCCCTCCCACGTCCTCCAAATGGAAACCTTGGAAGACGATGGTTTGAGGGGAGGGGAAGGGCGCTATTTATAGGCACAAATTGGGTCCATCGCGGCGCGATGGCCACAGACACAGCCTCCATCGCATCGTGATCATGCCATATGTCAGTGGGTAAACGATTATGATAACCGAAATTCATCGCGTCGCGACACACTTCTCTTTGGAGTCCCTCGCGTCGCGATAGTCGTGTTCCCAAAAATTCCTAATTTCTTGGATTCTAGGGTTTTCTAGAATGTTCTTGGCTTCTTAAGGGCATTTTCATCCTTTCTAATCCTTTTTAGCCTATTTTTATCGTATTAGGACTTTCCTAGGTATTTCTTTGCCTATTTTATTTTCTCAGGATGTCACACTAATCAACCATGACTTCAAAGAAAATAGTCGGATGGAGTCCTCCTCCGCCTCGCTTGCCGACCTCGAGTGATTACGCCTCTCCAGCTTGCACCATTGTCTGGGGTTGACATCCATGAGAATGCCCAAATAGAAAAGGTCATCTTCCTAAAACAATCATATAATAACAACAACATATACGTAAATTATATCATACCAAAAAATTATAATTGAGCACAAGATAGTATGACATGTAAAACACTTCGCAAGTAATCATCGTTCAATATAAATCAAGGCATTAGTGTGCATTCACGAATCCACAAAGTGGCGAGACACGAATCTAACTCCAGACTCTGGTTTGACACTGGTTCTAACTCTAGAATCCAGACCTGACACTGATTCTAACTCCATAATTTGTTTTGACACTGGTTCTAACTCCAGAATCCAGGTCTTCGCACTCATCCCCACATCAGCGAGATTTACGACCTAAATTTGACTCCGGATTTCTAGGACGAACATAGGTGTATGCATGAAATGCATCACACTGTTAGTTCTCTACAACGGGATCACTCGCGCGGAGTGTCTAGTATTATTCGGCTTATGTTCTAAACTTCCTCCGTTTAGAACCCCACACCATCGTCTCAGAATTTCACTTGATATCCCTAAAATCCTCTTTCTTTTAAAAATCCTAATAGTTGCAAAAATCTCGATAGTTAGGAAATCCACTATTAGTTCGAAAATAATTATTCTTAATTATTCTAACACTCACTTTATTCATTTTATGAAAAAGTGGTTAATCCTTTACTAATTGAGGGTTTTTAGAAAAATCCACATTTAAGTGTCTCATTGATTTTACATAAAAATCTTCTTAGGTTTTATTCCAAAACTTTAACAATCTCAACGACTTAGTTCATCACCCATCTATTTTTCTCGGTAATCTCTTATTACTCACCAGTTATTGAACATACATGCACATAATATATTCGATTATCGTAACATATCAACGACAACAAATCAATTCACCAAATTATAACCACATAAAAATCATAATCAACACCAGCATCGCAAATTTTTCAAGAACATCAACTCCAAACAACCAACCACACAAACATAACTACATATAAAGCAATAAATTGGAAGATGCACTGACCTTAGGTGCTTTTGCGCACAAGCTTGTCTACCAGAATCGTCAACGAACAAATCACGTCTCGCCCACAACACGATCACTAGAACCTTAATCAACAAATACTAAAGTTAAGAAACAACTCTAAGCCACTAATACCACTTATTAGAGCCACAGCTCAAAGGCCAAAACAAGGGTAGCACCACTCTAAAATCTCTAATTTGCTACCCACACTCTAACTAATTAAACGAGGTTCAAAACAAGGGTTTTAGAAACTCAACACCTAACACAAAAACATCACTTAAAATACTCAATCACATAGGTTAGTACGTAAAAAATTGAAACTTGTCAATCCCACAAATGGAAAGCTCACAACTTGATCTTTTTGGACAAGTCTTTGTTTCAAATTCTTTTAAGACATACTAGGCTCATCCATTAAGGAATTCATAGCCCAAAACCTTAAGCCACTAAGTTATAAAAATAAACCTTGAATCTCACATAAAAATGCTAACTTTCTTTCTAACTTTCAAAGATTATAAACTCTAAGTTTATATTTCATCATCAAGCACTATAACTCAAGTAAAGAAATGAAGTTTTGGCTTCCCACAATTACATAGGCCTCACGGCCTAGTCCTTTAAAAAGGAAAGGAAAAGCTTTTCATTTTCTTTCCTTTAGATCTAGCTTTTTAATGGATCAAAAACAAAGGATCACTAAGATTTCTCTTAGTTCACTTTCAAAATAACAATTTACTAAAAATTCATTTAACAACTTCAAGATTATCATATCTTTAATGCTAAAGATCAAATCTTGTTTCCAAAATAAATTTGAAACCTTACTATCAAAACTTTAAATCTTAAAACTAAAATCTTTAAATTACCAAAACCACTTCTTTTCTTTCAAACACCAAGATCTAAACTTATACTTCTTAAAACCTTTTTAGAAACCTTTACAACTTTAACTCAAGAAAAATTTAAAACCTTTATCAGCCGAAATCATTTCTTTTACTATCAAACTCATGGATCTAATTTTTAAAACTTGTAGTTCTTAAACTACTAACATTTTGATCAAATAAAAGTTGTAAAATCATCCTTAAAACTCACACATGGTCACGGTTTTAGAAGGGTAATTCAAGACCAAACATTTTCCACATCATTCAAACCCTTTTTAAGAACAAAGTAAAACAAGTGAAAAAGGAACTTGATGAAAATAACATACAACTTTCTCAAGACTCAACCTTCTCTAGGAATACAAAGATTCTATCAAGATTTAGATTTTCATTGTCTCAAAAACATCAAAATATGTTTTAAACAAAAGATCAAGGATAGATCTAAAATTAAATCAACAAAATCACTACTTTTTGGAAAATCTTTTAAATCAAACTTCCACTACAACTCTTAAAAAACAACAATAACAACAAAATCATCAAAAAATCAAGGATGAAAATTTTGAAATCTTCCTTTTTCTCTAGAAAGGTTTTGATCTCAAAATTTAGGGAAGAAAAACTTCAAAACTTTGCCACTTGATCTAGCTAATCATACAACGAATAAATGGAATAAAATAAATTAGAAAACCTTACCCAAAACAATACAAAATTCACAGCTCTAAGGAGGAAAAAGGAGAAGGAACAAGGGTTTCAACTCTCACAATTTCTCTCCACAACTCTCTTGTTTTTCCCCTAAGTTTACCAACACTTTTCTCACCAAAATTTCTCTTGTTTTCTTGCTAAGTGCTCACCAATTTTTGGAAGAAAGTAAGCAAATGAAGATGGTGGAAAAGGGAGAGGTAGGATACGGCCTTGAAGAAGAAGGAGGAGAAGAAATTTTGCTCCCAAAAAAAATCTTATGATAAGGCTTCACCATAGGTTTATGATTCACCTAGTTAACCATACCTTAGGTTTACCACTTCACCATGTCTAATTAACAACACACCTAGTCTAATACCATGATTCACCATCCTACTCCTTGATTTTCTCACCCACTAAATCTACTTTTTGACTCTTGGTCAAATGGGTCTCGGTGTCGGGTGATTGCATTACCGTTCGTTCGTTCGTTCGACGCGTGACTAAGAAATTATTCTCATATAATTTCTTTGTCAACAAATCATAAACTCGCTCTAATAAAATCACACATAATCACACTAAGCCAAGATTTGATTTTTATCGAAATCGGAATTCGTTAGAATTTTCTCTCTCGATAAAAATTACTAGGCGGCTTAAAACGCGACGAAACCTCGTTAGAATTTTTCGACGAGATTTGAATCATGAATTAATAATAAATATTAATTCTCAAATATAGTTTCATCTTGATGAATTTCATTCACTTTATTAACACCAAAAATACGCGTCACCGCGTCAAACAGAAAACTCACAAAAAAATCGGTCAGTGATTTCACATTAAATGCTGCATATGTCTATGATGTCTATTAAGCTAAATTGTCACCAAAATAGAAATCGTTGAAAAATAAATAGACACAGTTCCTCGCACTCTTAGCAAGTTATCGAGGTGATCAGTCTCTACGAATTACCTTCAATTATTCAGGACTTTACTGATAAAAATTTTTATAAAAATTGGGGTGTTACACTTCTCCCTTCGGGGAGGCCAAGGAGAAGAGCTCGTACAGAGTTGGGCAGGTGTGGAAGATGTAACGACCCGTTTCCGGACCGCTCCAAGTCTAGGATCAACCCTACATGCAACGTACTTTTTAAATAGTACTCTTGTGTCCTTTGGAAAAGCGGTACATTTTTTATTTATTTATAAATTCTTCTGCAAAGCACACTCAGAGTTGCCACAACATTTAGAAACATGATGCAATCTAGACGCAAGACAAATGCACTAAAAATACATACATATATATATAAACAATGTAGTCATAAAAATGCATACAAAATATAAGATGTGCAGAAATATGTACAAGAGAATACACCTAAAGTATGAAAACCCTCGTGAGAGCAGTCATACCCCGGGGGTACTCCCGGAAGACACCCACGCAGGGGGATGCTCCAAAAGTATGCCACCAGTCTACCCAGCTGTACACAAAAGACAATAATCAAAAGCCCGACTGGTCACTACTAACAACTGTACACTATAAATAGACCCCACAGTCAACCAAAATACAAACACACAGTCAGCCAGTCACGGCAACTAAAGGTAGCTAGCCGAATCCTCAGACGGATCCTCCTCGTCATCATCATCCATCGGGTTTGCCACATCCTCGCCAGTCAAGTCTATGAAAGGGACCGTAGCCGGTATACCCTCTGGCACGTCCTCCTTTACCAGCACCTCCTCAAGGAATCCTGTGCCGCTACATCCTGCCTCACTGCACTCTCGGCATATAGATGAAAGATGTCCCGGTGGGGTAGGTGTCCTGACAATCATGGGGGAAGCCGGCTCTGCCTCAAGCTCAGGCTCTAGCAAAGAACTCGTAGCTGCCGCTCGAGAGGTAGAAGCTCCAGTAGTCCCACGTCTGATCACGCCCTTTCGAGTGGTCCTCCGGATCCTCGTTCCTCTGGGTATGGGTGCAAAACGGGTAGTAATATGCCTCAGAATCTCAAGAGATCCCTCCGACGAAGAAGATGAAGCTGGCATCGTCTGCTCTCTCTGAATGCTATGCCAAGCATCCACCACCTGCATCGTCCAAATGGGAAAGCTGACTGTACGTCGCGAGGTCTCCTGCCTCAGCACCAATCCATCAACTCTGAAAGTCTACACAACGTCCCCAGTATATACAACTCGGCGGGAGATGGGGTCGAACTCCATCGCCGAGGATGCCTCGATGTCTGGGAAATCAAACACGATCTTTGGTGATGTCGTCATCGTCGGTATCACCAGTGTCTTCGCCATCGCCTGGGTTGCCATCATCGGTTGAAGGAACCACGGGAAAGGGTCAACTTCTCAAATAATCATAGAAACAGCAAAACATAGAACAAGAGATAACAAAATGCACAAATGCCCCATAATGCCACTCAAGACTCTCTCATAAAACATTCTCTGAAATTTTCGAAAAGTAACGCCGATCCATCCACTGAATACCAGCCATAGCCTTGGGCTCTCCTCTCACCCTGGGACATTCAGCTCAGGTTCCTTGACGCTACGACGCCTAGCTAACTCTACCGAAAAACCAGCCGTAGCTTTTTAGGGGATCCTAGCATCCTAGATTAATCGGCTCAAAGCTCACAAATGTCACGACAATACTTCCACAACCCGAATGAACGTATCAACTCATATGATAATTCAAGAAGCATAATCAAATAGATATTCAATCTCATATTAAAAAAATATTCAATCAGAAACTCATCACAATACAACTCAGTTCAACAATACATAGCAATTTAATCCAATCAAGTCATATCGCAACGATCAGCACACAATTCATCCCTCTGCAACGCATGGAGTTAACAGAGAGGAAAGCAAACAAGTGTGGGGGGTTGGGGACAGCTGCCAACCTCTTGTAGACAAGCTCACTAAATAATCAGTATAGATATCAGACAATAAAACAAACGAAGGGGTATGAGACCCTCACTTGGAACCCTGAGGTTCTCAGACTTCTTCGCTTTAAGACTTAAAATTAAATCCTATGCAATATCTATAGTTGCCCTTACCAAGGGTAACCAAATTCCGTGTCGAAGCACGTCCCGGTCTCTCGCCGCATGAACTCGGGTTTCCAAATCCTAGCACATGAAACAAGCTTAGCAGAATTCTAGGAACCTAGTTCTAAAACCTTAGGCTCTCATAACCTAAACCCTTTTTCCTAACCAACACATTCCCACTTAGAAACATATATTAACATACACACTTGAAATACTTATTTTAAAGAATCATTTTCACTTGAAATAAATCATTAACTAATTAAAATAATAACCTTCCAAGACTAAGAATCATTTTTCTTGAACTTAAGGCATAAAACAACATTAACGAACCACTTTTCCTCAAATACTAAGTAAAGGCTCCACTTGGTTTTTCTTGGGTCTCAAGGAACCCAAGTTACCTATATGCTTCATTGCCTCAAGTAACCAACGAGTCCAATTTTTCAATTTAAATCATTTTTCCTAAATTTCCAAAGTCCAAACAACATCAATACACCATGGAAAACAAGGTTGCAAGAATTTTTTTCCTTCCCACACTCCTAAGGAGCTCGCGGCCAACACCAAGAAAATAGGAAACAAATTGCAAAACTTCCAAACAATTTAACCACATCATTCCATAATTTAATCCTTACACAAAACCACAATTAGTTTCCAAAACACAAGCCTAATCTATAGCCAATCCCATTTTTCAAGTTTCCTTCAAGAATAAGGGTTTTCCATAAAAATTCATTAACTCTTTGGATTCAACAATTTCGACAATACCAATAACAATCATACTAACTAAGAACAATAGCCATCAACTAATTACATGATTCACAAATTAATTACCACCAATCCCTATTTATCAAGAATAGGTTTCCATCAAAAAAATACTCAACCCAAGTGCTAGTTCCAAAACTATTAATTAAAACAACAACAACAACAACAACAACAACAACAATTAAGCTCAAATCACTAATCAATTCCTTTGATTCACTCAAGATCACACCTATCCCTCTTTTCCCCCTTAGGGTTTCACCTTAGGGTTCCAAGAACTAGAGATTTTGGTGCTCATATCTATCATAGTTCACAATCAATCAAATATCAAGACACAAAATCAAGAAATCAAAGTAAAAGAACTACTACCAACTCCCTCCTTATACTTGCGGCCTAGGGGCTATTTTTGGGGAAGAAATGGTTCTCTTAACCTTGCTTAAATGATGAGCTAGTTGATGATGGAGAGTAGAAGAAGTTAGGAGCAAGAGGTATGGAAGATTGGAGGTGGAATGAACTCAAGAACCAAAGAAAAAGAATGTGGCCATGGAAGGGTTTTGGAGCTTCTCATACTAGAAAGGTTAAAGATGAACAAATGAGGGTAGGGGGAGGGTGGGGGTCGCGGGTTTGGGCTGAGTATAGGAGAGGAATTATTTCTTCTTATGCTTAAAATAAACACTTGGTTAAAACTTAGTCTAATAAAGTGTTAAAAATGCTAATCACACATTAAGTGACACCTATCCATAAAGCAAAGATGCTAATCACATCAACTAATCTATCCCATCTACTCTCACATCTCTCATGATTACCCTCTAATTCTAGAGTCTAAGGGTTACTAAAACAGGGCGTTGAGTAACCACTTTACCGATAAATTTCCCGCCGATTAATTCGCGAAAATTAATTTACCGAGAAATTAATTCACCATGTGAAAATAAATTATCATAATTAATAAAAACAATCTAAAATACTCACAAATAATCACAACAAATCACGATTCGATTTTCATCGAAATCGAAGTTCGTTTAAAATTTGATCTGCGGTAAAACTGCCCGG
The DNA here is from genome assembly GCA_037113605.1 of Calophaca sinica. Taxonomy (NCBI): domain Eukaryota; kingdom Viridiplantae; phylum Streptophyta; class Magnoliopsida; order Fabales; family Fabaceae; genus Calophaca; species Calophaca sinica. Next base: position 64,827,743 of record CM073736.1, read on the forward strand.
TAATTCGAAACGCGACGAAACTTTGTTAGAATTTTTAGACGATATTTGAACCATGAATTAATATAAATTATTAATTCTCAAATTCAATTTGATCTTGATTTAATTAAATCACTTGATTAGCGAGCAAGAAACTGCTTATTATAGCATAAAAACGACAGAATATACTATAATAACGATAAATAACGCATCGCGAAAAATACGGGTGTTACAGAAGACCTACGAGGTCCTCGATCTGTCTAGTGAGGATGAGGAGGAGGTTTCCTCTGTGGCTCCTGTAGGTCCTAGCTTTCTTGGGGAGTCCTCCAACAAACATCAGAAGTTGTGACCAACTGTGCAGTGTCTTTTCTTTTGTAGAGGATAGTTCTTGATGTACATGTTGATGACCTCTGATAGTCATTTTGGAGTAGTCTACTGTAACATCTTCATTTTTCTAAATCTTGCTTAGTGTGTGTGTTATGTGTACTTGTGTGCCCTAGGTGGGTTTTGTGTGTATTTGACTGTATATTTGATTTTTCGACTGTGTGTTCGCTTTCTGTGTTACCATGAACTTGTATGAGAGTGTGTTTTGAGGTTTGGTATGTTGGTTGAAGTAGGAATGAAGTTTTATAAGATTTTGATATGAGTCTTAGAAGCCTGGTAAAATTTGGGAACGATCGGAGTCGGGATTAGGGTTTTGTGTGTTCGTACCCTTAGACGAGTGTAAGTTTTTGGACGAGTAAATGAGACTTTGAACCTTTGTTCTTGAATCCATGTGATGTCCTCTTATGTTAGGAATCATGTTTAAGTGTTAGGGTATCGAGTTCTGGACCGCACGAACGTCGGAATCGAAGAAATCGCGCGAAAATGGACAAAATAGTGTAAAAGCAAGTGAAGCGCCCTTGGGCGCGCGTAGTGCGCGCTGGTGTATGGTGCACCAGCGTCTCCTGTCGTCTGTGCCACGTGGCGCACTGTGATTGGACTGTTCACTGACCAGGACGTGTGGCCGCATACAGGAGGTTCCTTCAGCGTGAAGCATGCCACGTATACGTACGTGGGACGCGCTCAAGCGCGCCCGGAGCGCGCAAGCTTCTGCCAAGTGCGCGCTAAGTGAATTCCTTTTTACCTTAATTCCCTATTTAAGCTCATTTGTGCCATTAAATCTGTTTCTTTCCATTCTTCTTCCTAATTCACGACCAGAGGGGTGCCTTGAACCAGAAACCTCCATTTTTATACTTTTCAAGCTTTGTGATCATCATCGAAAGCAATCTCAATCATCGGTTCATCAATCCGACGATGTAAACTCATATATTACCGTTCAGGCTTTGTAGGGCTTATCTCTGATCGTCGTTTCGTCGAGGTAAATCCAAAACCGACCACTGTTCATCTAAGGTTTCAGATTGTCCTTCTTGATTCTTGGATCGATTCTAGTTCTTAGCCCTAATCAGACTATGTTTTGGGCCCCAGTCTGATTGTATGGGTACCGAACGAGCTAGGGTTTTTCCGAAACTCCCGAAGGAGATTCCATGGATCACGAGACAGAGACCAAGGCCTCTATTCTCCATGTTCCAATTCTGTTTTCGTGATTCCTTTGTTGGTTTGGATTGTCCTTTATTACCTGTTCTTCGTATTTTAGGGTTTAGGCGATAGTACGAGTACGGGTTGATCGTAAAAGCTTGTCAGGAGTTAGTTTTGGGTAAGTGTTGACCTCTAGAACTTGTGTCCAGCCCCTGGCCGTGACACCCTTTGTTCTTTAGTAAGTTTATTAGTTGCCCTAATTCTAATCCGAGTGCATTTTTGTGTTTCCGGTTAACTGTGGGTCGTTCTAGCGTGCTCGGTGGCATTGTTTGGTAACTCTGGACTACTTTATTATTGTTGGATGAACCTGAGCATAGTGTGGGAGTGTTGGGTTGTGGTTCGTGAGTTCATAGGTGTGTCTCAGTATCCAGTTGTGTTCCCAAATTCTCCGAATACCAGGTGGGAGAAAGAATGCACTTTCATTGGGTTTTGTATAGTAAAAATGACTGTTTGGCATGTGTAGGGTGACCTAAGCCGTAATAGGGGTAGATATCAATAACACCTAAGGATAGGGGTTACGGTGTGCCACATCTAAGGATAGGCGTGGTAGATGATGAGTTCGAAATAGCATATAGTTTAGTGTTAGTTTTGCATCACATTTTAGTCATTTTAGTCATTTTTATCCATGTTATTTATGCATTTGGCTTGATTGAATAACGCACTTGATTTTGGTTCAATTGTGCTTAAAGGAAGGTATTTGTCCTAGGAAAAAGGAGAAAAATCACTTGGAATAAGTTGGGGTAATTTGTGCTACAAGTTGATAATGTAATGCTGTCTCAGCCTGACACTTGTTCAGTGTTTTAATCATATCTGGAGTTTTAGGTGTCCAAATGAGATGAAACCGGTGCCATTGGAAAGCTAAGATCCATAGCTTCAACTTTTATGAAGACACCTTGAGCTAATTCGGACGATAAAGAGGTGGAAAATACAAAACAACATGAAGTACGGCCTGGCGGTGTCAGGAAGCACGGCCGTGTTTCGACAGCAGCTAAACTGTGCGAGAAACAGAATGAAGCACGGCCTGGCCGTGCCTCACACCACGGCCGTGTTACGATAGCACCCTGGACGCAGAATTTTACGTTTTTACATGTTTTGGACCTTTTTTTTACTCCTTTTCACCCTAGACTATAAATAGACACTTTAGAGACGTGTCTAGGGTTCGAACTTTGTTATTTGGAGGCACGGTGGAGGATTGGGAACGATCTCTTCTTCAATTCTCATGAATTTCTGGTTTGGCGTTTCCTTTTCTATGAGTAGCTAAATTCCTTAGGCTAGGGAAGATGAACCTTGTGAACACTCTTATGTAGTTGTTTTACTTATATCAATGCAAGTTTATTTCAATTATGATTGAGCCTTCAATTCTATTATTAATGCTTTTTGGTAACTGATCACTACCGAATCGATTTTGGGTTATACTCACGATTGGGAAATTGGGGTTATGAACTTGAACTGAATTGTTGGTCATGTTTAGGAGGATTATAGGAATATAACCTTATGAGCATGTGTTCTTATGAATCATTAGTCTTATTGCTTAATCTAGCTTTAATTCACCTAAGGGATTAGGGGATTTTAGTTAAAGTAAAGGGTTTATGAGGCAAGGAATTGTCCTTAAACTAATTTTGTTGATTCGAACTTCAATTATATGGAATAACTTGCGTTGGTTGTAAATTGATTGCATAAGAGTGGAAGCAAGAGGATTCGATCCCTAGTCGCTTTTAATTCTCCTTAAAATCCAAATTTTTGTTTAGTTGTTTACTGTTTTTGTCTTTTGATATAAGTCATAAATATTTCAAACACATCACTTAGTTCAATAGTTCAAATTATTACAAGTTTGTTAAGTTAAATAATTAGTTACAATCCCTGTGGATTCGATCTTTTTATTACTTGACGACGAATCGTACACTTGCGATTTTGCCCAACAAGTTTTTGGCGCCGTTGCCGGGGATTGTTGAATTGATATTTAACAAGGCAAACTAGTGTTATTTTGAACATTTATTTTTTGTTTATATAAAAAAAAAACCAAAAATTTAATTTTTTTTCTTCTTATAAAGTTGTTGTGTTGCTCACAATTCTCTTAGCTTCTGTAGCATGCAGCCTCTTAGATGTGATTTTTGTGGAGGAAAGCATAAGAATGGATATTGTGAGGATTTCTTAGTCATGGCGGAGGAAGAAGAGGATTATTACATGCAGCCTCTTAGATGTGACTTTTGTGGAGGAAAGCATAGAAATGGCTATTGTGAGGATTTCTTAGTCATGGTGGAAGAAGAAGAGGACTATTGCATGGAAAGTATCTTGGAAGAAGAAGAGTCACATCCTAAAAAGCAAGAGAAGATAAGTGCCTTAGAAGATGCTCTTATTCAGTTCATGAAGATGACGCAATCCAATTTCCAGAATCATGAGTCTCTTTTCAAAAACCAAGAGGCCTCTATCAAAAATCTGGAGAATCAAATTGGGCAACTCTCAAAGCAACTTGCGGAGCAAACCAAAGAGTCACATCCTCAAACTCAATTCGAAGAATCCCATGACAGAGACTCTTACCTTAACAATGTTTGGGTGAAATTCATGAGAGCCAACCAAGCTTCATTTGATAGCTTTGAGGTTCGTTGTGAGAGGTTATCAGAACAATTATCCCAATTTGAGCAGAAAAAAGTGGAGATAGAGAGTGAACATAACTTCATGGTGGCATTGGAAGAAGAATGGAAAAACAAAAATAGTGACATAAAAGAGGACCTAAGGTTGAGGCATGGAGAGATTCAAGTGATAGCTCAACTCTTGGGCATTGAAGAGAATCGTCCTCCGCAAGATGAATTTGATGTGCTTCAAGAGAAAGACTGGGGGAAACAATATCCCAATTGTCTAGTTGTTGGGGCATGGGAACACTTACATCCCTATGCCAAATACATGGGAATTCTCCCCAAAAGAAGGAAGCGGAAGGATGAAATCTTCTTTTTGTCATATTATCCACCCTAACATGGGTGTTGAAGTGTCAAGCTAACGACGTTAAAGAAGCGCTTCTTGGAAGGCAATCCAAGTTTTTTTTCGGTGAGTTCTTTCCTTCTCACCCCAGCTTCAACTTAAATTTTTACATTGGGGACAATGTAAGTTTTTAAGCTTGGGGTAAGGGGTTTGCATTTTTGCATTTAGATTTGCATCTCATTTTAGTTTTTGCTTTTTGTGTTAATTTTTGTTTTTGTTTGCATCATTTTATCCCCCAATTGCTTTGTTGCCCTCCTAATTTTTCTATGTGTGCCACATTTTTGTTGAAATTTGAGATTGCAATGATTTGGAACCCAATTATTTTCTCTTGTGATGGGCTTGAAGGTAGTGTTCTTAATGTACGTAGGGATAATCTTTTGATAAGTTGATGATTAGCATGTAGCGCTCTGATTTAATGTTTTTCACTGATTTTAACTTCTAAATGTGAGACTTGAGCTTGTACTGGGGCTTGCACTTCATCATGTTTTTATGCCCCTTCTCCTTGTTTGATTGTATCCCTCTTGATTGTGCTCTCTAGAACTTGACTTGAAACCATTTCGAAACTTGAAATTTTTTTGATTACACACTTGAATATGATTAAGGCATTTTAGGCATGTTTTCAAGCCTCTGATTTCTGAATGAAAGCTTCCATTAGTTGCCCCTTTTGAGCCTTGATTGATTTTTTTTGGTACCCAGTTTATTGTACCATTTAAAGTATGTTTAAGGGAGCAATTGAGTGCTTAATCTTGTTGTTTTGATGCTTGATCTTGGGAATCTCTTCTGTTGTTTAGTTCATCCCCAATAATTATTGAAAAATCTCAAATGAGGGATAAGAAAACAAAAAAAAAGAATGAAAAAAAGAAAATAGAAAAAAATAGAAAAGGAAAACAACAGAAGATGAGCAATAATAAAAAGGTTTTGAAAGCAAAAAGAGAAAAATTGATTGCTCCACTTATGCTGCTTTAAAAGAGTTGCTTTGATTGTTCATGTTTATAGCCCTTGAATTTCCCCTTTCTTGTTTTTATCCCACCTTACAATTAAAATCCCATGGCCACGTTACAACCTTTTGAAGACCTTTTGATTCTTGTGTGTTTTCATTAATTATTTGCTGAGATTTGATTAATAGTTAAGCCTATGGTAGAACACTTTCATAGATGGATTTGAGCGAATTGTCTTAACTTGTAAACACTTTGAGAGTGGTAAGGAGAGTACCCCTATCAGTGAGAGACATGTTTTCAGAGAACTTAAATTTCTAATTGGACTTGATCTTGATTGTCTCTATTGTGTTTAATAGTCCTTTAGCCTATTGCTTGATCTTGTTTTTATCTTGGGTTCCTTATCTGTTGCATCTTTTATTTCCATTTTATCTTTGACCACAACAATTGCTTGAGGACAAGCAAAGTTCTAAGCTTGATGAGTTCGAAATAGCATATAGTTTAGTGTTAGTTTTGCATCACCTTTTAGTCATTTTAGTCATTTTTATCCATGTTATTTATGCATTTGGCTTGATTTGAATAACGCACTTGGTTTTGGTTCAATTGTGCTTAAAGGAAGGTATTTGTCCTAGGAAAAAGGAGAAAAATCACTTGGAATAAGTTGGGGTAATTTGTGCTACAAGTTGATAATGTAATGCTGTCTCAGCCTGACACTTGTTCAGTGTTTTAATCATATCTGGGGTTTTAGGTGTCCAAATGAGATGAAACCGGTGCCATTGGAAACCTAAGATCCATAGCTTCAACTTTCATGAAGACACCTTGAGCTAATTCGGACGTTAAAGAGGTGAAAAATACAAAACAACATGAAGCACGGCCTGGCCATGTCAGGAAGCACGGCCGTGTTTCGACAACACCTAAACTGTGCGAGAAACAGAATGAAGCACGGCCTGGCCGTGCCTCACACCACGGCCGTGTTACGATAGCACCCTGGACGCAGAATTTTACGTTTTTACATGTTTTGGACCTTTTTTTTACTCCTTTTCACCCTAGACTATAAATAGACACTTTAGAGACGTGTCTAGGGTTCGAACTTTGTTATTTGGAGGCACGGTGGAGGATTGGGAACGATCTCTTCATCAATTCTCATGAATTTCTGGTTTGGCATTTCCTTTTCTATGAGTAGCTAAATTCCCTAGGCTAGGGAAGATGAACCTTGTGAACACTCTTATGTAGTTGTTTTACTTATATCAATGCAAGTTTATTTCAATTATGATTGAGCCTTCAATTATATTATTAATGCTTTTTGGTAACTGATCACTACCGAATCGATTTTGGGTTATACTCACGATTGGGAAATTGGGGTTATGAACTTGAACTGAATTGTTGGTCATGTTTAGGAGGATTATAGGAATATAACCTTATGAGCATGTGTTCTTATGAATCATTAGTCTTATTGCTTAATCTAGCTTTAATTCACCTAAGGGATTAGGGGATTTTAGTTAAAGTAAAGGGTTTATGAGGCAAGGAATTGTCCTTAAACTAATTTTTTGATTCGAACTTCAATTATATGGAATAACTTGCGTTGGTTGTAAATTGATTGCATAAGAGTGGAAGCAAGAGGATTCGATCCCTAGTCGCTTTTAATTCTCCTTAAAATCCAAATTTTTGTTTCGTTGTTTACTGTTTTTGTCTTTTGATATAAGTCATAAATATTTCAAACACATCACTTAGTTCAATAGTTCAAATTATTACAAGTTTGTTAAGTTAAATAATTAGTTACAATCCCTGTGGATTCGATCTTTTTATTACTTGACGACGAATCGTACACTTGCGATTTTGCCCAACAGTAGACGCTTCAACCAACTTAGGATTATTTTATTATTAAATGTGATTGCCTGATAATATGTTTAATTGTAAGTTGTGATATATGTGGTTTATGTGATTAGTAACATGCTTAGGGTAACATGATTAAATGTGTATTATGTGGAATAGGTGTTGTACGTTGCCTTAGCATGCTATATGCCTGAGTATAATTTCCAACATGCATTAATATGATTAAAAGGGTATTTTTGGGAATGTGTGCATAACATGATGTGAGGCATATGATTATGAGGTGTTGGATGCATGCATATGATATTGCATTAGTAACCACTCCATTCTTGACGGGAATGTGATGTGGAGAGAACCCTAACGGGAATGGGGGATATCTCGCTCAGCAGGTTAAATCCACTCCGTTCCCTTTCGGAAAAGGGGGAAACGGACGTCCCTAACGGAAAAAGGGGAGGAGGATTCCTATCGGGAAAGGGGAATACCTCAGGGACTAGGCTAGTGTCGCCCAGTGCTCTATCGGAAAAGGGAGACGGGAGTCCCTAACGGGAAAAGGGGACGGTAACCCTAACAGAAAGGGGGATTCGCTAATAAGTATTCCTAACTGAAACAGGGGGTACAGTGACAATAGTAAAGAAAAGATGCCATGATGCACAATACATTGAGAGACATGGGGTAAGTGAAGGAGGGTAGTTAGATCTTATCTGTTATATATGTGAGTATCTGTTTGATTGTCTAACACTCATTCTACTTGTGCATTTCCCAGTTTTTGATGGATATGTTGTTCTTATCTCCCTGTGTTTGTATGTTTGTCTGTGTATGTATTATTGCTATGTTAGACTTTGTTGAGGAGGACGATGCAGCCGCAGCAGCATCTGATGGAGCAGTTCATGCTGATGCACTCGTCGATGCTCCTACCCCCACGAATCCCTGTATGGGGTGACTTTGAGATTCAGTATCATGATTTCGACGACATGGGGTGGGAGATTGACCATGTGCGTTAGGCAGTGATCTACACTGGTACCATCTCCATCTACTTCAGGATTCCAGAGCCAGCTTCTCGGGAGATTTTCGGATTTGTCAGAGGCTTCCTTTTCAGCAAATGTGGCAGGCGTCAGGGTTTCCACCAAGTTTTGGCTATGGAGGTTATCCACCGTTGCCTCCTCAACTGATGCCGATGCGACCCGATAGCCATCACAGTGAGTCTAGCCACCGTGGGAGACAAAGACGTGGGAGAGGAGCGACATCTGGTCCATCTCGCCACATGACAGCTCATGATTATCGGTCTATTACCGAGGCCGGCGGGGTCTCAGAGTGGGAGCTCTCAGTTTCCCCTCGCTGAGGTGTTTGGTTCCGATTGGCCAGGAGTCTTGTTGTTTATGTTTTGTTTTTGTTGTTTTGCTTAGTTGAGGCAGCAGGTTAGCCTCACAGGTTTACTTTTAGGATGATTGTATCTTTATCTCACACACTACGCTTATGCACTCTGATGTTATGTACCTATCTATATATTTGCATGCGAGACACGTAGTTTACTTCACCGTAGCGCGTCGTAGTCTTATTTATGTTTTAGTTTTAATTCTTTTGTATTTTTATCAATGCTAATTACGCGAGTTAGGCTAATTATTAGAATAAAGCATGAATAGGACTGTGGGGTGTTACATTTGTGGTATCAGAGCAGTTTAGCCCTAACCAGACTGTGAGGTCATCTAGGATGTTAATTCTGGCTGAGTCTAATCGTATTCCCACCGAATATGACTATTTTAGAAGTTGGGTAGAGTGTCTGTGTTATCTTTATTACCTTAAATGAAGGTGACAAGTTTGGAAATTCATAAGATATATGGCATCTATTTCTATGATTCTTTATATCTTACGAACCTCGAGATGATGATTTCTTTTTCAGGACTTCATGGCTCATCGCGGCAGATATACGCGTGAGAGAGTGAATGAAGCACGACATGGGAATGGAGAGACCTCTCGAGTTAGAGGAGGTCATGATTCTGATGAGACCCTGTGTTTTGTTAGGGAGTTGGCCACTGCTCTGCTTCAGGAGGCACAGCAGAATGCTCAGTTTTTGCAGGCTACTCAGACTAGAAGGGAAGAGAGGAATGATGACAGTGGTATGACTACTTTTCTGAAGGCAAACCATCCACAGTTTGACAGAGAGTTTAACCCCGAAGGAGCTGAGAAATGGATTCAGGAGATTGAGAAAATCTTGTGGCCATGAACACCCGTGAGGAGAGGAAGGTATCTATTGCTTCCTTTATGCTGATTGGGAATGCAGAGTCTTGGTGGAGGGGTAAGAAGAGATTGTTGGAGGAACAGGGACATGAAGTGAATTGGGAGTCGTTCAAAGAGAGTTTTCTAGAAAAGTTCTTTCCAAGGCTGAACTGCAAGGAGAAGGAGAGAGAGTTTGAGAGTCTGAAGTAGAGAAACATGACTATTGGTGATTATGCTACTCAGTTTGAGGCGTTACTGAAGTATTCGGAGTTCTATCGCTTACACCCTAGTGAGCAGTGGACGTGTCAGAGATTCCAAGATGGACTGAAGTATGAGATACGTCGGACTGTGGTACCTTTGAAGTTGACAAGGTTTCCAGATCTGGTAGAGCAGTGCATGGAGCTTGAGAGCATGGATAGGGAGAGAGATCAGTAGAGGAGTAGTGGTCCTATTAGGAGTGGTGGTGGTGTGAGAGGAGGTGCACACAGAGGTGGAGGTAGGCATGGTGGAGGACGTTCTCAGCAGGGCTGAGCTGGACCTTATAATAGGCCGGCACAGCCTAATACTACTGCAGGTGAGGGAGCTATGGTGAGAGCTCAGGGATGCTTTAGGTGTGGAGGTCTGCATATGATGGAGGATTGTACAGTACTAGCTAGTGGACTGGAGTCAAAGCAATGTTATCAGTGTGGCCGGATGGGTCACTTGGCGAGGGATTGTTGGGGCGGACAGAGAGTTGCAGACAGACCTACTACAAGAGGACGTGGAGGAAGAGGAAATGGGAGTGGTGCAGGACGTGGTGGTGCAGGACGAGGTGGAGGAGGAGCTAGCACAGGCGGACTCCAGACTTCAGGGAGAGTGTTTATTGCAACACCTCGTTCCTGGAGCGCTACTAACTAATATTTTCTACAATAGTTGACATATTTCTGAAAGGCGAAATACTCTGCTTGCAAGGTTTCCGAAAATGTGGTTCTATTTTTTTTTCTTTTCTTTTAAAACTTCTTTTTAAAAGAGCAGTCAGAGTATCACAGCAATTTTAGGAACATGACGGTAATTAACGCGGACACCAAAATAAAACCATAGGACTCATACTCACAATTTATTCCAGCATTACACATATTACACCCAAATCTTCAAACATAATACATTCAATACATCTTTGTAATTAAACATCTGACACCCTATAGCTGGTCGAAGCATACAACGCTTACTAGTCCTCTAGTAAGTTGCAACAAAGACACAAGTAGAAAGCCGAACAGGCTATCCTCTGCTACTCTGGCCAGCAATCCCGAACACTCTGCTTAAGTCATCATCTGGGTTACATTCATTAATTGAAAGAACCACGGGCAATGGTCAACTTCTCAAATAAGTATATATAATACAACACAGCATAATATGTGAAACAACAAATATGCATCAATGCCCCATAATGCAACTAAATATGCACGCACAACACATCTACGGAAGTTATACGCAACACATGCCTTCTACGGAAGTTATACGCAACATATGCCTCCCTATCGAAGTTATACTGCAGACACAACACATGCCTTCTACGAAAGTTATACGTGACACATGCCTCCCGATCAAAGTTATTCTGCAGACACAACACATGCTCTCCACCAATCCTAATGAATATATATCAATGTATAAGACAATTCGATCAGGCATAATCAAACATTTAACTATCCACATCCATTAAATGTTCAACTAGCAATGGCACCAACAATACTTCTCAAATCAACAATACATAACAATTCAACAATACCTCATCACAAACAATCACAACATCAACAACACAGTTCATCCCTTTGCAACTCAGTGGAGTTAGCAAAGAGGTAATCAAACAAGTGTGGGGGGTTGGGGGCAGTCGCCAACCTCTTGCAGATAAACCCACTAAATAATCATATATAAAGCTGTAAAGATCAAAGGGGTAACAAAACCCTCACTTTGAACCCTGAGTTTCTCAAACTTCTTTGATCGAAAAACAATTAAAATCCTAAGTCCTATGCATATCTAGAAGTAGCCCTTACACATACTATACAAACATAAACACCGAGAATGTGAAGTGCCCTTACCGAAGTTTAACCGCCCACGTGTCAAAACACGTTACCGTCCTCCGCAGCACGAACAATCCTCAAGAACCTAACAACACACCGAAACTTAGTACAATTCTAGGCATCAACTAACCCTAACTCTTTAGGCTCTCAAACCCCAAAAATTCTCTTAGATAAGAAAACACTTGCACTAGAATACACAATTTAAAATACATATGTTTAAAGAACCACATACACTTGAAAAAATTAACAAACAATTAAAAGAATAGAGCTTTAAAGACTAAGACTCATTTTCTTTCAAACTTAAAACATAAAACAATACCACAATCAAATAATTATTTTAAAGACTAAAATTTCGTTTTCTTTTAAATCTTAAAATCATAAAGTAAATACTAAAATCTAATACTTTGATCCTATCTTTAACAAGACTCCACTTTGGTTAAAGAAACACAAAGATTTCTCTAACATAAGTGTTTCATAGTCTTAGCATGCTAAATCAAATTCCTAATACTACTAAACTCAAATACATTTCATAGCAATATTTGATTAAGGCTCAACTTGGTTTTAGGATCACAAGGAATCCATTCCACCTAAGTGCTTCATTGCCTCAAAGCTTAAAAAACCTCAATTTCAATCAAAACAATCCTAAGATTTTCCAAAGCTTAAACACACTTATATTCAACTAATTACATGCTAGGAACACAAAATATTTTTCCCCCAAGCTCTAGGGAGCTCGCGGCCAACACACCCTTCTTCCAAAAAATTTGCAAATTTCCAAACTAATTTAGCAACACCATTTCATATGAAATTCCTTTCACAAAACAACAATTGGTTTCCAAAATACAAGCCTAATTCATGGTCAATCCCAACTTCAAGAATCAAGGGTTTCATTAAAATTACTCAATCCAAGCTTTAAATCAAAACTAGTGACTAAAATAGCAACCATAACCTATAATAAGCAAGAAACACCAATTAATTTGCAAGATTCACAAGAAGATCACACAACCCCTCTTCTTCCCTTAAGGTTAGCGCCTAGGGTTTTAAGAATTTGGGGATGAGATGTTCATCTCTTCTATTGATCATAATCAAGCAACAAACAAAGCATAAAAACAAGAATTGAAGAAAAGAAACTCATCATATAAATATACACACACCCCATGGCCTTGGGGCTGAAAAAGAGGGGAGAAAAATTTGATTTCCATGCTTACTTGTATGATGGAATAGGTGGTAGGAAGATGAAGAAGAAACTAGTTGCAAGAAGGATGAGAAGATAGAAGTGAAATCAAGCTCAAAAATGATGAAACATGGAAGCCATGGATGTGCTCTTCAAGCTTTCTCTCTCAAGGATGAAGAAGAAGAAAGAAATGAAAGTGAGAATGAGGGGAGGGGGTGTCACGGCCTGGTCTCAAAATAAAAGGGAGGAATTACAATTTAATAAAACAAATAATTAATAAAAGGCTTCATCTCCTATTTTACTCACACCAAAATTTAAAGAAAGGAATTAAAGTAAAATGGAATAGGGGAGGATATGGGGCTACGGCTGATAAGGCTCCAAGGGAGGGAATAAAAATTTAATTAAATAAATGAAATCACTTGGTTAAGAAAAGATTAGGATAAGGATAAAACAATATAGTCACTAAAAATGTGACTCCTAAACTCCATAAAGCAAGATGCTAATCTAATCAACAAGTCTAAACATCTAATCTCTCTCTTTTCATGATTACCTCCTAATCCTAGAGTCTTAAGTGTACTAAAAAAAATTACGGTGTTGAATAATCGTGTTACCGATTAATTCTTGGCCGATAATTCGCAAAAATTAATTTACCGAGAAATTAATTCACTGCGTGATAATAAATTATCATAAATAATAAAAACAATAGAAAACACTCAAAAATAATCACAACAAGTTACGATTCGATTTTCATCGAAATTGGAGTTCGTTTAAAATTTTATCTGCGGTAAAACTGACCGATGATTCAAAACGCAACGAAACTTCGTTAGAATTTTTCGACGATATTCAACCATGAATTATATAAAATATTAATTCTCAAATTTAATTTTATCTTGATTTAATTCAATCACTTTCTTAGTCAACAAAAATACGCGTTACCACGTCACACGGAAAACTTATATAAAATTTAATTGATGAATTCACCTTAAAAGCAGCATACGTCTATGCTGTCTATTAATTTGAATTGACATCATAAATAATACTTATTTATAATAAATAAATTATTCAAAATAAATCAAAATAATTTCTCGTACTCTCAGTAAATCATTGAGGTGATCAATCTCTAGGATTTCCTTCAAGTATTTGGGATTTTATCGCTAAAATATTTTTTCTTAAAAATTGGGATGTTACATTTACTATGAGGGAAGCTGAATACTCTCAATCTCCAGATCTGATACAAGATATGTGCTTAGTCTCTGGTAAACTCTTATCTGTATTGTTTAACTCTGGGGCTACTCATTCTTTCATTTCACTTGCATGTGTGGATCATTTAAAATTGTCTGTTTCTTCTTTGCCATGAAAACTGGTAGTTTCTACTCCTACTAGTGATCCTTTGACTACTACTTCTGTTTGCCTTGAATGCGCTATCACAATAAAGAATAGGAATTTCTTAGTGGATCTTGTTTGCCTTCCTATGCAAGACTTAGATGTTATCTTAGGAATGGACTGGCTTGCCTCTAACCATGTGATACTAGATTGTTCCTGTAAGACCCTACCTTTCCTGAATACCCTTGTATGGTATCTGCCAATGAAAGTCAATCTACCTCTAGTGGTAACTCTCAGAAGTATGTGACACTAGTTTCTATGGGAGCTAAGGATACTCCTAGCATTGACTCTTTGCCTGTGGTAAGAGAATTTCCATAAGTGTTTCCAGATGACGTTCCAGGTTTACCCCCAGAAAGAGAGATAGAATTTGCAATAGACCTTATTCCGGGTACTGGACCTATATCCATAGCACCTTATTGAATGTCTCCAGCAGAACTGGCAGAGTTGAAGTCCCAAATTAGATGACCTAACCAAGAAAGGATTCATTAGACCCAGTGTATCACCGTGGGGAGTGCCGATGCTGTTTGTGAAGAAGAAGGATGGATCTACCAGGATGTGCATTGACTATAGGAAACTCAACCGGGTAACGATTAAGAATAAGTACCCTTTGCCTAGAATAGATGACTTGATGGACCAAGTGAAGGGGGGCGACGATATTTTCAAAAATTGATCTGAGATCTGGCTATCATCAGATTAGGGTCAAGAAAGAAGATATTCCTAAAACTGCCTTTAGATCTAGATATGGACATTATGAGTACTTAATTATGCCATTTGGTGTGACTAACGCTCCGGCAGTATTCATGGATTATATGAATCAGATCTTTAGACCGTTCTTAGATAAAGTTGTAGTTGTCTTCATTGACGACATACTAATTTATTCGTGCACTGAAGAAGAGCATGTGGAGCATCCGAGAACTATACTCCGGATTTTAAAAGACAGACAACTTTATGCTAAACTGTCAAAGTGTGAGTTCTGGTTAGAAGAAGTACAATTTCTTGGCCATGTGATCAATAGGGATGGAATTGCTGTAGATCCCTTGAAGGTGGAAGCTATGACTAAGTGGGAAAGGCCCAAGTCGGTAAGTGAGATTAGAAGTTTTCTCGGATTGGCCGGATACTATAGAAGATTCATAGAAGGATTCTCGAAGATAGCCTTACCTATGACCCAGTTGACAAGGAAGGAAAACCCTTTCGTGTGGTCTGACAAGTGTGAAGAAAGTTTTTAAGAGCTGAAGAGACTGTTGACCACATCACCTGCTTTAGTTTTACCTGATCCCTCAGGAGAATTTGAAGTGTACTGTGTTGCATCTTATCAAGGGTTGGGTTGTGTACTGATGCAAGGATGGAGAGTAGTGGCGTATGCGTTAAGACAACTAAGGATTCATGAACGGAACTACCTTACCCATGACCTTGAACTTGTAGCTATAGTTTTTGAATTGAAGATTTGGAGACATTATCTTTATGGAGCTAAATTCACGGTATTCAGTGATCATAAGAGCATAAAATACCTGTTTGACTCGAAGGAGCTGAATATGAGACAACAGCGGTAGATGGAGTTTATCAAGGATTATGAGTTTGAACTACAATACCATCCAGGCAAAGCTAATGTTGTGGCTGATGTTTTAAGTAGGAAATCTGTAACACCTGAGGACGAGATCGACATCGTATTAGGACGACGTATCGAGACCTCGACCAAGACCTTGTGTCGAGATCCCGTGACTAGATCGTTTGCCGAGATCTTTTGTCGAGCTGATGAGACCACGCGATGCACTAGGCCGAAATGAGGAGGCCTCGGATGTCGAGTCGATGAAGTCGCGTCGAAATGATGAGACGCAAGTCGAGCTGAGGAGACCGCCGCTTCACGAACTCGTGTTAGAACCTTGTACGCTTTGCACGAGCACTCTTGTCGACATCGTGTCGAGATGACACCTCGATTATTTCGAACGCTTACTCAAGTTATTATTATATTGTTTGTAATTATTACATTGCCGCTTGTCGGACCGACAGAGTAGAGGTAATTATGAGAGGAACGAGTTAACTGGTAGATGATTGATGGGATTGGCATCTTATAGCTGGAGTTACGCTTATACCCCTTTCTCTCGCCACCGTATACCACTAATCGATTCCCTCACGCCATTCTTTCTTTCTTTTCTTCTTTTCTTCTTCCTTCCTTCGCTCTGTGTTTCGTTATTTTCTTCAAAAATTTCCATCGATTTAAACCGTGAGTTCCATCGGTGATTCTCGCACAAGCTTTCTTCATCAATTTTGTTCATCATCAACTTCTCGACCCATATCTCGCCTGACGACCATCACCGCTTGAGGTATGAAGAACAGATTTTCTTCATCCTGTGCATCGCTTTAGCGCTAATTCTTCTTCCATTTTTAACTAGTTTTATGCTTCCAAATCATGTCAAATTGATGGGTTTTCTTCTTCACGATATTACCTATCTTTAACCGATTAACCGGGCTTGTAAAACAAATTTCTTTCTCTCGCTTTTTCTGCACTCCAGGGTGCTTAAACCTCCATTTTTTGGTTCAAGCTTCGATTTCTTGTTTTTCATTTGTTGTTCGGGTTATTGTTGTTGTCGATCTATCCGCTGAAGCATCGATAACTTTTTCATGAATTTTGATCGAAATCCCTAACTTTGTGTTAGAGGAAAAATATCTTTCGCTTCTTGAGTTTTATATTTTTTCCTGGGTCAGGTTGAGTCTCGGGGAAGAGAGAGCTAGATGTATTAGACCCATAGATCGATCCGAGTTGTGTTTGTTTTAGGAAGTCGATTCCCGAGATCGAGTGATTCCGAATCGAGGTGTACGGAAAGCGAATCCAAGGACGCGGAGCGTTAGAATCCGTAACGAGGATCAGACGGTCGAGGTCGAACGAGAAGCCGACGTGTCAAGTCGCTTGTCGAGTTCGTTGAAGACCCGTGTCGAGATCGAGTAAGAGAAGTCGTTGTCGAGCTCTTTGAAGACAAATTGTGTCGAGGTCGCTTGTCAGCAAAGATTAACTTGGAGTTCTAGTGGCAACTCTAGATATCTCTAAGGCTTTATTTTATAAGTCCTTATGTAAGGCGCTTCATTAATATTTTCGTGAGTATGCTAGCGCATGGGCATTTCATATTCTACGTGGTTATGTTATTGTGTATGGATTTCTGATTTGTGTCGAGCTTGAAATGTTGTGATATGATTGAGTTTTGCATGTATTTAATATGTGATTGAATATATGTCGTGAATTGTTTATTGCATGTTGAATTGCGTTTTTCATGTCGAGCTTGCTCTTTATTTGACATGCGGTTGAATATCTTGTGTTTAACTCTTTGAATATCGTGATCGTAATTGTTCATCGAGTGAAGCGAGCAGTGAGTCGATGACGCTTTTGAGCCGTGACCCTGGAGCAATCGAGGTGCTAGGTCCCCTTTTTGTTCACGAGATTGACTAGACGTCGCCACGCTCACGGGACCTGAGTGACCGTCCTAGGGAGAGCGAGATCCCAAGGCTTTACGGCCGACTTTCCGACATCTTCGCATTTGCGGTGCATTCCTGGAAAATTGTCAGTCGAGAGAAAATGGATTTGTGAGTTGTGTCGAGTTTAGAGTGAGATGGTCGAGTCACGCTGGTGAATGTTATACTTGTCTTTGTTTGCTTATATTTTTATGTCGAGCTTATCTTGAATTGTTGAGAAGTTGACTCTTTCCCGTGGTGCCTTCAATCCATGACGTTACCCAGGCGATGTCGGCGCAGGAACTCCGATTAAAGAGACGATGCCGAGGAGGAGCTCGACGAGGACCCGAAAGTGACGACCTCTCTATCCGTCGTGGATTGTTTATTTGTTGGATGTTTGTTTTTCCGAGGACTGCACTTGTTTTTCTTTTGTGTTCGAGTGGCCTGACGGTTTGGGGCAAGTATTTGTTGTTGCTACGGGGTAGATTGGTGGTCTTACTTTTTGGAGCAGACCCCTGCGGGGAGTCTAAGTACCCCCAGTGGTATGATTACTCTTTTGAAGTCGTCATCTTAGGTGTATTTTCTTTGCACATTTGCTACTCTGTATTTTGTATACATTATTATTTCGAGTGATATATATATGTGTATGTTATGCATGTATGTTTTATTAGAATTTAAGTCTTGTGTCTTAGTTGCACCATGTTTCGAAAAGCTGTAATTACTCTGATGTGCACGAGTTGTTGTTTTATAAAAAAAATATATCTCATTTTTTTAAAAAGGCACAAGAGTTTTGTTTTTAAAACACATCTCATATAGGTTTATGTTGAGCTTGGTGTGTTGAGCTCGGTAACTCGAGTTCGGTATATTGAGCTCGGTAGCGGTCCGGAAACGGGTCGTTACAAAATCCCTACATGTGTCAGCTTTGATGATGAAGGAGTTGGAGTTACTGGAGCAATTTAGAGATCTGAATTTAGGAGTGCAGTTGTTTAAAGACAAGATGTGTTTGGGGCAGATAGTAGTGGCCAATGAATTTCTGCAAGAGTTAAAGACGAAGCAAGGACTTGATGAGCAGTTGATCAAGACTATGGATTTGATAAAGGATGGCGAGACTTCGGAGTTCAATATAAAGGCAGATGGAGTGATAAGATTTGGAGACCGAGTTTGTGTCCCTCATGACTCGGAACTTCGAAGAATGATTCTAGAAGAAGCCCATAGGAGCAAACTTAGTTTTCACCCGGGCACTACTAAGATGTATCAGGACTTGAAGAAGATGCTTTGGTGGCCTGGTATGAAGAGGGACATAGTAAACTTTGTTTTGTCGTGTCTGGTGTGTCAGAAGGCTAAGGTGGAGCACAGAATGCTGGCAGGATTATTGCAAGCATAGGATATTCCTGAATAGAAGTGGGACGGAATAGCAATGGATTTCGTAGTGGAATTACCTAGAACGCCGAAGATGTTTGACGCGATTTGGGTAATCATTGATCGGTTGACCAAGAGTGCTCATTTTATTCCGATTGGAGAGAAGTATCCTTTGGAAAGATTGGCTCAGATTTACATCAAAGAGGTTGTAAGGTTGCATGGTGTTACTTCAAGCATCATCAGTGATAGAGATCCTCGATTTACCTCTAGATTCTAGAATGAATTGCAACGAGCTTTAGGGACTAAGTTAAGATTAAGTTCAGCTTATCATCCTCAAATAGATGGTGAGTTAGAACGAATGATCCAATCCCTAGAAGATTTGTTGAGGGATTGTGTGTTGGAACATGTAGGAGGTTGGGATGAATTTTTGCCTTTAGTGGAGTTTACCTATAACAACAGGTTTCACTCAAGTATAGGTATGACACATTTTGAAGCATTGTATAGACGGAAGTGTAGAACCCCATTATGTTGGTTTGAGATAGGAGATACCTAAGTATAAGGTTCAGAGTTGGTACAGCAAACCACAGAACAAGTTAGGAAGATTAGGGAGAAGATGAAAGCGGCACAGGATAGGCAGAAGAGTTATAGCGATAAAAGGAGGAGACCTTTAGAATTCCAGGAAGGAGACCATGTTTTTCTGAGAGTGACACCTAGAACTGGAATTGGCAGAGCCATTAAATGTAGAAAGCTAACCCCTAGATTCATTGGACCTTTCCAAATTCTTCGTAGGGTTGCCCCAGTAGCTTATCATATTGCCTTACCACCTAATCTTTCCAGACTTCATGATGTTTTCCATGTTTCTCAACTTCGTAAATATTTTCCCGATCTATCAGATGTACTTAAACCCGAGGCAATACAATTGAAAGAGAACTTAGAGTATGAAGCATTACCTTTATGGGTTTTGGATAGGAGGATGAAGGAACTTCGCGGTAAAACTATTCCTTTAGTCAAGGTTTTGTGGGATGATGTTACAGGTGACACGACTTGGGAGCATGAGAGTGAGATTGCAGTACCCTCATTTATTTTCAGGTGCGTGATTTCGGGGACAAAATCTCTTTTAAGGAGTTGGTAATGTAACATCCTCATTTTTCTAAATTTTGCTTAGGGTGTGTGTTATGTGTACTTGTGTGCTCTAGGTGGGTTTTGTGTGTATTTGACTGTATATTTGATTTTTTACCTGTGTGTTCGCTTTTTATGTTACCATGAACTTGTATGAGAGTGTGTTTTGAGGTTTGGTATGTTGGTTGAAGTAGGAATGATGTTTGATAAGGTTTTGATATGAGTCTTAGAAGTTTGGTAAAATTTGAGAATGATCGGAGTCAGGATTAGGGTTTTGTGTGTTCGTACCCTTAGACGAGTTCGAGTTTTCGGATGAGTAAATGAGACTTTGAACCTTTATTCTTGAGTCCATGTGACGTCCTCTTATGTTAGGAATCATGTTAAAGTGTTAGGGTATCAAGTTCTAGACCGCACGGACGTCGGAATCGAAGAAATTGCGTGAAAATGGACAAAATAGTGTAGAAGCGCGTGAAGCGCGTGAAGCGCGCTTGGGCACGCGCTGGTGTATGGTGCACCAGCGTCCCCTATTGTCTGTACCACGTGGCACGCTGTGATTAGACTGTTCGCTGACCAGGACGCGTGGCGCACATGCAACAGGTTCCTTCAGCGTGAAGCATGCCACGTAGACGCGCGTGGTGTAACACCCCGCCGAGGCAAGGCTTTTACTTTATTTATTTATTTATTTAATACAAAATGGTTCTTATTTGAAACAAACAAACATATTTTCTTGCTTATTAAAGTATACAAATATACTACACAAGTACAAAACAAAATCCGACACCCTCTGTTTCTAGGCAGTCTTCCCATAAACTCCCCAACTTCTGATTACTGGTTGATCTTGATCATCTACTATTCGTTGTTATTTTATAAAACACACAAGAAAACATAGGGGTAAGATATCCATCAACCACCAAAAAATAGGAAAATAGTTTAGCAGAATAATTGTTTTCAAGGACAACACGTCATATCATCAATACAATTAATACCATACTCGTACTTTTGAGCACACGATCATAGACCAGACCAGACTGATACGTCATACCGACAAATTCGACCACACGGTCACAGACCAGGTCATACTCTAACATTACAGACTGACACGTGTCACGGGTCCTTCGGCTGATCACCAGCTCTACAGACCCAAACCACTGGATATTCAGCTGATCATTGGCTCTATTGTCCTAAGGCTAACACGTGACATAGAATACCGAGCTTTCGGGTTGATCATCGGCCCTACTAACCCAACCACAGGTCGCTAAGTATCATGGGCTTAACGCCCTACTCCCTAGACCGATCACCAGTCTTAGGGCACCGAGTAAGATAAGTTGGTTGTCCCGGGAACATATCCTGATACGCTACCATCTCCGATCACTGGTTATGCCATCTCATACCACCATATCCAATTACCGGAGTAAGGTACCATCCCGTGCACAAAGACGACATTCCCGATACAGAGAATGGCCAAGATTGTCCACCCGACATATGTGGAGTCTTGAAGACTTGTCTGGATGACCGAGTACACACCTTCGGATTAATCACCAGTCCTCAGGTCCCCTCAAGGTCACCGACTATCTCCAAACTACTCTGTACCTTTGGTCCGATCACCAGTCCTCAGGTACACTAACCTCGGATACACTGATCCGGCTATCACCACTGACAAACAGGATACCGACAGTAATACTTTATTGCTGTCCAGGGTTCCGCAAACCTCTAACTAGAGGGCGTCACCCTTGACTCATACATCAAGCACACAGATATCATACCAAATCAACCGGCACCTAAATATTAGGCGTCAAAACAGGATATCATTTACTAGCATTTATCATAATCTAATAGTATATAATTTACTCCTAGCTTCGCATAAGCGACTGTCTACTAACCTTATAAATTAACCAAATAAATATAACCTATGTTGGTTGATAGGTCTAGGATAACTATCCTTAGCCACCATACACTGCAACCCCTCTCCTGAGGCGTTGCTACTGCCAACCCCTAGTAGGGATAAGGAACCCTACTCACACTAGCAATTCTACTACCTATTTTCCCTAGTGATTAAGGAATCTTCCCCTTACCTGGCTTAGAAGACTGATGCCGCCCGTGTCTTGTTGCTCTCGTCGCTCTTCCTCTTCCCCGAGCTCCCTTTGTACTCCAAATGACCAAATGGAGTTTCTTGCGAAAATGGGAGAGGAGAGCTCTATATATAGGCATAACATGGCTCCATCGCGTCGCGATGGGCCTAGACACAGCCTCTCATCGTGTCGCGACGAGGACATGTGGCGTGAGATTCGCAGCGCTGTTCACTGACTTAGCCACCAACCTTGATCGCGTCGCAATGGTTCCCTTTGTAGTCCCTTTTCTAGAAATATCCCATTTTTTCCGTTCTAGGAGATTCTAGGGTGTTCCATACTATTTTGAGGGCATTGTAGTTCTCTTATGAATCATTTTTAAGTCCAATTTAATTCTCACTACGGTTTTTAATATCCAGCTGTTATCTAATTATCATTAATAATTATTTAAGACTTATTTAAAAATCAGGATGTCACATTACTACCCCCTTAAAATAATTTCCCTACTCAGAATTTAGCAATAATTACCTGAGTCTGACATTTCTTCAGTTCCCATGACTGTAAACATTTGTCCTGCCCTGGTTGTTGGTTTTGCCGATGTTGTTGGTCTAGATGCGCCAGTAGGTTGGTTCATCGGTCCCTTAACTCCAGCTACCTCTTCTTTACAATCTCGAGCAATATGTCCTGGTTTCTTGCATCGATAACATATAGGTTCTTTTTTAGGACATTCCCAGATATTATGATTTTTCCCGCAATGCATTCATCTTATTGGTTTTGTTTGTTCGCTTCCAACAGCCGCTGTCGACTCTTCAGGACGAGCATAGGGTTTTTGATTATTTTTCTCGTTTTGATTCCCCTTACTGTTCCTCATGAGTCCTCCATTCTTCTGTCTTTCTTTCTCCAATCCATTATCAAGATTCTCTAGTTCAATACTTTTCTCCATTAATTCAGAAAAATGATTGATCTTTAAAGGGATCATGGACCTACGCAACTCGGGTTTTAACCCGTCTTCAAATTTCCTACACATCCATTCCTCATCCGAATTCATCTGGTAAAATCTAGAGTATTTAATCAAAGTTTCAAGTTTTACAGCATATTCTCCAACCGTCATCTTTCCTTGTTTCAAATTGAGAAACTTCTTCTCCTTTTCTCGTTTTAGTGCACTTGGAAAATATTTCTCTAAGAAATTAATCTGAAACAATTCACAAGTGATAACCCTTCCTTCACCTTCCAACATTCATTGTTTGTTTCGCCACCAAGACTCTGCTCCTCTTACCAGCATGAAGGTGGCATAGGTCACCTTCCGATCATCCCGGCAGCGTAGTGCTGTGAAGATCTTTTCAGTTTCTTGGAGCCACAGTTCTACTCCCTCCGGTTCATATTCTCCTTTAAATTATGGAGGTTTATTTTTCATAAAAGCTGCCAGTCCGGCATCTACGGTAACTTCTCCTCTTTCACCCCTCTAGTTTAACAGGTGTTGTAGTAACTCTCCCTGCTGCTGTATCAGGAAAGTGTTTTGATGTGCTTGCTGTTGCTTAGCTGTCACAAGATTTTCTAATCCTTGATTTCCATTAGTTCCTCCTAGTCCCCCATCATCTTCTTGAGTGTTACCCCCTCCGTTTCGAGTTCGTCGAGGCATTTGTTACCTGGAACGTAACAATTAGCTCAAGGTGTTTTATGGCTAGATTTTCTTATTGTTAGACCTTCTACCCAATTGCCATAACTGTCATCCGATGTGGAGACAACTAGACTTTAGACACGGCCAGGACTCGACCCTCCCCACAGTTCGGTCTGATACGACTAATGTAACACCCCACCGAGACAAGGCTTTTACTTTATTTATTTAATACAAAATGGTCCTTATTTGAAACAAACAAACATATTTTATTGCTTATTAAAGTATACAAATATACTACACAAGCACAAAACAAAATCCTACACCCTCAAGGGTGTCAAAAACCCCACCGGCCATGACATCAGTATCTGCCCTCGAAAGTCTTCCCATAAACTCCCCAACTTCCGATTACTGGTTGATCTTGATCACCTGCTATTCGTTGTTATTTTATAAAACACACAAGAAATCATAGGGGTAAGATATCCATCAACCACCAACAAATAGGAAAACAGTATAACAAAATAATTGTCTTAAAGCACAGCATGTCATATCATCAATACAATTAATACCTTACTCAGGCTTCTGAACACACGATCATAGACCCGACCACACTGATACATCTTACCTACAAATCTAAACGCACGATCACAGACCACGTCATACCCTGACATTACAGACTGACATGTGTCACGGGTCCTTCGGCTGATCACCGGCTCTACAGACCCAAACCACTGGACATTCAACTGATCACCAGCTCTACTGTCCAGAGGCTAACACGTGACATAGGATACCGAGCTTTCGGGCTGATCACCGGCCATACTAACCCAACCACAGGTCGCTGAGTATTGCGGGCCATTGACGCCCTACTCCCTAGACCGATCCCCAGTCTTAGGGCACCGAGTAAGATAAGTTGGTTGTCCCGGCATAACGACCCGTTTTCGGACCGCTACGAAACCGAAAGAATCTATATGTGACGTGTTTTAAAAATAGTACTCGTGTGCCCTTTAGAAAAATGTGGTACTTTTTTTTTAACATCAATAATTCCCGCAGGCACACTCAGAGTACATACAGCGTTTCGAAACATGGTGCAACTAGGACACAAAACTTAAATACTGATAAAACATACATGCATAAATACATAAGTCATATACACAGTACGTGCAAAATAACAGAGTAGAAAATGTGCAAAGAAATACACCTATGGTATGATGACCCTCAAGAGAGCAATCATACCCTGGGGGTACTCCCGGCAGACACCCACACAGGGGGCTGCTCCAAAAGTGAAACCACCAGTCTACCCTGTAATAACAAAACATCACCCGGCCCAACTGGTCACAACAACTGTACACAAAAGACATACTACAACCATCCCAAAAAAAACATTTAACAGACACAGTCGTTCACGACAAATAAAGGTCGTCGCTCGGATCCTCGAAGAGGTCCTCCTCACCATCATCTGCTATTGGGTTCCCTGCGCCCTCGCCATCGCCTGGGTAGCCACCATTGGTTGAAGGCACCACGGGAAAGGGTCAACTTCTCAAATAATCAAAATAAACCAAAGCATAAAGCAGTAGGCAATCAACAGTGTATACAATTCACAAGCGCGACTCAAGACCCAAATCAAGACTCAGCTCACGACTCATCTCATGACTCATTTTCTCTCGACACTTTCGCCACATACCGGAAGTAACGCGGATCCATCCACTGAATACCAGCCGTAGCCTTGGGCTCTCCCCTCACCCTAGGACATTCAGCTCAGGTTCCATTAGCATTACGACGCCTAGCTATTCCCTATCGAACACCAGCCGTAGCCTTTTAGGGGATTCTAGCACCCTAGGTGAATCGACTCAAGCTCAAAAACGTCCCGGCAAAACTAACGTCTAGCCATTCGCTACCGAACACCAACCATAGCCTTTTGGGGGATTCGTGCACCCTAGGTGAATCGGCTCAAGCTCAAAAACGTCCTAGCGACTCAACAACTCGACCAACTCTCGCACTCCGATGAACAATTCGCATAATTATAACAATATAATTCAGTTCAATAGCATAAGCAACATAGCAATATAACTCAATCCATCAGGGATAAACAACATAAACATCTCATCTCAAATAATCACACTTAGCAGCTACAGTCGACAATCAAATCATAGAATCCATCCCTCTACAACTCGATGGAGTTCACAGAGAGGTACAAACAAGTGGGGGGTTGGGTTCAGGAGACCAACCACAAAGTTTTCACCCACGAATGACTCGAAAAATGGGCGACCGCACGACAATAAAATAAACGAAGGGGTTCAAAGACCCTAACTTCGAACTCGTAGAGTTCTCAGACTTCTTCGTATTTAAATAAGCATTTGAATAACAAAACAAGAACTTAAACATCTCTAAAATTTGTCCTTACACAGGGACATAAAAATAAAATCCTAAAAGTGTCTAGAAGTGCCCTTACACATAAATACATAAACAATAACTCTAGAATGTGAAGCGCCCTTACCACAAGCTGTCACTTGCGTAGCTCCAACGTCTTCGGGTCCGCTTCGCTCAATCTCCGGTACTTCGATTCCTATTACCACATACAACTTAGTACAATCTAGGAATTCTAGTTAAACTTATGCTCTCAACTTATCCCTTTTTCTAACCAAGCATCCACAAAAAATTTACTTCTAACTACTAGAAAACATTTAAAGATTTTGAACCAAAAATCACTTTTCTTGAAAATTAACTAACACATAACACTTTAACAAAAAAAATGCTAATTTTTAAAGAATCCTTTTTCTTGAAATCTTAAGCATAACACATCATCAATTAATCATTTTGCACAAAGTTTCTAAAGCTTAAACATAACACATTCAAGCATTACATACAAGTTCACAATTAAAATCTTCCTTCCAACAACCTCCTAGGCCTCTTGGCCATACTCCCTTTTTTTTTAAAACAAAACTTTGCAAAAACTCCTCTTTATTACTACTAACATTTTTTCAAACCAAAAAACCATATTTAAGGTAACTCACATCAATTCTTGTCTAAGCATCATTCACACCCATATTTGAAACAAGTTGTAAAACATTTCTCCATCAATTTATCATTTCAAAAACTCAATACTTACAACCATTAAATCCATCAACATGCTATATATCATACAATGCATGGCCAACCAATTTAAACTAAAATACAAAGTTCTCAAAACTTATTTCCAACTTTTTCAAGATTCATTGTTTTCCCAAAAATACTTCCAATCAACAAAATCCCAATTTCAAGAATCCTAAGGCATTAAATACATTGCCAACATCATGCTAAAAAAATATGTTCATGCCAAATTAAAAATAAAGAATAACTTAATCATGCTCATATATCCATCTAGCCCTTCATAAACTAATTTTTTGCACAAAACATAACCTTCACTCAAGCCAATTCATGCATACAAGTTCTAATAACCTTAAAAATAATTCTAATAACTTTGTTAACCATCTAATACATATTTAAGCATCATACCCTCAAGTTCTCATAGTTCAAGAATTGAAAAAAATGCTAGAACTATCATGTTACACCTAATTAATTTAAACAACCACTAAATTCAACACATAAGCACTTCCAATAACACAATTAAACATCTAATTAGTTGATTCCTTAAGGATCACACCATTTCCCTCTTTTTCACACTTAGGGTTTTCACCCTCAAGTAACAAAGAGAGATTAGAGATGTTCATCTCCTCATATTCATCATCAACTACCCAAACATCATCACAAATCAACAATATCAATTAAACTAAAACAACAATTTAAACAACATCAAAAAGGGAGGGTATAGGGCGCTGTTTTGGCTTTATTTCGGGGTGAGAAAATTCTGTTTTTCTCCTCAAATAATTGCTAAGAATAATAGCTAAGACAAAGGAGAGGATAACCTAGCAAGAAATCAAGTTTTGGAAGCAAAAATCAAGTGTATAAAAAGGGGGGTGAATGGCGCACAAAAACAGAATTTTGGGGGGAGGAAAATCTGATTTTTTTTCTTACCCAAATGGTGTAGATGATGAGGAACTATGTTGAGATGATGATTTAGAACAAGTTTGATGAAGAAAGCTAGTTGAAAAACTCCATGGATTTGAAGGTTTTTGGCTATGGAGTCATGAAGCTCTTGGCTTCTTCAAGAAGAAAGTAAAAGAAGAAGATAGGAGAGTGTGGGGGTGAGGGTGGCGTGAAATGAAGCTGAAAATGGGGGTCTCCCTTCTTTTATAAACTTAAAAAAATAGTAAGGCATAATTAGTAGTAATAAAAATAAATTAAGTAATAGTTTTTAAAATAAACACCTCACACATGTGACACTTAAATCACTTTAAAAGATGCTAATCACATCACTCACTCTAACCCATCTAATCTCACTTCTCTCAAGGTTACCCTCTAATCTAGAGTCTTAAGATTTAAAAACACGGCGACGAGAAACCACAAAACCGATAAATTTCTCGCCGATAAAATCCCGAAAAATTAATTCGCAAGGAATTAATTCTCCGCGTGATAATATTATTTCATAAATAATAAAAATAACAATAATCACTCAAAAATAGTCTCAACAAGTTACGATTCGATTTTCATCAAAATCAGGGTTCATTTAGAATTTTATCTGCGGCAGAAACTGCCCGGCGATTTGAAACGCGACGAAACTTCGTTAGAATTTTTCGACGATATTCAAACCGTGAATTAATATAAAAATATTAATTCTCAATTATATTAACTCTTGATTTAATTAACACGCTTTCTTAGAGAACAAGAAATTGCTTTATTATAGCGTAAATACGACAAAAATACACTAAATAACGTTAATTAACGCATCGTAAAAATATGCGTGTTACACCCGGGATCATATCCTGATATGTTACCATCTCCGATCACTGGTTATGGTATCCCATACTACCATATCCAATTACTGGAGTAAGGTATTGTCCCGTGTACAAGGACGACATTCCCGATAAAGAGAATGGCTAAGATTGTTCACCCGACAAACGTGGAGTCTTGGAGACTTGTCCGGATGACCGAGTACACACCTTCGGACTGATCACCGGTCCTCAGGTCCCCTCAAGGTCACCGACTATCTCCAAACTACTCCGTACCTTTGGTCCGATCACCAGTCCCAAGGTACACCAACCTCGAATACACCGATCTGGCTATCACCACTGACAAATAGGATACCGACAGTAATACTTTATTACTGTCCAGGGTTTCGCAAACCTCTAACTAGAGGGCGTCACCCTTGACTCATACATCAAGCACACAGATATCATACCAAATTAACCCGCACATAAATATCAAGCGTCAAAACAGGATATCATTTACCGTTATTTATCATAATTTAACAGTATATAATTTACTCCTAGCATCGCATAAGCGACTGTCTACTAACCTCATAAATTAACCAAATAAATATAACCTATGTTGGTTGATAGGTCTACGGTGACTATTCTTAGCCACTGTACACTGCAACCCCTCTCCTGAGGTGTTGCTACTACCAACTCCAAGTAGGGCTAAGGAACCCTACTCACACTAGTTATTCTACTACCTATTTTTCCTAGTGATTAAGGAATCTTCCCCCTTACCTGGCTTAGAAAACGGCTGCCGCCCGTGCCTTGTTGCTCTCGTCGCGCTTCCTCTCCCCCGAGCTCCTTTTGTACTCCAAATCACCAAATAGAGTGTCTTGCGAAAATGGGAGAGGAGAGCTCTATATATAGGCATAACATGGCTCCATAGCGTCGCGATGGGCCTAGAAACAACCTTTCATCGCGTTGCGACGAGGACACGTGGCGTGAGATCCGCGGTGCTGATCACCGACCTTGATCGCGTCGCAACGGTTCCCTTTGTAGTCTTCGTCACGTCGCGACGGTCCTTTTCTTGAAATATCCCATTTTTTCCCTTTTAGGAGATTCTAGGGTGTTCCATACTATTTTAGGGCATTCTAGGCCTCTTATGAATCATTTTTAAGCCCAATTTAATTTTAACTAGGTTTTTAATATCCAGCTGTTATCTAATTATCATTAATAATTATTTAAGACTTATTTAAAAATCAGGATGTCGTATTACTACCCCCTTAAAATAAATTCCGTCCTCGGAATTTAGCAATAATTACCCGAGTTTGACGTTTCTTCAGTTCCCATGACTGTAAACATTTGTCCTGCCCTGGTTGTTCGTTTTGCCGATGTTGTTGGTCTAGATGCGGCAGTAGGTTGGTTCATCGGTCCCTTAACTCCAGCTTCCTCTTCTTTACAGTCTCGAGCAATATGTCCTGGTTTCTTGCATCGATAAGATACAGGTTCTTTTTCAGGACATTCCCAGATATTATGATTTTTCCCGCAATGCATACATCTTATAGGTTTTGTCTGTTCACTTCTAACAGCCGCGGTCAACTCTTCAGGACGATCATAATGTTTCTGATTATTTTTCTCTTTTTGATTCCACTAACTGTTCCTCATGAGTCCTCCATTCTTCTATCTTTCTTTCTCCAATCCATTATCAAGATTCTCTAGTTCAATACTTTTCTCCATTAATTCAAAAAAACGATTGATCTTTAAAGGGATCATGGGCCTACGCAACTCGGATTTTAACCTACCTTCAAATTTCCTACACATCCATTCTTCATCTGGATTCATCTGGTAAAATCTAGAGTATTTAATCAAAGTTTCAAATTTTACAGCATATTCTCCAACCGACATCTTTCCTTGTTTCAAATTGAGAAACTCTTTCTCCTTTTCTCGTTTTAGTGCACTTGGAAAATATTTCTCTAAGAAATTAATCCGAAACAATTCCCAAGTGATAACCCTTCCTTCACCTTCCAACATTCGTTGTTTGTTTCGCCACCAAGACTCTACTCCTCTTACCAGTATGAAGGTGGCATGTGTAACACGCGTATTTTTACGATACGTTAATTAGTAGTAATATTGTATTTTTGTCGTAATTATGCTTTAATAAAGCAGTTGCTTGTTCCCTAAGTAAGTGATTTAATTAAATCAAGAGCTAATATAATTAAGAATTAATATTTTTATATTGATTCACGGTTTGAAGATCGTCGAAAAATTCTAACGATGTTTCGGCGCGTTTCAAATCGTAGGCGATTCTATGAGATAAAATTTAAAATGAGCCCCCATTTCGATGAAAATCGAATCGTAACCTGTTTTAATTGTTTTTGAATGAATTATATTGTTTTTTATTATTTACGAAATAATATGATCACGCGGAGAATTAATTCCTCGCGAATTAATTTTTCGAGATTTTTCCGGCGAGAAATTAATCGGTTTTGCGGTTTCTCGTCGCCGTGTTTTTAAACCTTAAGACTCTAGATTAGAGGGTAATCATGAGTGAAGTGAGATTAGATGGGATAGAGTGAGTGATGTGATTAGCATCTAATAAAGGTGATTAGGTGTCACTTAACTTGTGGGTTATTTCAAAACTTACCTTTTTATTTGATTTCTTTTATTATTAAGTATTGATTAAGTGATTAAATGAGAAAAAAATAAATAAAACCCCTCACCCCAGCTGAAACTCGTGACCCCTCTCCCTCAAACCCTCACTCTCATTTTTCTTCTTCTTCTCCAAAAATCAAGAAAAGCTCCATAGCCATTCCTCCAAGGTTCTCTTGAGTTTTCAAGTTATTTCTTCATCAAAGCTTGGTCTAATCCTTCATACCTTCTCCTATCTTCATCTCCATCATCATCTAAGGTAAAGAAAACAAATTTTTCTTCCCCTTTTCCTCTTCAACAGCCGCGGCCTCGCCCTCCCCTTTTGAGCTAGTTTTGTTCTTCCAAACCTTGTCATATTGCTAGGTTTTCTTCATTATACCATTACCTATGTTTCCAACCAATTAGATGAGAAGAAAATCAGAATTTTCTCACCCCATTTCAAGCCCTAAAACAGCGCCACTTTCCCTCATTTTTAGTGTTTTGGTTTTTGCTTGTTTCTAGTATTAATTCTTGTTGTTTATGGTTGTTTGATGTTGGTTGATGATCAATAGGAGATGAAACATCAATAAAATCCTTCCTTTGATGCTCTAAGGTGAAAACTCTAGAGGATAAAAAGGGGAAAAAGATGTGATCCTACTTGAATCAGCTAATTGATGGTTTAAATGTGTTGTTGGAAGTTGTAGGATGCTTACTAGTGTGATGGTTTGTAATAAGCATGTATAACTTGTGATTTTTGGATGTTTACCTATTCTTGAATCATGGAAATTATGTGGTTTTGATGTTAATATGTGTGTTTAAGTATTTGATAACATGCTTAGATTAATTTTAAGGTTATTGGAATTGATATGCATGAGTTAGTTTAAGTGTTAGCTTATGTATATGTAAAATTGGTTCTTGAGGGACTAGAATGGCATGTAGGGAAATGATCATTTTGTTCTTTAAATTTCCAACATGATTATAATTATGACTTATTACTTTTTGGCTTTGAAGCATGATTGAAAAGAATTGTGAAAAAAGGGCACTAATTTGGTTAAGGAAAAGGTTTTAGAAACATAACCCTTGATATGCTTAAGTGTGCTTAATGTATTAATTGAAGTTGATGTTGTTTTGGTATTTAGAAAATGATTTAAAAAGGGTTGTGGTTATGGAAAGATAAGTTACAAATTTTTGGGGAAAAACAAGTAGAGGCCGTGAGGCCTAATTGGGATTTTGGGAAAAAGAAGTTGATTTCTAATTGCTTGAATTCTTGCATGAATATGTGCTAAGTTTTTGATAGTTGTGAAAAGATTTATTATTTATGCTTACTTGAAGTTCAAGAAAGAGAATTAGTCTCAAAACCTTACTTTTTCAAATGATTTTGAGTGTGTTATTAATTTGAAATGCTTGTTTGAGTTTGGTTAGGAAAGGGATAAGTTGAGAGCATAAGTTTAACTAGAATTCCTAGATTGTACTAAGTTGTATGTGGTAATAGGAATCGAAGTACCGGAGATTGAGCGAAGCAGACCCGAAGACATAGGAGCGACGTTAACGACAGCTTGTGGTAAGGGCACTTCTAGACATTTTTAGGATTTTATTTTTATGTCCCTGTGTAAGGGCAACTTTTAGATATGCTTAAGTTCTTGTTTTGTTATTTAAATGCTTATTTAAATACGAAGAAGTCTGAGAACTCTACGAGTTCGAAGTTAGGGTCTTCGAACCCCTTCGTTTATTTTTGTCGTGCGGTCGAACATATTCCGAGTCATTGTGGGTGAAAAATTGTGCGGTTGGTCTTCTGGCCCCAACCCCCCACTTGTTTGTACCTCTCTGTTAATTCCATCGAGTTGTAGAGGGATGGATTCCTTGATTTGCGTGTCAAGCATGTGATGTTGTAATATGATTGAGTTATGCAATATTTATTATGAGTTTGAATAGATGCTGCGAAATTGCGTATTGCTTGTTGAATTGTGTTTCTCCATGCAGATTGCTTTTATTGCTTAAAATGTCGAATTGCGTTTCTTCATGTTAAGCATGCTCTCTTTATTTGATATGCGGTCAAGTAATCTTGTGTATCACTCTTTGACTATCGTAAGCGGCGAATTGTTCATCAAGTGAGAGAGCTAGGCGAGTCGTCGTGACGTTTTTGAGCTGTGACCCGGATAACTGAGGGTGCTAGGTCCCCTTCGTTTACGGGAGATTAGCTAGGCGTCGCAGTGTAGGAACTGGGGCTGCTTACTTAGGGAGAAGCGAAAGATCCCAAGGCTACGGCTGGTATGTCAGTTGATGGATCTACGTCTGCTTTCCGGAATAATTGTCGAGTCGAGAGAAAATGATTAGTGAGTCGAGTCGAGTCTAGAGTGAGAGAGTTGAGTCACGTTCTGTGAATGATATACATTGTTGTTTGCTTATTGCTTTATGCATTGATTTGAGAAGTTGACCCTTTCCCGTGGTGCCTTCAATTCATGACGGTTACCCAGGCGATGGCGAAGGGCGTTTGGATTCCGGCGATGAGGACGTCGCCAGAGATTTTCTTTGACTTCCCTGATATGGAGCAACCCGCGGCGATGGAGTTCGACCCCATCTACCGCCGTGTGGTATACACTGGGGACGTGGTGCAGACACTACGAGAGGATGGCGTAGCTGTGAGGCAGGATGTGACACGATGTACGGTGAGTTTCCCAATCCGGATGAGACAGGTGGTGGAGGCGTGGCGTGCCCGGCCTTGAAGGGCTATGAGAGCCTCTTCTTCTTCACCAGAGGGACCTCATGACATTCCTAGGAGTACTGCTACCAGATTTGCAGGCCGAGGCAGAGGGCGTGGACCCAGAGTGAGATGGACTGCTCGCAAGAGCGTGATATACCGAGGATCCACAGGAGCTTCCACTTCGAGGGCGGCTGCTGTTCCGAGATCCCCTGTAGTACCGGTTTCCCCTATTGTCGCTAGGACCCCTACACCGCCTGTGGCTTCCCCTCCCGTTTGTGCTGTGTGCCACGAGGCAGATTGCATTGGAGCGAGATCGACTGAGGAGTGGCTGACGGGTGAGTATACCCCGAGTGACGTGCCTGTGGACGCATACCGCGCCCCCTCCATTGACTTGACAGGCGAGGACCTGATGGAGGAGGAGGAGGAGGACCCGTCAGAGGATTTGGGTAGCTACCTGTAGCTGTGGTGTTAGTTGACTGCTGCGTTATGCTTTCTTTTTGTCGGTAGACTGTTGTATATATTTGGGATGATTGTATTTGTGACTTTTATGTTCAGGTGTCGTGACCGGTCGCCAGGTGTTATTTTGGTTCTGAGGTGGTAGCGGTCTCACTTTTGGAGCGACCCCTGCGTGGGTGTCTGGGAAGTACCCTGTGGTATGATTGCTCTCTTAAGGGTCGTCATACCATAGGTGTATTTCTTTGTACATTTACTACCCTGTATTTTGCAAACACTGTTAGTACGACTTGTGTATATATATATATATATATATATATATATATATATATATGTATTATGCATGTATGTCTTATTCGTATTTGAGTCTTGTGTCCTAGTTGCACCATGTTTCGGAAAACTGTAATTACTCTGATGTGCGCTTGCGGGAATTATTGATGTTTTTAAAATAAAATAAAAAAAGTACCGCATTTTTTCTAAAGGGCACAAGAGTACCGTTTTAAAACGCATCGCATACAGGTTTAGTTTAGCTTTGTAGCGGTCCGAAAATGGGTCGTTACAGCATGGGTCACCTTCCGATCATCCCTGCAGCGTAGTGCTGCAAAGATCTTTTCAATTTCTTGGAGCCACAGTTCTACTCCCTCCGGATCATATTCTCCTTTAAATTGTGGAGGTGTATTTTTCATAAAAGCTGCCTGTTTGGCATCTACGGTTACTTCTCCTCTTTCACCCCTCTGGTTTAACAGGTGTTGTAGTAACTTTCCCTGCTGCTGTATCAGGAAAGTTTTTTCCTGTGCCTGCTGTTGCTTAGCTATCACAAGATTTTCTAATCCTTGAGTTCCATTAGTTCCTCCTAGTCCCCCATCTTGTTCTGGAGTGTTACCTCCTCCGATTCGTGTTCGTCGAGCCATTTGTTACCTGTAACATAAAAATTAGCTCAAGGTGTTTTATGGCTAGATTTTCTTACTATTACACCTTCTACCTAATTCCCATAATTGTCATCCGATGTGGAGACAACTAGACTTTAGACACGGCCAGTGACTCGACCCTCCCCACGGTCCGATTAGAACCGAACTGCTCTGATACCACTAATGTAACACCCTGCCAAGGCAAGGCTTTTACTTTATTTTTTTAATACAAAATGGTCCTTATTTGAAACAAACAAACATATTTTATTGCTTATTAAAGTATACAAATATACTACACAAGCACAAAACAAAATCCTACACCCTCAAGGGTGTCAAAAACCCCACTGGTCGTGACATCAATATATGCCCTCTGTTTCTAGGAAGTCTTCTCATAAACTCCCCAACTTCTGATTACTGGTTGATCTTGACCACCTGCTATTCGTTGTTATTTTATAAAACACACAAGAAAACATAGGGGTAAGATATCTATCAACCACCAACAAATAGGAAAATAGTATAACAGAATAACTGTCTTCAAGCACAGTACGTCATATCATCAATACAATTAATACCATACTCAGGCTTCTGAGCACACGATCATAGACCCGACCATACTGATACGTCATACCGACAAATCCGAACGCACGGTCACAGACCACGTCATACTCTGACATTACAGACTGACACGTGTCACGGTTCCTTCGGCTGATCACCGGCTCTACTGACCCAAACCAAAGGACGTTCAGCTAATCACCGGTTCTGTTGTCCAGAGGCTAACACCTGACATAGAATACCGAGCTTTCGGGCTGATCACTGATAACTCTTAGAAATAAGAGTTATTTATGCTTTTATGACTATGAATCATGTGAGTTTAAGAGTAATTTAGATCCTTTAATTATTAGATTTATGTAAATAATGTGATTTCCCTTGCTTGGAGCTGTTTAAGGCACTTTGGTGCTTTTGTGAGCATTTTGATGTGTTTTTACATTGTGCAGGATTTTATTGAGCAATACTCAGTACCAAGTCTGGTGCCATGGCACTACACTATGATGTTACAGCCCCTGTTACTGCAGCAGCGTTTTTATTTCATTTGGGCTGAAGTAAATGACTCTGTCCTTTAGTGCAAGGCTGCAGTATGTATTTCTGATGGTCCCCACCGTTCTGCAGTGTTTTCTCTCTCTGCTAAAGGATAAAAGCCTTTATTTTTGGGCCAAAAGGAACTAACTTTCATTGGGTTTACCATTGGACAGCCCATTTGAGCAGAGGCTATAAAAGCAAAATGACCTAATCAAGGAAAAGAGGCTGATTCAGATACATTCTGCTAGGGCAGTACTTGTCCCATTTGAGAGGAGCAGCCGCATTCTGTCTCCTTCCTTTCAAACACCATTAACTCATGCTCTTAGCCTTTTCCATGGAGAGAAGGAACTTGATCAGTGCAGAGTGAAGCAAATTCAGCGAGACATTGTTGTTTAAAGAGTGGTTCTCGAGCTCACAAAGCTGGGAGCAATTCTGTTTACTGTTTCATTCCATATCTATAATAGTTTCCAAACTCTTACTCTGGTACCATGGATTCTGTTTTTGGAACCATTTTCTGTTGTTTTATTTTTAGGCTCATTATGAGCTAACTTTCTTAAGTTAGGATGAAGTGATTTTGTATTGAAACCTGGTTGGTGAACGTCTATTTGTCTTTGCCTTTGTACCTTTGTCTCATTTGATTTTATTGCTTACATATTTAACTTGAGCCTGATTAACTTTAGTTAGGTACTTGTATGTTAGATGCTGAAAGGTGATAACATGCTGATTTCATGAGGCAATATAAGGGGTATCAATTTAAAGGACACTTTAATTGATTTTGATTAAACTAGACATAGGAAATCTGTCTTGTAGGGTGTTCTTGGCCACATTAACTAGACAAGGGAGAACATAATGGGGGCATAGACATAAGGTACTCTTTACTTAACCCTGGTGAAAGTGCTGAAAGGCACACACATTAGTGTCATGCGCCCAGGTGCCAAATGGCACTGACTTATGGCATTGAAACCAACTTGGTGGAATATGAATGAACTGATTCCTAGCTGTCTTTATCCAAATTTTACTCAAATCAGTTGCTTAATTCTGTTTTGTTCAGTTATTAAAACCACAAAAACTTGATGTTATTTTCTGTTTTTATTATTTACTCACTAACTCACTTGCTATTGGAAAAACTTGTGAAAGCAATTAATCAATCCTCGTGGGAACGATCTTGATTTACTCTTTACTACTTGTTGCGATTGTGTATACTTGCACAACTGTCATTATTTAACACAATAAGTTTTTGGCTCCGTTGCCGGGAATTGAATTTGTTAAATTCACATAGTTTTGAATTTAGTAGGTTTGTTAGTTGAGATACTCTAATTCTCTTAGTGTTTGTGTCAGCAGTTAGTGCACAAATCTGCACATGCGTAGGCACACTGCACCTGAATACCAGTTGGATCCTGAAATTGAAAGAACTTTCAGAAGGTTGTTAAGGGAGAGGCAAGGTTTTGGTGCATTAGGTGCTGCTGCGATCATGGCAGCAACTGGTCCCTTTACTGAGGAAACAATTCCTGATGAGCAGAGTGTCCATTTTGAGCACAGTCATGATAGCCACTACCAAGCTTTAGTGCTTGTTGGGCAAAATCGCAAGTGTACAATTTCGTCGTTAAGTAATAAAAGATCGAATCCACAGGGATTGTGACCAATTATTAACTAAACAAAAGTTGTAACTAATTGAACTATTGACGAATACGAATTTGTTTGAAAAAGTTGTTTAGCAACAAAAACAGTACTAACGAGACAATGTATTTGGATATTAAGGAGAATGAAATGACTAGGGTTCGAATCCCTTTGTCTCACCCTTTACGCTCTTGAATCCTATTCCAATGCAAGCAATGATCATGTATTTGAAGTTCAAATCCTCTAAATTAGATTAATGAAAATTCCTTTTCTCTTAATCCCTTTAATTCAACTAATAATCCCTAATCCCTTAGGTTCCAATTAATTAAATCAAGCATAAAGGATATGGATTCATACAAACTCATACCAAAGAGAATTATATCCCTATAACCCTATAGATATGTCAAAATATCCCAAAGCAAGTTTAAAACCCCAACTTTCCAATTGATGTCAAACCCTAGTTCAACCCCATGGTGATCAAGCATAGAATCGCATTAAGAAAAGAGATAATTGATCAAATGACATACATCAAACTTGCATTGAAAATCTGAATTCAATTACATAAAGGGATCCACAAAGTTCATCTTACCCTAGTACAAAGGAATTAGTTCCTCATGGAAGAGAAAGAATCAAGCAATTGAGATGTAGAAACAGCAAAAGACTCCATTGATCCCTCAACTTTGCCTAGAATCCTTGTTCTTGATTCAAACTCACAAGATGCTAACCAGAGGTCCTAGGTCAATGTTTCCTCTATCTATATATAGTTCTGGACCAAAAGGGTTGAAAAACATCTCAAAATTAAGTCAAAACGCGCAGAATCAAAGTTTGGACTGAGTCGCAAAGACGGCCAGTGGAGCTGCACTACCTGGCCGTACGCTCTTTAAAATACAAAACAGCTGAAAGGGAGCCCGACACGGGCGTGGGGACGGACACGGCCAGGCCGTGTTGCTCTGGAAACACACAGCACGGCAGTAGTGGTGAAAACACGGCCTGGCCGTGTTATTCCTTGTTTGCTCAATCTTGAATTTCTTCCTGTCTCCCAACGCAGTAGTGGCATAAACACGGCAGCCGTGTTTTCCTCTGATCTTGCCATATTTTGTGATTTTGGCCTCCGAGTTGGTTGTAACATCCGTCTAAGTGATCTAGCTCCGCTTTCCTAGGCCAATAACCTTCTTTTCTGCACAATTGAACTCAAACCAAGTGCATTATCTGAACCAAGCAAAATGCATGCAAACGATGGGTAAAAAACACTAAAATGACTACTATGCAATGCAAAACTAACAATGAACCATATGCTATAATGAACGCATCAAATTACCCCAAGCTTAGAATCTTGCTTGTCCTCAAGCAATTGCAGTGGCCAAAGATAAGCAAAGAAACAAGAGACGCAACAAATAAGGAACCCGAGATGATAACACATTCAAGCAATAGGCTAAAGGCTAGAACAAACAATAGGGACAACCAAAATCAAGTCCAATTAGAGAATCAGGCGCTCTGGAATCACGTCTCTCGCGATAGGCACTCTCCTCCCACCTCCCCAAGTGTTTAAAGGTTATGACAAATCGGTCAAATCCATCCATGAAAGTGTTCTACCATAAGCTTGACTATTAACCAAATCTCAGCATACAATTCATGAAAACACACAAGAATCAAAAGGTCTTTGCAAGGTTGTAACGTGTGTGGGATTGTTCTTATGCGGGTGGATAAAAACGAGAAGGGAAACACAAGGGCTAAAATAATAGACAAAGAAAACAACCATTTTAAAGCAAAGCGGTTTTAACAATTCATTCTCCTTTTTGTTTTCAACACCTTTTTATTTTGCTCCTCTTGTTATTGTGTTTCATATATTTTCTCTCTCTTTTTTTTGTTTCCTCCCCTTTTGCAATTCTTGGGAGGAATTGAATAACAAAGAGAGGTCCCAAATTTCAAGCTAATCGCATAATTTACACAAGATTCACAACTAATTGCTCCCTTTACACATACTTTTAAAAGGTATCAGAGCATTTAGCAATCACCTGGGTACCAAGAAAATTAATTTCATTTCAGGCTCAAAAGGGGCAACTAGAGGAAGTTTTCATTCAACAAACAGAGGCTTGAAACATGCCTAAATTGCCTAAATCATATTCAAGTGTGTTGACAAAAATTTTCAAGTTTTGAAACGGTTTCAAGTCAAGTTCTAGAGAGCACAGTCAGGATGGACACACTCATA
This sequence comes from Calophaca sinica, assembly GCA_037113605.1. NCBI lineage: Eukaryota > Viridiplantae > Streptophyta > Magnoliopsida > Fabales > Fabaceae > Calophaca > Calophaca sinica. The sequence continues at coordinate 64,867,846 of CM073736.1, forward strand.
CAAGGAGAAGGGGGCATATAAACATGATGAAGTGAAAGCCCCAATATTAAGCTCAAGTCTCACATTTAGAAGTTAAAGCCAGTGAGAAACATCAAATCAGAGTGCCACATGCTAATTCTCAACTTATCCAAAGATTATCCCTATGTACATTAAAAATACTGCCTTCAAGCCCATCACAAGAACAAAATAATTGGGTTCCAAATCATGCAATCTCAAATTTCAAAAAGATTGTAGCACACATGCCAAAACACAAGAGGATAGCGTACAATTGGGGGATAAAATGATGCGAACAAAACAACAATTAAAACAAATATGCAAACATTAAACTAAAAATGCAAACCTAACCTGCAAAACTAAATGCAAAATTTAAACGCCTCTACCCTGCTTAAGAATTTACATTGTCCACAATGTAAACAATTTAATCGAGATAGGGATGATGCAAGATAGGACTCACTTGTGGGGAGGAGGAGGAACCGCCAGGATATTGCTGGAGGTGCCAGTTATACAGTGCAGAGACCATGTCCTGAATGTTGTGGACAGTGTTGTCAAGACCCGTCAGCTGAGTGAAGGATTGGGTAACGTCAGGCACACTTGAGGAACGCTTAATCTAGGCTGAAGGCCGCTCGAACACGGGCGTGCCATAGGGCACGGCTAGCTCGTGTTATTCACTGTCTCTCCCACACAAAAAAATTTAGCTCAAACACGGGCGTGTCATCCCACACAGCCTGGCCGTGTCTCACTGGGTAATTTTTTTTTTGTTTTAAAAAAATCTAAATTAAAGAAAAAGGATACAAACTTGGGTTGCCTCCCAAGAAGCGCTTCTTTAACGTCACTAGCTTGACGCTTGAGGGAGTCGATCAAGGCTCCTTAAAGGAGGAAAAGAAGATTGAAGCACCACCTTCCTTGGGAAGATGCACACCCATAGCCCTGAGTGCTTGCATGGAAATCATTTCCCTTTTTCGCATTGGTCTCCTTTTTCTCCTCTTGAATTTATGTGGGTGGACATTGTCATCCCTCGCCTGTTTGGTGTGCTTTTCATAAGAATGAGTAGGTTTTACATGTGCCTTCTTTGGAATTTTGCAATTTGGGAATTGTTTCCCATGGCCCATATGCAAACTACTCTTTCCTTTTCTTCCTTTTTCCTGCACTAAAAATTTTTCCATCCCATCATCCAGCTCTTCAGACATCTCCTCAATAGAATTCATTGTCACCTTCTCTAAGGGTTTGGAAGGTCGGTCTTGATCAAGATTCTCTCCAACCGGCTGCCCAACCACATCAATTCTAGAGCACTTTTCGGTGTCATCGGGATGCCTCATAGCCTCAAACACATTGAAAGTCTCTTTCTCATCTTGGAACCTCAAAATTAATTTACCTTGTTGGACATCAATCAAGGCTCTTCCTGTAGCTAGAAAAGGTCTTCCAAGAAGAAGAGGGACATCCTTGTCTTCTTCCATGTCAAGGATCACAAAGTCTGCCGGAAAAAGGAATTTGCCAACCCTTACCAATACATCTTCCATAACTCCATAAGGGTATTTGATTGACCTATCTGCCAGCTGCAGTGTCATTTTTGTAGGCTTGACTTCACCTCCTCCCAGCCTCTTCAACATAGATAATGGCATCAAATTGATGCTAGCTCCCAAATCACAAAGGGCTTTGTCAATATTTAAATTCCCAATAGTTCAGGGAATTGTGAAGCTTCCAGGATCTTTCAGCTTTGGAGGGAGCTTTCTTTGAATGATGGCACTACACTCTTCTGTCAAAGCTACCGTCTCGTCTTCTTTGAATTTCTTCTTTTTAGTTAACAATTCCTTCATGAATTTGGCATATAAAGGCATTTGCTCAAGAGCTTCTGCGAAAGGAATGTTGATCTGGAGGCGCTTAAAGACATCCATGAACTTAGAGAATTGTTCATCCTTCTCCTTTTTCTTGCTCACAAGAGGATATGGCAGCTTCTTATATGGAGGAACAACTCTGGGCTTCTCTTGTACTTGCAGTTTGTCAGTAGCAACCTTGTCTTCCTCACCTTCTTTTTCTCTTTTTCTCAACATTTTCTACTCTCATTTTCAACTCCACTTTTTTCTTTTTCAACTTCTTTCTCTACTTCCACTCTCTCTTTTTCAACTCCAACCGCCTCACTTTGTTCCCGCTTTTTCCTTCTCTCTACGTCAGACAACAACTTTCCACTTCTCAAAGAAACAGCACTACAATTTTCATTTTTGGGGTTATCTACTGTGCTAGCAGAAAACTTACCTTTGGATTGTTCTCGCAAGTTGCTTTGAGAGTTGCCTCGATCCGATTTTCCAGATTCTTGATAGAAGCCTCCTGATTTTTGAAATGTGACTCATGGTTCTGGAAATTTGACTGAGTCATCTTCATGAATTGGGTAAGAGCTTCCTCCAGTTGATTTGGCTTCTCTTGCTTGGGAGGTTGTGGAGGGTTGCTCGATGATGAATTATCTTGTTGCTTCCAAGAGAAGTTGGGATGATTCTTCCACCCTGGATTATAGGTGTTAGAATATGGATTCCTTCCTTGCCTTTGGAAGTTACCCATGTAATTAGCTTGCTCCTTGGAGTCTCCCAAAGTATCACACCCTCCATTCTCATGAGGCCCTTGGCAGAAATCACATCTCAAACTTTGATTTACTTGGTTCACCTGAGCAGAGGAAGAGGTTCCCACTTTCAGTGCTTTCAACTCTTTTGTGATAGCCTCCAATTGTTGAGAGACTAATTTATTTTGAGCCAAGAGCGCATCTTGTGTTTCCAATTCTAGGACTCCTCTTTACCCGGTGTCCCTCTATCATTCGACATAATCGCCATTGGAAGCCATTTGCTCCACCAAGGTCCTTGCTTCGCAAATTGCCTTGTTGTTGATTGTACCTCCAAATTGAGGCATCCAACATCATCCTGGTGTTCGGCCTCAAACCATTACAGAACATTTGCATCTGGTTGAAGTCATCATATCCATGTCCTGGACACCTCTTTAGAAGGAGTTTGAATCTCTCCCATGCCTCATACAAGTTCTCACTTTGGTTCTGTTGGAAGCCATGAATCTCACCTCTTCTTTTGATGAATTTGGAGGGTGGAAAAAATTTTGTCATGAATTTCTCCTCCAAATCGTCCCAAGTTGCAATGCTTCCAGTAGGCAAGGTGTCTAGCCAATCTCTTCCTCTCTCTAGCAGGGTGCAAGGAATACGCCTCAATTTCTTGCTTTCCTCAGTCACTCTAGCTAACCCAAAAGTATCACAGATTTCATAGAAGCTCACCAGGTGTTGATTTGGGTCATCAATCTCATTCCCCGCGAATTGGCTTTGCTTGAGAGTGTTTAACAAAGCCGGCTTGATTTCAAAATTGGCATTTCCCTCACCCTGTTGGTAGGCATTGACAGCCCTGACATGGTTGTTCCGTCTCCCAAAATCACCCAAAGTGCGTGGTTGGTCCCCCATCACTTCTTGAGTTGGGACTTGAGAAGTGGATGCAGATGATTGTTTTTGTCGTTGCTTTGCTTCCTTAGCCTTCTTCCTTAATGCCTTCGCTGTCTTTTCAATCTCCGAGTCAAACAACAGTTCACCTGTTTGTTTACCTCGCATGCACAAGACTAAACGGAAAGATCAGTAGCAAAGCAACAGTTAATGTAATAATTTTTTTTTAACAGAAAATAAATAAAAGAAATAGTTCAAAAAGGTACTCGTTTGCCTTGTTAAAAATTAATTCAACAATCCCCGGCAACGGCGCCAAAAACTTGTTGGGCAAAATCGCAAGTGTACAATTTCGTCGTTAAGTAATAAAAGATCGAATCCACAGGGATTGTGACCAATTATTAACTAAACAAAAGTTGTAACTAATTGAACTATTGACGAATACGAATTTGTTTGAAAAAGTTGTTTAGCAACAAAAACAGTACTAACGAGACAATGTATTTGGATATTAAGGAGAATGAAATGACTAGGGTTCGAATCCCTTTGTCTCACCCTTTACGCTCTTGAATCCTATTCCAATGCAAGCAATGATCATGTATTTGAAGTTCAAATCCTCTAAATTAGATTAATGAAAATTCCTTTTCTCTTAATCCCTTTAATTCAACTAATAAGCCCTAATCCCTTAGGTTCCAATTAATTAAATCAAGCATAAAGGATATGGATTCATACAAACTCATACCAAAGAGAATTATATCCCTATAACCCTATAGATATGTCAAAATATCCCAAAGCAAGTTTAAAACCCCAACTTTCCAATTGATGTCAAACCCTAGTTCAACCCCTATGGTGATCAAGCATAGAATCGCATTAAGAAAAGAGATAATTGATCAAATGACATACATCAAACTTGCATTGAAAATCTGAATTCAATTACATAAAGGGATCCACAAAGTTCATCTTACCCTAGTACAAAGGAATTAGTTCCTCATGGAAGAGAAAGAATCAAGCAATTGAGATGTAGAAACAGCAAAAGACTCCATTGATCCCTCAACTTTGCCTAGAATCCTTGTTCTTGATTCAAACTCACAAGATGCTAACCAGAGGTCCTAGGTCAATGTTTCCTCTATCTATATATAGTTCTGGACCAAAAGGGTTGAAAAACATCTCAAAATTAAGTCAAAACGCGCAGAATCAAAGTTTGGACCGAGTCGCAGCACGGCCGTGGAGCCTGGCACGGCCTGGCCGTGCTGCTCTTTAAAATACAAAACAGCTGAAAGGGAGCCCGACACGGGCGTGGGGACGGACACGGCCAGGCCGTGTTGCTCTGGAAACACACAGGCACGGCCGTGGTGAAAAACACGGCCTGGCCGTGTTATTCACTGTTTGCTCAATCTTGAATTTCTTCCTGTCTCCCAAGGCACGGCCGTGGCATAAACACGGGCAGGCCGTGTTTTCCTCTGATCTTGCCATATTTTGTGATTTTGGCCTCCGAGTTGGTTGTAACATCCGTCTAAGTGATCTAGCTCCGCTTTCCTAGGCCAATAACCTTCTTTTCTGCACAATTGAACTCAAACCAAGTGCATTATCTGAACCAAGCAAAATGCATGCAAACGATGGGTAAAAAACACTAAAATGACTACTATGCAATGCAAAACTAACAATGAACCATATGCTATAATGAACGCATCAGTGCTGAATGCTGATATCATAGGCATGGCCAATGATAGGGACAGGCCAATGAGGGACTATGCTGTTTTTGATCCTCAAACTATGCACACTGGCATAGTAAGGCCTGACATCACTGCAGATCACTTTGAATTTAAGCCTATGATGTTCCAAATGCTGCAAACTGTGGGACAATTTGGTGGCACACCTCAAGAAGATCCTCATTTGCACTTGAAACAATTCCTTGAAGTGTGCAGTAATTTCAAAATTCCTGGAGTTACAGATGATGCTCTCAGACTTAGGCTATTCCCATATTCCTTGAAGGATAGAGCCAAGGCTTGGCTAAATTCCTTGGAGCCTAACTCTATCACTGATTGGAATGGAATGGCAGAAAAATTTCTCACCAAATATTTCCCTCCAATCAAGAATGCTAGGATGAGGAATGAAATTACATCTTTCAGGCAAAATGACGAGGAATCACTATTTGATGCTTAGGAAAGATTTAAGGAGCTGCTCAGAAAATGCCCTCACCATGGCATACCTATTTGCATTCAAATGGAAACATTTTATAATGGTCTTTCAGCAAGAACAAGAGACATGCTTGATGCCTCTTCTGGTGGTGCCCTCTTGGCACAGTCTTACAATAATGCTTATGAGAAAATTGAGACCATTGCTGCAAACAGTTATCAGTGACCCACTACCAGATTGAGTGCTGCAAAGAAGATTGCTGGAGTCCATGAAGTGAGTGAAATGACAGCCTTGTCTGCACAGGTGGCTACAATTGCAAACATGTTGAAAAATCTGAATACTGCTGGTGCCAACACAAAGACCACCCACAACACTGGCACTGCGCAGACCAGACTGCTCAAGCCAAGGCTATTTTTTGTGTGTATTGTGGAGGAGGTCATCTATATGGGGAGTGCCCTAGCAACCTCAGATTCACAATTATGTAGGGAATTTCAACAAAAACAATAATCCTTACTCCAATACCTACAACCTCTGGTGGAAAAATCACCCAAATTTTTGGAGCAACAACAAGGTCAGCCAGTAGTGCCGTAAACAAAGACCAGCCATCGCAGTGCCGTAAACAAAGACTGTTGTAGAAAACTCGTTGGAAGTCATGCTAAAGGCTTTCATGAATGAAACTAAGGCCCAGTACCAAAGTCAGGGGGCAGCAATTAAAAACTTGGAGAATCAATTGGGGCAGATTGCAACAGCTATGAACCAAAGATCAAGTGGTTCACTAGCTGCCACAACTGAACCTGCCAAGCCAGCAGCGGGAGAGCAAATAAAAGCCATATATTTGAGGAGTGATACTGAATTACCAGGTCCTTCCCAAAGGCCTGATGTTACCACTAGCCAGCCCTCAAAAGAAAAAGAAAAAGAACTTGAAGTGCCAAAAACTACAGAGCAGAATTCTGGTGCCATCCCAGCACCAATTCTGCACCTGCACCTGCTAAGAAAGCTACACCAGCAACTGCAAGCAATAGATTAATTCCTTAATTTTCACCTCCACCATTCCCTCAGAGACTTAAAAAAGCCCATCAAGACAAGCAGTTTGACAAGTTCATTGATGTACTAAAACAATTGCACATCAACATTCCATTAGTTGATGTCTTGCAACAAATGCCAAACTACACAAAGTTCATGAAGGATGTTCTAACCAAGAAGAGGAGGCTGGGAGAATTTGAGACAGTTATTATGACTCAGGAGTGTACTATGCTGATGCAAAGCAAGATTCCACAAAAGCTAAAAGATCCTGGCTATTTTACCATTCCTTGCACTATTGGTGACACTTATTGTGGGAGAGCTCTATGTGACTTAGGGTCAAGCATTAATCTAATGCATAAGTCCATTTTCCAACAGCTTGGAATTGGTAAGGCCAGGCCTACAACACTGACTCTGTAACTGGCAGACAGAAGTCTAGCCTATCCAGAAGGAAAATCGAAGATGTGCTTGTTAAAGTTGACAAATTGGTATTTCCTGCTGACTTTATTATTCTTGATTTTGAAGCTAATGCTGAGGTGCCTATTATTTTAGGTAGACCTTTCCTTACCACAGGGAAAACATTGATTGATGTGCAGAAGGGTGAACTCACTATGAGAGTCAATGATCAAGAAATCAAATTTAATGTTCTTAATGCTCTCAAGTATCCTACAGAAAATGTTGAGGAGTGTTCTTTTGTCAAAACCATTGATTCTTTGGTTCAACATCAGCTGTTGAGGGATAAAGATGTGTTAAAAGAAGAATTGACTGCCATTGACAGTGAGATCGAGCAAGAAAGGGAATCAGAAAAGAAAGAAGTTGTGAATCAATTGTGGGCTAGAAAATATGAGTTATTGAAGCTCAATGATAAGAGTTTCCAAGCCTATGTGCCTTCTGTGGAAAAACTTCCTGAATTAGAGTTGAAGTTGCTGCCTCCACACTTAAAGTATGCTCGTTTTGGAGAGGAAAACACACTTCCTGTAATCATGGCTGCTATCATTATGGTGGAGGATTGCATTCAAATTGTGAAGGATGAAAAATTTGATCCACACAAATTCAAGAAAAAGAAAAAGAAGATTAATAAGATGGGCACGGTGAAAGAAGCAATAAATACTAAAGAGGGTGCTGGGAATATTGAAACAGTAATTTCAATCACAATTGGAGGTACTACTACTGCACCTGTTTCAGCACCTGGAAATCAAGAGCAAGGAAAACATGTCTTTGTCGAGGCAAAGACTGCACCAAAGATCTCATATTGTCAAATGTTGAGGATGATTGGAGCTCTAGGCTTCAAGCAGGGATTTTCTCACCCTAATTTTTTACTGTTTTTTTAGTAGTAAATATTTAGTATGTTTGTTTGTTTTGTTGTTTGTTGAAATTTGTTTTAGTTTTCTCATAGGTTGCTTAATTTGTTGTTTTTGTGTCAACCCTTCATCTAGCATAGAATTTTTGCAGTAGGACACTGCAAGGTTTTGTGTTAGGGGGAGGGACAGTTTAGGTTTAGTGTTGTTGTTGTAGCAATGCTGTCCTATTTTGCTGTTAAAAAAAATTTGGTTGACACATAGGCTGAGCTTAATGAGGAAATTGTGCTTGATTGTGTTGGAACTTTATGCTGATTGCAAATTGATAGGAACACTGATTTTTGACACAAACCCTTAGCTTGAGAGGGAAGAATAGGTAGCCTATAAACTAGTTGATGTTGAACCCTTAGAATAGACTGAACCTTGTTGCCAAATTTGACCAATGAAGGAGGATTAGGTAAAAAGATAAGTTTGGGGGTATGCTCATTGTAAAGCCAAAAATACAAAAAAGAAAAGCCAAAAATACAAAAAAAAGAAATCTCTTTGTTGAGTAACTAGGTAACTTCATTATAATTGTTGTTATTCGCGTTAAAAAGAAAAGAGATGAAACATAGAAAAAGGCAAAAAGATTAAAAATTGAATAAGTGTGCATTATCCCATGTTTTTTTAGTTTGTTTATGTTGTTTTGCTTATCATGTAGCCCCTAGTTCCTACAATTGTAAGCCTAGTCTCCTTTGTTAGATTAGGAGGTGGAAGTTAGGAAAATTCTTGGGGGGAAAACTGAGATGAACTTGATGGATCTATACTAGCTTTTTGATTGAGCATAAGAGGTGCACACGCACACTTGAAATCAGTGGAACAAATCAAGGAAGCATGAAGCACAAAGGGGTTGCTTGACAAAGTGTTAGTCTGAAAGTGAAGCCATGTGAAAACCACTCAATAAAAATTTTGCTGTTTGAATTCACTTGTTCAGTGCTGCTGCATTTGTAACAATTTTTATGTTTTCTGCTGTTGTTCATGTGTCATTACTTGAGGACAAGCAATGGTTCAATTTTGGGGGTGTGATAACTCTTAGAAATAAGAGTTATTTATGCTTTTATGACTATGAATCATGTGAGTTTAAGAGTAATTTAGATCCTTTAATTATTAGATTTATGTAAATAATGTGATTTCCCTTGCTTGGAGCTGTTTAAGGCACTTTGGTGCTTTTGTGATCATTTTGACGTGTTTTGACATTGTGCAGGATTTTATTGAGAAATACTCAGTGCCAAGTCTAGTGCCATGGCACTACACTATGATGTTACAGCCCATGTTACTGCAGCAGTGTTTTTAATTCATTTGAGCTGAAGGAAAGGACTTTGTCCTTTAGTGCAAGGATATAGTATGTATTTCTGATGGTCCCCACCATTCTACAGTGTTTTCTCTCTCTGCTAAAGGACAAAAGCCTTTATTTTTGGGCCAAAAGGAACTAACTTTCACTGGGTTTACCATTGGACAGCCCATTTGAGCAGAGGCTATAAAAGCAAAATGACCTAATCAAGGAAAGGAGGCTGATTCAGATACATTCTGCTAGGGCAGTACTTGTCCCATTTGAGAGGAGCAGCCGCATTCTGTCTCCTTCCTTTCAAACACCATTAACTCATGCTCTTAGCTTTTTCCATGGAGAGAAGGAACCTGATCAGTGCAGAGTGAAGCAAATTCAGCGAGACGTTGCTGTTTAAGGAGTGGTTCTCAAGCTCACAAAGCTGGGAGCAACTATGTTTACTGTTTCATTCCATATCTGTAATAGTTTCCAAACTCTTACCCTGGTGCCATGGATTCTGTTTTTGGCACCAGTTTCTGTTGTTTTATTTTTAGGCTCATTATGAGCTAACTTTCTTAAGTTAGGATGAAGTGATTTTGTATTGAAACCTGGTTGGTGAACGTCTATTTGTCTTTGCCTTTGTACCTTTGTCTCATGCGATTTTATTGCTTACATATTTAACTTGAGCCTGATCAACTTTAGTTAGGTACTTGTATGTTAGATGCTGAAAGGTGATAACATGCTGATTTCATGAGGCAATATAAGGGGTATCAATTTAAAGGACACTTTAATTGATTTTGATTAAACTAGACATAGGAAATCTGTCTTGTAGGGTGTTCTTGGCCACATTAACTAGACAAGGGAGAACATAACGGGGGCTTAGACATAAGGTACCCTTTAATTAACCCTGGTGAAAGTGCTGAAAGGGACACACATTAGTGTCATGCGCCCAGGTGCTAAATGGCACTGACTTATGGCACTGAAACCAACTTGGTGGAAATATGAATGAACTGATTCCTAGCTGTCTTTATCCAAATTTTACTCAAATCACTTGCTTAATTCTATTTTGTTCAGTTATTAAAACCACAAAAACTTGATGTTATTTTCTGTTTTTATTATTTACTCACTAACTCACTTGCTATTGGAAAAACTTGTGAAAGCAATTAATCAATCCTCGTGGGAACGATCTTGATTTACTCTTTACTACTTGTTGTGATTGTGTATACTTGCACAACTGTCATTATTTAACACAACAATCACCGGCCGTACTAACCCAACCACAGGTCGCTGAGTATCGCGAGCCATTGACGCCCTACTCCCTAGACCGATCACCAGTCTTAGGGCACCGAGTAAGATAAGTTAGTTGTCCCGGGAACATATCCTGATACGCTACCATCTCCGATCACTGGTTATGGCATCCCATACTACCATATCCAATTACCGGAGTAAGGTACCGTCCCGTGCACGAGAACGGCTTTCCCGATACATAGAATGACCAAGATTGTCCACCCGAAAAACGTGGAGTGTTGGAGACTTATCCGGATGACCGAGTACACACCTTCGGACTGATCACCAGTCCTCAGGTCCCCTCAAGGTAACCGACTATCTCCAAACTACTCTGTATCATTGGTCCGATCACCAGTCCTCTAATACACCAACCTCGGATACACCGATCTGACTATCACCACTGACAAACAGGATACTGACAGTAATACTTTATTACTGTCCAGGGTTCCGCAAACCTCTACCTAGGGGGCATCACCCTTGACTCATACATCAAGCACACAAATATCATACCAAATCAACCAGCACATAAATATCAAGCGTCAAAACAGGATATCATTTACCATCATTTATCATAATTTAACAGCACATAATTTATTCTAGCGTCGCATAAGCGACTGTCTACTAGCCTCATAAATTAACCAAATAAATATAACCTATGTTGGTTGATAGGTCTATGGTGACTATCCTTAGCCACCGTACACTGCAACGCCTCTCCGGAGGCGTTGTGTAACACCCTGTTTCTGGAGTGCTACTAAGTGAACGTTCTAACAAAAGTTGACATGTTCCCGAAAGGTGAAATACTCTGCTCGTAGGGTTTTCGAGAAATGTGGTCCTATTTTTTTTTAAGAGTTCTTTGAAGAAGCAGTCAGAGCATCATAGCGACTTTTAGAAACATGGCGGAAAATAATTTAAGACACCACATAGACCACATTCATTTATTCTGTCAAATCATATATAACAACGTGTCATGAAACATGACAGAGATTTATTACAACACTGAAATAAATGACAAAAATCCTATAGCTGGTCGTCAAGTTATACTTCTTACTAGACTACTAGTAAGTTCCATAACATAACACAAGTAAAAAGCTGGACGACTATCCTTAGCTGTTCCTCTCTGCAGTTCCGAATTCTTCGCTTGTTCCACCATCTGGGTTACATTCATCAATTGAAAGAACCACTGGCAAGGGTCAACTTCTTAAAAATAAAGAGCAGATACGCCTATTCGACAACAAAATATGTAATAACACAACATATTACAGGAAATAACAAATTGTGATAATAGGCAAACAACAGTATGCACAGTTCTCAAGATGCAACTCAAGACCCTCTCATGACTCATCTCACGACTCATTTTCTCTCGACTCGACAATTTTTCCGAAAAGCAGACGCCGATCCATCCGCTGAATACCAGCCGTAGCTTTGGGATCCTCGCTCTCCCTAGGTAAGCAGCTCCAGTTCCTTAACGCTGCGACGCCTAGCTAATCCACCATAAACGAAGGGGACCTAGCACCCTCAGTTGTCCGGCTCACAGCTCAAAAACGTCTCGACGACTCGACAATGCTCTCAGACTCAATGAACTATTCGCCGCATACGATATTCAAAGAGTTATACGCAAGATTATTCGACCGCATATCAAATAATAAGAGCATGCTTAATATGAAGAAACACAATTCAACAATTTAAGCAATAAAAGCAGTTTGCATGAAGAAACGCAATTCAACAATACAAACAGCATAAGCAATTCACAGCATTATTCAACCGCATATTAAATAATTGCACAGCTCAACAACAACAGATGGCAATCAACTCATAGAATTCATCCCTCTGCAACTCGATGGAGTTCACAGAGAGGAACAAACAAGTGTGGGGGGGTTGGGGACAGCTACCAACCACTTGCAGACAAGCCCACTAAATAATCAGCATATAAAAATAAAGCGAAGGGGTACAAGACCCTCACTTCGAACCCTTAGGTTCTCAGACTTCTTCGCATAAACACTTGAAATTAAATTCTAACAATATCTAAGGTTGCCCTTACATACGGACATACAACAATAAATATAAATGTGAAGCGCCCTTACCAAAGGTCAACAGTCCACGTGCCAAAGCACGTCACAATCCTACTCAGCACGAACAATCCTTAAAGATCCTAAACAGTACACCAGAGTTTAGTACAATTCTAGTTTACCCAAACATAATTCCCTAAGTATGGTTTTATCCTAACCCCTAGGTTTTTCAACCCCAAGAATCTTTTTAAATAAAAATACACATACTTGAAATACTACACAAATTGGAAATTAACTATTTTAAAGACTAAAATCCTTTTCTTTTGTTTTTGAAACATGAAACAATACTAAAACCAAGTTCATTTCATAACAATACTTGATTAAGGCTCCACTTGGCCTTAGGATTACAAAGATCCCAATTTTCCTTATGTGTTTCATTGCCTTAAGTTCAATGCAACTTCCAAAATCCAATCAAACTCTTTCTAAATTTTTTCCAAAACTTAAACAACAATCCAACACAATTAATTTAAGTCAAAAGCATTAAAATTTTCCTTCCGAAGCTCACTAGGAGCTCTCGGCCAACACACCAAAAAATAGGGAACAATTGTAAAATTTTTAAATCAGGGAAACTACAATACACAATACCTAATTCCTTTTCCAAACTTCCCAAGTTTTCAAATCAAAACCATTACACTAAATACTTTGCTCCTATCATAGCCTTTCAAGCATCAAGGAGTCTCAAAACACAATTTTTTTCTTTGATCAAATTTAAATTAACAACAACAACAACAAATTCACGTATCAAATCATGATAACCCCAAACTAATTTAAGAATTCACATGAGCAATCACACTTTTTCCTTTTCTATAGAACCTAGGGTTCACAAAATTTAGAAGAAATATTGATCCTTTTGCTCCATGATCATAATCAAGACACAATAGAAACATTAAACAAGAAATTAGAACCAAAATCAAAAGAAACCTCACCCAAAAACTATAATAGGGCCACGGTTTTGGCCTAAAAGGAACAAGAGGAAAAGTTAGATAAAAGTCTCACAAACATTAAGCTTATCTATCACAAATAATGGGCAACAAAAGTAAGAAGTTTGGAGCTCAAAAGGGAGGGGCTGTTCTCGGCCACAGTATAAAGAGAGAAGGAGAAATGTTTTTTTTGGACTCAAGTTACCAACACCAAGTGAGCTAAAAAGAAAGAAATGGAGATATGTGGAGACGAGAGAGAAGCTACGGCTTTGGAGAAAATAAAGGAAGGAGAATGAGCTTGATTTCTCTTCACCATCACTTTGAGAAACTTGGGAAAAATGAAATAAAGAGAGGGTAAGAATTAGGTGAAGGGTTACGGCTCCCAGGAGAGGAAAGGTAAAAACAAAACTTGCCTTTTGTTCTTACTTCACCAACACATGGATAATTGGAGGAAGAAAAAAATAAAAATGGAGAAGGAGGAAATGGGGAGGCTACGGTCAGGGGAAAAAAAATGGAAATGGGCTTAGCTTTTCTTCTAGTTTACCAACACTAAATGGACAAAGAGAAAACTAGATAAAGGTATGAAGAGGGGAGGGAGCTACGGCTGATTCAAGGAGGAAGAGAAGGAAATTTTGGTCAGATTAGATGCTAGGCTTTCCTTAATCTAAGGAATGAAGCCATGCTTTGTCATAAAATTGGTATGATATTTATTTCTAATCCAATCAAAACGTGACACCTAAGCATAGGCACATACCTCCCTTACCCACTCTAGTCCAACCTTTGACTCATTAGTCAAATGAGTCTCGACGTCCTAAAAATCACGGCGTCGGCTAATCGCGTTAGCGATAGTTCGCTAGCCGATTAATCGCGTAAATTAATTTACTGGAAAATTAATTCACCGCGTGATAAATAAATTATCTATAAATTATAAAAATAATATAAAACACTCAAAACACTGTTACAACAAGTCACAATTTGATTTTTATCTAAATCGGAATTCATTTTAAATTTTAATGCGGATAAAATTTACCCGGCAATTCGAAACGCGACGAAACTTCATTAGAGTTTTTCGACGATTTTCGAACCATGAATTAATATTAAATATTAATTCTTAAATTTAATTTCATCTTGGTTTAATTCAATCAATTTCTTAGTCAACAAAAATACGCTGCACGCACACGCGTAAAAACGTAGAATAAGTATAATTGATGAATTCTCCTTAAAAGCAGCATACGTCTACGCTGTCAATTAATTCGAATTGACATCATGAATAATAATTATTTATAATAAATAAATTATTCAAAATAAGTCAAAATAATTCTACGTACTCTCAGTAAATCATTGAGGTGATCAATCTCTATGACTTATCTTAAGTATTCAGGATTTTATTGCTAAAATCACTTTTCTTAAAAATTGGGATGTTACACGTTGCTACTACCAACCCCTAGTACGGCTAAGGAACTCTACTCACACTAGCTATTCAACTACCTATTTTCCCTAGTGATTAAGGAATCTTCCTCCTAACCTGGCTTAGAAGACTGCTGTCGCCCGTGCCTCGTTGCTCTCATCGCTCTTCCTCTTCCTCGAGCTCCCTTTGTACTCCAAATGACGAAATGGATTGTTTTGCGAAATGGGAGAGAAGAGCTCTATATATAGGCACAACTTGGCTCCATCGCGACACAGCCTCTCATCGCTTCGCGACGAGGACACGTGGCATGAGATCCGCGGTGCTGATCACCGACTTAGCCACCGACCTTGATCGCGTCGCGACGGTTCCCTTTGTAGTCTTCGTCGCGTCGCGACAGTCCTGTTCTAGAAATATCCCATTTTTGCCCTTCTAGGAGATTCTAGAGTGTTCCATACTATTTTAGGGCATTCTAGGCCTTTTATGAATCATTTTTATGTCCAATTTAATTCTAACTAGGGTTTTTAATATCCTGCTGTTATCTAATTATC
Source organism: Calophaca sinica (assembly GCA_037113605.1). Classification (NCBI taxonomy): domain Eukaryota; kingdom Viridiplantae; phylum Streptophyta; class Magnoliopsida; order Fabales; family Fabaceae; genus Calophaca; species Calophaca sinica. The sequence continues at coordinate 64,883,244 of CM073736.1, forward strand.
ATTAATAATTATTTAAGACTTATTTAAAAATCAGGATGTCACACGTGGGATACGCTCAAGCGCGCCCGGAGCGCGTGAGCTTCTGCCAAGCGCACGCTAAGCAAATTCCTTTTTACCTTAATTCCCTATTTAAGCTCATTTGTGCCACTAAATCCGTTTCTTTCCATTCTTCTTCCTAATTCACGACCAGAGGGGTGCCTCGAACCAAAAACCTCTATTGTTATACTTTTCGAGCTTTGTGATCATCATCCAAAGCAATCTCAATCATCGGTTCATCAATCCGGCGGTGTAAACTCGTCTGTTACCGTTCGGGCTTAGTAGGGCTTATCTCCGATCGTCGTTTCGTCGAGGTAAATCCTAAACCCATCACTATTCATCTAAGGTTTTATATTGTCCTTCTTGATTCTTGGATTGATTCTAGTTCTTAGCCCTAATCAGACTATGTTTTGGGCCCCGGTCTGATCGTACGGGTACCGAACGAGCTAGGGTTTTGCCGGAACTCCTAGGGGAGATTCCATGGATCACGAGACAGAGAGCAAGGCCTCTGCTCTCCATGTTCCAATTCTGTTTTCGTGATTCCTTTGTTGGTTTGGATTGTCCTTTATTATCTGTTCTTCGTATTTTAGGGTTTTGGCGATACTACGAGTACCGGTTGATCGTAAAAGCTTGTCAGGAGTTAGTTTTGGGTAAGTGTTGACCTCTGGAACTTGTGTCTAGCCCCTGGATGTGACATCCTTTGTTCTTTAGTAAATTTTTTTAGTTGCCCTAATTCTAATCTGAGTGCGTTTTTGTGTTTCCGGTTAACTGTGGGTCGTTCTGGCGTGCTCGGTGACCTTGTTTGGTAACTCTGGACTTCTTTATTGTTGTTGGCTGAACCTGAGCATAGTGTGGGATGTTGGGGTGTGGTTCTTGAGTTCTTTGGTGTGTCTCAGTATCCAGTTGTGTTCCCAAATTCTCTGAATACCAGGTGGGAGAAAGAATGCACTTTCATTGGGTTTTGTATAGTAGAAATGATTGTTTCGCATGTGTAGAGTGACCTAAGCCCTACTAGGGGATGATGCCAGTAACACCTAAGGATAGGGGTTACGGTATGCCACATCAAAGGATAGGCGTGGTAGACCCTTCAACCAACTTAGGATTATTTTATGATAATATGTTTAACTGTAAGTTATGATATATGTTGTTTATGTGATTAGTAACATGCTTAGGGTAACATGATTGAATGTGTATTATGTGGAATAGGTGTTGTACGTTGCCTTAGCATGCTATACGCCTAAGTATAATTTCTAACATGCAATAATATGATTAAAAGGGTATTTTTGGGAATGTGTGCATAACATGATGTGAGGCATATGATTATGAGGTGTTATATGCATGCATATGATATTGCATTAGTAACCACTCCATTCTTGACGGGTATGTGATGTGGAGAGAATCCCTAACGGGAATGGGGGATATCTCGCTTCGCAGGTTAGATCCACTCTGTTCCCTATCAGAAAAGGGGAAACGGACGTCCCTAACGGAAAAGGGGGAGGAGGATTCCTATCGGAAAAGGGGAATACCTCGTGGACTAGGCTAGTGTCGCCCCGTGCTCTATCGGAAAAGGGAGACGGGAGTCCCTAATGGGAAAGGGGGACGACAACCCTAACGGAAAGGGGGATTCGCCAATAAGTATTCCTAACGGAAACGGGGAGTACAGTGACAATAGTAAATAAAAGATGCCATGGTGCACAATACATTAAGAGACATGGGGTAAGTGAAAGAGGGTAGTTAGATCTTATCTGTTATATATGTGATTATCTGTTTGATTGTCTAACACTCATTCTACTTATGCATTTCCCGCTTTTTGATGGATGTGTTGCTCTCATCTCCCTGTGTTTGTATGTTTATCTGTATATGTATTATTGCTATGTTAGACTTTGTTGAGGAGGACGATGCAGCTGTAGTAGCATTCGATGGAGCAGTTCATGCTGATGCACCCGTCGATGCTCCTACCCCCACGGATCCCCGTATGGGGTGACTTTGAGATTCAGTATCATGATTTCAAAGGCATGGGGTAGGAGATTGACCATGTGCGTCAGGCAGTGATCTACACTAGTACCATCTCCATCTACTTCAGGATTCCAGGTTTTCTTATAGCCTGCTTCTCGGGAGATTTTCGGATTTGTCAGAGGCTTCCTTTTCAGCAGATGTGGCAGGCGCCAAGGTTTCCACCAGGTTTTGGCTATGGAGGTTATCCACCAATGCCTCCTCAATCGATGCCAATGCAACCCGATAGCCATCACAGTGAGTCTAGCATCCATGGGAGACAGAGACGTGGGAGATGAGTGACATCTGGTCCCTCTCGCCACATGACAGCTCATGATTATCGAAGGTTGTGTCAGAGGCGGGTGGGGTCTCAGAGTGGGAGCTCTCAGTTTCCCCCTCGCTGAGGTGTTTGGTTGTGGTTGGCCAGGAGTCTTGTTGTTTATGTTTTGTTTTTGTTGTTTTGCTTAGTTGAGGCAACAGGTTAGCCTCACAGGTTTACTTTTGGGATGATTGTATCTTTATCTCACACACTACGCTTATGCACTCTGATGTTATGTACCTATCTATATATTTGCATGCGAGACACGTAGTTTACTTCATCGTAGTGCGTCGTAGTCTTATTTATGTTTTTGTTTTAATTCCTTTGTATTTTTATCCATGCTAATTACGCGAGTTAGGCTAATTATTAGAATAAAGCATGAATAGGACTGCGGGGTGTTACATCTATTGTGGTAGTGTGATATGGGGTGTATCTAACTATATATTGAGTCAACTTTTGCTTGTACTTGTACTACATTTTCAGATGTCTTTCCTTCAGTTATATTTGCATTCCAAAACTTGTATTCGCCTTTGTGCGAGACTTATATGTATTGATGTCAGTTCTAGTTTTAAGTTGTTACATTTACCTTTACGTACTTATTATTCGAAAAGGTTTTTTTTTTAAAAAAATACTCGCATTTTTCTATTTCAAAGTGAAAAGAGATTGTTGTAACCGAAAGCAAAACAAACATTATTTTAATTCTGCATTTAGTTGGGTTGGAAATGTAGCGCCCAAAGTTGGGGTGTTACATTAGTGGTATCAGAGCTGGTTGAGTCTTTTAGGATTTGTTGGGTTTAGGTCTATTGTGTTTTGTTGAGTGACTCTGTGTTTGTTTGTCTGAATGGTTTCTTGATGAAACATTGTGTGATATTGTTTGAATTGTTTCATTATTGAAGCAATGTGTGTTGACACACCAAAAATTGTTTTCCATTGGGTTCTGACTGGTTTGACTTGAAGGACACAATGTCTCGTAGGCAAGGAAATGTGGACTCACAGTCAGACACAGGAAACAACAACATGGATCGAGTTGTCCAAGTTATGGTGGACATGGCAACGGCTGTTGCACAGCAAACTGCCGCGAAGACTCAGAAGGACTTACAGAAGCAACAGAGGGCAGAGCAAGCTACCGAGGCAAGAGGCTTAGTGGATTTTTGGAGACACGATCCCCCCGAAATTCCACGAAGTTCTACGCTGCCCAGAAGGGACAAAGGTCGTGTATGCAAGCTATCTGTTACTCGGTGACGACGAGTATTGGTAGAGAGGAACCCGTCAGATGATTGAGACGGCCAACCAGGAAGTTACTTGGGATAGATTCCGTGCCAAGTTCCTTGATAAGTACTTTCCCAGGAGCGCAAGGACTGAAAAAAGAGCAAGAGTTTTTGCGTCTGCGTCAAGGGAACATGACAGTAGGAGAATAAGCGGCGAAGTTCGAGTTGCTGGCTAAGTACTTTCATTTCTTTCGGGAGAATGCTGATGAGGAATGGCTGAGTGAAAGATTTGAAAGGGGTTTGAGGTATGAGATTAAGGAGTCTGTCCTGCTAGTTGAGAAGTGTAGGAAGGTAGAGACCCTTGGGAATGCAGGGGGCCTATTATAGCCTAACACCAGAACCAGGGAAATAAAGACAGGGGGAAGCAACTCCAAAAGAAACCGTATTCCAAACCCCAGGGGAATACCCAGAATAATTACCATCCAGTAGCACAAGCTTTCGGGAGTGGAGGCGGAAACAATCAAGAGCGAAGGGGTCCAGTACCGAGTTTTTGCTCGAAACAAGGGGTCCAGTTTTTCCTTTGCGAATTCAGTGGTAGACATTGCGATAACTTTGACTTGGGTTGATATGTATCCATGGCCCGTTTTGTAATTGCTCATTAGAGTTGGGCTAGCCAAGCTTGATCAATACCATGAAATTCTTTAACTAAGAGAAAGTCTAATCCCCACATTCTTCACCATATTCCTCATTTTATCGCTCTTATTATCTCTATTGTCCAAAAACATTTTCACCTTATTAGAAGAGAATGCTGCACTTTAAACCGTGCATGTTTATTTAGAAGTTTTATACAAAAAAGAATTACTTTTTTTTAATAGAAAAATAGAGAATTAATTTTAAAAAGTTAAAATCTGTCTGTAAAAAGAGAAAAGAGGACATGTACTGTCACTGTAAACCAGTTTTATACTAACATCCAATGAAAACTCATCATTGTGTAGTTATTTTTAAAATGCAGTTTCAAAGTAGGGTGATGTGGCAATATGATGAACTCTTATTAGAAGTCTTTTACACCGACAGTGCATCTCCATTAAACTCATAAAACAAAAACAAACTTCAAAATAAAATAATTTTAAAATGCCCTAAGTTTAGGAATCTAAAAGCGGAATCATTACTTGCTCGAACTTCATTTCTACTCCCTCTGTCTCATATTATTTGTCATGTTTGGAATATTTGTTTGTCTCAAATTATTTGTCACTTTATAATATCGAGAGAATATTAATTATATTTTTCCAACAAAACCCTTATATATTTATATCTCAACTACTCTATATTAATTGACTATTTCACTTAACTCCAATTACAATAAAGGTATTTTAGTCAAAATTAATTATTTTACCTTAGAAACGTGTGCAATCAATAATTTTCTTAAAATTTATATATAACCTTAAATGATAAATAATTTGAGACTGATGGAGTATTTTTTTTCTCGCCGAATGATCAGTGCATTTTAATGCACTATTTATAGCTTTGCATTTAGTGTTTTTAGTTGTGTTCTGTACCTAATATCTAAGTCTTAGCACATTTCTAGACTTTGGGTCTTAATTGAGCAGTATAATAATTTATTGATTAACTTTTTGTGTTTACTGCATATTGACCCCTGTCTACTCTGCAGGCCATAACTTTGGCTACAGTTATCCGATTGAGGCGTGCGAGCATGCGTTGGAAAGCTAAGGAACAGAGCTACAATTCTTCTGTTGGGCTCGAAACCCAATTCGGTTGTCTTCATTGTCAAAACTGCGAATTACGGATGCAGTAAAATGTAAAACGGGTTTTGGGCCTAATTTTAGTCGTTTATCGGGCTTTTATCTTATAACTCGTTTAGGGAATTAGGTTTTCGTGAAGCTGAGACTATTAGATAGAGGATCAGCCGTTTTCTTTCTTTATCTTACGTTTTATTATTCACTTGCGTACCCTAGCCTCCATGGAAGCCTAAGTTCCTAAGTTGATTCATCGGTGAAAGGTTGTCGTTACAGATTTTGAGGTTCGGTGCTTAATGTTTAATACAATTTCGTTTTTATTTTTTCAATTCCATCTCTATCAATTTCAAATTTGGTTTAAATGTTTGCAATCTATCCAATTCGTTTTCTGCTTAGTTAATTGTTCTGTCTTCATTGCAAAAACGCGATTCAGTTGTGTATGAACGCTTGATTGTATACATCTGTTTCGTAACTGTTAATATTTCGAGTTGCTTGACTGCTTAAGATTAATTGATTCGAGTAGAAATTGATAGAGGGTTGATTAGAATTCTGTTATGATATTGGTTGCGTTTTAACGGCGCTTGTCCACTCCCGTGACCGATTGAACCCGCTGTTTTGACTTGCTTTCGAAGCGGTGTGGTCGTATAAACCGATTAACGCTTATTTAGTTAGTTTATGTCAACGGAATTCTAATTAATCAATTGTTGTTATTTAGAACCTGTGATAAATCCAAGACGTGCACCCGGAAATCGGTGAATCAATTGTCTCTATAGTCTGATAATTCTCTCAACAGAAACTGTTTTCACAAAACCCCCCTTTTTCGTTATTGTCAATTTTCTTATTTCCTGAATTTGGTAATTTTGGTGTTAGAGGTCTTCGTGAGACGACCAAGGTCTCTTACCTTATTACTATATTTACTGATTAATTATTTTGACCCGCGTACGACCGCTGATCACCGAAACAAAATGATAATTGCCTCCTCATCAAAAAGCACATTATTTTCGTTTATAATTTTTTTTTCCAATCCTCTCCACACTCTACCACGAGTTAAGCACATATACAGTGCTATCGTAGCATCTAACATTCTATCCTACGAATACTGTACATACATAGTACCATGCACCCAATCATCACCATCATCCAAAACCAACCCTGTTTAACGTCACCGTATATCATCTAAAAACACAATAACGTCACGCTTTATCCACGTATACACATTTCCCTCACACTCGCGTGTCCTCTTCTGTCTTTTCCACAGTCCCCCAACAGCAGCGAGCCACACTCACGTGGCACAGCCCTCCACGGCCATACCATGCACCCTCACCGGAAAAACCCTAACTAGGAATCGTTGAACAACGACGACGGAGAATGGCGAAAGAGATCATACGGTGCCCACAAGCTATCCAACGGACACGGCTTCTTCGAATCGATTCTCAGCCAAGGCTTCCCCTTCCCACTCCAATGCAAAAGGCTCACCGGACCAGGGTGCAGGTCACGGCACAGCCCTTCCACGTTGTCACCACCAAGCCCGTGCTGGTTCCACCGGTGCTCCACTTTTTCAACGTCGCCAGCGAACACCAGAAGAAACGGCGGCAGAGATCCGAGCTCGTAGATCCGGCTCCGCTTCTGGATCCGCATCCAGTTCTCAAGCTTCTCCGTGTAACGCCCCTCGCGCCATTTCCACAAATCAATTACCATCACACCAGTGTTAAAGTAGCACGCGCCGCGTCCCTTAAACGACGCCGCATAGGCCGGGTTCGACCAGAACCGGTGCGTGAAGTAGTTAGTGAAGTTCGCGTGACAGTACTCAGGCGCACCAAGCACGTGATCCTTTAGGTCGATGCTCCACAGCTTCGCCACATCATCGACGACGATAAGGTCGGAGTCGAAGTAAATGAGTCGCCGGACGGTCGCCGGAACTAAATCGGCGAGGTACATCCGCGCGTAGTTGAGCGGCTGATCGAGCGCGCGGCGAATGGAGTACGAGATCTTACCCCTCACGAGATTCGAATCGAAGTGGTAGATGTGGAAGTTCAGGTACGGGAACGTGGAGCCGATTATGCGCCGGAGCTCTTGCCGCCGGCGGTGCGTGGTGACCACGAAGTGGAAGACAACGTTCTCCGGACAGGAGGCGTGTTGCAGGACGGAGAACACGCCGGCGATGGAGCCGCGGAGGTAGGTCGCGTCCAGCGTCATGGTGATGTGTATAGCGGACGCCGCGCGTGGCGGACATTCCCTGCCGTTGCGGAATGCCGGCGCTTCACGGAACGCCTGGAGTTCGCCGGTGCTCGATGCCGCCGGAAAACACGCCGCGGCGGCGAAGAGGAAAAACGCTAGTGTCAGAGTGGGTGTTGGTGGCATGTCGATGGAGCTAAAAAAGGGAGAAGGGCAGAACGGAAGAAAGAAGGAAAAAAGTAGTTTTTCCGAAGGTTATAGGGTAGCTTTGGTATTTTGGTTTGATTTAGTTGGGTGTGGGCCTGGAATGGGAACAGCACGGTAGGAAGCCAGGCTGGAAAGAATAAACACGCGTCTCTAGGATTTGGTTTCGAAATTCGCGCTTTGTTATCGTTACGTGAAGCTGTCTTGTGCTTTGGGAGCGATACGGTGTGATCTACTAAGGTCGATGAAATGAACGGCTATGATTTTATTATGGCGTTGTGATTGAGATTGAAGATTAGAATGTGGGTGAGGGCAACGGCGTGCGGTGGGGTTTGTCTGCACCTGATTATCGCGATTCACGTCTGAATCTCTCGGTTATTGACAGAATTGTGGCAATAAGCCAATAACAATATCAATTGTAATAAATGTAATAAATTAATTAATTGATTGTGATATGTCGTTTAATCACCGCGCGAGGCACGGTTATCTTCACCATAAAAGTTGGTAAAAAATACCAAAATTAACGGTATAATAGTTTCTTAGACACTTTATGTTTTATGTTAGCTATTGTGATACAACTTCAATTAAAAATAATAAATAAATTATAAATATATTTTCTTTCAATAGTTTGCTTATTTTATACGTGTATAAATTTCAGCATTCTGTAAATATTACATCAAATCTTGACATTTATCAAATCATTACTATCTCAGTCTAAAAAAATCAAATCATTATTATCAATCATAATATTCGTAATAAATTCAAATTTTTTTTAATTTCAAATTTTATATAAGATTATTTTATTTATGGAGCATAGTCTCGTATGTTTTCTTTCTACTCAATCATTTATGTATTATTTTCTTTCTTCACACGCTTTCTTCTTTTTCTTCCTCCTCTCTTCTATCTCGACTCTTCAAATCTTTTTTCTCTAACATGTTTTTTCATTATTTTTGTTCTCTATTTTTAACTCTTCTTCTCTCATTATTCTAACTCATTCTTAATTTTTTTTTTATTTCAAGTATTTTCTTTCTTTTGAGAATATAAGTGACAAGGTATATGCTTTCAAAAAATTTAGGCTTAAATAGCATTTTGGTCCCTCAATTTATTTTTGAAGTTCAAGTCCTTTAACTATTTTTTAGGCATAATAAGTCCTTTAAGTTTTTAAGTTGGGTCAAATAGGTCCTTTTCGGCCTCAAGTTTTTAAGTTGGGCAAAATAGGTCCCTTAAGTTTTTAAGTTGAGTCAAATAGGTCCTTTAAGTTTTCAAATTGGGCCAAATATGTCCTTCAAGATTTTAAGTAGGGCCAAATGAGTCATTGTCACCTAAGACCTATTTGACCCAACTAAAAAACTTAAAAGACCTATTTGGCCTAACTTAAAAACTTAAGGGACCTATTTGGCCCAACATAAAAACTTAAGGCCGAAAAGGACCTATTTGATCCAACTTAAAAACTTAAAGGACTTATTTGGCCCAAAAAATAGTTAAAGGACCAAATTAAATCTCAAAAATAAGTTAAGGGACCAAAATGGTATTTAAGCAAAAAATTTAACTCTATTATATGGTGTGACGCGTTTGCTTCTTTAGACATGTACAAATCCGTCTTTCTATCTATTTGTTATAAACATATTGCTCTAAAAACTGAAAGTATTCGCCTTTATATGCCTTCTTCACGCCTCTTCCTTTGTGATTATCTCTCATCTTTTCTCTCATGCATATGATGGATAATGTTGCAACCTCTAGGTTTTCTCTTTCTTTTTCTCTTTTTGTAAATTGCATCTCTAAAATGTTTTAATTTTTTCAAGTCGATAAGGGTGTTGTGGCGTTAGAGATAAGTGCTAATGGTTTTATTATCTTTTTTGTATATACCAATGGTTTTATTATTAGTTCATAGTTTCGGTTATTGGAGGATGAAATTAAAATGAAGGTTATACCATTTGGGAGTTTATCCCTCCTAATCTTTTCACCAAAATTGAGGGTATAATAGTCTATTAGATACTTTAAACTTTGATGAGAAAAGTAAATTCCGTCTAAATATTTGCAGTTAATATACTTCTTATTGTTATTATGTCAGTTATTATTATACCATCTCAATTAAAAATAATAAACAAATCATAAATATACTTTCTTTCAATAACTTGCATATTTTATATGTGTGTAAATTTCAGCATTCTATAAATATCACATCAAATCTTGATATTTATCAAATAATTACTATCTCAGTCTAAAAAAAATGAAATCATTATTATCAATTATAATATTCATATTAAATTCAAATTTTTTAATTTCAAATTTTATATAAGGTTAATTTATTTATGAAGCATATTCATATTTGTTCTCTATTCACTCAGTAATTTTCTTTAGAAAGGCCCGCTTTTCTTTAGTCTATCATATGGGGGGATTTAATTTTCCAATCAATTTTCATGTCTAAATAAATTTTCTCATTTTTTTAATTGATTTTGGATTTCGTATTTGAAAAATATATGGACTAATTCAATTTCTTGCTTAAAATTATTGTATTATTTTACATTATTATTTATATTACTATTTTGTGGTAATCATAATTAGACTATTTCACTTAACATAATTAGTCTATCAATCATCATTACTGATTAATAATAATCAATAATAATATATTTTCCATTTCACATCTTCTTTTTACGGGTCATTTCATATCAATTATGTTATAATCATGTTGACATATCATATGATTAATTCCTTTAAACATGCATATTTGATGGGCATGTGTCATATTGTCCACCTAATCAACATCAAATACAAAAAATGTTAATTAATAACCATAGGTCCATAACAAATGTCAATTAGCATTGCCACGATGACTAACTGGTTTTATTCTATTATTTAATCTAAAAAACTTTATTTGCAGGGTGATTTCAATAGATATCGGTCAAAATATAATTTTTTCACCTATCAAGTATGAGACTACTTGGAAAATATATTAGGAAATATATGATATTAATAGAAAAAATATAAACAAATTATGAAAAGTAAATCATATATTTTTTATGGGATAAAAAGTAAATCAGATTGGTGACAAATATATAAGAAATATTGTATTTTATAAATCTATATTCCAAGTCCAAATCAACCTCTGTAGCTGCTTTTATTTGAACCACAACGGATAACTTTTTTTTAACGGTAGTCTCTATTTCTACTCCATACGATGCTCTTAGATATTTCTTAACTAAGTTGTCTAATTACTTCAACAACAACAAAAACTAAGTTGCCTAATGGGTTGTTGTATAATGGGTTGCCTAAAGTAAGTAGTTGTTAATTGAATACAAAAATCTGATAATTTTATTTTCTGGGTTTTAAATTAAAGTTTTTACTTTTCAAAAATTATTTTGTATAAATACAAAATAAAGTTCCCCACGGTTAAATATGTTTTTAGTTCCTATAATTATCTTGAATTTTGTTTGTGGTCCATGTACCCACTTTTTAGTCCCTACAAATTACAAGGACTAAAAACATATCTATCCCTTAAATTTTTCACATGATACACAGGTCAACACACTAAAATATATAAATAGACTATACATAACAACCTATTTATATAAGTGGTCATATAACAATATATTATTTTTAATATTTTTTGCTTCAATGATAACAAAAATAATGAATTGTTAATAATTTTATTTTGTCATCATTTCTATATTTTAAATATAAATTATTTATTAAAATAATAAAAAATATTATCTCACAAACATAATTTGTACCGTGCATCGCACAGGTATACGCACTAGTTATTATTAAGTGGCGTCGAATTGAACATAAATAAATTTTCAGATTGTTTTCAAAAAAAAAAAGAGGAAGCGAAGGTTTTGGCATTTGTTCCAATTTGACCGTTGTTTTATTGACACGCCGTAAATTATTACGTGACTGATACAAACGAAAATTGGGATAAATTGAAGGACAAAACTTAAGTAAGAATCATGAGGTGTTAGTGTTGTTTCTCTCATAAAATAGATAAATATTTTCTCTCTCTATCCCTTCTCACTATCTCTAACCTCACCAATATCAAAATATTTTTTATCCTATTTTGTGAATCCCATTTCTATTCTTAAATCGCAAATGGAATGCTAAATTGTTTAATCTTTTAAACCTGTTCCACAAATTCATCAAACTAATCTCAAAACTACATTTTTTATGAAAGGCTTAATTATACTTTTCGTCTCTCAGGTATCACGATTGTGTAATTTTAGTCTCTCATGTTCTAGTTGAGAGAATTGAGTCCGCAAGGTATCACAATTATGCGATTTTGGTCCCCAAGGTTCTAATTAAGCAAATTAAGTCCTCTAGGTATCGCAATCGTGCGATTTTGGTCCCTTTATTCAACTGTCATTCAATTTATAATTGAAAATATTGTAAAGGTTTTTAAATTTTTAAGCCAATTAACATGGCTCCTAGACTAAATTATGTGCTAAGTCACACTCATGTGACACATCGGCATTTTTTAGTAGAAATTAAATGGCAAGAGGGATCAAATTTGCACTATTGCAATAATGGAGGACCTAATTAGCACAATTGGAATCTGAGGGGCCAAAATTGCACAATCGTAATACTTGAAGGACTCAATTCGCGCAATTGAAACTTGAGAGACCAAAATCGCACAATCGTGAGGGACCAAAAATGCAATTAAGCCTTTATGAAACAAACAAATTCCAACACCTGATACATAAGAATTACAGAACATAGCAAAAAATGTATGAAGGAGCAGAGTAAGCGTTGGTGTTGGAATCAAGTGGATTTAGAAACAATGACCCTTAATTGTTTTGATGATAACAAATAATGAAAAGAACAATTTATCCTCTGATGTGTTTGTTAGTGTGCAGAACTTAGTGAGTAAGTCACTATTCATCAGATGGAACTGTCTCAAAAAGTTGTACCTCTGTGCACATTTCACCCTCTGGTCCATTCCTCTGCGTCTGGCATTGATCATCTGGTAAGTGCTGATGACATCAGTGTCTTATAACCTCACTCTGATGACCATGCTCTGGTAGTCAATGCTATGGTAAGAAGCTTTGGTAGTCAGCCCTCTGGTAGACCATGCTCTGGTAAGACCAAGCTCTGGTAAGACTATACTGTTGGAATCCTGCGTTTGGTACTACAAGACTTTGGTAAATGAAAGGCCAAGAAAAACTACGCTGAAGAACTTGCCTCTAGTCCAAGCTTACTCTGGTAAGCAGAGTATCTCAGTAACAAGCATTATCTGGTAAAAGATGCCTCCGGTTGGAAACCAGACTGAGTGAAGCATTAAAGGATATTTCATGCATTAAAGAAACTTCATTGATGATCTTCTAGTGTACCAGGAATCAAAGGCCATAGAGAATGTCAACGGATATAATAATCAAATATGTCTTGCTCTGAAAGTGTCTCAAATTCAAAAATGATCACAAGAGGACAAAAACTGCTTTTGACAACTGTGTCAGTGTACGGACTGTAAAGTGAAAGTGACATGACTCATTAAAAGCCACAAAAAGTGGATCTCAAGTTTTGTCCATTGGTGAAAGACTCGTTAGGTCACATTGGCACTATTTGGAACCCTAACTATATATATACCTTGCTCAGTTCACTGAATAAGCAAAACGATTCTATTACAACAAAAACTAAGACAGTGAGCAACCAAGAAATTATTCCAAGTCTCTGACCAAGTGAACATAACTTAATTGTTTTATTCTTTCTTCAAGAAAGTTATTTTCTGTGCTTAAGATTTCATTGTAAATCCTCTCTGCTGAGAGTAACTGTTATTGTTTCAAAGTATTTTTAAACTCTTGTATTTAGCCCTGTAGCGGCTGTATTCCTTAGAGGCTCGACTGTACTAAGTCGTTCTAAGAAATTGAGAGTATAGCCAGTTTGGCAGTAGTATACTCTTGAGTGTAATCAGTTGATTATAGTGGAGAAATAAAGGGACTAGATGTAGCTATCAGGTGATAGTGAACTAGTATAAATTACTGTGTTCTGCTCTTTCTCTTCTCTTTACTTATTCTCTTTGTTATTTTTATTAAAGAGTTATTTTGAAAAGGTTTTAAAAAACACATAAGTATTTCAAAAAGATTTCTAAAACCCAATTCAAACCCCCCTTCTTGTGTTTTTGTCACGTTAAATTGGTACCAGAGCTCGGTCTCTTGGTTGAGCACTTAACCGTGTGAGAGGAAAAGATCTTATACTTTATCTATGGCAAACAACGAAGCTAGTGGTCACGTTAACCGTCCTCCTTTGTTCACTGGAACAAACTATGACTACTGGAATGATAAAGTTAAAACCTTCTTTGAGTCACAATAACTCGAACTTTGGAATATGGTTGAAAAATCATATACTGAGCCTGTTGATTCCAAGAAATACCCCATTCCTAGGGATAAGTAAGAACCTAAGCAAAAGAAAGCTTATCAACTGAATCAGAAAGCATGATATTTCCTTATATGTGCTATTTCTGAAAAAGAGTATGAGAAGTGTGGCTAGACTGCCACTGCTAAAGATATTTGGGACTCATTGGCTTTGTCCTATAAGGGTACTGTCCAAGTAAGAGAAACAAAGGCTAACATTCTTGTTAGACAATATAAACTCTTCAAGATGGAAGAAGGAGAAAATATTGAAACAATGTTTGGGAGATTTCAAACATTGGTTCACGGTCTAAAATTTCTCAATAAAAGCTACACTACTGCTGATCACGTGAAGATGATATTAAGAAGCCTTCCAGACAATGGAGACCTAAGGTCACGGCTATTCAAGAAGCCAAGGACCTAAACAGACTACGTCTAGAAGATCTTCTTAGTTCCTTGAGAGCTCATGAGCTTGAGCTAAATGAAGAAAAACCTCCAAAGAAATCAAAGTCTATAGCTTTGAAAGCCAGTAATAAAGCTTCCACTACCAAGGCTCTGCAAGCTGAACTAGAAACAGACGAACAATTGTCTAGTGAGAGTGGTGATGGAACAGACGATGAACTTTCCTTTATTTCAAGGAAGAATCAACGTATGTGGAAGAAGAAGGGAAGGTTCAGGAAGCAATTCCAGAAGAAGGATACAAGGGAAAAGAAGGGTTACAAAGATAAGAGCCAAGTGGTTTGCTACGAGTGCTAGAAGCTAGGACATTTCAAGTCTGAATGTCCACAACTTGAAAAAGAGAAACCAAAAAGAAGTGGTTTCAAAGGCAAGAAGAAGAGTCTCATGGCAACATGGGATGACTTTGATTCATCATCGTCTGATGATGATGAGGAACACGCAAACATGGCTCTGATGGCTACCATAGGATCAGACAGTGAAGAAGAGGTAAATTTTAACTCATCCTCTGATATTCAAAAAGCTTTTGATGAACTCTTAGATGAGTCTTATAAGCTCTCCATTGAGTATAAAGCGTTGAAAATAAAATTTTCAAAACTTTTAAAAGAATTTTTAACACTCAACGAAGAGAATAAGAAACTCAAAGTTAAAAATCACCGTCTGGTGAATGCCAGCTCTAAGAATGAAGCAAAACCTGAATGCAACTCTTCAAAATATGAAGAGAGATTTCAAAAGTTTCTTGCTGAGTGTATGACACGCAGCAAACAGGCATCTATGATTTAGGATGTCAGCCAAAATGGCAAAAAGGGTCTTGGTTACAAACTAGAGGAACCCACTTTTCAAAACACCAATCTGAAGTCTAATTAGACCAACGATCATAGTGACTGTCTGCTATGTACCTATTGTAATGGGAAAGGTCACATAAGAAGTACTTGCTATGTTTTGAAAAATAAGAAGGACAAGTTTCTTTCTAGAACTAACAAGAGAGGACCCAAAAAGATTTGGGTACCTAAGGATAAGATTATCTATGTTGCAGATTTGCTTAGCAACAGAGTTGAAACACCTGTCTTGGTACTTGGACAGTGGGTGCTCACGTCACATGACGGGAGAAAGGCGTATGTTCCAAGAGCTTCAATATAAAGAGAGTGGAACAGTTGGTTTCGGTGGAAACCAGAAAGGTAAAATCATTGGCATTGGAAGGATTGGTGAGAAATTTCTACCTTCTATTGATAATGTTTTACTTGTTGATGGCCTTAAGCATAATCTACTTAGCATAAGTCAATTATGTGATAGTGGTTATGATGTTGGCTTTAGTGATAATGCCTGTGTAGTCAAAAACAAGAAAAATGGCTCTATTTTCTTTACAGCAAAGAGGAAAAATAATATTTTTAAATGTCAAGTGCTTTTTGTCACTTAATGAAGAACAATGGACTTGGCACAAGAGATTAGGTCATGCCAGCTTGAGGTTAATCTCAAAGCTTAACAAGAAGGAACTTGTTAAAGGCTTACCAAACCTTAAGTATCAGTCAGATGCTCTTTGTGAAGCATGTTAAAAAGGGAAACAAACAAAATCTTTATTTTTATCTAAAAATGTTGTTTCCACTTTAAGGCCTTTTGAACTTTTACATTTAGATTTATTTGGCCCAACTAGAACGTCCTCTTTATTTGGTAAGAAATATGGTCTTGTTATTGTTGATGATTATACCAGATGGATATGGGTAAAATTCCTTCCACACAAGGATGAGTCCTTTAAGATGTTTTCTGTCTTCTGCAAACAAGTGCAAAATGAAAAAAGTTTTCGTATTACAACCAGTAGAAGTGATCATGGTGGTGAATTTGAAAATGAACTATTTCAAAACTTTTGTGAAGAACATGTCATTTCTCATAATTTTTCTTCTCCTAGAACACCATAACAAAATTGTGTTGTAGAAAGGAAAAATAGATTTCTTCAATAGATGACCAGAACCATGATTCATGAAATTAATATTGCAAAGCACTTATGGGCAGAAGTAGTAAACACTGCATGCTATATTCAAAATAGAATCTATATTAGACTTATCTTGAATAAGACTCTATATGAATTGTGGAAAGAAAGAAAAACCCAAAATTTCTTATTTTCATCAATTTGGGTGTAACTGCTTTGTTCTCAATACAAAGGACAGTCTTGGTAAATTTGATTCTAAAGCACAAAAGGTATCGTTTTGGGATATTCTGAACGCTCTAAAGCCTACAGAGTATACAACAAAGAAACTCTAATTGTTGATGAATCAATGCATGTAAGGTTTGATGATCAGAAGCTTGACACTGAAATGTCAGATCCAGATGAGATCTTTGTAGATATGCAGATAAGTAAAGAAACAGATGCTGATGTGTCTGGTGGTGACTCTGATGTTGCCTTTGGTCTTGCGTCTGGTGACTAGACTCAAGCTGAGTCAATAAGAGATTGGAAGTTCAAGACTCATCACCCAAAGAACCAGATCATTGGTGAACTAAGTGACAGAGTCAGAACCAGATCATCTCTCAAAGAACACTCAGATCTTGCACTATTGTCAGAGATTGAACCAAAGACAATTGATAAAGCACTGACAGACGATGAATGGATACTTGCTATGCAAGAGGAGCCAAATCAGTTCCAGAAGAATGATGTGTGGAAGTTAGTACCTCCTCTAGAGGATAAGCAAGCCATTGGAACCAAGTGGGTTTTCAGCAACAAACTTAATGAAGATGGTAAAGTGGTAAGAAACAAAGCAAGGTTAGTTGCTAAAGGATATTCACAAGAGGAAGGTATTGACTATACTGAGACCTTTGCACCTGTAGCTAAACTAGAAGCAATTAGAATTTTATTATCATTTGCTACACATCATGGCGTTACTTTATATCAGATGAATGTAAAGAGCGCATTTTTAAATGGTTTCATAAGTGAGGAAGTATTTGTAAAACAACCACCTGGTTTTGAAGATGTTGCCTTTCCAGAGCATGTCTTCAAACTTAAAAAGGCTCTATACGGTCTTAAACAAGCTCCAAGAGCTTGGTATGATAGACTTAGCTCCTTTTTAATGTCAAATGGTTTTGAAAGAGGACAGGTGGATACTGCACTCTTTAGGAAATCATCTAAAAAGCATTTCATATTAGTTTAAGTTTATGTAGATGATATTATCTTTGGTGCTACTAATGAATCTCTTTATAAGGAATTCTCTAAGCTTATGCAGAATGAGTTTCAGATGAGTATGATGGGAGAATTGAAGTTCTTCCTTGTATTCAAATCAAGCAATGTCAAGATGGAACTTATATCCATCAGACAAAATATGTGAAAGAACTCTTGAAGAAGTTCAAGCTAGAGGAAACCAAACAATGAGCACACCAATGCATCCTACATGTGCTCTAAGCAAAGATGAATCTAGTAAAAAGGTAGACCAAAACATATACAGAGGTATGATAGGTTCACTCCTTTATCTCACTGCTTCAAGGCCAGATATAATGTTTAGTGCATGCTTATGTGCTATATTTCAATCTGATCTTAGAGAATCTCATTTAATTGCGGTTAAGAGAATCTTTAGATATCTTAAAGGAACTACTAATCTTGGTTTACTTTATAAGAAATCAGATGATTACAAGTTAGTAGGTTTCTATGATGCTGACTTTGCTGGAGATAGAATTGAAAGAAAGAGCACAAGTGGTGGTTGCCAATTTCTTGGAGTAAACCTTATCTCGTGGTCCAGCAAAAGAAAGAGCACAATAACACTATTAACAACAGAAGCTGAGTATATAGCTACAGCGAGCTGTAGCTCACAACTTCTATGGATGAAGTATCAGCTTGAGGATTACCAGATAAAAGAGAGTAACATTCCTATCTTCTGTGATAATACCTCTGCTATATGTTTGACTAAGAATCCTATTTTACATTCAAGAGCTAAACATATTGAAATTAAACATCATTTTATAAGAGACTATGTTCAGAAAGGGATACTTGAAATTAAATTTATTGATACTGACCATCAATAGGCAGATATCTTTACAAAACCCCTTGCTGAAGATAGATTCAACTTCCTAAGGAAAAACTTGAATTTTCATCTTATAAAGAAATGAATGTTTAAATTGAATATATTTGCCTCTGATATCATAAACTGCATCTGGTGATTATATTTGCCAATGATATCATATATACGTCTAATAATCACATGTGCCTCTGATATTAGTTATTGCGTCGAGTGATAGCATATATGCCTCTGATAGCATGCTGCCTCTGTTTATATTATATTTATCTATATCATCTGTTGTTGACTGCATCTGGTAACTGTTCATATTCACATGTGTCTAGTGCATTCATTATGTGTTCCGTCTGGGAGTCTTAATATACACGTATCTCTTTGAGACTTGTTGATGCGTTAGTGGATGAGAATTACTCTTCGCTGAGTCATTATTGCTTTTACTGCCTGAGAACAGTTTTACTGTGCCTCTTTAACACAGTGTTTGACATGTTCCATTTTTGAAACGACAGTTTTAATAATTCTTTTAATTTTATTTTGAAATTGATGAAGGTGGTTTACCTTCTCAAACACGTTTATACCCACTCACTCACTTCACTTACCCATTACCCACACTATCTCTCTGAGAAATCTCACTCTTTGAACCCTAAGCCCCCTTCGCATTCTGCCTTCTTCTTCTTTCTGTGTTCTCTTTGCAACTCTCTGTAATGGCCGCTCAACAACAACAAGAAATTGCTACCTTTGTTCCCCCTGTTGACATCGACCCTAAAGGTCTCACGGTTCTGTGTGAAGCAAGGGTTGATCTTCAAGAACTGGCTAAAAATGATTACGACTTCAGAATCCCCTTCACTGATATGGGTTGGATTGAGTATTTGTATTTTGAATCCAGAGACATCTACCCAGAACTTGTTAAAGAATTCTGGAGGTTTGCATGGACTGCAAACGATAGCATTTATAGTCACGTTCAAGGAAGGCAGATCGTGATAACAAAGGATTTGATTGCTGAGATTATCAAATGCCCTAATTCTGGACTGAGATTACTGACAACTGGGAAGATGCTTATGGTGGAATCTCAGTGATTAATGAACACATTTTTGAGAAGCTAAATGCCACGAAGGCTATGGATATGAAGAATTACTTTCGGTGCTCTTCAAGATAATCAAGAGCAACATTATGCCTAAAGCTGGCTCGGTGGATTCTGTGAGCTAAGATCACAAGTTTATAATGTGGCATTATGACCTCAAGACCACTCTCAATCTGCCAAGCATTATCTTCAACTTCCTGAGAAGAGACATTGTCTTCTCCAGGAAAGGCAAAAACAGAAATATATCCCATTGAAGGATTATTTCAGTGATACTAGAAGAACATGGCATTATTAAGCATCTTCAAGCTTTAAACACTCAAGAAGCTGTGTTTATGCTTCAAAAGGGTTCTGCGCCTATCTTTGATAGCAATAATTTGAAGAAGATGAAGCTGTTATCTTCAAAATTGATTACTCAAGCTGTCAAAGAAGATGAAGCTGCAACCAAACCTGAGAAAAGAAAAATAAAAAGTGTAACACCCCGATTCCGGAGCGCTACTGTACAACCCAATCTAATGCTGAAAACATTTAATGCTTGTATGCTTTCAGTAAAGAGTACTCTTATGTATTTCGCAATGGAAAAATAGGAGTAATTTTTTTTTTTCATTTTCTTTCCTTTGAAACCCTTTTCAAAATGAGACATAGAGTACTACAGTTTTCTAAATGATGCCAATTCAGACTTTTGCAATTATCAGAGTATAATGCATCACAAAATAATACTTCTCATAACATAATCATTTCGCACTAAGGCGAGGTTTTCTGAAAAGAGTAATTACAAAACAACAAATGCAAAACCCTAAGCTAAGCTGGCCAACAACTATAACTCTTACTGAGAAACAGCTCAGCAAGACCAAACACGAAGTACTCAGAGGAATCTTCCTCCATTGGCTCAATCTTCAATGCTCCTGAAAGACGAAGCTGCAACAGCTACCGAACTCCATCTGGAAGTGACATCCATAAGGACATCCAATCCAACAACAGTACAAAGGTAAATCCTTTGTCCACGAGTTTATCATAGGCTATGTCGCATGCAAACAACATATACATATATAATACAACAACATGCTTTTATATACATATACATATACATACTTAATAGACCGCACGCATCATCATGGTATATCAAGCATTGCATGTGAGCAAACGAAACAACCAATAGATCAATAATCAAGTCACTACAATATCAAACTATTGCATGTGAGCAGACAAATCTATCAACAGATCAGTGATCAAGTCATCACAATATCAAATTCATCAAACCCATCATCACATATCATAAATGTGGTTAGCTATGCATGTCAATGCAGTATGGCAAGTTGTGTATACAGCTGCAACCTTAATAGGTCAGCAGTATGACAGAGACTACTTTCCTAACGTCCAAACAAAATAGCCTCTGCTTAGGCTTGCCACTACTTTGGCTGGCCACTACTTTGGCGTGCCTCTACTTAGGCAATGCAATGTCAACTCGCCTTTTGATGTCTGTACAACCAATCAAACGCTACGAGTGATATGACAACTCGTCTTTTGAAGTCTTTAAGACCAATCAAACGCTCCGAGTGTCGATGCTCAATCGTTAGTATGCATCCAAACAAATTCAACAATATGGCACGCTCACCGTAGTGAACGCCCGAATGATATCCAACAAATTCAACAATATGGCATGTTCACCGTAGTGAACGCCCAAGTGATATCTAAACAAATTCTACAATGTGGCGTGCTCACCGTAGTGAGTGCCCGAGTAATGCTTTAATTAATCAATGCGGATCGACGAACCCTCACTCACTCAACTTAGTGGGTGTCCAAATCTCAATTAACTAAGAGTTCAACACAGAACACAAGGTCCGGGTGTTCGATTACGGAACGCTAATCCCAATCTTAGATCAGAACTCTAGGCACGTAATGCGAAACACTAGGCTCAACTTTTAGGTTAAGATACTAGGCACGCCATACGGAACACTAGGTCCAATCCTTAATCAAGAAAATGCGCACGCAAGCAGGACATTAAGTCCCAGCACAGGACACATGGCCCATATGCTCAATAGGAACACTAGGTTCCCTATGTTTTATTCTTTCAAAATCCCGATCTTTGAAATCTCTTTCTCAGTCTTGTATGACTCCTATGTATCTGAAAATACTTTTTAGTTCTGGGACGTGGAAACCCTAGTTATGCTAAATAACACACTGGAAGAATTCCCAGGAAAGAGGGGTGGTGCGAACACTCTTAATTACCAAGTTTTTCCTAGCCAGAATTTTCCCAGGCGCATCATTTAACTCAACCGTTTTCACAAATTGTACTATTTATTTCATGTTCTTTTCTCTACTATTATTTCTTTGAAATTTCCTTGCAAGCTTTTCTAGTTGTACTAAAACCCTCACGCTTACTTTTAAATCAAAATGCCCTTAACAATTTGTTTACGAAATCAGAATTCGGCTTGTGGAATCGCATCAGATTTACCGATGTAAATCGTCAACCAATAACAGTCGATCAACACATTGTTAATTAATCCATTATCAACAATAATATTTTTCATATTCCAATTCAATACCAAGTTCCAATGAAATCCAAGGTGATTCAAGGAAAACAATACAACTCATAATGCCACGCAGGGCCAAGAACATGCTACATATTATCATCAATTTCAAGTCCAATTAAATCAATCAAGTATGATTTAAGTCACACAATACAATTCATTCTTGCCACACAGGGCCAAATCAATACACAGCAGTTCATGCTACAAAATCTCAACAGCACATAGTAATACTACAAGTACTACCACACAATCAATCAATAATCAAGCAAACAACACACAAGGCGAAAAGCCCAAACTCATTATGTAAGAATTTCCCTTACCTTGGGTGCTTTAACAATCCAAGCAAGGGTTCGAACTATCGCCAAGTCATACCTCGCGCGTATCCTAACTAAACGTGAACACAAGAAGGGGGGTTGAATTGTGTTAAAAACTTTTCGTAAACTTTAAGTTAGAAACACTATAGAACACAAGTTTTTCAATACTGTTTGTTTATCGGATGCTGGGTATAAACGGACGCTGGAAAAAGCAGTTTGATAAAACTTGTTTTTAACGCAGCAAGATGAAAATGAATAGAAAGCAGTAAAGCAGGAGACACAGAAATTTATACTAGTTCACTACCAAACTGGTAGCTACGTCTAGTCCCTTCGTTCCTGAAGGATTTTCCACTATAATCAATCTGATTACAATTTCCTCAAGAGTATTCTACTGTCACAACTTGACAATACTCTCAACTTCTCAAAACGACTCAGTACAGTCGAGCCTTTGAGGATACAGCCTTAACTAGGCCAAAACAACTTTTACAAAAGAGTTGAAGTACAGTTAAAAATAACTCTCACAGAGAGGATAAAAGATTAAGCTCAACTATAGAAAAACTTTCTTAAAGAAAGGGCCTGACTGAGTTGATTACGTAGTCCAGAGACTTAGCACGAGACTTGGTTGCTCACAGAAGCAGTGCTTGTTCTCAGTAAATATTTCAGCAAGCTTTTTCACAGTATGTTCGTTGCTTCTTCAATGGATACCATGAGGTATATATAGGAATTCCAAGGATATTACCGTTAAGGTAAAAAATGGCTCCTTTCCATTGAGTGAGGTAAATTCAAAACGCTGTCTCTTTTTTGCTTTGCAGAGAATATCCCAGTAGTACATATTACCGTTTTTGTACTACCTTGCTTGTACGATTTTTGTCTTCTAGTTAAAGGTTTCACCTTTGATACCTCGTATAACAATTTTAGCGCTCAGAATCAATTTTGAAATCCGTTCCAGAAACTTCTGAGAGGTAGAGCAGCAACTTGACTAACACATGATTAGAAGTGAGGTTCAGACGCTCGCTCAGAATCAGAAGTTCGGACGCTCGTGGCAATTGTGTAAGCCATGTCATAAAGATAAAATTCCAGACGCTCACAAGGATGAGCCGGATGCTGACACATGGGATGAATCCTTCTCTTGAGAATTACTTTCTTCTTGCTTGAGTGGCTTAGAATATATGTATTATTAGTATCTGCACACTTCAAGAAATGTTAGAACATAAATTGTTCTCTTGTGAATACTTTGTTATCATCAAAATTAATGAGGGTCTAAACATCTCAATTGTTTAGGTTCCAACAATCTCCCCCTTTTTGATGATGACAAACATCTAAGGTAGATGAACAATTTAGTTTCAAAAAGACATTAAGGGTCTCCCCCTGAATTTAACAGTTTAGATATATATGAACAATTCAGGTTTTAAGGCAATTTTTGGTAAGCAAATTCATTTAAGTGATTGCGAAAAATCCGTAAATGTATCAGAGCATGTATTTAATAAAGTGAGATCGGATGCTGATTATATACCAAATAGATTGATTTAATCAAATATATTTCATTGTACCGAAAATTTATTAAACATTATCATAGTACTAGATCAATGAATATTAGCGCACTCTATGTATGAAATGATATGCATGATACTTTAGTTCCAGTGTATCCATCGGATGGTGGATAATCGGATTCTCACGTGTTCAATATACCTTTCTTTCGTGTTTATCATACCTTTCTTTTACTCCCCCTTTTGTCATCAGACAAAAAGAGTGTAAAAACACATCATAGTCAAAATAAGACTTAGAAAAATTTGAACAAAAGGCAGATAATTAGATCAAACATATTTATATATATATATAATTGTATCAACCAAATAGATTTTATATCACACACAAGTAAAAAAAAATCAAGGGTTTGGAAGAGGTGGAGGTGGGATATTGAGACGTTCATAGAGCAGCTTCAGTGCAGTCTCCAGCTGAGTAACCTTCAAGTTTGTAGCCTTCATTTCTTCAAATTCTGCTTTGGGAATGGTGACCATTTCCATTGCAGAAGAAGAAGCAGAAGGTCGGCACAGATGCAGTCTGGACTTCATCTTCGATGCTCGCTAGCACCCAGTTGGATAACTTGGTCTCAAATCCTTCTTCCTTTGAGCTCTCAAGAAGAATGCATCATTTGGTATAACCCATTTGATGAGATTTCCGAGTCTTCCGAGCTCACGATTCTGCGAATCTTCCATTGATGCTTCACATCTTACGGATATAGCAAATGCAAGAAGATGGTTTCTCTATGAAGAACAACATCACCGTGTGTAAGAGTCAAACCTATTCCCGTCTTCTCCACATAAATTTACGATAAAGACACTCAAAGCTTCACAGGTGAAGGAGAGTGCTTCATTTTCCGCCAGGTAAATTCTTCTCGATTTTCCTGTCATATTCTTCTAGCACTAGGGGTCGAGGCATGGTAATATGGCTTTGGCTTTCCATGATTGAGACCATTGACTCCAAGTGAAACCAATGTCGAAATGCTTGGTCACGGCAGCCCATTGATCATAAATCTTCATGCGGTCAAGGTCCGACATCGAGCATCCGAACATATCATCAAGTACATTGTTCTAAGGTTGATGTCGATAACTCACTGATTGTCCCAACAGTTTGAATAGTAGCCTTCTCAAGATCTGGCGGTTTGAGGATCCAGCTTCTCCATTCATCTTTCTTGAGAAGTCGTAAAACCTTACGGCGTGATCCTCGTAAATCTTGGCAATCGGTGAGAGAAATCCTTAATATTGTACTTGGTAGGTGCCTTCTCATATTCCTTTAGCCCGATCTTCTTTGAAAGGTCGCTTGCCAGGAGCAAGTTCCTTCCGTTTCCCAGGGATAGACCAAGGTAGCCACCTTTGTCTATCTGGTACTATCTTGACAGAAACAGATGATGGGTCACGATATTGACTTATGACTTCAAGCCTTTTCTGTTCAAGACAGTGTGCCATGAAGGCAGCTTCTTCATCTGTGATCCACCTTCCACATTCTTCCAAAGTAAGCGGTTCAGACTGTGGTAGGGATCTAGGAAGATCAACAGAGAAGGGAATTGCTCTGCTTCCTGAAGCTGGTCTCAACCTTCCTTTGAAAGACATTTGGAAGTGGTCTTCCCCATCCTTGAAGGTTGCACTTATTGGAGCGGCAATTTCCAATCTGGCAGCTCCAGAGGTGAAGGTTTTTAAATGCCAGGTGGATGGACGATCGTAGATACTATGATATATCTCATACTTTATAAACTGAGATTTGTATGAGATATTCTTCTTTCCGCCAGCGTCTGTGGGTTTAATGGTAAGGGTAAGTAAGGTGGGTGTGGCTTTGGTGATTTTGTAGGCTTTTGGTGAGTAGGGTTTGAAGGGATTAATGGGAGGTATTTTGAACAGGAGGTTAAAAGGATGAGAATGAAGCTTGGAAATGTATGAAGTGAGGGAGTTATATGTGGAGGTTTGAGGTGATGAGATGGTGAGTGAATTGGTTTGTGTTTGGGTAAGGTGTTTGGGAGTTATGGAGGTTTTCTGTACATGAGTTTGAGTGTTTGGTGATGGTGCAACAGATATTGGTGGAGCAGGAATAGTATCAGCTGCAAAAATAGATACAGATTCATCAGGAGAATTCAGTACCTTTAGTTCAGGTTCAGAATGCCTGACCGATCTCTTTAGCTTCATGCAGGGGCGATTCTTTGGAGGCGGATCTTGAATATCCTTCTTACATTGGACCGGATCTCAAACTGGTTTTTCACCTTCTGCTTCCTTTTTCTCGTAACCCGACCGATGGGAACTCTGTCCTCATCTTACGGTTCTTCAACAAGAGGTGCAGGGCCACCTGCTTTTGTTCTTCTCGGTCTCTCGTGAAGGAGACTCAAGAGTCTTTTCTCACCAGGCTTTGAGCTTGGTGGTTTTCTTTCGACTTCCTCTTCTTGTTGCTCAACTTTCACCTTCTTGATCATAGACCCGGTGAGCAATTTCATTCTTACCAGCCGTTGACTCCAAAAGTGTCGGGAATCACAATATTATCAAAGACCAAAATACTTTGCCTTCTCTTGATCCGGTAAAGTTGTCGACTTGTTTATGACCGTATTCGGATCATCATTTTGGTGAGCGAGGACACCATAAGGAATGAACTTGTAGGTGTTCTTCTTGTCAGCAACACCTTTTCTTGAGTTAACCAGTGCATTAAGCAGGTTGTTGTAGATTAACCTTAGCAGGTTCACCTTGTTTCCAGCCATGAAGTGTCTCATGATGAATTTACGTCAGTAGTTGACAATGTCACTAGAGCCAGCCTTCAACAAGACACTCTTGGTGATTATCTTATGAAGAACTCTGAAATGACTTTTCAGATTCTTGGCAGTAGGTGTTTCACCAGATTCTTTCAGCTGCTTGTAGTTCTCGAACAGATCATTATTGACCTTCTCAATCCCATGAAATGCGTCAGCCCATTCTGAGTAGAAGACGATGCCTTCACACGGACACCCAGTAACTTCAGAAATATTTTTGATGGTAAAAACAAACTTGAATCCTTTCACTGTTCCTTCAAAGATGCCACCTTTGTGTAACCGAACATTACCCCAAAATTCTTTAATCGCAGTCACCAGAACCTCAACCGGGTTCCAGAAGAAATACTGTTCCCAGCCCATTGCCTTGAACCCATTGTAGAAGTCGAAGCCATAGAGCTTGAAGTTTTCCAAATCAACTCGATTTTCTAACAAGACTTTTCCTTCAGTCATGGTGTTATAGATAGCTGTATATTCAGAAGTTGTTACTCCAGCCATGGTTGCAGTTGAGAGATGGAGGCGATGGAGGTTTTAGGGTTTAAACACACACACAGAGAGATAGAGAGAAAGAGAGAACGAGTACAGTTTTGCAGAAAACACAGAGTGAGCAAAAAATGTGGAGTAGTGGGAAAGTTAAAGGAGAATGGTACAGTTATTTTTCAAAATATCGCTTCGTATTCTCTTATAAAAATAAATCATAAAGAAAAGAAAATAAAGATTCGCTTTTTCATTAAATGCGGACGCCAAAATAAAAGTAAAAGATTTTATTGAAAACGTAAATAATCATGACTCAGTAGATATGATGAGACGCTTAAATCCTTAACACGTGTGACACGTGTGGGTGTGCTCGGACGCACGCAACCGACTTACCAGATGATGAGTTATGATGCATATGACAAATAAGATCTTTGATGCACATACATGCTTATGTCATATCGAGATCGAGATTTAATTTATTATCGACGCCGAGATTAATCATTCTTTTATAAGATGAAAGTTTAAATTTCTTCTTATAAAATTGAATCTATCTTCAAAGGGTTTTGTAAATATGTCACCAATCGATGATCAAGTGTCTACAAATTTTATTTCTAAAATACCCTTCTGAACATAGTCTCTTATAAAATGATGCTTAATCTCAATGTGCTATGCTCTAGAATGCAATATAGGATTTTTAGTAAGACATATGGCGGATGTATTATCACAGAAGATAGGAATGTTACTCTCTTTTATCAAGTAGTCTTCAAGTTGATACTTCATCCACGAAGTTGAGAATCGCAACTTGTCACGAGATGTATTCACTGCCGTTGAGAGTGCTATTGTGCTTTGCCTTTTGCTTGACCAAGACACAAGATTAGCTCCAAGGAATTGGCGGCCTCCACTTGTGCTTTTTCTTTCAATTCGATCTCCAAAGAAAGTCAAGATCACAGAAACCTACTAATTTGTAATCTTTTGATTTCTTATAAAGCAAACCAAGATTAGTAGTTCCTTGCAAATATCTAAATATTCTTTTAACAGCACTTAAGTGTGATTCTCTAGGATCTGATTGAAACCTAGCACACAGGCAGACGCTGAACATAATATCAGGTCTTGAAGCCGTAAGATAAAGTAGAGATCCAATCATACCTCTGTATAGTTTCTGATCTACCTTCTTACCAATTTCATCTTTACTAAGAGTGCAGGTAGGATGCATAGGTGTACTCATTGGCTTGCAATCCAGCATCTTGAATTTCTTCAATAATTCTTTGATGTATTTGCTTTGATGAATATAAATACCATCGCTGCATTGCTTGATTTGTATTCCAAGGAAGAACTTTAATTCTCCCATCATGCTCATTTCAAATTCAGCCCGCATAAGCTTAGAAAATTCTTTGCAAAGACTTTCATTAGTGGCTCCAAAAATAATATCATCAACATATATTTGAACAAGTATGAAATGCTTGTTTGAGGTTTTTCTGAAAAGAGTAGTGTCAACTAAACCTCTAGTAAATCCATTTTCCATTAAAAAGGAACTTAGTCTATCATACCATGCTCTGGGAGCTTGTTTAAGACCATATAGTGCCTTTTTAAGTTTAAAAACATGTTTAGGAAATTTAATATCTTCAAAACCAGGAGGTTGTTTAACATAAACTTCTTCAGTTATAAAACCGTTTAGAAAAGCACTTTTCACATCCATTTGATATAAAGTTATCTCATGATGTGCTGCAAATGAAAGTAAAATGCGAATCACTTCTAATCTTGCAACAGGTGCAAAAGTTTCAGTGAAATCAATACCTTCTTCTTGTGAGTAGCCTTGAGCAACTAACCTTGCTTTATTTCTCACAACTTTACCGTCTTCATCAAGCTTATTTCTAAATACCCATTTAGTACCAATAGCTTGCTTATCTTCTGGTAGAGTGACTAGCTTCCAGACATCATTCCTTTGGAACTGATTTAACTCATCTTGCATAGCTAGAATCCACCCTTCATCTTCCAACGCTTGATCAATCGTCTTAGGTTCCATCTCAGAGAGAAGTGCAAAATCAGCATGCTCCTTGAAGGAGGATCTGGTTCGTACTTTGTCACTAGGTTCTCCTATGATTTGATCTTTTGGATGATTGGTTTTGTACTTCCAGCTTTTTCTTGCTTCAGCTTCCGCTTGAGTCGAATTCTTCGTCTTGTCACCACCGGATGATGAAGATGTATATTCACCGTCTGGCTTGTCACCGAGGTTTAAATCTGAAAATAACTCATCTAGCTCTGACATTGCAGTGTCAGGCTTCTTATCATCAAACTTGACATGAATGGACTCTTCAACTGTCAAAGTTTCTTTGTTGTATATTCTAAAAGCTTTAGATCTTTCAGAATATCCCAAAAAGATTCCTTTGTCAGCCTTGGAATCAAACTTACCAAGCTGATCTTTAGTATTCAAGATATAACAAATACAACCAAAAGGATGAAAGTAAGAAATGTTTGGTTTTCTTCCTTTCCACAATTCATAAGGAGTCTTATTCAAAATAGGTCTTATATAAATTCTATTTTGAATATAACAAGTCGTGGTTTATCGCTTCGCCAAAAATGTTTTGCAATATCAGCTTCATTGATCATGGTCCTGGCCATTTCCTGGAGGGACCTATTTTTCCTTTCTACAACACCATTTTGTTGAGGTGTTCTAGGAGAGGAGAAATTGTGGGAGATGCCATTTTCTTCACAAAATTTTTGAAAGTTCTCATTTTCAAATTCTCCCCCATGATCACTTCTAATAGAAGAAATACAAATGCCTTTTTCATTTTGAATTGATTTGTAGAAAACAGTAAATACCTTATAAGACTCATCCTTGTGGGCAAGGAATTTAACCCATGTCCATCTAGTAAAATCATCCACAATGACTAAACCATATTTCTTTCCAGTTAAAGAGGCTATCCTTGTGGGACCAAAAAGATCAAGATGTAAAAGTTCAAGTGGTCTAGAAGTTGAAACAACATTTTTTAAATGAAAGGAAGTTTTAACTTGTTTTCCTTTTTGACAAGCTTCACAAAGGGCATCAGATTTGTACTTAAGCTTTGGTAAGCCTTTAACAAGATTGTGCTTGTTTAATTTTGAGATTAACCTCAAGTTGGCATGACCTAATCTTTTGTGCCAAATCCATTGCTCATCTTCAACAGATATAAGACACTTGACATCTTATTTTTCAAGTTCAGAAAGATCAACTTTATAAACATTTTGTTTCCTCTTTCAGAAAGAATATAGA
Source organism: Calophaca sinica (assembly GCA_037113605.1). NCBI lineage: Eukaryota > Viridiplantae > Streptophyta > Magnoliopsida > Fabales > Fabaceae > Calophaca > Calophaca sinica. The sequence continues at coordinate 64,913,647 of CM073736.1, forward strand.
TCCATCGCTTTTTGCTTTTTACTAAACATCCAGTTTACGTAAAGATGACTTCATAACCATTGTCACATAATTGACTTATGCTCAATAGATTATGTTTCAAATTCTTCAACATATAAAACATTATCAATAGAAGGAAGAGAGCCTTTACCTATGCGACCAATTCCAACTATTTTACCTTTCCGGTTTCCTCCGAAACCAACGAATCCAGCTTCTCTAGGTCTTAGTTCTTGGAACATATGCTTTTCTCCCGTCATGTGACGCGAGCATCCACTGTCTAAGTACCAAGACTGGTGTGTTCACTTTGTTGCTAAGCATGTCTGCAGCATAAACTATTTTATCTTTAGGTACCCATATCTTTTTGGGTCCTTTCTTGTTAGTTCTTGAAGGAGGCTTATCCTTCTTAGTTTTAAAAACATTACATGCACTTTTCAAATGACCAGATTTGTTACAGTAAGTACAATGTAAGCATTTACTATGACTATGGGATTTATCAGATGCTGAATTATTTTCCAAAAGGGTTTCATCTGGTATATAGCCAAGACCATGGGTTGTCGCTTTATCGACACCCTGCATCATTGAAGCTTGCTTGCTTCGAGTTACACTCTCTGCAAGAAACTTTTGAAATGCTTGTTCATAGTCATTTGATTTGCGATTAGGATCGCCTGTAACTACGTAACTCTTAGCTTGAGAGCTCACCTACGGTTGCTTGTTAGCTTCCAGACGCTGGTTATCAACCGTGACGCTGATTTTCGCCAGCTTCTGGTTCTCTTCATCGAGTCTGAGTTTTCATTACGTAAAGAATGAAAATCTTGTGATAGTTTTAAAAATTTCTTTTTCAAGTTCTTATACTCAGAGAGAGTGGCAGAGTCCTTAAGAAGATCATCAAAAGCAAGTTGAAGTTCGAGTAGGAATCATATACTATTACCTCTTCAACATCTTCTTCTCGACTCAATGTCGATTATCCGCCATGAGGGCAATGTGAGCTTCTTCTTTATCTTCCTTAGAGGAGGATAAGTCAAGATCTTCCCATGTTGCCATGAGACCTTTCTTCTTTTTCTTGAAGGAGCTTCTTGTGGGCTTTTCTTTAAGATTAGGACACTCGAATTTGAAATGTCCAGGCTTCTTACATTCATAGCAAATGACTTGGGCTTTGTCCTTGTCTTTGCTCTCCTTCTTGTCCTTTGAATCTTTCTTCTGAAACTTCCTTCTGAAGTTTCTTTTCTTCCACATTCTTTGGATCTTCTTAGATATGAATGCAAGCTCATCATCTGATCCATCAGAGTCTCCTTCTGAAGCTTCATCATCTGATTCTTCTTCTTCAGCCTGAAAAGCTTTAGAAGTACTAGGTTTATGTTGATTAACTTTTAAAGCAATAGACTTACTCTTCTTGGTAGGTTCCTCTTTATTTAGCTCAAGTTCATGAGCTTTTAGGGAACTCATAAGATCTTCAAGCCGAAGAACATTTAGATCTTTTGCTTCTTGAATAGCAGTGACTTTGGGTCTCCACTGCCTAGTCAAGCTTCTCAAAATCTTTCTCACATGATCAGGTGTGGTATAACTTTTTCCAAGGGCCTGCAACCCATGAACAAGTGTTTGGAATCTTCCAAACATAGTTTCAATGTTTTCTCCATCTTCCATTTTGAATAGTTCATATTGGCTAACCATCATGCTAGCCTTTGTTTCTCTTACTTGGGCAGAACCCACATATGACAACACAAGAGAATCCCAGATTTCTTTGGCAGTATCAAACTTGCCACATTTATCATATTCTCTTTCTGTCATAGCACAGATGAGAATAACCGCCCTCTCGATTGGTTTGATATCTCTTTTCGATCATCGGACCGCTTTTCCCTTGATATTGCAACGCCAAGGGCATTAGCGGGAAGAATCTTTCCGCTCTCACCTATATCCCACAAAACAAGACTTTGTGCCTCAAGGAATGCTTTCATCTTATCTTTTCAGTAATCAAATTTTTCTCCATTGAATAGAGGAGGACGGTTCATATGACCACCTTCGTGAGACATGTTCACAATATAGAATCTTTTCTCTTGACATCATATGCTCAACCAAGAGGCCGAGTTCTGGTACCAACTGAACGTGAACACAAGAAGGGGGGTTGAATTGTGTTAAAAACTTTTCGTAAACTTTAAGTTAGAAACACTATAGAACACAAGTTTTTCAAAACTGTTTGTTTATCGGATAATGGGTATAAACGGACGCTGGAAAAAGCAGTTTGATAAAACTTGTTTTTAACGCAACAAGATGAAAATGAATAGAAAGCAGTAAAGCAGGAGACATAGAAATTTATACTAGTTCACTACCAAACTGGTAGCTACGTCTAGTCCCTTCGTTCCTAAAGGATTTTCCACTATAATCAATCTGATTACAATTTCCTCAAGAGTATTCTACTGTCACAACTTGACAATACTCTCAACTTCTCAAAACGACTCAGTACAGTCGAGCCTTTGAGGATACAGCCTTAACTAGGCCAAAATAACTTTTACAAAAGAGTTGAAGTACAGTTAAAAATAACTCTCACAGAGAGGATAAAAGATTAAGCTCAACTATAGAAAAACTTTCTTAAAGAAAGGGTCGGACGCTGAGTTCAGTTCTGTAGTCCAGAGACTTAGCACGAGACTTGGTTGCTCACAGAAGCAGTGCTTGTTCTCAGTAAATATTTCAGCAGAATTTCAGCAAGCTTTTTCACAGTATGTTCGTTGCTTCTTCAATGGATACCATGAGGTATATATAGGAATTCCAAGGATATTACCGTTAAGGTAAAAAATGGCTCCTTTCCATTGAGTGAGGTAAATTCAAAACGCTGTCTCTTTCTTGCTTTGCAGAGAATATCACAGTAGTACATATTACCGTTTTTGTACTACCTTGCTTGTACGATTTTTGTCTTCTAGTTAAAGGTTTCACCTTTGATACCTCGTACAACAATTTTAGCGCTCAGAATCAATTTTGAAATCCGTTCCAGAAACTTCTGAGAGGTAGAGCAGCAACTTGACTAACACGTGATTAGAAGTGAGGTTCAGACGCTCGCTCAGAATCGGAAGTTCGGACGCTCGTGGCAATTGTGTAAGCCGTGTCATAAAGATAAAATTCCAGACGCTCACAAGGATGAGCCGAATGCTGACACATGGGATGAATCCTTCTCTTGAGAATTACTTTCTTCTTGCTTGAGTGGCTTAGAATATATGTATTATTAGTATCTGCACACTTCAAGAAATGTTAGAACATAAATTGTTCTCTTGTGAATACTTTGTTATCATCAAAATTAATGAGGGTCTAAACATCTCAATCGTTTAGGTTCCAACACTAACAACACAAGTTTCAATCAATTAAAACCAAAACTCAAGCCCTAATACCCCTAGGGCAGCCATGGCTCTAAGGTCCCTAAGGCCTAAGAACTACTCACTTAATCCCATTTGGTTCACACCTTGTCACATGTGATGGAACAATTTCAAACCTTGCAAGTTTTCAAACTTTTACAAAAGCTACACACTTAGAAAAATAGCTAAACCAAAATTTACCAATTGGAATAGTATTTTTACCAAATGAATAGTATTTTGCCAACTTTGAACCATTTTTAAAACACTAAAACATGTCACAAAATTCTAGAAATAAATTCATTACAAGCTTAAAACAATTCTTGAAACATAAACTAAAACTTTTCCCAAAATCATACTTCTTTGAATTGTTTTGCTAAACCAAATCAACAACCACTTTTTACAACATATTTAAGCATAAAACAAGTCAAGAACAAGTCACAAAATCTCTTTGAAGGCCACGGTTTCAAGGCTTCAATTCAACTCTATGTTTTCAAACCTTTTAACATCAAAATCTTACAAACTTTGCTTAACAAAAACTCCTTATCAAAACCAAACTTATTTACCACTTTAATACACTTAAAAATAAGTTAGAACTCACTCAAATCTTGCTCATAAATCACTGTTTTGGAAGCCCCAAAACAGCCCCAAATTCATTTTGTTTCAAACAATTTTTCAAAGCTTTAAGCATACAAACCTTTATAGATTTAAAGTTCTAACCAAAAACCAACTTCTTAAACACTTAACACACTTTAAAACCAAATCAAAACATCATCAAAATCGTGACCAAGTGCCATGGTTCCAGCCCCTTAACAATCTAAATTTTTTTTTTTCAAAACTTTGCAAACATGCATATATGACTAGTTTCCAACATACCACTTAAAACCCACCAAAGTACTAACTCCAAAACAACAAAATCAAGCCAAGAACAGGCTCATATAACAGCCCCTAGGCTCGGCCATAGTTCAAGGGTTAGGGTTCCTAAATTTTAAAAATCAAGAACAATGCTAATCATGGAAGAAAACAAAGGGCTTTAAGACTAATCATGCATATCTAGCAAAATCTAACACTTTTGCCCAAAAGTAATTCCTAAAACCAACCAAACCCATTCATGAAACTCAAGAGAGGAAAAGGAATGGATGTGGAGCTTACCAATCAAGGTGATGATGATTAATCAAGGGTTAGGAAGAAAGGATGGAAGATTGCAAGCTTAGCATCAAACTTCCTTCAAGAATCAACATCAAAATTATGAGAAACAAAAATCTTAAAAACTCTTCCATGGCTGCCATGGAGAAAGCAGAAGGGATTAGGATCCTTACCAAGAAGATTAGAGGTGGTAGAACAAGGATCAAGAACAAGGATGGAAGATTGAACTCCAAAATCCCCATTTTCTCAAGTTTCTCAACACTTTCTCTTTCTAAAACTCTCTTGATTTTTTTTTCTAATGGAAGAATGAAGGTGCTGCTCTTGGAAGGGAAGGAGGCCACGAAATTCAGGTGGGATATGGAAGGAATAATTTTTTTTCATTTAGTTCCAAACTAACCAAACTAGTTCCAAGTTAACCAAACCAACTAAACTAACTAACTATAATTACCTAACCACCAATCACACATCAACACTTGTAAAGTGACCTTATAAGGATAAGGTTCAGCTCCCCTAGTGGCTGGATGCATCTCCCCTTAGCCCAAAATATCAAGATATTTCGTTTCGTCGCATTCTCGCTCAATCGGGTGCACGACGTTACGCGTATATTAGGTTTTAATACTAAAATCTCCCAAAAATAATTCTAATTATAACCCCACACCCAAAAATTACAAATGTTCCTCGTGTAATGAGAAAACTACCCACGTATCTCGTTTTCTCGAAATGCGAATCGAAACGTCGCAATTAGGCAGTCTCTGGCCATAGAAAATACACTAAATATTTTCTGATTCCCAAAAATTCTAGAAAAATTACAATAAATCCTAAATTTTGGAAAATGCTAAGATCTCAAATTTTATAAAATTTGGATCACGTTTGGGCATGTTTCAGTTAGAAACAGACACAATAGCCTAGTTACGGCAGAATTCGATAGAATTCTCGCAGCGTAATAAAAACTGTAAATTAGTGAGGATCACTAATTTCAATTTTTCTTATCATATAGAAATTAATCAAACAATAAAATTATCAAGACAAAATCTTTAAAATAATAGTCATATTAAATATGACATAAAACAAAAAATTAATACAATAACTAGACAATAAAAATCCAAACTATGACTTAAAAATATTTATTAAATCCTGAAAATTATTTCCCTTTCAATAAAATAATTTTATTTAATCAAACAATAATCTTTCACATTTTTCGAGATTAATTCACATTAAAAACAGTATACATCTACACTGTCTGTTAATCTGAATTAATTGCTAAAATAGTAAATTGTTTACAATAAATCTTTGTTGTTCTTCGTACTTTTAACAAACCATTGAGGTCATGAATCTCTATGATTTATTTTCAAGTAGTCGGAACTATAAAATGATTTTCATAAAAATTGGGATGTTATATTACCATCCTCCTTAAAAAAATTTCGTCCCCGAAAATTAACTTATAAACTAAAACAAAATCAGAATTATGAAAAGTCATAACTTAATACTAAAACATATCATAAATTTGAACTTCAAAATTTAATACAACATAATAATTATTACACTCAAACACTCAAACACAAAGCATACATTTTATTCATATATCCTTTCTAAAGTAAGGCACTACATTATCAACTTAAATGTCTACAAAACACAGTACTACGCGTCCATGTTGAAGAAGTCCCTGCGAATGACACTTTATTCCAAACTACGATCTCTACTCCATCACGATCACGAACCAGATCACGAACACGGTCACGAACACGGTTACGAACACGTACAGTCATGAACACGGTTACGAAGGCCGTTGGCCACATGCTAACCCCAACAAGACATTGCCAACACAAAAACACTCACGGAACCTAAAATCTTCTATGAACCCATGGTCTGTAGACAAAACGAGAAAGAAGAATTTGCACGATCACCAAACACAAAATCACTGACAACATCAACCAGCATAAACGCCAAGGAATTACAAAAGGATCTTCTCCCAAAGTCATCCTAAAGCTCACGGTTTGCAAGAAAAACAAGAAGGAAAAGATGAAAGCTTGGTTTCTCGCACTTCTCACCACCACGCGATTGGGCACAAGTTAGAATAAGGATGAAGGGAAAATGGTGATTTTATAGCAAAATGGTTTAGGATTCACAAGGGAATAAAAAGGAAGAAAGCCAAGGTTCTCCCCACCAACACCAAAACACTAAAGGAAACTTTCTCCCCTCAATTATTTAGAAGGAATCGGCGAAAGGAAGGAAGAAAAATGACCCCCCACCTAAAGTTCCACTTAGCTATCCATGTGTGGGAAGACAAAGAAAAAGGTGGGATAGAATTTTGCAACAAAGTCTAACCGATAATCATCACGCACTATATTCCCTCCACTAACTCTCACATACTCCAAATTGCTCTCTTAACTTAGCCCCACGGTCTCGGCATCGCTCTAATTCGCTGTGTCAGGGTAGTCGCGTAATCAGTTGCTCGATTGGCGACAAATCACGTAAATTAAATTATCAAGAGAAATTTAATTCAACGTGCTCTAAAATATTCGCGTATAAGAAATACGCTCACAAAATAATCACATAAATAATTTCACGAATAATCACAATAACATATATCATAATACCAAAAGATAATAAAGATTTGGATTTTGGAATCTAGTATAATAATAAAATACGTCACGGAGTTAAAACACTTATGTGGTCTATATTTAGTACTACGCGCACACCATAATACATATAATACGATAATTATAGCGTCACCTACAGATAATCTCTCTCGTAAATCTCGGTCCGCTCAAAACTCCTTGTGTCGCGTTTCCTGCGATGAAGTCTTCAGATGATGAGTTCTCTGCTCTACTTGGGGTGTAGACACGTCCCTTAGTGGTTGGTCTTGTAGTTTCAACATTGTTGACAATAGACTCAGCTCGTAGTACTTTGCAGTCTCTGGACAGATATCCTAATTCCTTGCAGTTAAAGCATAATCTTTCCTTGGTTGGTTACTGTTAACGTTGTGCTCCTCATCTTCACCATTGATGTAGTGCATCTTCGGCCATCGATGCTTGTGATTCCCTCTTCTGTCTATCATGTAGACATATCCTCCAGTAGCTGGGCACGTAACCTTCGCAGCATCTGCAGTTGATCCACATCTGGCAATTGATAGTCCTTAGAAAAACATCCTGGCTTCTTGCAGTTACAGCATAGTCGGTCCTTCGATGAGCATTCTTTAGCTAACTGTTCCTTGCTTCCACATTGGTGACAATTCCACTTCAACTCCTGGCCATTCCCAATAGCCAACGCCACATGACAATTCTGATTCTGTTCATTTCCCTGAGGATGGAAATGAGATGTTCCTTGTTGTTGTCTTCTTTTTTGTCCTTTTCCCTGACAATCTGGCTTAACTGACCCTCCAATAGCTCGCTCCTCCGTTCGTTGTCTTAGCAAATCATGTTGATCCTCTGCGACAATCCGTTGTGCGACAGTAGTTGCTATCCAGACTATCACCCGAATTACGTGATTCACAACTAAGTTACTAGCTCTAGCAAAAGGACTCGTTCGCCCCGAAGGCATCGAATTTCTACAAAGTAAACTAACCAAAATCCCCACAACAAATTCAATCATCTGAGATGATCGCACACAATTTCACACAATATCATACATATTTCAGCTAGGAAACATCACAGACAATCACAACCAAGTCCACATAACCTAGGCATAACAGACTTATACCCGACAATTCCCCACCATCTAGGCCAGCTTAACCCAAAGCGATCCGGTTAGAACCGAACTGCTTTGATACCACCATTGTAACACCCCGATTCCGGAGAGCTACTGTACAACCCAATCTAATGCTGAAAACATTTACTGCTTGTATGCTTTCAATAAAGAGTACTCTTATGTATTTCGCAATGGAAAAATAGGAGTAATTTTTTTTTTCATTTTCTTTCCTTTGAAACCCTTTTCAAAATGAGACATAGAGTACTACAGTTTTCTAAATGATGCCAATTCAGACTTTTGCAATTATCAGAGTATAATGCATCACAAAATAATACTTCTCATAACATAATCATTTCGCACTAAGGCGGGGTTTTCTGAAAAGAGTAATTACAAAACAACAAATGCAAAACCCTAAGCTAAGCTGGCCAACAACTATAATTCTTCGAGAAACACCAAGAAGACCAAACACGAAGTACTCAGAGGAATCTTCCTCCATTGGCTCAATCTTCAATGCTCCTGAAAGACAAAGCTGCAACAGCTACCGAACTCCATCTGGAAGTGACATCCATAAGGACATCCAATCCAACAACAGTGCAAGGGTAAATCCTTTGTCCACGAGTTTATCATAGGCTATGTCGCATGCAAACAACATATACATATATAATACAAAAACATGCTTTTATATACATATACATACTTAATAGACCGCACGCATCATCATGGTATATCAATCATTGCATGTGAGCAAATGAAACAACCAATAGGTCAACAATCAAGTCACAACAATATCAAACTATTGCATGTGAGCAGACAAATCTATCAACAGATCAGTGATCAAGTCATCACAATATCAAATTCATCAAACCCTTCATCACATATCATAAATGTGGTTAGCTATGCATGTCAATGCAGTATGGCAAGTTTTGTATACACCTGCAGCCTTAATAGGTCAGCAGTATGACGGGGACTACTTTCTCAATGTCCAAACAAAATAGCCTCTGCTTAGGCTTGCCACTACTTTGGCTGGCCACTACTTTGGGGTGCCTCTACTTAGGCAATGCAATGTCAACTCGCCTTTTGAAGTCTGTACGACCAATCAAACGCTACGAGTGACATGACAACTCGTCTTTTGAAGTCTTTAAGACCAATCAAACGCTCCAAGTGTCGATGCTTAATGGTTAGTACGCATCCAAACAAATTCAACAATATGGCATGCTCACCGTAGTGAACGCCCGAATGATATCCAACAAATTCAATAATATGGTATTTTCACCGTAGTGAACGCCCGAGTGATATCCAACAAATTCAACAATATGGCATGTTCACCAAATTCAACAATATGGCATGTTCACCGTAGTAAACGCCCGAGTGATATCCAACAAATTCAACAATATGGCATGTTCACCGTAGTAAACGCCCAAGTGATATCCAAACAAATTCTACAATATGGCATGTTCACCGTAGTAAACGCCCAAGTGATATCCAAACAATTCTACAATGTGGCGTGCTCACCGTAGTGAGTGCCCGAGTAATGCTTTAATTAATCAATGCGGATCGACGAACCCTCACTCACTCAACTTAGTGGGTGTCCAAATCTCAATTAACTAAGAGTTCAACACAGAACACAAGGTCCGGGTGTTCAATTGCGGAACGCTAGTCCCAATCTTAGATCAGAACTCTAGGCACGTAATTCGGAACACTAGGCTCAACTTTTAGGTTAAGATACTAGGCACGCCATACGAAAAACTAGGTCCAATCCTTAATCAAGAAAATGCGTGCGCAAGCAGGACATTAAGTCCCAGCACAGGACTCATGGCCCATATGCTCAATAGGAACACTAGGTTCCCTATGTTTTATTCTTTCAAAATCCCGATCTTTGAAATCTCTTTCTCAGTCTTGTATCACTCCTATGTATCTGAAAATACTTTTTAGTTCTAGGTCGTTGAAACCCTAGTTGTGCTAAATAACACAATGGAAGAATTCCCAGGAAAGAGGGGTGGTGCGAACACTCTTAATTACCAAGTCTTTCCTAGCCAGAATTTTCCCAGGCGCATCATTTAACTCAACCGTTTTTAGAAATTGTACTATTAATTTCAAGTTCTTTTCTCTACTATTATTTCATTGAAATTTCCTTGTAAGCTTTGGCTAGTTGTACTAAAACCCTCACGCTTACTTTTAAATCAAAATGCCCTTAACAATTTGTTTACGAAATCAGAATTCGGCTTGTGGAATCGCATCAGATTTACCGATGTAAATCGTCAACCAATAACAGTCGATCAACGCATTGTTAATTAATCCATTATCAACAATAATATTTTTCATATTCCAATTCAATACCAAGTTCCAATGAAATCCAAGGTGATTCAAGGAAAACAATACAGCTCATAATGCCACGCAGGGCCAAGAACATGCTACATATTATCATCAATTTCAAGTCCAATTAAATCAATCAAGCATGATTTAATTCACACAATACAATTCATTCTTGCCACATAGGGCCAAATCAATACACAGCAGTTCATGCTACAACATCTCAACAGCACATAGTAATACTACAAGTACTACCACACAATCAATCAATAATCAAGCAAACAACACACAAGGCGAAAAGCCCAAACTCATTATGTAAGAATTTCCCTTACGTTGGGCGCTTTAACAATCCAAGCAAGGTAAATTCAAACTATCGCCAAGTCGATCCTCGCGCATATCCTAACAACACAAGTTTCAATCAATTAAAACCAAAACTCAAGCCCTAATACCCCTAGGGTAGCCATGGTTCTAAGGTCCCTAAGGCCTAAGAACTACTCACTTAATCCCATTTGGTTCACACCTAGTCACATGTGATGGAACAATTTCAAACCATGCAAGTTTTCAAACTTTTACAAAAGCTACACACTTAAAAAAATAGCTAAACCAAAATTTACCAATTGGAATAGTATTTTTACCAAATGAATAGTGTTTTGCCAACTTTGAACCATTTTTCAAAACACTAAAACATGTCACAAAATTCTAGAAATAAATTCATTACAAGCTTAAAACAATTCTAGAAACATAAACTAAAACTTTTCCCAAAATCATACTTCTTTGAATTGTTTTGCTAAACCAAATCAACAACCACTTTTTACAACATATTTAAGCATAAAACAAGTCAAGAACAAGTCACAAAATCTCTTTGAAGGCCACGGTTTCAAGGCTTCAATTACAACTCCAAGTTTTCAAACCTTTTAACATCAAAATCTTACAAACTTTGCTTAACCAAAACTCCTTATCAAAACCAAACTCATTTACCACTTTAATACACTTAAAAACAAGTTAGAACTCACTCAAATCTTGCTCATAAATCACTGTTTTGGAAGCCCCAAAACAGCCCCAAATTCATTTTGTTTCAAACAATTTTTCAAAGCTTTAAGCAAACAAACCTTTATAGATTTAAAGTTCTAACCAAAAACCAACTTCTTAAACACTTAACACACTTTAAAACCAAATCAAAACATCATCAAAATCGTGACCAAGTGCCACGGTTCCAGCCCCTTAACAATCCAAATTTATTTTTTTCAAAACTTTGCAAACATGCATATATGACTAGTTTCCAACATACTACTTAAAACCCACAAAAGTACTAACTCCAAAACAACAAAATAAAGCCAAGAACAGGCTCATATAACAGCCCCTAGGCTCGGCCATAGTTCAAGGGTTAGGGTTCCTAAATTTTAAAAATCAAGAACAATGTTAATCATGGAAGAAAACAAAGGGCTTTAAGACTAATCATGCATATCTAGAAAAATCTAACACTTTTGCCCAAAAATAATTCCTAAAACCAACCAAACCCATTCATGAAACTCAAGAGAGCAAAAGGAATGGATGTGGAGCTTACCAATCAAGGTGATGATGATTAATCAAGGGTTAGGAAGAATGGATGGAATATTGCAAGCTTAGCATCAAACTTCCTTCAAGAATCAACATCAAAATTATGAGAAACAAAAATCTTAAAAACTCATCCATGGCTGCCATGGAGAAAGCAGAAGGGATTAGGATCCTTACCAAGAAGATTAGAGGTGGTAGAACAAGGATCAAGAACAAGGATGGAAGATTGAACTCCAAAATCCCCATTTTCTCAAGTTTCTCAACACTTTCTCTTTCTAAAACTCTCTTGATTTTTTTTTCTAATGGAAGAATGAAGGTGCTGCTCTTGGAAGGGAAGGAGGCCACCAAATTCAGGTGGGATATGGAAAAAATAATTTTTTTTCATTTAGTTCCAAACTAACCAAACTAGTTCCAAGTTAATCAAACCAACTAAACTAACTAACTATAATTACCTAACCACCAATCACACATCAACACTTGTAAAGTGACCTTCTAAGGATAATTTTCAGCTCCCCTAGTGGCTGGATGCATCTCCCCTTAGCCCAAAATATCTAGATATTTCGTTTCGTCGCGTTCTCGCTCAATCGGGTGCACGACGTTACGCGTATATTAGGTTTTAATACTAAAATCTCCAAAAATAATTCTAATTATAACCCCACACCCAAAAATTACAAATGTTCCTCGCGGCATGAGAAAAGTACCCACGTATCTCGTTTTCTCGAAATGCGAATCGAAACGTCGCAATTAGGCAGTCTCTGGCCATAGAAAATACACTAAATATTTTCTGATGCCCTAAAATTCTAGAAACATTACAATAAATCCTAAATATTGGAAAATTATAAGATCTCAAATTTTATAAAATTTTGATCACGTTTGGGCATGTTTCAGTTAGAAACACACACAATAGCCTAGTTACGGCAGAATTCGATAGATTTCTCGCAGCGTAATAAAAACTGTAAATTAGTGAAGATCACTAACTTCAATTTCTCTTATCATATAGAAATTAATCAAACAATAAAATTATCAAGACAAATTCTTTAAAATAATAGTCATATTAAATATGACATAAAACAAAAAATTAATACAATAACTAGACATTAAAAATCCAAACTATGACTTAAAAATATTTATTAAATCCTGAAAATTATTTCTCTTTCAATAAAATAATTTTCTTTAATCAAACAATAATCTTTCACATTTTTTTAGATTAATTCATATTAAAAAAAATATACATCTACACTGTCTGTTAATCTGAATTAATTGCTAAAACAGTAAATTGTTTACAATAAATCTTTGTTTTTCTTCGTACTTTTAACAAACCATTGAGGTCATGAATCTCTATGATTTATTTTCAAGTAGTCGGAACTATAAAATGATTTTCATAAAAATTGGGATGTTACAAAAAGGGTGAAGACTTCTGATGCTAAACCCTCTGTGCCTACCAAGAGAATTACCAGGAGTGCTGCTGGAATTTCCATTTCTTCATAGGCACCTCCACTGGTTCCACCAGTGCGACCTTCATTCCTGCCTTCTCTGTTGACTGAAGAATAAGAGGAAAAGAAAGTAGACATGACAGAGTTTTTGGCAAAAACTCAGGAGGAGTGCGCTAAGTTCCGTGATGAACTCAGGGCAAAAAGGCTTCAGAAGCAAGCCTCTGCAACTGCTGCCTCTAGTGCTGCTATTCTCTTTGCTGCTGCTGCTGCCCCTCTACCTAAGAGGAAAAGAATAGTCAAGCTCAGTGATCAAGTACCAGCAAAGAAGACAAAGGTACTTCATGATGCTGTAAGACTCTATGAGTCTGTTTATTCTGCTGGTTCTGCCTTTAAGATAACCCAACCTAAACCTGTTCAATCTTCTAAACCAACCACTTCTTCTTTACCCCCATTACCTTCTGACTCATCTTCTGATGAAGCAGAAGATGATGTGCCCTTAAGGCAAAGAATGAGAACTAATATCTCATTTCCTGTAATTGAACCCATTTTTGTTTGTCTTACACAACCAACTAAACCTATTCCTCCACCTTAACCAGAAACTCAACGTGACTTTAACCTTTCCACACAAACAGAATCAAAACCTATCACCCAGGAAACTCAAACTGTTGAACCTGGCTCTAATACAATCCTAGAGATTTCTCCCTTAACCTCTTTTAAACCTACTTCACCACCCTCCACTCAACCTATTTCATCATCTCCACCATCACCAAACCATACTGAACCTGAACACACAACAGATCCAATTCTAGAAGATGACATTGTCATTACTTCTAAAATTGCCTCTAAGGTTGTTCAAAACCTTGAATCTGAACCTCCTACTCCAGATTCACACTCTACCCTACCTATTCCTTCAAGCCCCATCATTACTACACCCTCTGAAACTCAAACACCACAACCCTCTGATACCCTAATCCAAACCCAATCCATTGCTTCTTTAAGCCAACCTCAAGCTATCCCTCTGTACCGTGGCCCAAACTTATCACTACCTCTGCTAAACCATCACATTTTTACCACCTTTGAGAGGTGTATGGCCCCACAACAGAAACAACTTGAAATAGAGCAAGGAATTGAAGAGGACCGTGCCTTGGCTGTTAGGACTTTGCTGGCTCAGCAGAATTACTATGTTGAATGGTACTCTGTAACTGACTGGTTTGCAAGTCACAAAGAGAAACAGCTTCAGCTCATAAGGAGAATTCTGGCTGCTCCTGCTTGGAAAAAGCCTCCAAGTCAACCTCCAGCTGTTTGGGAACCAAAACCTGCCCCTCCTCCTGCATCTTCTGCTATGGTTGCTCAAGCCTCTGCCCTCTGCTTCTTCCAGCCAAGTCTGATAACATAGGGTTGTCTTGGACAGGTTGCTTGAAGGCAACAGAGAATTTAGGCAGTTCATGGTCTCATCAAGCAGGAAGCATGTTGAGGTTGCTGATTTGCTTAAGATGGTTTTGGAGAAACTGAACAAGCCTTAGCTTGCCTTTAGGATTTATTTTTCACCTTTTTGATTTTAGCCTTGTACTTTTTTTAATTTTAGTTACAAACTTGTGTAATTTTGGTACAATTTTGATAAATGACAAAATTGCTTTTTGGTGCCTATTCTATTTTAAACTTTATCTTTTATATACTCTGTTTTTATTTGACAATGATGCTTTTTATATTCTTCACCTTTTAGTCTGATGACAAAATGAGGAGATGAAAATAGAGAAGTATATGGAGAGTAATTGATGAACACAATGTATCAACCAAGTGTTAAAATAAATTAAACACCATGCATTGCATTGTATGATCTGATACATTATATTTGGTATGCTCTCATACATAATATTGGAATGAATGCTTATATCCTATGCTTTGATTCACTATATTGGAATGTATGCTCTGATACACTATATGTTTAAGCATGCATCTGATGTGATTACTGCACTTAGAAAATATTTATATGTGCTTAATTCAGGGGGAGCCTTTGAAATTCTCTTAAGTAAATATTTTTCTAATGGAAAATTGTTCATCAATTTATGTGTTTGTCACATCAAAAATGGGGAGATTGTTGGAATCAAGCGGATTCAGAAACAATGACCCTTAATTATTTTAATGATAACAAATAATGAAAAGAACAATTTATCCTCTGATGTATTTGTTAGTGTGCAAAACTTAGTGAGTAAGTCACTATTCATCAGACGGAACTGTCTCAGAAAGCTGTGCCTCTGTGCGCATTTCACCCTCTGGTCCATTCCTCTGAGTCTGGCATTGATCATCTGGTAAATGCTGATGACGCCAGTGTCTTATAGCCTCACGCTAATGACCAAGCTCTGGTAGTCAACGCTCTGGTAAGAAGCTTTGGTAGTCAACCCTCTGGTAGACTATGCTCTAGTAAGACTAAGCTCTGGTAAGACTACATTGCTGGAATCCTGCGTCTGGTACTACAAGACTTTGCTATATGAAAGGCCAAGAAAAACTATGCTGAAGAATTTGCCTCTAGTCCACGCTTACTCTGCTAAGCAGAGTATCTCAGTAACAAGGATCATCTGGTAGAAGATGCCTCTGGTTGGAAACCAGACTGAGTGTAGCATTAAAGGCTATTTCATGCATTAAAGGCTATTTCATGCCTCTGGTTGACAGTAGTATACTCTTGAGTGTAATATGTTGATTATAGTAGAGAAATCCTTCATTGTGTGAAGGGACTAGATGTAGCTATCAGGTGATAGTGAACTAGTATAAATCACCGTGTTCTGCTCTTTCTCTTCTCTTTACTTATTCTCTTTGTTATTTTTATTAAAGAGCTGTTTTGAAAAGGTTTTCAAAAACACATAGGTATTTCGAAATGATTTCTAAAACCGAATTCAAACCCCCTTTCTTGTGTTTTTGTCACGTTCAGTTGGGTTACACACATTTTCAAAACGCTGAAAAAATCAGGGTTGAGTATAATTCAATTTAGTCTGTTGGTGTTAGTTAGGGAAATATAAGAGAGTTAGTTGTGACAGTTTTGTTAGTTAAGTCAGTTGCTAATTTTTCTATTAGTTGTAACTAATCGATGTGGGACTTGTATAAAATCTTGTGTGCTCAACATTCATGAATAAGCAATGTATGTAGTGTTATTCAGAAATACTCTTCTCCTTTTTATCTCTCAGTAGCCATATTCTATCTTTCTCTCTGTGAGTGAATTTGTGAGTAAGAGTGAATTGTGAGATCTAAAAGTGGTATTCAGATCACAGTGATTAGGGACCTAGGCGTGAGAGTGTGAAGCTGTTCTTGCGTAGAGCTTCTGGGTAAATCAAAGGGTGTGAATCATGACAGGTTCAAATGGATCTTTCCTGGCGAACCTACCCGTTCTTGATGGTAAAAAGTTCGATTAATGGTGCATGAAGATGGGGGTCATCTTTGGATTTCAGGATGTGCTACAATTGTTGAAGACTGGGTTTCAAGAGCGATAGAAGCACAGAAGAAAGCCTACATGGAGAACAAGAAAAGGGATTACAAAGCTCTTTTCTTGATTCACCAATGTGTAGATTCTACAAACTTTAAGAAGATTTCTTCTACAAAGTATTCTAGAGAGGCGTAGGACATCTTGAACAAAGCATATGGATGCTAATAAGATCAAGAAGGTGAAATTTCAGTCTCTGTGAAGACAATATGAACTGTTGTCAATGAATGATCAAGAATCTGTGGCTGAGTACTTCAATCAGGTTCAAGTTCTTATCTACTTGATGAAAACTGGTAAAGAAAAGTTCTCAGACCAACAGATTGTTGAGAAAGTATTGAGAACCTTGATTCCTCGATTTGATCACATTGTGGAGGCAATCAAGGAATCAAAGGATCTTGAGAAAATGAAGGTGGATGAGTTATAGAACTCACTCGAGGCTCATTAGCAGAGACTAAATGAAAGAAATGGTGATAAAGGTCAAGTGCAAGCCCGACAGGCGTAAATTAATAAAAGAAGCAATAATGATGGCTATAAAGACAAGAAGGAAAGGGAAAGTGGAAGAATCGGAAGGGGAGTGAGTCTGGTGAAGGGTCAAGCAATGCAACCAGACAATACAAAAATTATAAGAGTAGCAAGAAGTTTAGGAGCAGTAATAAGGGCAGTAAGAAAAAGTTTAATAAGAAGAACATTCAGTGCTATAACTGTAATAAATGGGGCCATTTTGTTGATGAATGTAGAGGAAAGAAAGCTAAGAAGGAGGAAGAAGCTCAATTAGCATAAGATGAAGACTCAGATTTAGATGACAATGTGATGCTGATGGTAACCACCAAGATTGAGAGTGATTCATTAGATCATTGGTATTTGGACACTGGTTGTTCGAATCATATGACTGGAAGGAAATAATGGTTTGTTGATTTGGATGAAAAGGTGAAGAGCAGGGTGAGGTTTGCTGACAACTCGGTGATCATAGCAGAAGGAACTGGAAATTGTTGATAAAAAGGAAAGATGGAGTGCAGGCATATATAACAAATGTTCTTTATGTACCTAACATGAAGAGCAATTTGTAGGGCATGGGTCAACTTGTTGAAAAAGGCTATTCCATGAGACTGTAGAAGAATCAAATGAAAGTGTTTGATGCTCAAAGGAGACTAACTTTGAATGCCCCTTTGTCAAGAAATAAGGCTTTCAAGATTGGATTCCAGGTGATTAAGCAAAGGTGCTTAGCTTCCACAGTGGATGAAGTGAGCTGGCTATGGCATTATAGGTTTCGGCACTTCAACTTTAAAATCCTAAACTTGCTGTAAAGAAAAAGTATGGTTGAAGGTCTCCCACAAGTGAGTCAGCCACAACATGTGTGTGATGATTATTGCATAAGCAAGAAGCCTAGAAATGTGTTCAAGAATAGAGAGGTCTAAGGATAAGCTAGAAGTGATCTACTCAGATGTATATGGTCCATTTGAGGTTCATTCTCTTGGAGGTAATCATTACTTTGTGTCTTTCATTGATGAATATACTAGAATGCTATGATTATATCTCATCAAAAGAATGAGCAATGTACTGTCTGTGTTCAAGAAGTTTGCTTTGATGGTTGAAAAGCAAAGTGGAAAGAAGATTAAGCTGTTAAGGACAGATGGTGTAGGTAAGTATACATCTAATAAGTTCCAATAGTATTATGAGGAGGAAGGGATAATACATGAAGTGACTGCCCCTTATACTCCTCAACACAATGGATTGCTGAGAGAATAAACAGAACCACATTAAATATGGCAAGGAGCATGTTGAAAAGCAGGAAGCTACCCAAAGAATTGTGGGGAGAGGCAGTAACAACAACTATAACACCCCGATTTTCAGATCGCTACTGATCTAAACTCAACCTCTAAATGCCAAATGATTTATAAATATAATACTCGCCTTGTCTTATGAAAACATGGGTAAATTTTTTTTCTTTTAAAACTTCTTCTGCAAAAACCACAAGTCAGAGTATTACAACATTTTTAAAACATGGAGCACAACTATAATGGAAAAGAAGATACGTACTGAATATGCATGTATATACAATAGCTCTGAGGAGTACAACTTTTCAGAGTTTCAGTACAGCAAATCAAAATACAATACCAAAATAGGAATACACCTGGAATATGAATACCTAATCTAAGAACACTCACACTCCTGAGGTACTCCCGACAGACACCTACGCAAAGGGCTGCTCTAAAAGTCAAGCATCAGGACAGACACCCACAAAACAACATCACAAGACACTAATTTGGTCACCAAAACACCTAAACCACAACGGTCTGAGTGGTCAATCACGCTTTATGCCTCACCCCAGAATAGGTAAGTGCGACGGAGTAAGACGTCAACGCATGCAGCATGCCACACACATCACACCTCCTCGACTCACTACTGAGATCCTCAGAAGGGTCCTCTTCCTCCTCCTTGTCCATCATCACAGCCTCCTCATCATCCTCGTCGTCGCTTGTAAGGTTAATGACAGGGATGGCTTGAGGTACCATCTCGACCCTGACCTCCTCAACTAGTGTATCCTTAATCCATCCATTGGAGATGCAGCCTACAGTGCCACAGAAAATGCAGGCTGGAGGATCCACCAGAGGGGTAGGCTCACGAAAAGGAATCGGAGAAGAAGGAGAATACTCTGGTAAAGTCTCTGGTTCCACTGAAGGAATTAGTGAGTCTACGATAGCGCGAGCGGTAGATGTTCCTACATCCAATCCTTGACCCCATGCTCTTGCAAGCGGTCTTGCGCAACAAAAAGCCACAAACCCTAGGCTCATCCCGAAAAGTCGTCTGTCTTGAGACATCAGATAAATCCATCAAAGCAACAGTAGTGCCTCCGTCCGTCAGCCAAGCATCTACGATGCGTCTGAAAGGTACATGAAAGTCCATCACCTTGCACGTAACCTCAATCCGTGTAACCTGTCCATCCACCCTAGTAGTCTCGATCACATCTCCTCTATATACAACCCTACCGATGGTGTGATCAACCACCCAGGCATGGGGTATATCCGCATCTAGAAACTCAAAAGTCGTCTCTAACAACAGCTTGATCACTGGCAGCTCCATCATCGTCATCAACTGAGGTGACATCCATGAGAATGCCTGAATAGAAAGGGTCATCTTCCCAAACAAATATATAACAGTAACAACATATATATGCAAAACATATCATACTAACACAGTATAATGTTAACACAAAGCAGCATCATGGCATAAAACATTCAACAATCAGCACAATAAGGATGCATCACAAATCCCTATTGGTTAGTCTATATGCCAATGCACATAATTCCGGAACATGATAACTCTTTAATCTCCCCACAAGGATACATGTTTAGTACCACGCAAGGATTTACCCGATACATGCCGCTCATTTTTATCTTGACTGTCAATTCGTACTCGTATCTAGGTTTGGGCTCATCGCACGATAGCTAGACACTAGGCTCGCGCAGATACCTAAGTCAGCATCCATGTATGCATGAAAATGCACCATAACAGTTAGTCACCGCAATTGGATCACTCACGTAGAGTATCCAAGATATTTGACTTATGTTCTAAACTTCCTCCATTTAGAACCCCACACCATCGTTTCAGAACCTCACTTAATATTCCTAAGTCCTCTTTCTTTGAAAATTCCTACTAGATGCAAATAGGTTGGTATTGAGAAATTCCACTAGTAGTTCAAAAATAATTATTTTAATTATTCTGACACTCACTTTATTCTTTTTAAAGAAAGAGTGGTTAATCCATTACTAGTTTAGGGTTTTTAGAAAAATTCCGCCTTAAGGTGTCTCATTGGTTTTAAATAAAAGTCCTCTTAAGTTTTTATTCAAAAAAAAAAAAATACTTGACGATTTCAACGACATAGCTCCTCACACCCTTTTTCTCGGTAATCTCTTTTACTCATCGATTATTGATCATACACACACATAATATATTCAATAATTCACAATATAGCAATCATCACCGAAATTACTAAATAATTTTTTTTCCAAATATACATCATCACCAAACCAAGCATACCACATCATCAAATCAACATTCACCAAACACACTTAAGGTAATATAGTGGAAAATGTCTTTACCACAAGGCTTTCCTTCCTTGCTAAAATCACAACCATGATCTCGAACACAGTCTCGAATTCGACCACCAACACGATATCTACAACCTTAATAAACTAAAACACTAAGGTTTAGAAATAACTTCTAAACTATTATCCCTAACTTAGGCCTCGGCTTTTAGGCTTAAAATTTAGGGTAATACTTGTCTAAAATTTCTAGCTTACTACCCACACTCCAACTATTAAATCAAGGTTAAAAACAAGGATTTTAAAACTCAACATCTTTATCAAAATCTTCCCAACAAATTCATGGATCTAACTTTCAAAACTTGTTGTTCTTTAAACTATTAACATTTTGATCAAACAAAAGTTGTAAAATCATCATCAAAACCCTAAATACCCTCTTGGTTTTGAGCAACAAAAACAAAGCCAAATTTTCACATCTTGCAAACTTTTCCAACAACAAAAGTAAGACAAAAACTAAATACTTGATCACAAAATTTATTAAGACTCCACCTTCTTTAGAAATACAAAGATTTCTTCAAGATCTTGGTGTTCATTGTCTTAAAACATCCAAACTCATCTTTAACAAAGATTACTTTTTGGAAAAAATCGATCTTTTTGATCAAACTTTCTCTAAAACTCTTAAACAACAACAACAACACCAAAATCATAAAGAAACCAAGTTTGAAAAGCTTGAAATCATCTCCCTTTCTTTTCTAGGAGCTCATGGTTTTGGTAACAAAATGGGGAGGAAAAACTCCAAAATTTTGCTACTTGATTCAGCATCATAATCATAAGAAATTAGAAGGCAAAAGATGAAAAATTCTTACCCTACAAGAGCTTCAAGCTCTCGGCCACTCAAAGGAAAAGGAAGGAGAAAATAGCTCTCAAATATTTCTCACAACTTAGCTAGTTTTTCTCACCAAAATCTCGAGAACTTACCACTTGGTTTTAAGAGAAAGGAAACAAAGAAATGAAGCGTGAAGGGACGTGGGAGACTGCGGCTATGTAGGAGGAAGAATAAGAGGAATTTTTGATCAAAACCTAGCTTAGATAAGAAGGCTACAATTAGCTTAGGTGAATCACCAATCTAAAATCATGAATCATAACTTAAGCCATAACTTAGGATTAACACATCATCACATCACCATGGCCCCTCCAACCACTCTAATCCACCTTTTTTACTATTGGTCAAAGGGGTCTCAGCGTCGCAAAATCACGGCGTCGGGTGATCGCATTACGGATAGTTCGCTCGCCGATTAATTGCGTAAATTAATTTACCGAGAAATTAATTCAACGTGTGACTAAGAAATTATCCACGAATAATTTCTTTACCAATAAATCATAAATCCAATTTTAAACAATCATATACTATCACATTAAGCTACAATTCAATTTTCGTCGAAATCATAATTCATTAGAATTTTTCTCTTGGGTAAAAATTACCTGACGACTCAAAACGTGACGAAACTTCGTTAGAATTTTTCGACGAGAATTGAACCATGAATTAATAATAAATATTAATTCTCAAATATAATTTCATAATGATAAATTTTATTCACTTTATTAACAGCTAAAAATGCATATTAACTGCATAATACAGTAAAATACAATTACAGTAACGTTAATAAAATACAGTAAAACTACGGATGTTACAACAACAACCTTTATTCTGAATATAATGCCCTACCAAAAGTCTTCAAGAGGTTACACCTGAAGAAGCTTGGATAAGAGAAAGCCTAATGTGTCTTTATTCAGAATTTTTGGGTCCCTATGCTTCAAGCATGTGCCAAAACAAATGAGAAGGAAACTGGATGATAGGAGTGAGCATATGATTTTCCTTGGATATCACCCAACTAGAGCCTACAAGCTATATGATCCGAGGAATAAGAAGGTTGTTGTGAGCAGGGATGTTGCTTTTTATGAGACTAGATGGTGGAACAGGGAGAAGAATAACTCAAACAACAGTATGATGATGAATCTACATGATGATTAGGCTAATGAGACAACATCAGCAAAAGGTGCACAACCACAAAGACCTCTGATAACCAGGCAACAACCTCAGAGGTTGAATGACTATGAGATTCTACCAGATAGTGTTATGACTACAGATGGAGATTAAGTTCACCTAGCCTTGTGTGCTAAAGCAGAACCTGTGATATTTGAGGAGGCAATCTCTGATCAAAAGTGGGTGATAGCTATGAAAGAAGAGCTGATCTTAATTGAGAAGAATCACATATCAGAGATGGTTGAATCACCCCATCAGAAAAGTTCAATTGTAGTGAAGTGGGTTTACAAAATCAAGATGAAACCTAATGGGACAATTGCTAAGTATAAGGCCATGTTAATGGCTAAGGGATTTTTGTAAAAGCCTGGAATAGGCTATCAGGCTGTATTTGCACCAGTGGCTAGATTGGAAACCATTATATTGGTAAAACCATCAATTGGATGTAAAATTTGCCTTCTTGAATGGAACATTAGATGAGGAAGTTTATGTTGCTCAAACCCCTGGCTTTGAATTAGTGGAGAAGAAGGGAAAGCTTACAGGCTCAAGAAAGCCCTATATGGCTTAAAGCAGGCTCCTAGGTCATGGAATAAGAGAATTGATTCCTTCCTAGTTGAGCAGGGTTTTGAGAAATGCAAAAGCGAACATGGGATGTACACTAGAGCCACACATGACATTGACTTGCCGATAATATGTTTGTATGTAGATGATCAACTAATTACTAGAAACAACGAGGGTGAAATTCTGGATTTCAAAAATAGAATGATGAAAGAGTTTGAGATGTCAGATTTGGACAAGCTGACTTATTTCTTGGGAATGGAGTTTGTTCCAACAAGAGAGGGAATTTTTTTTGCATCAAAAGAAGTATGCTGTTTTTATATTAAAGAAGTTCAATATAATAAATTACAATCCAGCAGCAACTCCAGTTAAAGATGGACTGAAATTGATAAAGCATGATGATGTGGAGCTTGTGGGTGAAATCAAGAATAGGCAATTGGTTGGTTCTCTGAGATACTTGTGTAACTCAAGACTAGACTTGGCTTATGGAATTGGTTTAAATAGTAGGTTTATGGAGAAACCTAGAACTTCTCATTATCCTGCAGCTAAAAGGATCTTGAGATACAGCAAAGGAACACTTGATTTTGGGCTACTGTTTCCTAGTAAGTCACACTGTGGGAATACAGAAATTGTGGGATATACAGATGTTGACTGGTGTGGTGACAAAAAAGATAGAAAGAGTATATTAGGTTACATATTCATGTACTACAATAAGGGAGTTCAAAGAAGCAGAACATTGAAGCATTATCCTCCTATGAAGCTGAGTATGTGGCCGTATCATTGGGAGCTTGTCAAGCAGCTTGGCCTGAGACATTGTTGAGAGAATTGATTGGTTTTAAACCTATGAAATTGAAAGTTGATAACAAGTCATCTATCAATATAGCAAAGAATCCAGTTGCTCAGCAAACATATTGAAACTCGATTTCATTTCTTGAGAGACTAAGTTGGAAACGGGAAATTGGAGGTGGAATATTACAACACTGAGGAGCAGATATTGGAATGTAAACGATTCAGAAACATAGACCCTCAATAATTTTGATAATAAAAAAAATCTAAGTAAGAATAATTTATCTTCTAATAAATCTTGAAGTGTGTAGGACTCAATCTCCTAAGTATTCGTAAAAATCAAGAACTCTACTCAAGCAAGAAGAAAGAAGTTACAAGTGAAATCAAGCGCTGAAAGCTATATCATCTGGTAACAAGCTTGCATCTGGTACTAGCCCTTAGTGAGCGTCTGGTATCTCAAGACTAAGACAAGTGGAGTGCATCTAATCGCCTATGATTTCAAGTCAGCTTCTGGTGATATTCAGCATCTGTCTTACATCTTAGTAAGCATCTGGTCCATTATGGAAGCACGTGTGGAGCACGCACTACTCAGCATCTTCTGATCTCAGCATCTTATCTAGTGAATCTTGTGCATTCAATTCAAAATATTCCTTAGCACTCAATTTGGTATTACGAGGAACCAAATGTGTCACATTTAGCTAAAGGACAAGCAAATCGTACACTTTTCAAATTGTGCGATACTACAATGATTCAAATGATTGAAAAGCAAATCGTACAACTGTAAAAGATGTACTATTATTCGAATATTCTTCAGAAATGGAAATGCTAATATTTCTCCTCAAATATCTCAACTCAAAGCTTTGAGCTGCTCTCACAACGGTAACGTAGAAGATCTCTATAAATACTCCATCTCTGAGATTGAAGCAGTGTTAGAAAAATCAAGTGAGCAATCAAGAATATTGTGCCAAACCCTCTGTGGACCAACATTGAACTAGCCTTAACGTCTTATTCTTTCTTTGTGAAATTTATTTTGTTTTGAGCATATATTTTGCATTCTCTTGTGTTTAGAGTTAAATTATTTTCAAACCATTTCACTGTAACTTGTCTAGCCTTGTGAAAGGCTAATTCCTCAAAGGCTCGAGCATACTGAGTTGTTTCGAGAAGTTGGGAGTATAGTCTAGTTTGAGACAGTAGTATACTCTCAAGGTAATTGTAATAAGTGAGATTATAGTGAAAAATCCTTAAGGTACGAAGGGACCAGACATAGCTACTAGTTGGTGATGAACTAGTATAAATCTCTATGTCTACTCTATCTCTTTACTCTTTATCTTATCTTCTGTGTTAAGAGTAAAACGATTTCCTTTCTTATCTTCAGCATTCAGTTGTAAATCTATTTTGATAAGAACTTGCTTTTACTCAAAGATCTGTGAAAATTTTATAACACAATTCAACCTCCTTCTTGTATTCATGTTCAATTGGTACCAGAGGTCGGCCTCAGCACTTAACAGTGTTAGAGGAAAATATCATATCTTTCACAAAATATCTGCTGAAGGTTGCCACATAAACCGTCCTCCATTGTTCACTGGGGAAAACTTTGATTACTAGAAAGACAAAATCAAAATATACTTTGAATCTCAACAACTTGAACTTTGGGAAATGGTTGAAAATGGTTTCCCCACTCCTATTGCTGATGATGGCATTATTTTGCCTAGAGATAAATGGAATGCTGATCAGAAAAAGGAATATCAACTAAATCAAAAAGCTAGATATATTCTTATCTGTGTTATGCTAGAAAAGGAATATGAAAAATGTGGTAAGAGTGACACTACAAAGGAAATTTGGGATTCCTATGAAGGCTTTATACAAGTTAGAGAAACTAAAGCAAGCATGTTAGTTCGCCAATATGAGTTGTTCAAAATGGAAGAAGATGAAAACATTGAGAAAACGTTTGGAAGATTCCAAACACTTGTTCACGGTTTGAAGGCCCTTGGAAAAAGCTACACCACTGTTGATCATAAGAGAAAAATCTTGAGAAGCTTATTCAAAAAGTGGAGACCAAAACTCACTAATATACAAGAAGCTAAAGACCTTAGCACTCTTCGTCTGGAAGGTCTCTTAAGTTTCTTAAAAGCTCATGAACTTGAGTTAAAGGAAGAAGAACCTGTGAAGAAAAGCAAGTCTATTGCTTTGAAGATCAACAAGAGTAAAGCTACTACTTCTAAAGCCTTATAAGCTGAGGAAGAATAAGAGGATGAAGCTTCTGATGAAGATAGAGAAAGATCAGATGCTGAGCTCTCATTCATATCTAGAAAGATCCAAAAAATATGGAAGAAGAAAGGGAACTTCAGAAGACACTTCCCAAAGAAGGAAAGCTAAAACAAGAGTCAAGTCATTTGCTATGGATGTAAGAAGCCATGACACTTCAAATCAGAATGTCCACAACTCAACAAGGAGAAACCTAAGAAGAATACATTCATAGGCAAGAAGAAGAGTCTCATAGCTACATGGGAGGACCTGGATTTGTCTTCTTTAGAAGAAGATGAAATAGAAGAAGAATCTAACTTAGCCCTTGTTGCTGACATGGACTCAGAATCAGAAGAAGAAAATGAAGAGGTAAATTCTGATTCTTTCTCTGAACTTCAAGCTGCTTTTAATGAACTTCTTAAAGAAACTTCCACTCTTTCCATTAAGCACAAAGCTTTGAAAAAGAAAATTTCAAAATTATCGAAAGAATCTCAAGTCTTGAATGATAAAAATACAAAGCTTAATGAGGATAATGAGAAGCTAAGAGCTGAAAATCACAGTCTGGTGACTGAAAGCTCTAAGACTGAAGGAAGTCCAAAATGCAAGTCAAATGAATTTCAAAAGTTCTTTGCTGAGAGTGTGACATGTAGTAAACAAACATCTATGATTTGAGATGTCTATAAAACGAAAACTCAAGGTCTTGGTGAAAAATCAGATGAAGCAAATATACGAAATACAAACCTTAAATCTGATGATATCAATGATCATAGTGAAAGCTTGCTTTGCACATACTGTAAAAAGTATGGTCACCTTGAAAGTGGATGCTATGCTTTCAAAACAAAGAAGGACAAATATCCTTCTAGAACTAACAAGAAAAGACCCAAGAAATTTTGGGTACTCTAAAGACAAGATAGTCTATGTTGTAGATATGGCACTTAGACAGTGGATACTCGCGCCACATGACGGGAGAAAAACATATGTTCCAAGAACTAAGGTATAAAGATGATGGATTTATTGGTTTTGGTGGAAACCAAAATGGTAAAATAGCAGGAATTAGTCGCATTGGTAAGAACCTTCTTCCTTCTATTGATAATGTACTATATGTTGAAGGCTTAAGGCATAATCTACTTAGCATAAGTCCATTATGTGACAGTAGTTATGATGTTGTATTAACTGAAAAGGCCTATTTAGTAAAAAGTCAAAAGGATGGCACAATTTTCATTACTGCAAAGAGGAAAAAACAATATTTATAAAGTGAATCTCTCTGATTTAGTAAAACAAAATGTCAAGTGCCTTATGTCTATCAATGATGAGCAATGTATTTGACACAAAAGACTAGGTCATAGCAGCTTGAGATTAATCTCAAAGTTAAACAAGCACTGTCTTGTTAGAGGCTTACCAAATCTTAGATACCAATCTGATGCTCTATGTGAGACATGTCAAAAACGAAAACAATTTAAAACCTCATTTCATTCAAAAAATGTTGCTTCCGCTTCTAGACCACTTGAACTTTTGCATCATGATTTATTTGGTGCCACAAAGATAGCCTCATTGATAGGAAATAAATATGGATTAGTCGTTGTAGATGACTACTCTAGATGGATTAAATTTCTTATCCACAAGTATGAATCATTCAAGGTGTTCATTGTCTTCTGCAAATCTGTGCAAAATGAAAAAGAAATTTGTATTTCAACTATTAGAGGTGATCAAGGGGGAGATTTGAAAATGAAAACTTTCAAAACTTTTGTGAAGAAAACAGTATCTCCCATAATTTCTCCTCTCCTAAAACACCACAACAAAATGGTGTTATAGAAAGGAAGAATAGGTCTCTCCAAGAGATGGCCAGAACCATGATCAATGAGGCAAATATTGCAAGAAACTTTTGGACGAAAGCAGTAAACACATCCTGTTATATTTAGAATAGAATATATATATAAGGCCTATCTTGAAAAAGACTCCATATGAATTGTGGAAAGGAAGAAAACCCAACATATCATATTTTTACTCCTTTATATGTACCTGCTATATTTTGAATACTAAGGATCAACTTGGTAAGTTTGATTCTAGAGCTGACAAAGGTATCTTTTTGGCATACTTTTAACGCTCAAAAGCCTTTAGAGCATGCAACAAAGAATCTATGATAGTGGAAGAACCAATCCATGTCAAGTTTGATGATAAGAAGCCTGACACTGAAATGTTAGAGCTAGATGAGCTATTTTTAGGTTTAGACATTGGAGGAACCAGTGAAAAGCCTGAGGAGTCAGCGGTACAACTCACCAGAAGCAAGCATCAAACCAGACTGAAGCTGAAACCTGAAGGAACTGGTGCTTCAAAACACATCACGCAAATCATTGGGGAACCAGGAGATAAAGTGAGAACAAGATCCTCTTTTAAAGAGCACACTGATCTCGCTCTACTCTCTAAACTGAAACCTAAAACGATTAATGAAGCCTTAGAAGATGAAGGATGGATTTTAGCCGTGCAAGAAGAACTTAATCAATTCCAATGCAATGATGTTTGGAAGCTGGTTACTCTACCAGAAGATAAGCAAGCTATTGGAATGAAATGGGTATTTCGTAACAAGCTTGATGAAGATGGTAAAGTGGTAAGAAACAAGGCAAGATTAGTTGCCCATGGTTACTCACAAGAAGAATGTATAGACTTTACTGAAACCTTTGCACCTATCACAAGGTTAGAAGCTATTCACATTTTACTCTCTTTTGCTACACACCCTGAGATAATTCTTTATCTAACAGATGTTAAAAGTGCTTTCCTGAATGGTTTCATAACTGAGGAAGTGTATGTGAAACAACCACCTGGTTTTGAAGATATTGATTTTCCAGAACATGTCTTCAAACTTAAAAAGGCATTTTACGGTCTCAAACAAGCTCCAAGAGCTTAATATGATAGAGTAAGTTCCTTTTTAAAGGAAAATGCCTTTTTAAGAGGACATTACTCTGTTTAGAAAACTTCAAACAAGCATTTTATGCTTGTGCAAATTTATGTTGATGATATTATATTTGGTGCCACTAATGAAAGCTTTTGCAAAGAATTTTCTAAGTTGATGTAGGCTGAATTTGAAATGAGCGTGATGGGAGAATTAAAATTCTTCCTTGGAATCCAAATGAAGCAATGCAATGATGGTATCTATATTCATCAAAGCAAGTAAATCAAGGAATTGCTTAAAAAGTTCAATATTGTGGATTGCAAGCTAAGGAGCACACCAATGCATCCTACTTGCACTTTACGTGAAGATGAAAATGGTAAGAAGGTATATCAGAAGCTCTACAGAGGTATGATTCGTTCACTTGTCTATCTTACTGCTTCGAGACTTGATATTATGTTCAGCGTCTACCTGTGTGCTAGGTTCCAATCTGATCCTAGAGAATCACACTTAAGTGCTGTTAAAAGAATTTTTAGATATTCACAAGGAACTAATAATCTTGGTTTGCTTTATAAGAGATGAAAAGATTACAAATTAGTAGGTTTCTATGATGTTGATTTTATTGGAGACCGTATTGAAAGAAAAAGCACAAGTGGAGACTACCAATTTCTTGGAGCAAACCTTGTGTCTTGGTCAGGCAAAAGGCAAAGTACTATAGCACTCTCAACAATAGAAGCTGAATATATTTCTGCAGCAAGTTGCAGTTCTCAACTTCTGTGGATGAAATATCAACTTGAAGATTAGATGATAAAAGAGAGTAACATTCCTGTCTTCTGTGATAACACTTATGCTATTTTCCTTACTAAGAATCCCATCTTGCATTCTCGTGCAAAACATATTGAAATTAAACATCATTTTATAAGGGACTATGCTCAGAAGGGTGTACTTGAAATCAAATTTATTGATACAGACCATCAATGGGCTGATATCTTTATAACACCCCTTGCTGAAGATAGATTCAATTTTATAAGGAGGAATTTAAACTTTCACCTTATAAATGAATATATGTTTGATTTTAGCATCTGGTACATTTCGTGTATCTAATGGTAATATGCATTTGGTATCACATGCATCTTAGAGAGAGAGAGAAAGAATGTGTGTGTGTGTATTTGGTTAAGTGAACATCTGATATCATTAGCATCTGGTCATATTATTAAGCATCTGATATCATGTTACATCTTGTGTGACTTAGCATCTATTTCTAATACACGTGTCAATTGCGTGTATACTGAAACGTCTCAATCCTATGCCTACCGAGTCATGATTATCTTTATGTTTTCAAGACAAGTTAACTACGGTAACTCTCTGGTTTTGGCAATCGCCGAATTTTGAAAAGAATTTTTAATTATTTTGGTACTGTTTATAAAAGCCCTCCCACTACTTCATTCACCCGTTCCACTACTCCACTACTCTTACTCTCTTTGTTTTTGCAAAACCTCTTTCTCTCAAAACCCCCAAACTTCCTCTCTAAGCTTCCACTTTCCACAACTATGGCATTCAAAGTTATCGCTCAATTTTTTGCCTTCGACACTCATGGGTTGGAGAAATTCTCACCGAAAGAGAAACAAGTCTACATCACAACTATCAAAGAGTTTTGGGCCTCTGCAAAACTATTCCCTCGAAGAACATTGAAAGGATATGTTACTGGTTTCGAGTTAATAGTTTCTCCTTAAACCGTCTCTAATTTAATAAAGTGTCCAAATAAAGGTCTACAGCTCACTGATGGTTGGGAAACTCAGTTTGGAGGTGTACAAGCTGTGGATAGCATCCTGTTTAACAATCTAAAAGCTTTGAAAGCATTAGGAAAACCTTTGAATGTTGTGTACTTGAAGAGCCATTTCAGGGTTCTTCACAAAATCATCACTAAATGTGTTTTGTTGAAAGTTGGGTCTCCAAACATTGTGAATAAGGACCAGAAGTTCATAATGCAACATTATGCTACTGGAACTCAACTCAACCTTCCAAGATTGATTGTTAACACATTGGCACAAGCTGTTGTATAAACTAGGAGAGGTACTGCTCTTGAGAAACCCAACAAAGCCATTATTCCCTATGCCATGCTTCTCTCTGGGTTAATGAGGTAACAAGGAATCATCCAAAAGATTGAACAAATGGATGAAACAGCAAAGGAAAAGTATTTGGATAGAAACGCCAGAGGTGTTGTAGTTGCTTTTGGTCAAGCTGATCTAAAAAAAATGGGGTTGTGTACTATTAATCTGATCTGGAAGGTAAAGGTGGAAAAAGGACTCCTTCCCGAGGATCCTTTCTCTCACATTGCTGAGCCTACTCTTCCCAGAAAAACCACAAGAAGCTCAACTAGGAAAAATGCTTCCGGTGTAAAGAGACCTACTAAGCCTCTGCTTACATTAACCAGAAGCAGGAAGATAGTACCCCATGCTGCATCTGATGATGATGACAGTGAGGACAAAGCTCCCATCAGAAAGCTTCTTGAGAAAAGAAAAGCAGAAACTGCTTTGGAAGGCACTACTTCAGGTTCTTTGAGTACAGAACCAGTGCCACCACTAGAACCAAAAGCTCCCACCAAAAGAAGAAGGCTTGTCAAAGCCTTTCAAAAGCAAACACAACAGGTAACAGAAGCTGACTCTAAAACCTGTGTTGTGGCCAATGATAGAAACGATCCTATCGTTGCCCCTCCCATCTCCTTATCATCATCTCCTGCACCTAAAAGACCATCCAACACTAACATGATCACTGTTCCTATACCCAAACCAAAACAAACCACTATCGCCATACCACCAAATCAACCAAAACAATCAAATCCAAACCAGATACTCAAAATGTGACTGTCTCACCATCTCCTCCCTCTCAAACACTCAATGTCTCCACTCATCAAGCCTTTACACCACAAATTCCTTCACTCATTTCTAGCATTGTTGCTTCTCTTTCTAATCCTCTCAACCATATCTTTCGTTCACCCTCTACACTGAACAATGTCCATGTCCTTGCGCACCCCTCTACTAGCTCCTCATAAGCTCTATCTACTAATCCCTTTTCTCGTCTCAAACCTATTGAATCCAGGCCTATTCCTATAAGAGAAGAAGTGTACAAGTTGGTCTATGTGTACAAGTTTGTCTTTGACCATCCTTTTTTGTGCAATATGAAGACTTTCACTTCAGGGGTTGCTAGACTGGAGATTGCACCTCCCACCTACAACAAGAAGCTTGAGATGCATTTTGGTGGAAGGCTTCGACATCAGGCTAACGGAGTTATCAACCTTTCATTTGAGCTGCCTCACTTTCTACCCCAAAATGAGCCTGACTCTGGAGAAATGTGTGGTATCAGAGCCAAGGTCACGTTTTCGATTCCCAGCGGGAGCAATTGCTGAGGGGGACATTGTTGCCGGATTGTGGCATCAATTGCCCCGTGGCGGAGGCCCAGGGGGGTCAAGTCACAGTTGACACGTGGCGCTTGGGCTGTTACGGTTAAGTAGAAAGGGTTGCACCCTGACTAACATCTATAGCTTTTGGCCTAGTGGTAAGCGCTCGATCTAACATTTATGATAAATAATATATTTAAAAATAAGTCAAAATAATTTCTCGTACTCTCAGTAAATCATTGAAGTGATCAATCTATACGACTTACATTCAAGTAACTGAGATATTAAAATATGGTAAATTGGGGTGTTACACTACCACCCCTCTTAAAATAGTTTCGTCCTCGAAACTACGCGGATATTAAAATATGGAAATTTATTTTACCCAAATCCATAAATATAATTTGCATACATAGGCATTCACAGTACATATTAATGTAAGTAGTACTATAATATTTATAGCTACATACATAATATTGCAATCACAGTATAGCATGCAACAATAACAATCACACTCAATAACACTAAGTATATACATCACACAGATTTACGCACGTAATATAATTTTCTAGATGAACAAGTTCTTACGATCCATTGATGCTTATTCCATAGCCACGACCTATGCTTATTCACGATCACGAACACGAACACGAACACGAACATGAAAACGAACACGACTACGGCTACATGCTATCATCACAAGCATTACTACATAACACACACCTGGTCATGTGTACACACATCAAATACAAAGTCACTTAAAATCTCAAAGATTAAAATTCTTTTCTCGAATCAAACATTTTTTCTAAAAAAAAAAATTCTATATCTCTTGAGAACATCACCAAAACAGAGAACTAGTGAAAAGTTTTACTTGAGACTTAACCATCCTCATGGACAATAAAGTTCCTTTGAGATTAGGTTCTCATTGTCTCAAATTCCTTGAACACACTTCAATAAAAGATTAAAAGTAAACCTCCAATTTAATCAACGACTCACTTTCTTAAAAATTCATTTAAATCCAAAACTTTTCTAAAATAATCTTCTTTTATAGACCAGCAACA
Source organism: Calophaca sinica (assembly GCA_037113605.1). Taxonomy (NCBI): domain Eukaryota; kingdom Viridiplantae; phylum Streptophyta; class Magnoliopsida; order Fabales; family Fabaceae; genus Calophaca; species Calophaca sinica. The sequence continues at coordinate 64,947,592 of CM073736.1, forward strand.
ATAAAATCATTAGTCACTAGTTGTTATAAATCGAGTTCCGTTTTCTTTTTCCTTAAGAACTCTAGGTATTATAAACCCACTCCAAAAATTCATTTCTCAAAACCATTCTAACTCACGCATAAATCTTTTAACAAAGTTCAACACTAAAATACTTATCCACAACTCCTAGGTCATAACAACACAAAATCTTCAAGAACTTAAGTTAAAAAAATTTGAAATCAAGCCTCACACATAAATATGTGATCACAGATTATTCCTCCAAAGTAAAAACAAACTTTAAAATTTTCCTTCAACAATACCCACACATAGAAACTTGATTTTTCCAAAAGAAAATAAGATCAAGAATATTTTCCAACAAGACAAGATCAAAAACATTCTTGAACCCAAGATTGACTAGAAACCTTGAAATTATCTTTTACAACAAAAGGAAACAAAACCTCCCCAAACTTTTACTACTAAATCATAATTTAACAAAATGATCTAAAAACTTAAAACCATCTTCCACAAGATTATTAACAACAATACAAAAAATTTGAAAGCAAAAGAATTAAAATTCTCACCTAGAGCTTCCAAGTACACGTGGTGTTAAGATCAAAAGGGAAGAATGCTTCTCAAAATCACTAACTAGAAAATCACAAACACCATCACCCATAAATGCTAAAGATAGGGAGAATCCTCATCTGACCTCATCTTGAAACTTACAGTCTTAGACATCAACAGAAAAAGAACATCAAAACTCTCAAAATTATTAACATTAACAACAACAACCACATCAACAAATAACAAGGAAATAAAAGGGAACTTCCTCCAAAATCATCCTAATGTTCGTAGCTTTTCAAAAGAGAAATGGAAGGAAATGCAATTCTCAAAACTTCTTGGTTTCTTAAGGTTTCTCACACACTCCAATCACCACAAGTTTTGGTATCACCTAAGGAAGGAATTGAAGAAAATGAGGGTTGGTTGGGCAGAATGTGTCCAGGTATATATAAGAAAAGAGAAGGAAGATTCTAGGTTGGTCACTCTCTCTATACCCTCACTAAAACCAATAATGCAGCTAACTATTCCTTGCTTTTCCTTTTTGAGTGTGGCTGACCATGAAGTGAAAGAATCATTAATTTTTTTTTATTAACCAAAAGTGGCCAATCACGGGTCTAAAAGAAGAAAGGAAAAGACTCACAAAATCTTGGTCCAAGTCCTTATCACTTACTAACACTAAGACTATTGATATTGACCATCAATGGGCAGATATATTTACAAAACCCCTTGCTGATGATAGATTCAATTTTATAAGGAAAAACTTGAATTTTCACTTTATAAAGGAATTAATGTTTAAATTGAATATATTTGCCTCTGATATGCTTGCATCTGATAGCATACTTGCCTCTGATATCATGTGTGCGTTTGATAATCATATATGCCTCTGATATTATGCTGCCTTTGATTTTATAATATTTACTTATTTTGTCTGTTGTTGCATGCGTCTAGTACTGTTCATATTCACATGCGTCTGGTGCATTCATTATAAGTTTCCTTTGGGAATCTTTTTATACACGTGTCTCTTTGTAACGACCCGTTTTCCAGGACGCTATTGAGCCAGTATCTTGACAACAGTTGACATATTTCCGAAAGGTGGAATACTCTGCTCGTAGAGTTTTCGAGAAATGTGATCCTATTTTTTTTTTTAAACTCTTTAAAGAAGCAGTCAGAGCATCACAGCGACTTTTAGAAACATGGCGAAAAATAATTTAAGACTTCACATAGACCACATTCATTTATTCTGTCAAATCATATATAACAAACGTGTCATGAAACATAACAGAGTTTTATTACCACACTGAAATAAATGACAAATATCCTATAGCTGGTCTATAAGCTATACTCTTCACTAGACTACTAGTAAATTCCACGACATAACACAGGAAGAAGACTGGACGACCATCATCAGCTGCTCCTCTCTACAGTTCTAAATCCTCCGCTTGCTCCGCCATCTGGGTTACATTCATTACATTGAAAGAACCACTGGCAAGGGTCAACTTCTTAAAAATAAAGAGCAGATACACATATTCGGCAACATACTCGGCAACAAAACATATAATAACATGACATATTACAGGAATTAGCAATCATGACAGTAAGCAGCCAACAGTATACACAGTTCACAAAGTTTAATTCAAAATGCTCGCTCAAGACTCGACTCATGACTCATCTCACGACTCATTTTCTCTCGACTCGACAATTTTTTCCGGAAAGCAGACGCCGATCCTTCAACTGACATACCAGCCGTAGCCTTGGGATCCTCGCTCTCCCTAGGTAAGCAGTCCCGGTTCCTTAACGCTGCGACGCCTAGCTAATCCACCATAAACGAAGGGGACCTAGCACCCTCAGTTATCTGGCTCACAGCTCAAAAACGTCTCGACGACTCGACAATGCTCTCAGACTCGATGAACAATTCGCCGCATACGATATTCAAAGAGTTATACGCAAGATTATTCGACCGCATATCAAATAATAAGAGCATGCTTAATATGAAGAAACGCAATTCAACAATTTAAGCAATAAAAGCAGTTTGCATGAAGAAACGCAATTCAACGATACAAACAGCATGAGCAATTCAACAAGCAACACGCAATTCGCAGCATATATTCAATCTCAGATTAAATAATGCATAACTCAATCATATCACAATATTACATACTTGACACGCAATTCAAGAAATCCATCCCTCTGCAACTCGATGGAGTTGACAAAGAGGTACAAACAAGTGTCGGGTGTAACATCCCAATTTTTAAGAAAAGTGATTTTAGCAATAAAATCCTGAATACTCGAAAAATAAGTCAGAGAGATTGATCACCTCGATGATTTACTGAGAGTACGGGAAATTATTTTGAGTATTTTGAACAATTTATTTATTATAAATAAATATTATTCATGATGTCAATTCAAATTAATAGACAACGTAGACGTATGCTGCTTTAACGTGAATTCATCAATTTAAACATTTCATAAGTTTTCGGTGTGACGCGGTAACGCGTATTTTTGTTGACTAAGAAAATGATTGAATTACATCAAGATGAAATTAAATTTAAGAGTTAATATTTAATATTAATTCATGGTTCGAAAATCGTCGAAAAACTCTGATAAAGTTTCGTCACGTTTCGAATCGCCAGGTAATTTTTATCTGCATTAAAATTTAAAACCAACTCCGTTTTCGATGAAAATCGAAACGTAACTTCTTGTGATTATTTTTGAATGTTTTAGATCGTTTTTATTATTTATAATAATATATTATCACGCGATGAATTAATTTCTCGCAAAATTAATTTTCGCGATTTTATCGGCGGGTAATTTAATCGGTTGCGCGGTTTTTCGACGCCGTGTTTTAGTACTCTTAGACTCTAGAATTAGAGAGTAATCATGAGAGATGTGAGATTAAATTGGGATAGACTCATTGATGGGATTAGCGTATTACTTTAATTATGGGTGTCACTTTTTAGCTGACTAACACCTTCACACTTTTTCCTAATAAATCCTAGCCAAGTATTAAACTAGTCTAATTAATTTTTTTTATTCACCTTCTTTTGTGCCTATCAAGCCGTGAGCTGCACCCCACATTCCTACCCCATTTTCATTTGTTTTTTTTTTCTTTTATTAAGTGGAAAAAAAAACTATTAAAACCAAGTATTAATTAATTTACTCTCCTTTATGAGAAGCACCAGTCGAGACTTCCCTTTAATTCTTCCCCTCCTTCTCTGTTTTTTTTTTTTTCCTTCCAGCAGCGAGACTCCCCCTCGTACTACCACTTCACCTTCCATTTCCTTTTATTCATGTGTTGGTGAGAAAGAAGAACAAACCAAGTTCTACTTCTTCCCTTTTTCTATGAGCTGCAGTCGAACCCCCATCCTCTAACCCTCATCCTATTTCTCTTCATCTTGTCCAAATTCTTGAGAGAGAAGCTCCTTCATGGATACAATTCTCCATCCTTCCTTAGCTTGATTTCATCATCATTTCTCCATCCTTATTGAAGGTAGTTTCTTGTTCTCCTTGCTACCACTTACCTTCTCATTTGAACAACCTTTTGAGCCACATTTTTTTCCTCCCCCAAAATAGCCCTAGGCCGCAAGCTTCTTTTTGTTGAAGGAGGTAGTGATTTTCTTGTTTTGTTCTTATTTCTTGTCTTAATGGTTGTTTGATTATGATCATTGATGAAGTGAACCAACCTTTCCCCTAATGTATGAACCCTTGGCGCAAAACCTAGAGGGAAAAGGGGTCTTGGTGATCATCTTGTGAATCAATTCAATTGAGTATTGTTTCTTGCTTACTATATGTTGTTGTTGCTAGTTTGGTTACTATTTTGGATTAGGACTTGAATTGAGTAAGTTTTCATGAAACCCTTGTTCTTGGGGATGTTGGAAATAGGATTGGCCATAAATTAAGCTTTGTTTGTGAAATGATATTTTATTTTGTAAATTAAGCTTTGTTTGTGAAATGATATGTTATTTTGTGAAAGAATTTAGATATGGAATGAGGTTGTGTAATTAAATTGGAATTTTGTAAACCTTGTTGGAGAAAAGGGGGTGGTGGCCGCAAGCCCCACAAGCTTTAGGGTGTTGTATTTTGGTAGGTATTAGTCTTACATGATTGTTGTAGAAGTTTGGAGGAGTATAGAAATGATAGTTTTGAACTAGAACCTTGATTGAGCAAATTTTTGATAAAAACCTATTCTTGAAAAAAGGGGATTAGTAGCATTTATTTGGTGAAGCATGTAATTGGTGGATAGTTCTTGTTTCTTAGATAGTATAAGTGTTGCCATGATTGTTGAAATTGGTTTTGACTTGTGTCTTGATTTTTGATGTCTTGGAATTTGATTAAATGATTTAGAAATGGTTTGTTAAATTGAAAAGGAAGTTTGGCAATTTTTCTGTAGAAAAAGGGGAGCAAAAGCCGAGAGCCTCAAGAGAGTTTTGATAGGAAAATTATTTTAGTAAACTTGTTTAAAATGTATGAATTGATTTGAATCAAAGATTGAAAGAATTTTATGAAAAACCCTTGTTCTTGAAAAAGACTTGAATTTAGGATTAGCCGTGAATTATGTTTTAATTGTTGGTTGATGAAAGAAAGGAATTGATTAAATGATGTTGAAGCATGTATCTAGGTGTTAAGTTATATGTCTTGGTTAATTTTAAAGTTGTTGGAATGAATATGCATGAAGTAGCATAGGTGTTAGTTGATGTTTATGCAAGATTTGGTTCTTGAGGGACTAGAATGACATGTAGGAGTTGATCAAGAGGTTCTTTAAATTTCTAACATGATTATGACATGATTTAGGTTATAGTTTTGTGTAAGTATGTGTAACATGTTGTTTTGGAATTTTTCCTATTCTTGAAACATGAGAAGCATGAGGTCTTGATGTTAAATTATGTGCTTAGGTATTAGATAATATGCTTAGAATAATATTAAGGCTAGTATGATAGATATGCATGAGTTAGTATGATTGTGGTTTATGTTTTATGCAAATGTAGTTTTTGGAGGACTAGAATGTTATATAAAAATTGGTGGGATGATTCTTTAATTTTTGGCAATGATTATGGTTATAATTTTAGTGTTCTGGAAGTGATTGCTTTGAAAAGAATTCTCAAAACCCTTGTTCTTGGAAAACATTAAATCTATGTTGGACTATGTGTTGGTTATGGTGTTTTGCTTTGTTGTCTTGAAATGTCTTGAAAACAAGTTGTGAAAATTTAGTTGAGTATGTCTTAGTTATGGTTGTTGTTTTAATGCTTGAAGTATGAAAATGGGACTCGAAAATGATTTGGAAATGGTTTGTCACATTTAAAAGGAAAGGTTTTGCAAAAATTTTTAGGAAAAAGGGAGATGGCCGAGAGCCTAAGAGGAGGTTTTGGAAGGAAAAACTATTTTGTGGACTTAGATTTAATACTTGTATGTGATAGGATTTATGCCTTAGAAATTTTATGAAAAATGATTAATTTCTATGCTTATGCTTAAAGTTTCAAGAAGTGAGATAGTGCTCTAAATGAATATGTGTTAAGGTTTTGAAAACTTATGGAAATGGTTTGGTGTTACTTAAAATGCAAGAAAACTTTTTATTTTCAAAGGTCTTATTCTTTTCAATTAGCTAGTAGTTTAAATGATTGCTTTTGGTTAGAAAAAGGGTTAGGATTGAGAGCTTAAGTTAGCTAAGAATTGTACTAAGTTGTTGTGGTGTTAGGCTCGAGTAATCCGGGATCGTGCGGCGTAGGATCGAGGAACGCGTGGACGTGCAGCTTGGGGTTCGGTAAGGGCACTTCTAGACATTTAGGATTCATTTTTATGTCCCTGTGTAAGGACAACTTTGGATATGCTTGAACTATTGCTTTGTTATTTAAATTGCTTTATTTAATTACGAAGAAGTCTGAGAACCTCAGGGTTCGAAGTGAGGGTCTTGTACCCCTTCGTTTTATTTTTGGTATACTGATTATTTGGTGGGCTTGTCTGTAAGTGGTTGGCAGCTGTCCCCAACCCCCCACACTTGTTTGTTCCTCTCTGTCAATTCCATCGAGTTGCAGAGGGATGGATTCCTTGATTTGCGTGTCGAGCATGTGATATCTGTTGATATGATCGAGTTATGCATTTATTTAATATGAGATTGAATATATGCTGCGAATTGTGTATTGCTTGTTGAATTGCGTTTCTCCATGCAATCTGCTTTTATTGCTTAAGTGTTGAATTGCGTTTCTTCATATTAAGCATGCTCTCTTTATTTGATATGCGGTCAAGTAATTTTATGCGTCACTCTTTGACTATCGTAAGCGGCGAGCTGTTCATCGAGTGAGAGAGCTAGGCGAGTCGTCGTGACGTTTTTGAGCCGTGACCCGGATAACTAAGGGTGCTAGGTCCCCTTTTGTTTACGGGAGATTGACTAGACGTCGCAGCGTAGGAACCGGGACTGCTTACCTAGGGAGAAGCGAAAGATCCCAAGGCTACGGCTGGTATGTCAGTTGATGGATCTGCGTCTGCTTTCCGGAATAATTGTCGAGTCGAGAGAAAATGAATAGTGAGTCGAGTCGAGTCGAGTCTAGAGTGAGAGAGTTGAGCCACGTTCTGTGAATGATATGCATTGTTGTTTGTTTAATACCTGTGAATTGTATAAACTGTGGTTGCTTTTTGCTTTATGCCTTGGTTTATCATGATTTGTTGAGAAGTTGACCCTTGCCAGTGGTTCTGTCAATTAATGATTGTAACCCAGATGGCGGAGCAAGCAGAGGATTGGAACTGCGAGGAGGAGCAGCTGTAGATGGTTAACTAGCTTGACTGTATGTAGAGTCTACTGGTAGTCTAGTAGGGAACGTATTGTGCCGACCAGCTATAGAATAATCGTCGTTGTTCAGTATTGTAATAAATATCTGTTACGTTTCAAGATATGTATTGTTAGACGTGAATTGATGGAACAATTGAATGTGGTTATGTTATGTTTGAAATTATTTTCCGCCATGTTTCTAAAAGTCGCTGTGATGCTCTGACTGCTTCTTTAAAGAACTTTAAAAAAAAAAAATAGGACCACATTTCTCGAAAACCCTACGAGCAGAGTATTCCACCTTTTGGAAATATGTCAACTGTTGTCAGAATATTCACTTAGTAGCACTCTGGAGCCAGGGTGTTACATGGGGTGTTGGGGACAGCTACCAACCACTTGCAGACAAGCCCACTAAATAATCGGTATATAACAAAAATAAAGCGAAGGGGTACACGACCCTCACTTCGAACCCTTAGGTTCTCAGACTTCTTCGCATAACACTTGAAATTAAATTCTAACGATATCTAGGGTTGCCCTTACATACGGACATACAACAATAAATATAAATGTGAAGCGCCCTTACCGAACTCCAAGCTACGCGTCTTCACGTATTCCTCGATCTCTACATCGCACGATCTTGGATCTCAACTCCTACTACCATAACAAACTTAGTACAAACCTAGTATAGGCTATTTTCTAATCCCTTAAGCTCTCAAAACCCAAAAACCTCTTAGATAACCAAAACACTTACACTTTAATACACACAATTTAAAAATTAACATTTTAAAGAATCAAACCTCAAAACTGGGAAATCTTTTCTTGAAAACTTTAAATCAAGAACAACTTCAATTAGCTACTTTTTTTTTTCAAATACTAAGCAAGGCTCCACTTGGTTTTCTTGAGTCTCAAAGAACTCAATTACCATATGTGTTTCATTGCCTCAAGAACCCAACCAAATCCAATTTTTCAATCCCAATCTTTTCCTAAATTCTCCAAAACATAAACACAATTCGTAACGTACCAAATACAACTATTACAAACCACAATTAGCAAAACTCATGCCTCCAAAGCTCAATTGAGCATGCGGCCACACCTCCCCTTTGTTAACAAAATTGCAAGATTTCCACTTAAATAAGCAAATCCTTTCCATACTTTTTCCAAAACTCAATTAACCCTCATTACGACCATGAACATCAAGATCACAAACAATTTTTTTTTCCTTTCTTATTCTCTATAGGGCTCGCGGCCCTTAGACCAAGAATTTGGGAACAATTTGAAAATTTCCAAAACAATTACCCAATACCATTTCAAATGCAATCATTTTCACAAACAACAAACTATAACCTAAGACAAGGCCTAACATAGTCCCAAAACCATTTTCAAACCACTCAAGAACAAGGGTTTTTAATAAAATGTTACTAACTCTCTTACTTTAACAATTCTAACAATCATAATGAGATATATACTAACTAGAACACAAGAAACATTACCCAACACATTTTTCACAATGCAATCACCCTTAAACCCTCATTCAAAATTGGTTTTCATCCCCAAAAAGTTTCTAACCAAAAGTTAGTTTCAAAACTATCTCCCAAAATAGCCACAACCACTTCAAATAGACTTATATAACCATCTGATTTTTCCAAAACTTTCCAATTTTACTCAATAACCCAAAACAACTAGTTTAAGCCAAGAACACAAAATTATTTTCTTCCCTATGCCCTTGTAGGGTCTTGGCCAACACACCCCAAAGAGGTAAAATTGCAAAGCTTCCAAGATAAATTAACCACATCATTCCAAATCATCCATTATCTCAATCCTTTCACAAATAACAATTAATTCACAATCAAAGACCCAACCCTATTTTTTTTTTTTTCGATACCTTCAAGAACAAGGGTTTTATTCAAAAACTTCTAATTCTTGACTCAAATCAAACTTGACAACTACTTTAGCAATAACAACATCTAATAAGCAAAAGACACAATTAAATAAATAAGCAAGCAAAATAGAAAAGAAACTAAAAATAAATCCTCACCCAATATCCTACTAAGGTTCACGATTTTGCACTGGAAAATGGAAGGGAATAATTTGTTTTCAAATTCACTTACAATGGTGGAATGAGATGATCAAGAGGAAGATGAAACTAGAAGCATTGGGTTGGGAAATGAGAATGATGAAGTGCCAAGAAGATGAACAATGGGAGCCATGGAAGCTCTCATGCTTTCTCTCTCAAGAACCAAAAAGAAGCAAAATGGAGATGAAGGTGAGAGTAGGGGTGCTCTCGGCTGGATGAAGGAGAGGAAAGGAGGTGGATTTGTCTCATTTTTCTCTTCACCACACATGAATAATCTTGTAGAAAGCAAAGAAATAGAGGGTAGGAGAAAGGGCTCACGCTACAGAGGAGAAGAAAAATGGGTTTTGCTTCCTTTTTCATTTCTATCTCACCCACACTTAAATATTTAAAAGAATTAAAAGGAGTGGTTGTGAAGGGCCTCGCCTGGTCTGATAAAAGGGTAGGAAGAAGACTAAAAAAAAAAAATATTTATTAAACAAGATAATTTACTTGGTTAATATTAAGTCTAGTAAAGTGCTACAAACTAATCACCCCAAAATGTGACACTTATTAATAAAGCAAAGATGCTAAACACATCAACTAATCTATCATATCTAATCTCACATCTCTTATGATTACTCTCTAATCATAGAGTCTAAAACGTGCTAAAAAAGATACGGCGTCGAGTAATCGCGTCACTGATTAATTCCCCGTCGATAAATTCGCGAAAATCAATTTAACGAGAAATTTATTCACCGCGTGATAACATATTATTATAAATAATAAAAACAATCTAAAACATTCAAAAATAATCACAAGAAGTTACGTTTCGATTTTCATCGAAAACGGAGTTGATTTTAAATTTTAATGCGGATAAAATTTACCCGGCGATTCGAAACGCGACGAAACTTCGTTAGAGTTTTTCGACGATTTTCGAACCATGAATTAATATTAAATATTAATTCTTAAATTTAATTTCATCTTGATTTAATTTAATCAATTTCTCAGTCAACAAAAATACGCGTTACCGCGTCACACCGAAAACTTACATAAAGTTTAAATTGATGAATTCGCATTAACGCAGCATACGTCTATGCTGTCTATTAATTTGAATTAACATCACGAATAATAATTATTTATAATAAATAAATTATTCAAAATAACTCAAAATAATTTCTCGTACTCTCAGTAAACCATTGAGGTGATCAATCTCTATGACTTATCTTCAAGTATTCAGGATTTTATTGCTAAAATCACTTTTCTTAAAAATTGGGGGTTACAATACCATCCCCTTAAAATAGTTTCGTCCTCGAAACTACACGGATAGTAATATATGGAAAAATATTTTACCCAAAACTATAAAATATTTCGCACACAATGCACTCATAGTACATATTAATATACATAGCACTATAATATTTTTAGCTACATAGTATAGCAGACAATAGTAGCAATCAACCACATATACATTTAGCACAACGCAAAATAAGCGTAGTTAGTAGACAAAGAATCTCTTGTTTCTGACTGATGCTTCTTTCCCGCTCACAACATCTGCTTATCCACGATCACACTCACGAACATGGATATGAATACAATCTCGTCTGCAGTTACACGCCATTGCTACGAAAATGATACTAACCTATTCACAGGCAATCGTGAGTACAGCCATCTAGAACACAAAAACCTTTTACAACCTTCTAACTTAATCAAACTTTTTCTACCAATTAATGATTTAATAAAATTCTTTAAAATTTGGAACTATTTTCAATAAAACCATTGTTAGCAAATATGCCAAAATCACTTATAATTTCTCCAAGACAACTAATAAGGCCTAAGGAAATTAAGGTTTTCTAGTACTCTTCTCTAAAAATCTTTTTCAAAGCCATACTTACCCATAAATGGACTTATAGTAAAAGGGTTTAATCATCAAAACTACTATCTTTTTCACAAAAGAGAACAAAATCATTTTTAAGCTTCATTACAAAAATCAGGATTTTAACAAGAACATAAAAAAAAAACACTTAACACCATTGTCAGCTAGATCATTAACAAAGATTCAAGCATTAAGAGCAAAGGAACTAAGACACTCACCTAGAATCTTCCAGGAACTCGCGGTTTGGGGAGGGACACAAGGATTGCTATGATCACCAACCATAAAATTGCCCACAACATCACCCAAGGGTATAAGGGATATAAAGAACAGTCCTCACTTGACATCTCTTATAGCTTTGGTTTAGCTAAAGGAATGGAGGGAAATGGTTTCCAGGTTTCTCACAAGCTTCAAATGCCACAAGGTCTAGCACTACTTAAGGGAAGGATCGAATAGCATAGGGGTCCCTTAATAGAATTTGTCCAAAACGCATAAGAGGAAAATAAGAAAGGAATCGAGGGTTGTCACTTTCTTTCTAAACTTTGCAAGGTTTCTCCCAATTCTCACCACTACACGGTTCATCTAGAGGAAGAATCGGACAAGAATAAGAATCCTTAGAGTGAATGGGCGCACAACACATAAGGGAAGGAAAAGAAAGGAACCTAAGTTCTCTCTATCTTTCTATGCCCACACTAGAACTCATAATACAACTAATTATTCTCTCCCACTTTTCTAAACTTAGTGTCACCTAAGGAAGGAATTGAAGAATAGTGGGGGTCCTTTAGGTAGGATTTGTTCGCGGCATACCCTAGAAGAAAAAGAAAGGAATCCAAATCCAACACTAAGACCAATAATGCAAAATGAATTATTCTTCCCATTTTTTTTTAAACTGTCGACGCAAATTTAAAGAAGGGGAAAAGATTCACAAACTTTTGGTCCAAGGTCTTCATCACCAACTAGTACTATAACTAAAACAGAATATTTCCTTTTGCACCCTTTACAAGTGTGTGGTCGGCCAAGTAAATATAAGGAAAGATGAAAATAAATTATTCCACTTTGCTTGGCTCTCCTCTTAAAAGGAAAATTATGTGATCTAAAATTCGGGAGAGGGTTTAGTAAAAGAATTTTGGCTACTACCCACTACTAGCTAGGCAACCTGTCACGTACTAAAACTATTACCCGCAACTCTCACTAATTTTCTAGCTCCCATTCAACTGAGTCAAATGGTTCCCACATAAATTAAGTTGTCACAAGACAATTAATCTGTGCTTGCTAGAAGGTAGTCGCGTTTAATATTTTCGTTGAAGAATATTAATACGCTCACACAAATAACAAACACACAGTTAGTCGCACATATTCACAGCAGTACAGGAATAGACTACTGCGAAAACACAAATGTTAATGGTAAACATGTTGCATTCAGAAAATCATGAAATTGTTTTGATTTTTCAACCATAATATATATCAGTTTACTTCAAACATCGATCGTTTACGTGATCTATATCTAGGATCACTAACGCGTTAAAGATCACATTAATCAATAATAGTAATAATAGCATCTCCGACAAACAATCCTTTGGTCTCTGCAGCTTGCTCTTCTCATTGATATCCTAGCAGTTCACATTGATTCTCCGTGTCAGTCCGTTGAGCAATAGCAACCACTATCCCTGCCACATCTTCGGTTATCTAAATCTTTCGATCCATCTCTGACTTATCTACTAAAACAGGAACAATCATTCGTTTCGGAGGTATTAGATTTCCACGAGGTTTCTCAACCTAATAAAAATCCCACAATAGGTTTGGTGCGTCTCAGCACACGTTGTTTCAATTAAGGAATAATTTCAAACAATTACAAGTAGAGTTAATCCACTTGAGGAACAATCACACAAGCATAGTTTGACTCCCAACAAAACACAGGTTGACTCCCAACAGGCTAACTTCTATCCTCCCGACACTTGACCAGCTATAGTTTGCCCAACTCACACCCAAATAGAACTGAATCAAGCCTGATACCACTCTTGTAACTAATGCTTTCCAGGACGCTACTGAGCCAGTATCTTGACAACAGTTGACATATTTCCGAAAGGTGGAATACTCTGCTCGTAGGGTTTTCGAGAAATGTGATCCTATTTTTTTTTTAAACTCTTTAAAGAAGCAGTCAGAGCATCACAGCGACTTTTAGAAATATGGCGGAAAATAATTTAAGACTCCACATAGACCACATTCATTTATTCTGTCAAATCATATATAACAAACGTGTCATGAAACATAACAGAGTTTTATTACAACACTGAAATAAATGACAAATATCCTATAGTTGGTCCATAAGCTATACTCTTCACTAGACTACTAGTAAATTCCACGACATAACACAGGAAGAAGACTGGACGACCATCATCAGCTGCTCCTCTCTACAGTTCTAAATCCTCCGCTTGCTCTGCCATCTGGGTTTCATTCATTACATTGAAAGAACCACTGGCAAGGGTCAACTTCTTAAAAATAAAGAGCATATACACATATTCGGCAACATACTCGGCAACAAAAAATATAATAACATGGCATATTACAGGAATTAACAATCATGACAATAAGCAGCCAACAGTATACACAGTTCACAAAGTTCAATTCAAAATGCTCGCTCAAGACTCGACTCATGACTCATCTCACGACTCATTTTCTCTCGACTCGACAATTTTTTCCGGAAAGGAGACGCCGGTCCTTCAACTGACATACGGCGTAGCCTTGGGATCCTCGCTCTCCCTAGGTAGCGATCCGGTTCCTTAACGCTGCGACGCCTAGCTAATCCACCATAAACGAAGGGGACCTAGCACCCTCAGTTATCTGGCTCACAGCTCAAAAACGTCTCGACGACTCGACAATGCTCTCAGACTCGATGAACAATTCGCCGCATACGATATTCAAAGAGTTATACGCAAGATTATTCGACCGCATATTAAAATAATAAGAGCATGCTTAATATGAAGAAACGCAATTCAACAATTTAAGCAATAAAAGCAGTTTGCATGAAGAAACGCAATTCAACGATACAAACAGCATGAGCAATTCAACAAGCAACACGCAATTCGCAGCATATATTCAATCTCAGATTAAATAATGCATAACTCAATCATATCACAATATTACATACTTGACACGCAATTCAAGGAATCCATCCCTCTGCAACTCGATGGAGTTGACAAAGAGGTACAAACAAGTGTGGGGGGTTGGGGACAGCTACCAACCACTTGCAGACAAGCCCACTAGATAATCAGTATATAACAAAAATAAAGCGAAGGGGTACAAGACCCTCACTTCGAACCCTTAGGTTCTCAGACTTCTTCGCATAACGCTTGAAATTAAATTCTAACGATATCTAGGGTTGCCCTTACATACGGACATACAACAATAAATATAAATGTGAAGCGCCCTTACCGAACTCCAAGCTACGCGTCTTCACGTATTCCTCGATCTCTACATCGCACGATCTTGGATCTCAACTCCTACTACCATAACAAACTTAGTACAAACCTAACATAGGCTATTTTCTAATCCCTTAAGCTCTCAAAACCCAAAAACCTCTTAGATAACCAAAACACTTACACTTTAATACACACAATTTAAAAATTAACATTTTAAAGAATCAAACCTCAAAACTAGGAAATCTTTTCTTGAAAACTTTAAAGCAAGAACAACTTCAATTAGCTACTTTTTTTTTCCAAATACTAAGCAAGGCTCCACTTGGTTTTCTTGAGTCTCAAAGAACTCAATTACCATATGTGTTTCATTGCCTCAAGAACCCAACCAAATCCAATTTTTCAATCCCAATCTTTTCCTAAATTCTCCAAAACATAAACACAATTCGTAACGTACCAAATACAACTATTACAAACCACAATTAGCAAAACTCATGCCTCCAAAGCTCAATTGAGCATGCGGCCACACCTCCCCTTTGTTAACAAAATTGCAAGATTTCCACTTAAATAAGCAAATCCTCTCCATACTTTTTCCAAAACTCAATTAACCCTCATTACGACCATGAACATCAAGATCACAAACAATTTTCCTTTCTTATTCTCTATAGGGCTCGCGGCCCTTAGACCAAGAATTTGGGAACAATTTGAAAATTTCCAAAACAATTACCCAATACCATTTCAAATGCAATCATTTTCACAAACAACAAACTATAACCTAAGACAAGGCCTAACATAGTCTCAAAACCATTTTCAAACCACTCAAGAACAAGGGTTTTTAATAAAATGTTACTAACTCTCTTACTTTAACAATTCTAACAATCATAATGAGATATATACTAACTAGAACACAAGAAACATTACCCAACACATTTTTCACAATGCAATCACCCTTAAACCCTCATTCAAAATTGATTTTCATCCCCAAAAAGTTTCTAACCAAAAGTTAGTTTCAAAACTATCCCCCAAAATAGCCACAACCACTCCAAATAGACTTATATAACCATCCGATTTTTCCAAAACTTTCCAATTTTACTCAATAACCCAAAACAACTAGTTTAAGCCAAGAACACAAAATTATTTTCTTCCCTATGCCCTTGTAGGGTCTTGGCCAACACACCCCAAAGAGGTAAAATTGCAAAGCTTCCAAGATAAATTAACCACATCATTCCAAATCATCCATTATCTCAATCCTTTCACAAATAACAATTAATTCACAATCAAAGACCCAACCCTATTTTTTTTTTTTTTTTCGATACCTTCAAGAACAAGGGTTTTATTCAAAATCTTCTAATTCTTGACTCAAATCAAACTTGACAACTACTTTAGCAATAACAACATCTAATAAGCAAAAGACACAATTAAATAAATAAGCAAGCAAAATAGAAAAGAAACTAAAAATAAATCCTCACCCAATATCCTACTAAGGTTCACGATTTTGCACTGGAAAATGGAAGGGAATAATTTGTTTTCAAATTCACTTACAATGGTGGAATGAGATGATCAAGAGGAAGATGAAACTAGAAGCATTGGGTTGGGAAATGAGAATGATGAAGTGCCAAGAAGATGAACAATGGGAGCCATGGAAGCTCTCATGCTTTCTCTCTCAAGAACCAAAAAGAAGCAAAATGGAGATGAAGGTGAGAGTAGGGGTGCTCTCGGCTGGATGAAGGAGAGGAAAGGAGGTGGATTTGTCTCATTTTTCTCTTCACCACACATGAATAATCTTGTAGAAAGCAAAGAAATAGAGGGTAGGAGAAAGGGCTCACGCTACAGAGGAGAAGAAAAATGGGTTTTGCTTCCTTTTTCATTTCTATCTCACCCACACTTAAATATTTAAAAGAATTAAAAGGAGTGGTTGTGAAGGGCCTCGCCTGGTCTGATAAAAGGGTAGGAAGAAGACTAAAAAAAAAAAAATTTATTAAACAAGATAATTTACTTGGTTAATATTAAGTCTAGTAAAGTGCTACAAACTAATCACCCCAAAATGTGACACTTATTAATAAAGCAAAGATGCTAAACATATCAACTAATATATCATATCTAATCTCACATCTCTTATGATTACTCTCTAATCCTAGAGTCTAAAGCGTGCTAAAAAAGATACGGCGTCGAGTAATCGCGTCACTGATTAATTCCCCGTCGATAAATTCGCGAAAATTAATTTAACGAGAAATTTATTCACCGCGTGATAACATATTATTATAAATAATAAAAACAATCTAAAACATTCAAAAATAATCACAAGAAGTTACGTTTCGATTTTCATCGAAAACGGAGTTGGTTTTAAATTTTAATGCGGATAAAATTTACCGGCGATTCAAACGCGATTTAAACTTCGTTAGAGTTTTTCGACGATTTTCGAACCATGAATTAATATGAAATTTTGATTCTTAGTTTTAATTTCATCTTGATTTAATTTAATCAATTTCTCAGTCAACAAAATACGCTGCTATCACACAATCGAAAACTTACATAAAGTTTAAATTGATGAATTCGCATTAACGCAAAGATACGCCTATCTTTGTCTATTAATTTGAATTAACATCACGAATAATAATTATTTATAATAAATAAATTATTCAAAATAACTCAAAATAATTTCCCGTACTCTCAGTAAACCATTGAGGTGATCAATCTCTATGACTTATCTTTAAATATTCAGGATTTTATTGCTAAAATCACTTTTCTTAAAAATTGGGGGTTACACTCTTTGAGACTGGTTGATGCGTTTGTGGATGAGAATTACTATTTGTTGAGTCATAATTGCTTTTACTGCCTGAGGGCAGTTTTACTGCGCCTCTTTAACACAATGTTTGACACGTTTCATTTTTTAAACGACAGTTTTAACAATTCTTTTATTTTTTAAAACTGAAGAAGGCGGTTTACCTTCTCAAACATGTTTTATACCCACTCACTCTTTTCACTCACCCACTACCCACACTTACTCTCTGAGAAGACTCAATCTTTGAACCTTAAACCCCTTTTTGCTTTATGCTCTCATCTTCTACATTCTCTCTGCAACCTTCTGCAATGGCTGCTCAACAACAAATTGTTAGTCCCCAAAATGCTCCACTTCCTACAGTGGATATTGACCCCAAGGATCTCACTGTTCTTTGTGAATCTCATGTTGATCTTCAAGAACTGGCTAAGAATGACTACGACTTCAGAATCCACTTCACATATATGGGTTGGATCGACTACTTCTATATTGAATCCAGGCCTATCTACCCTGAACTGGTCAAAGAATTCTGGAGGTCTGCATGGTCTGAATACAACACCATCTATAGCCATGTTCAAGGAAGGCAAATTATGATTACAAGGGACTCAATTTTTGAAGTTATCAAGTGCCCTAACTCTGGAACAGAAATCACTAAAAACTAGGAGAATGCCTTTGGTAGAATCTCTATGATCAACGAATACATCTTTGAGAAGCTAAATAGTACAATGGCTGTACATCGGTTCCGGGTGCTCTTCAAGATAATCAAGAGCAACATTATGCCCAAGGCTGGCTCAGTGGACTCTGTGAGCACAAACCACAAGTTCGTACTGTGGCATTATGATTTCAAGACTACCCTTAACCAGTCAAGCATTATCTTCAATTTCCTGAGAAGAGCCATCAGCTTCTCCAAGAAAGGGCAAAACAACAATATACCCTATGGAAGGGTTATTTCAGCGATTATGGAAGAACAGGGTGTTATCAGACATCTACAAGCCCTCGACACTCAAGAAGCTAGAGTCATGCTTCAAACGTGTTCTGCCCCCATCTTTAAGCAACCTAAAGAAGATGAAGTTGTTATCTTCAGAGTTGATTACTGAAGCTGCAAAGGAAAATGAAGCTGCAAATAAACCCGACAAGAAAGGAAAAAGGGTGAAGACTACTGGTGATGGTCCTTCTCAACCTATCAAGAGATTAACCAGGAGTGCTGCTGGAATTTCCATTTCTTCACAACTACCTCCACTGGTTCCTCCGATCAGACCTGCCAGCATGCCTTCTTTACTAACTGAAGAGCAAGAAGAGAAGAAAGTGGAATTGGCTGAAATAATCCAAAAGACCATGGCAGAGTTCAATTAATACCATGATGAGCTTAGAGCTAAAAGGCTTCAGCAGCAAGCCTCTGCAACTGCATCTCAACAGGCTGCCTCTGGTGGTGTTGTTCCCTCTGCTGCTGTTGCATCTACCGCCGCTGCTGCCCCTACTACTAAAAGGAAGAGGATCGTCAAGCTTGGTGATGTAATATCCTCATTTTTCTAATCTTGCTTAATGTGTGTTTATGTGTGACTAAGTGTATTTGTGTGCCCTAGGTGGGGATTTGTGTATTTTGACTGTGTTTGACCTTTTGGCTGTGTGCTCACTTTTTGTGCTTGTGAGGGAGCAGGTGTTGAGGTTTAATATGTTATTTGAGATTGGAATAGTGTTTGATAATATTTTGGTATGAGTCTTAGAAGCCTGGTAAAGTTTGAGAACGATCGGAGTTGAGTTTAGGGTTTTGTGTGTTCGTACCATTAAGCAAGTGAGAGCTTTTGGACGAGTATATGAGACTTAGAAGCTTTGTTCTAAGTCCATTTGATGTGCTCTTATGTTAGGAATCATGTTTAAGTGTTAGGGTATCAAGTTTTGGATCGTACGGTCGTCAGAATGGAAGAAATCGCGCGAAAACGGACAAAACAGTGCAAGTGCGCGTGAAGTGTGCTTGGAGTGCGCGTGGTGCACGCTGGTGTATAGTGCACCAGCGTTTCCTGCCCTTCTGTACCACGTGGCATGCTGTGATTGGACCGATCATTGGTACTGACACGTGGCACGCATGCAAGGTTGCTTCAGCGTGAAATAGTGCGTGCGGGGCGTGCTTGGAGCGCGCTTGGGGCGCACAGGAACAGAACAGCCGGAAAGGCTGCGTGTGGAGCGCGCCAGAGACACCTAATCTACCTATTTAAGCCATTTCACTCCACTAAATCCGTTTCTTTCATTTCTTCTCCTCAAATCACGATCAGAGCACCCCTTAAACCAGGTTTCCACCATCTTTGAAGGTTCCAAGCTTTAGGACCTCATCCAAAGCTATCTCGTTCATCCGTTCTTCAATCCATCAGTGTTAGCTCGTCAGTTGCTGTTCGAACTTGTTAGGGTTTATCTCCGATCGTCGTTTTGTTGAGGTAACTCTAACACCCTCAACTGTTCATCCTTGATTTCAGTTGGTACTTTGTGATTCTTGAATTGGTTCTAGTTCTTAACCCTAATCAGACTATGTTTTGGACCCCGGTTTGACCGTGCAGGTACCGAACGAGCTAGGGTTTTGCTGGAACTCCCAGAGGAGATTCCATGGGTCATTAAACTAAGACCAAGGTCTCTATTCTTCATGTCTAAATTCTGATTTCATGGATTCCTTGTTGGTTTCGATTGTTCCTCATTACCTGTTCTTCGTATTTTAGGGTTTTGGCAATAGTGCGGGTACCGGTTGACTGCAGAAGCTTGTCTGGAGTTATTTTTTGGTAAGTCTTATTATCTGAAGTCCTAGGCTAGCCCCTGGCCATGGGTCTCTTAGTGTTTTAGTTAGTTTATTAGTTGCCCTAATTCTAATCCGAGTGTGTTTCTGTGTTTCCGGTTAACTGTGAATTGTTCTGGTGTGTTCGGTGATACTGTTTGGTAACTCTGGACTTATTCCTTGTTGTTGCTGAACCGAAACATAGTGCAGGAGTGTTGGTGAGTTCGTGTTTACGTCTCAGTGTCTAGTTTGCTTCCGAGTGCTTCTATTACCAGGTGGGGGGGAAAGAATGCACTTTTATTGGGTTTTGTATAATAGATATGACTGTTTGGCATATGTAGGGTACCTAAACCCTACTAGGGGTTAATGTCAGTAACACCTAAGGATAGGGGTTACGGTGTGCCGCATCTAAGGATAGGTGTGGTAGACCCATCAACTAACATAAGATTATTTTATTATTAAATGTGATTACCTAATAATATGCTTAACTGTGAGATGTAACATATGTGCTCTATGTGAGTAGTAACACACTTAGGGTAACATGATTAAATGTGTATTATGTGGAAATGTATTTCCTGTTGTCCTAGCATGCTTAAATGATTAAGTATAGCCTGTTGACATGCATGAACCTGATTGTGGGATATTTAGGGAATGTGTGCATAATACGATGTGAGGCATTTAATTATGAGGTGTTGGATGCATGCATATGATATTGCATTAGTAACCACTCCGTTCTTGACAAGAATGTGATGTGGGGAGAATCCCTAACGAAAATGGGGGATATCTCGCCTAATAGGTTTGATCCACTCTGTTTCCTATCGGAAAAGGGGGAAACGGACGTCCCTATCGGAAAAGGGGGAGGAGGATTCCTAACGGAAAAGGGGAATACCTCATGGACTAGGCTAGTGTCGCCCCGTGCTCTATCGAAAAAGGGAGACGACAACCTAATGGAAAGGGGGTTCGCTAATAAGTATTCCTAACGGAAATAGGGAGTACAGTGACAACAGAAAGAAAAGATTCCGAAGCGCACAACACATTGATTCATTGAGAGACATGGAATAAGTAGAAGTGGGTAGCTAGGTCATATTTATTTATATGTGCTGGTTTGTTCGGATTGTCAAATCATTCATTCTACTTATGCATTTCTTGCCTTTTGACGATTGTGTTATTCTTACCTCCCTGTGTTTGTATGCTTGTGTGTATATGTATTATCGTATGTTAGACTTTGTTGAAGAGGAGGATGCAACCGCTGCAGCACCCGGTGGAGCAGTTTATACTGATGCACCCATCGATGCTCCTTCCCCCTCGGATCCCTGTGTGGGGTGATTTTGAGATTCGGTACCATGATTTCGACGGCATGGGGTGGGAGATTGATCATGTGCGTCAGGAAGTGATCTATGCGGGTACCATCTCCATCTATTTCAGGGTTCCAAGTCTTCCAATAGCTAGCTTTTCCGGAGACTTCAGGATATGTCAGAGACTACCTTTTCAGCAGATGTGGCAGGCACCAGGGTTTCCACCAGGTTTTGGTTATGGAGGTTATCCACCGATGCCTCCTCAGCCGATGCCAGTGCGACCTGTTAGCCATTATAGCGAGTCTAGCCACTGTGGACGACAGAGACACGGGAGAGGAGCGACATCTAGCCCCTCTCACCACATGACAGCTCACGATTACAGACGGTTGTTTCTGAGGCGTTCGGGATCTCAGAGTGGGAGCTCTCAGTTTCCCCCTCGCTGAGGCGTTTGGTTATATGTTGGCCAGGAGTCTTGATGCTTATGTTATATTTGTGTTTGGCTGTTTTGTTTAATTGAGGCAACAGGTTAGCTTCACAGGTTTGTTTCTTTTGGGATGACTGTATCATTACTATCTACACTACGTACTTTGTACTCTGATAGTATGTACTTATCTATATACCTACATGTGATATACTTAGTATTACTTCACCGTAGCGCGTCGTAGTCTTATTCGTGTTGCGATTTTAATTCCTTCATATTTTTATACCCGTTGATTACGTGAGTTAGGCTAATTATTATAATAAAGCATGAATAGGACTTTGGGGTGTTACATTTGTGGTATCAGAGCCTAGTTCAGCCCTAACCAGACTGTGAGGTCATTTAGGATGTTAATTCTGGCTGAGTCTAGTCGTATTCCCATTAAATATGACTATCTTTAGAAGTTGGGTAGAGTGTCCATGTTATCTTTATTGTCTTAAACAAAGGTGACAAGTGTTTGAAATTCATAAGATATATGGCATGTACTTCTATGATTCTTTGTATCTTATGGACCTCGAGCTAATGATTTCTTTTTCAAGACTTCATGGCTCGTCCGTGTGGTAGACCCACACATACGAGAGTGTTTACTATGAGGGGAGCTGAGTCTTCTCAGTCGCCTGATCTGATACAAGGTATGCGCTTGGTCTCTGGTAAACTCTTATCTGTATTATTTGACTCTGGGGCTACACATTCTTTCATTTCACTTGCATATATGGATCATTTGAAATTGCTTGTTTCTTCTTTGCCTCGTAAACTAGTAGTTTCTACTCCTACTAGTGATCCCCTGACTACTACATCAGTTTGCCTTAAATGTCAAGTCACCATAGAGAATAGGAATTTCTTAGTGGACCTTGTTTGCTACTGATGCAAGACCTAGATGTTATCTTAGGAATGGACTGGCTTGTAGCCAACCAAGTGTTACTAGACTATTCCCGTAAGACCCTTACCTTTCCTGAACAACCCAGTATGGTATCTGCCAATGATAGTCAATTTGCCGCTAGTGGTAACTCTCTGAAGTATATGATGTTATTTTCAATGGAAGCTAAGGATACTCCTAGCATTGACTCTTTGCCGGTAATGAGAGAATTCCCTGATGACGTTCCAGGATTACCCCCGAAAAGACAGATAGAATTTGCAATAGACCTTATCCCAACTGGACCTATATCCATAGCACCCTACAGAATGTCCTCAGCAGAACTAGCAGAGTTGAAATCCCAGTTAGATGATTTAATCAAGAAAGGATTCATTAGACCCAGTGTTTCACCGTGGGGAGCACAGGTGTTATTTGTGAAGAAGAAAGATAGATCTGCAAAGATGTGTATTGATTATAGGCAACTTAATCGGGTCACGATTAAGAACAAGTATCCCTTGCCTAGAATAGACGATTTGATGGATCAAGTGAATGAAGCGGCAATATTTTCCAAAATTGATCTGAGATCTGGTTATCATCAGATTAGGGTCAACAAAGAAGCTATTCTTAAGACTGCCTTTAGATCTAGATATGGACATTATGAGTATCTGTTTATGCCATTTGGTGTAACTAGTGCTCCTGTAGTGTTCATGGATTATATGAATCGAATCTTTAGACCATTCTTAGATAAATTTGTAGTCGTCTTCATTGATGACATACTGATTTATTCGCGTACAGAAGGAGAACATGTGGAGCATATGAGAACTGTACTTCGGATTTTAAAGGACAGGCAGCTTTATGCTAAACTGTCAAAGTGTGAATTCTGGCTGGAAGAGGTGCAATTTCTTGGGCATGTGATTAATAGGGATGGAATTGCTGTAGATCCCTCGAAGGTGGAAGTTGTGACCAAGTAGGAAAGACCTAAGTCGGTGAGTGAGATTAGGAGCTTTTTGGGTTTGGCTGGATACTACAGAAGGTTCATTAACGGACTCTCGAAGATAGCCTTACCTATGACCTAGTTGACGAGGAAGGAAAACCCTTTTGTATGGTCAAATAAGTGTGAAGAGAGTTTCCAAGAGCTGAAGAAGAGGCTGACCACATCACCTGTATTAGTTTTACCCGATCCCTCAGGAGAATTCGAAGTGTACTACGATGCATCATATCAAGGGTTAGGATGTGTTCTTATGCAAGGAGGTAGTGTAGTGGCCTACACATCAAGACAATTAAGGATTCACAAAAAGAACTACCTTACCCATGACCTTGAACTTGCAGCTACAGTTTTTGCATTGAAGATTTGGAGACATTACCTTTACGGGAGCTAAGTTCACGGTATTCAGTGATCATAAGAGCCTGAAATACTTGTTTGTCCAGAAGGAGCTGAATATGAGACAACGGAGGTGGATGGAGTTTATTAAGGATTATGAGTTTGAACTGCGATATCATCCAGGAAAAGCTAATGCTGTGGCTGATGCTTTAAGTAGGAAATCCCTACATGTGTCAGCTTTGATGGTGAAGGAGTTGGAGTTAGTGGAACAATTCAGAGATCTGAATTTAGGAGTACAGTTGTTTAAGGACAAATTATGCTTAGGACAGATAGTGGTGACCAACGAATTTCTGCAAAAGTTGAAGGCGAACCAAGGGCTTGATGAACAGCTGATCAAGATTAAAGATTCCATGAAGGACAGTGAGACTTTGGTGTTTGGTATCAAGAAAGATGGAGTGATGAGGTTTGGAGACCAAGTTTGTGTTTTGCATGACTCGAAACTACGGAGAACGATTCTAGAAGAAGCCCATAAGAGCAAGCTTAGTTTTCATCCGGGCACTACTAAGATGTATCAGGATTTGAAGAAGATGTTTTGGTGGCCTGGTATGAAGAAAGACATAACAAACTTCGTCATGTCTTGTCTAGTGTGTCAGAAGGCAAAGATTGAACATAGGATGCCGGCAGGATTGTTGCAATCATTGGATATTCCCGTGTGGAAGTGGGATGGGATAGCAATGGATTTCGTAGTGGGTTTACCAAGGACGCCTAAGAAGTTTGATGCAATTTGGGTAATTATTGATCGGTTGACCAGGAATGCTCATTTTATTCCAATCGGAGAGAAGTATCATTTGGAGAGATTGGCTCAGGTATACATCAAGGAGGTTGTTAGGTTGCATGGGGTTCCTTCGAGCATCATCAGTGATAGAGATCCTAGATTTACCTCAAGGTTCTGGAATGAATTGCAACGAGCTTTAGGAACCAAATTAAGATTGAGTTCAACTTATCATCTTCAAACGGATGGTCAATCAGAACGAACGATCCAATCCCTAGAAGATTTGTTGAGAGATTGTGTGTTGGAGCACGTAGGAAGTTGGGATGAATTCTTGCCTTTAGTAGAGTTTACCTATAACAATAGTTTTCACTCAAGTATAGGTATGACACCTTTTGAGGCACTGTATGGAATGAAGTGTTGGACCCCTTTGTGTTGGTTTGAGACAGGAGATACACAAGTATTAGGATCAGAGTTGGTACAACAAACCACGGAACAAGTCAGGAAGATTAGAGAGAAGATGAAAGCATCACAGGATAGGCAGAAGAGTTATAGCGACAAAAGGAGAAGACCTTTAGAATTCCAGGAAGGAGACCATATTTTTCTGAGAGTGACACCTAGAACTGGAATTGGCAGAGCCATCAAATCTAGAAAGCTAACCCCTAGATTCATTGGACCTTTTCAAATTCTCCGTAAGATTGGCCCAGTAGCTTATCGTATAGACTTACGGCCTAATCTTTCCAGACTTCACGATGTTTTTCATGTTTCATAACTTCGCAAATATTTTTTCGATCCATTACATATACTTGAACCCGAGTCAATACAATTGAAAGAGAACTTAGAGTATGAAGCATTGCCTGGACGGATTTTAGATAGGAGGATGAAGTAACTTCGTGGTAAAACTATTCCTTTAGTTAAGGTTCTATGGGATGATGTGACAGGTGACATGACTTGGGAGTGTGAGAGTGAGATTCCTCAGCAGTACCCTCATTTATTTTCAGGTGCGTGATTTCGGGGATGAAATCTCTTTTAAGGGGGTGGTAAAGTAACATCCTCATTTTTCTAATCTTGCTTAATGTGTGTTTATGTGTGACTAAGTGTATTTGTGTGCCCTAGGTAGGGATTTGTGTATTTTGACTGTGTGTTTGACCTTTTGGCTGTGTGCTCGCTTTTTGTGCTTGTGAGGGAGCAAGTGTTGAGGTTTAATATGTTATTTGAGATTGGATTAGTGTTTGATAATGTTTTGGTATGAGTCTTAGAAGCTTGGTAAAGTTTGAGAACGACCGGAGTTGAGTTTAGGGTTTTGTGTGTTCGTACCTTTGAGCGAGTGAGAGCTTTCGGACGAGTATATGAGACTTAGAACCTTTGTTCTTAAGTCCATTTGATGTCCTCTTATGTTAGGAATCATGTTTAAGTGTTAGGGTATCAAGTTTTGGATCGCATAGTCGTCGGAATGGAAGAAATCGCGTGAAAACGGACAAAACAGTGCAAGTGCGTGTGAAGTGTGCTTGGAGTGCGCGTGGCGCACACTGGTGTATGGTGCACCAGCATCTCCTGTCCTTCTGTGCCACATGGCACGCTATGATTGGACCGATCGTTGGTTCTGACACGTGGCACGCATACAAGGTTGCTTCAGCGTGAAGTAGTGCGCGTAGGGAGCGCTTGGAGCGCGCTTGGGGCGCACAGGAACAGAACAGCCTGAAAGGCTAAGCGTGGAGCGCGCGCAGGGGCGCGCTTAGAGCGCCCCAAGGACACCTAATCTACCTATTTAAGCCATTTCACTCCACTAAATCCGTTTCTTTCATTTCTTCTCCTCAAATCACGATCAGAGCACCCCTTAAACCAGGTTTCCACCATCTTTGATGGTTCCAAGCTTTGGGACCTCATCCAAAGCTATCTCGTTCATCCGTTCTTCAATCCATCAGTGTTAGCACGTCTGTTGCTGCTCGAACTTGTTAGGGCTTATCTCTAATCGTCGTTTCGTTGAGGTAACTCTAACACCCTTTACTATTCATCCTTGATTTCAGTTGGTACTTTGTGATTCTTGAATTGGTTCTAGTTCTTAACCCTAATCAGACTATGTTTTAGACCCCGGTTTGACCGTGCGGGTACCGAACGAGCTAGGGTTTTGCCAGAACTCCCAAAGGAGATTCCATGGGTCACGAAACTGAGACCAAGATCTCTGTTCTTCATGTCTAAATTCTGATTTCATGGTTTCCTTGCTGGTTTGGATTGTTCCTCATTACCTGTTCTTCGTATTTTAGTGTTTTGGCAATAGTGTGGGTACCGATTGACTTCAGAAACTTGTCTGGAGTTATTTTTGGGTAAGTCTTGTTCTGTGGAGTCCTAGGCCAGCCCCTGGTCGTGGGTCTCTTAGTGTTTTAGTTAGTTTATTAGTTGCCCTAATTCTAATCCGAGTGCGTTTCTGTGTTTCCGGTTAACTGTGAATTGTTCTGGTGTGTTCGGCGATACTGTTTGGTAACTCTTGACTTATTCCTTGTTGTTGGCTGAACCGGAACATAGTGTGGGAGTGTTGGTGCGATTGTTGGTGAGTTCGTGTTTACGTCTCGGTGTCTAGTTTGCTTCCGAGTCCTTCTATTACCAGGTGGGGGGAAAATGCACTTTTATTGGGTTTTGTATAGTAGATATGACTGTTTGGCATGTGTAGGGTACATAAACCCTACTAGGGGTTGATGGCAGTAACACCTAAGGATAGGGGTTACGGTGTGCCGCATCTAAGGATAGACGAGGTAGACCCATCAACTAACATAAGATTATTTTATTATTAAATGTTATTACCTGATAATATGCTTAACTGTGAGATGTAACATATGTGCTCTATGTGAGTAGTAACATGCTTAGGGTAACATGATTAAATGTGTATTATGTGGAAAAGTATTGCCTGTTGTCCTAGCATGCTTAAATGATTAAGTATAGCCTGTTGACATGCATGAACCTGATTGTGGGATATTTAGGGAATGTGTTCATAATACGATGCGAGGCATTTGATTATGAGGTGTTGGATGCATGCATATGATATCGCATTAGTAACCACTCCGTTCTTGACAAGAATGTGATGTGGAGAGAATCCCTAATGGAAATGGGGGATATCTCGCCTAATAGGTTTGATCCACTCTGTTCCCTATCGAAAAAGGGGAAACAGACGTCATCGGAAAAGGGGGAGGAGGATTCCTAACAGAAAAGGGGAATACCTCAGGCTAGTGTCACCCCGTGCTCTATCGGAAAAGGGAGACGAGAGTCCCTAATTGTAAAGGGGACGACAACCTAACAGAAAGGGGGTTCGCCAATAAGTTTTCCTAATGGAAATAGGGAGTACAGTGACAATAGAAAGAAAAGATGCCAAAGCGCACAACACGTTGATTCATTGAGAGACATGAGACAAGTGGAAGTGGGTAGCTAGGTCATATTTATTTATATGTGCTGGTTTGTTCGGATTGTCAAATCGTTCATTCTACTTATGCATTTTCCACTTTTTGACGATTGTGTTATTCTTACCTCCCTGTGTTTGTATGCTTGTGTGTATATGTATTATTGTATGTTAGACTTTGTTGAAGAGGAGGATGCAACCGCAGCAGCACCCGATGGAGCAGTTTATGCTGATGCACCTGTCGATGCTCCTTCCCCCTCGGATCCCCGTGTGGGGTGATTTTGAGATTCAGTACCATGATTTCGACGGCATGGGGTGGGAGATTGACCATGTGCGTCAGGCAGTGATCTATACAGGTACCATCTCCATCTATTTTAGGGTTCCAGGTCTTCCTATAGCTAGCTTTTCCAGAGACTTCAGGATATCTTTAAACCTTTTTCATCTCCCTCTACACAACCTATTTCATCACCACCACCATCACCACACCACTCTAACCCTGAACTTACAACAGAACCAATCTTAGAAGATGAAATCATCATCACCTCTAAGATTTCCTCTGAGGTTGTTCAAAACCTTGAATCTGAACCCCCTACTCCAGATTCAAACGATGACATTGTCATTATTTCTCCACCCTCTGAAACACAAACCCAACCACCCTCTGCTACCCTCACCCAAACCCAATCCATTGCTTCTTCATGCTAACCTCCAGTTATCCCTCTATACCGTGGCCTAAACTTAGACTTGCCTCTACCCAACCATCAAAGTTTTCCTACCTTTGAGAGCTGTATGGCCCCACAACATAAAAAGTTTGAAATAGACCAAGGCATTGAAGAAGACTGTGCCTTAGCTGTCAGAATCTGGCTTGCTCAGGAAGCATTCTATGCTGAATGGCATAATGTGACTAGCTGGTTTGAGAGTCACAAGGAGAAACAAGTTCAACTAACAAGGAGATTTCTGACTGCACCTGCTTGGAAAAAGCCTCCAAGTGAACCTCCAGCCGTTTGGGAACCAGAACCTGCACATCCACCTGCACCAGAACCTACAACTCCTCCTCCTACTTCTACTGCTATGGTTGCTCAAGCATCTGCCTCTGCTTCTTCTAGTTAATCTAACAATGCTGTAGTTCCAAGGGCTGTCTTGGACAGATTGATTGAAGATAACAGAGAATTCAAGGAATTCATGGTCTCTTCCAGTCAGAAACATGATGAAGTTGATAACATTTTGAAAGAAATTTTGGAGAAGCTGAACAAGCCCTAGAACGCCCTTAGGACTTTTCACCTTTTGCTATTTTAGCCTTGTACCTTTCTCTTTTGAATTCAAACACTTTTGTAATTTGGTAATTTTTTTTTAATGAAAAATTGATTTTGGTGCTTAGTCTGTTTTAACTTTTATCTTTCTATATTTTTTATTTACTCTGTTTTGACAATGATGTTCTCTATATTCGTAACCTTTTTGTTTGATGACAAAAAGGGGAGAAAAAAATACAGAAGTATAGAGTAATTGATGAACTCAATGTATCAACCAAATGTTAAAATGAGTTAAACACCATGCATTGCATTGCATAATTTGATACATTATAATTGTTATGCTCTAATAATGCTTATAGCCTATTCTCTGATACATTATATTGGAATGTATGCTCTGATGTATTTGGTATGCTCTGATTTATCATTGTTTCAGTATATGCTCTGATACATTACCTTTTAAGTGTAAGCTTTGATAATTTATGAGCATGAATTTCATGAAATGCTTTGATACACTATATACATCTGATGTGACATCGTACTTAGAAAATATTTATATGTGCTTAATTCAGGGGGAGCCTATGAAATTCTCTTAGGTAAATATTTTTCTAGTGGAAAATTGTTCATTAATCTATATGTTTGTCATCATCAAAAAGGGGGAGATTGTTCGAATCAAGTGGATTCAGAAACAATGACACTTAATTGTTTTGATGATAACAAATAATGAAAAGAATAATTTATCCTCTGATGTATTTGTTAGTGTGTAGAACTTAGTGAGTAAGTCACTATTTATCAGATGGAACTGTCTCAGAAAGCTGTGCCTCTGTGCACATTTCACCCTCTAATCCATTCATCTGAATCTGGCATTGATCGTCTGGTAAGGCTGATGACGTCAGCGTCTTATAGCCTTACTCTGGTAGTCAACGCTCTGGTAGACCATCATGCTCTGGTAAGATCATGCTCTGGTAAGACTATACTGTGGGAATCCTGCATCTGGTACTACAAGACTCTGGTGTGACACCTAAATCCAATAAGCCAAAAATCAGAAAAATTAAAACTTTAATCAAACACGTGAAAACATACAAGAATTTAATACGAAGGTATTCATATCAGAGTGCGTACAACAATAGCAATAATAGACTCTCCACGGGCCATGGTACAAAACTACAGGAGACTCAACAGTCTCTCCTAGACATCAGCAACCTCGCCAAGAGTATCTTCTGCCTCGATCAATATCAATCTCCTTAACGCCTCCACCAACAGCTACAAACTCATTGTCTTCTTATCTCAACACAACAATACAAGGATACACAGGAATATAGAGAGGAGGTAAGAAACTCATAAAACACCATACAGTAGGAAACAAGGTAATATACAACACAATAACATGTTCGTCACGATCTGTACACATGTCGACAGATCCACAAGAATTCACAACTGGAGAGTATACTAGGCTACCGTACTCAATAATTTCCGCACCTAGCACGTCGTACTCAACTATTTCTGACACTGACCCCCAACTTAAGATCAGCACCCTTTCGACTGTGAAGACTTGTGCATAAGCTCACATGGTCCATCACAACTACAACACATGCAACTGAGTCTAGCTACTTTTAGGCCAATAGATCATAATCGAGGAGTATTGTTTCCCAACTGTGGAAACAACACTCGACACTAATCCCCAAATGTGGAATCGGCATTCACCCAACTATGAGCTATCCTCCTTTAAGCAACTAAATAAAACAACTACAACGCATACAACAAAATCTAAAAATAGGCCAACATATCACAATTGAGGAGTATTGTTCCCCAACTGTGAAAACAACACTCGACACTGATCCCCAATTGTGGAATCAGCGCTCACCCGACTGTGCGCTATTTTCCTTTAAGTAACTAAACAACACAACTACAACATATGCAACTTAAACAATAGAGTACCTCTCCCAATAGTGGAAAGGTTTCCCTCCAACTATGAGGGTCTACACAACTAACAACATGTTACAACACACAACAAGTCATCATACATTAACAAATGCTACAACACACCATAGCATAGCATTAAACACATCATGATATCACACAATAGCACATGAACAACATGTTATAGCATCATAATACACCCAGGCATGTTATTAGGCATCACATGTTATCACACTCTCTTGATCAATATACATGTCTGCACTAGTGTCGCAAAGGCGACCATCTATCATGTTATCAATTAAGTACACAGGCTATCACACATGATCAATTCATCATGCATATACAAATCCATTATCATACCATCAAGTCATCTATCCTAATATCACATTCTATTAATCATCCATAAACACCATGAATCAATCCTATGTTGGTTGATGGGTATACGACGCCTATCCATAGACACCGTAGACCGTAAACCCTATCCTTAGGTGTTACTGACATCAACCCCTAGTAGGGTTTGAGATGGCCAACACATGTTAAACATTATATAATACACTTGAAATCCCGGTGATTAAGATTTCATCCTTCTCACCTGGTAAAACTCCGGTTTTGCTCCATTAGATGTTAAGCCTTACTCATGAACTCACAAATGCACGAACTTCGAAAACAAAAGTTACGAATACACTTCCATACCACACATATATGGTTCTAACCCTCAATAGGATAATCACCTAAACTTGTCCACAAATTCCACCAAGCATGCCCACGGGATCCACATTTCACTGGAAACACAAAAACACTGCCAGATTAGAATAAGAGCAATGAACGGATGACAAATAATCCACGGAAAGAATGAACATGGTTCTGGTCTTACCACACCAAGGATGGAAGCCACGAAACTACAAGTCTTGAAGTGATTTCTAGCACTTACAACAGCTGGAATTATGCATCGGACTCCAAACTGCGAAGAATACACTGTTAGGGACCAAAACCAAAACGAACGGTGAATTGGAATCAAAAGTATAGACTTTGGAATAGAGCCATACCACATGACTGTATACTCACCAATAGAAAGAATTGAAGCTCTGGATCAAATCCTAACTCATTCGGTAGCTAAACTTGCACCAAAACCCTGAAACACGAAGAACAACACTTGAGGGACTACAATCACCAACCATGGGTCACGAGTTTACCATGAGAGAGTCAAGACACAGAGGATTCCTCCTCTGTTTTGAGACTCACAGAGTCACCTCCAGAAGTTTCGGCAGAATCCAAGCTCGTTCGGTAACCATTCGGTCAAACGGGGCTGAAAACAACACCGGATTAAGGTTAAGAATAAGAACCATACAAGGCATCATGAAATCAGATTAGAGAACAATACAAGACTACCAAGGGACATAGCTTTACCTCCACCAAGCGGCATTTGGTGATAAGCCTAAGAAAACACGAACAGAAACAAATGAATCGGTACGATCAGATTGATGAACTGGCACTTGGAATGGCTTGGGATCATACTTCAAACTCAAGAGAACTCATTCATGGTGTTTTAAGACCTGTTGACAAGCTTCAGGTCATGAGGGAAGAAGAAGGAAATGGAAGAAGCTAAAAAAATGGCCTTATAGAGAAAAATTCCTACATTGGCCGCATACCCTATGCGCACCGCTTCTGCTCTGCGTGCGTCACGTGCGCTTGCTCGTGCTCCAAGCGCGTTTCTTTAGCGCAAAGTTCTCTCTGCATGCTTGCCACATGTCATCTCCTCATGGGGTCACGTTGTCCCAATTAGGATGTGCCACGTGTCACAGAAGGATCTGGAATAGCTGGTGCACCGTAGTCTAGCGCGCTTACGCAGGCCCCAAGCGCGTCCCACGCTCTTTTCCGCAATCTTGTCTGGTTTCGTGCGATTTCTTCAATTCCGATGCTCGTACGATTCAGAACTCGATACCCTAACACTTAGACATGATTCTAAATACAAAAGGCCATCTAATAGACCTAAGAAACAAGATTCAATGGCTCATCTACTTGTTTGAAAACTCATATTCGCTCTATGTCACGAATACACCAAAATCCTAATCCTAACTCTGATTGATCTCAAATTCTACGAGGCTTCTAAGACTAATACTAAAACCCTATCAAGCATTACTCCACCTCTCTATAACCTTCATAACCTCACTAGTCTCATACTTACACTTACACAAGGGCACAGAAAGAGAATACACCACTGAACACCTAAGTACATTGTCAAACTCCACAAAACACTCCTATGCACTCACAATTACACTTAACCCCACATAATCACATACTAAGCAAGGTTTAGAAAATTGAGCATGTTACATCTGGTGTATAAAAGGCCAAGATAAACTACACTAAAGAACTTGCCTCTGGTCCAAGCTTACTCTGATAAGCAGAGTATCTGAGTAACCAGCATCATCTGGTAGAAAGATGCCTCTGGTTGGAAACCAGACTAAGTGAAGCATTAAAGGCCATTTCATGCATTAAATAAACTTTATTGATGATCTTCTAGTGTATAAGGAATCAAAGGCCAAAGATAATGTCAACAGTTATAATCATCAAATATGTCTTGCTCTGAAAGTGTCCCAAATTCAAAAAGGATCACAAGAGGACATAAACTCCTTTTTACAATTGTGTTAGTATACGGACTGCTAAGTGAAAATGACATAAGTCACTGAAAGCCATAAAAGCAGATCTCAGATTTTGTCCATTGGTGAAAGACCTATTAAGTCTCAACGGCACTATTTGAAACCCTAGCTATATACACCTTACTCAGTTCATTGAAGAAGGTTAACGCTTTTAAACGAAGCTGAATCATTCTTGTGAGACAGTGAGCAACCAATAAATTATTCCAAGTCTCTCAGACCAAGTGAACAAGCACTTAGTCGTTCTATTCCTTCTGTTAGAAAGTTATTCTTGTGCTTAAAGCTTTTCATTGTAAATCCTCTCTACTGAGAGTTATTGTTTTTATTTCAAAGTACTTTTGAACTCTTGTATTAAGCTCAGTAGTGGTTGTATTCCTTAGAGGCTTGACTGTACTAAGTCGTTCTAAGAAGTTGAGAGTATAGCCAGTTTGGCAGTAGTATACTCTTAAGTGTAATCAGATTGATTATATCGGAGAAATCCTTCAATGTGTTGAAGGGACTAGACGTAGCTATCAAGTGATAATGAACTAGTATAAATCATTATGTCCTACTCTTTGTCTTTTCTTTACTTACTCTTAGTACTATTTTGTTAAAGAGTTGTTTTGAAAAGGTTTTCAAA
The DNA here is from genome assembly GCA_037113605.1 of Calophaca sinica. Classification (NCBI taxonomy): domain Eukaryota; kingdom Viridiplantae; phylum Streptophyta; class Magnoliopsida; order Fabales; family Fabaceae; genus Calophaca; species Calophaca sinica. The sequence continues at coordinate 64,982,297 of CM073736.1, forward strand.
CACATAAGTATTTTGAAAAGATTTATAAAACCCAATTAAACACCCCTTTCTTGTGTTTTTGTCACGTTCAATAGTAACCCTATAGCTGTCATTTTGTCGAGCTACCTACAAATATGAATACCATGGTAGCATATAAATGATCAGTAAATGTTATACACATTAAAGTAGTAATATTAAATATAAATGAATTTTCGGGTAGACAAAGTACTTACTTCAGGAAACACTCATCTAATAGATTTCTTGTTCTTACGGCCTTTCAACATGTAATATCCTTCCATAGCTTTGAAAATTAAATGAATTCATCAAATTAATGTTATAGATCTAATAAAAAGCAAAGTCAATGTGTGTGTGTGTGTGTGTATATATATATGTGTTAAAATTAAAAGCTTACCTATCAACTATGCCCCTAATGTATGTGTTTGGTTTATAGTGTAGTGTACAACCAAACAACGATATTATCATCAGGAGAAATAATAAACAGCTGCCAGTGACCATTGCAATATTGAACAACAATAATCAGACAAAAGCAAACTAGGCTAGCAATTGGATAATACAATTACATGTACTTAACTATGGAGATACAATCCATGGTAACACTTTTTTGGCTCACCGTCCATTTTATTTTGTAAGTATGATTGCCAGTTACAACAATCTTGAGGCCTTTGTCACACAGAGGCGACGAAGATACCTAAGATGTTGAACCAAATGTTAATTATAATTGATACGTACAAAATAATTTTTATAAAGTAATGATACTTACGTGCACCATACTGACAAGACTTCAATGGATAGCCACTGATCACCATCATTAACCTCATAAATAGAAAACCACGGATGGACATTGGTTTCATGCTCCAGGTCTACAAGGAAGCTTTGACCTTTGAGAACCTTCATTTTTCACAAAAATCTTCTTTGGTTGGATAGTTCTCGTCATCCTCTACCTTTAGTGCTCACATTCACGGTAGCTCTAGGATCAGAACAACCATGAGGAGCGATATAACTACTCACTACACCCATAGATTGTAGTGCCTATATCAAATAAACTAAACATAAATAACATTACTAAAGTTAGTAATTTTTATTTCATTAATTGTGTCAAGTTACACATACCTCCTTCACCGCCATTTGGATCTCCTATTTCTGAGATAAGGACATCTCCCTTTGGATCTCCTCTTGGATCTCCCTGGATAAATCCTCTCGGAGCTGCTGAAGGTCCTCCTTGGATATACCAACTAAGGTGGGGTGTGAAAGTCCTCCATAGTATTTCTTTATGCTAACCCTAACTAGCAGTGCAGACACAACTAGTGTAACACCCTTGTTTTCACGGTAGTTCATTTCGTGCTGCTGTGATTAATTGTGAGTATTTTATGTGATTAATTGTGTGAATATTTTGTGAGCGTATTTATATTTTTTCAATGAAAAATATTATACGCAAATATTTTAGAGCGCGTTAATTAAATTTCTTGAGATAATTTAATTTATGCAATTTATCGCCAATCGAGCAATCGGTAACGCGGTCACCCGATGTCGTGATTTTACGATGCCGAGACTCATTTGACTAATGAGTAAAGGGTTGGACAAGAGTTGGTGATGGGGGCATGGGTTTTTGATTAGATGTCATGATCTTATTTGATTAATAGAAAAATCTTACCAAATGTAAGGCCTAAGGTATGGCTTCCTTCCATAATCAAGCTAAGTCAAGCATTCATAAAATATTTTTTTCCCTCCCTCCTTTCCCTTGGTGACCGTCAGCCCCTCCCCCTCAAATACACATTTTATCATTCCATTTTGTTTAGAAGAGAGCCTAGTGTTGGTGACTTTGTGAACAAAAGTTTTTCTCCTCCTTTCTCCTAGCTCAAACTGTGAGCTTCTTCCCAAAAACATCTTTTCTTTGGTTTTCCACTCCAACTTAGTGCTAGAATCTTGATCTTGTGTGTGAGGGTTTGATCAAAGTTTTTCCTCCCTTTTTGCCTAGCCAAAACCGTGAGGTTTTGGTGATTTGTTGGGTGAGAATTTTTGCTCTTTTGCTTTTAATTTAACATAGTTTGTTGATGATGATTTTGGGTAAACAAAAGCATGAAATTTTCCTCTCCTTTGAGCCTTGAAGCCATGACACTTAGGAGGATTTTGGGGGAAAATCTAGCTTGAATCACCTAGTAAAAATGTTGTTGTTTTGTTGTTATTTTCATTGTTGTTGTTGTTAAAGACTTGGTTAAGAAAAATTGAAGTATTCTTCTCTTGGGTATCTTGAACCAGCCGCGATCCTGACCACCAAAAGGGAAGAATATTTGAGTTTTTAAAACTTGATTTTCTTAGGGGTTTGTTGATTTTGTTGTTTAAGAGATTTTGGAAAAGTTTAATTAGTTTAAAGTGTTGATTTAAGTGTTGTTTTAGGATTCGAGACCATGAAACACCTAACTTTAAAGAAATCTTTATGTTTCTTAAAAGAGGTGGAGTCTTAAGAATTTGATGATCAAAACCCTTAAATTTTGATGTTGGTTTTGTTGTTGGAAAAGTTTGGAAATAAGAAAAATTTTAGGTGTTGTTTATACTTTATAGTGTGTAAACCGTGGGGGTTTTTAGTGTTTTGGTGTTGTTTTAAAATTTTTACTTGATTAATATGTTAGTAGTTTAAAAGTTGACCTTTGTTTTGGTTGAAAAAAAATGATTTTAGGTGATTTTAAAGTTAAAAGTTTAGTTATAAATGTTTTGAGAAAAGTCGTATTTTTAATAGTTCTTTGTTTGGTGTTGTTTTTAAAAGAATTGATGTTAAAAAAGAGAAAGAGATTTAGTGTTGCTTTTAGGAAAACCTTGGTTGTTGTGTGTATGTTTGTGTTAGTGATACTTTTGGTGTTGTAGCCGTGGCCTGGTATTTGTCGTAAACGTGTTCGAGGCTGAGAATGTGGTTGAGTAGAGATCGGGGCTTTGGAGTAAAGCATCAATGTAAGGGCTTCTTCGATTATATTATTTAAGTGTGTTTGTGTTTGGTGAATATTGAGTTGATGACATGGTGTCTATCTTAGTGATGATGTATGTTTGAAATATGTTGAGATATGTGTTGGTGACTCATGTGTAGCATGATGTAATGGTGTGTTGCATTATTCTTTATATGTGTGAATTGTTATTGGGGTTGATGTACTGAGAAATTTAAGTTGATGTTGATATGATGTTTTGAGTTGGTGATATACTACGTGGTGATGCTTGATGTGTTGGAACCTAAACGATTGAGAAGTTTAGACCCTCATTAATTTTGATGATAACAAAGTATTTGCAAGAGAACAATTTAACTTCTAATAGGTCTTGAAGTGTGTAGGTGTTAAAATCATTCATATTTTATAACTCACTGAAGCAAGAAGAAGAAAAATGACAAGAAGATGAATACATTCATGTGTGTTTGCATCCGGTTCACTCCAGCGTCTTGCCTTATGCACTCTTGGCGAGCGTCCGGTATTTTTACAATAAGACACATGGTACACTCATTTGCTGCGAGCGTCCTATTACTTCTGAGCGAGCATTCGATCTTTTAAATGAAGCACGTGATGGTCATGTTTATTCTCTTTGCTCCTTAATATACCTCAGCTATTCAAGAACAAAATTTGAATTTGATTTTGTGCGCTTAATTTGATATACGAGGAATCAAAAGTGACACCATTGGGATAAGACAAATTCGTACAAGACAATAATGTGAAAAGCAAATAGTACAAAAACGGTAAAGTGTACTATTCTGATATTCTCTGAGAAGGAAGAAGAGGACGTGATTTCAAATTATCTCACCCAACGATTTGGAGCTGAAAATATCTGCAACGGTATTATTCTCAAGACACCTATATATACCTCAAGGTCTCCATTGAAGAAGGTTGCTAGAAACTATATTCTGAAAGAGCTATTACTCAAGTGTGCAATCAAGCTTCGTGCCAAGTTTCTGAGAACTAAGAACTGAACTTCAGCATCTTATATTCTTTCTTTTAGAAAGCTACTGTTTTAAGCTTAATCTTTTCATCCTCTCTTTGAGAGTTATTTGATTGTATTCAAAACGATTCTGTGAAAGTTGTATTGCCTAGTAACAGGCTTGATTCCTCAGAGGCTTGAATGTACTGAGTCGTTTTGAGAAGTTAAGAGTATTGTCAAGTTTGTACAGTAGAATACTCTTAAGGAAATCATAATCAGGTTGATTATAGTGAAAATCCTTCAGGATAGAAGGGACTAGACGTAGCTACCAGTTTGATGGTGAACTAGTATAAATCTCTTTGTCTTTTGCTTTACAGCATTACATTTACTTTTGTCTAGCAAAGAAAAACAAGTTTTCATAAACCTTATTCCAGCGTCCGATTCATGTCTAGCATCCGGTAACAAACGTTTTTCAAATCAAAGTGTTCTAAAGTGCTTTTAACTTAAAGTTTGCGAAAAGTTTTCAACACAATTCAACCCCCTTCTTGTGTTCACGTTCAGTTAGTATCAGAGCTCGGCCTCTTGGTTGAGCAGTTAACAGTGTTAGAGAAAAGATCCTACTTGTGAACATGTTTGCAGAAGGTGGTCATATGAACCATCTTCCTCTATTTACTGGAGAAAAATTTGACTACTGGAAGGACAAGATAAAAGCTTTCTTTGAAACTCAACAACTTGAATTATGGGATATGGTTAAAAGTGGATATATTATTCCCACTAATTCTATTGGTGTTGCCATATCCAGAGAAGATTGGAATGATGAGCAGAAAAAGAGATATCAACTCAATCAAAAAGCAAGATTCATTCTTATCTGTGCTATGTTAGAAAAGGAATATGATAAATGTGGCAAATTTGATACTGCCAAAGAAATCTAGGATTCTCTTCTTTGTCTTATGAGGGCTCTGCCCAAGTAATAGAAACTAAAGCTAGCATGTTGGTTTGCCAATATGAGTTGTTTAAGATGGAAGATAATGAAAACATTGAGTCTATGTTTGGAAGATTCCAAATACTTGTTCATGGGTTAAAATCTCTTGGAAAAAGCTACACCACTCCTGACTATGTGAGAAAGATTCTGAGAAGTTTGACCAAGCAGTGGAGACCCAAGGTCACTGCTATACAAGAAGCAAAAGATTTAAACACCTTACGTCTTGAAGATCTTTTGAGTTCTCTGAAAGCTCATGAACTTGAGCTGAATGAGGAAGAACCTGTGACGAAAAGCAAGTCTATTGCTTTGAAAGTCAACAAGCATAAAGCCAGTTCTTCTAAAGCTCTTCAGGCTGAAGAAGAATCAGAAGGTGAAGCTTCACGAGGCGACAGTGATGGGTCAGATGATGAGCTCGCGTTCATATCTAGGAAGATCCAAAGAATGTGGAAGAAAAGAAACTTCAAGAGGAAATTTCAGAAGAATGATGTCAAGGACAAGAAGGAAAGGAAATCCAAGAGTCAAGTCATTTGCTATGAATGTAAGAAGGCAAGACACTTCAAGTCTAGATATCTTAATCTTAAGGAAAAGCCCACAAAGAGTTCTTTCAAGGGAAAGAAGAAAAGTCTCATGGCTATACGGGAAGATCTGGACTTATCATCATCTGAGGATGATGACAATGAAGAAGTAGCCAATGTTGCCCTCATGGCAAACACTGACTCAGATTCTGAAGAAGTTGAAGAGGTAACATGTGATTCTTACTCTGAACTTCAAAATGCATTTGATGATCTCCTTAAGGATTCCACCACTCTCTCCATTGAGTATAAATCTTTGAAAAAGAAGTTTTTAAAATTATCACAAGAATTTCAAGTTTTAAACAATGAAAACTCAAAGCTCAATGAAGAGAACCAGAAGCTAAAAAATGAAAATCAGCGTCTGGTGGATCATCAGCGTCTGGCAGCTAGTAAGCAATCAGAAGCTGAGAGCTCTCAAGCTGAAAGCTCATAAGCCAAAGGCAATCCTGAGTGTAAATCAAATGATTATGAATATGCCTTTCAAAAGTTTCTTGCAGAGAGTGTAACTCGGAGCAAGCAAGCTTCAATGATTTGGGGTGTCAGTAAAACGACAACTCAAGGTCTTGGTTCTAAATCAGATGAACCTACTTTGCAAAATCAAAATTTAGCATCTGATGAACCCAATGATCATAGTGAATGCTTGCATTGCACCTACTGCAATAAACCTGGTCATTTGAAAAGTGCTTGTACTACTTTTAAGATTAAAAAGGATAAGCATCCTTTCAGAACTAACAAGAAAGGACCCAAGAAGATATGGGTACCTAAAGATAAAATAGTCTATGTTGCAGACATGCTTAGCAACAAGAAAGACGGCTCTATATTCTTTATTGCAAATAGGAAACAAAACATTTATAAAATTGATCTTTCTGAACTTGCAAAACAAGATATCAAGTGTCTCATGTCTATTGAAGATGAGCAATAGACTTGGCATAAAAGATTAGGTCATGCCAGCTTGAGATTGATCTCAAAGCTAAACAAGCATAGTCTTTTTAGAGGCTTACCAAATCTTAGATTCCAATTTGATGCTCTCTGTGAGGCATGTCAAAGAGGAAAACAAGTTAAAACTTCTTTTCATTCTAAAAATGTTGTTTCAACCTCTAGACCACTTGAGCTTTTGCATCTTGATCTTTTTGGTCCAACAAGGACAACCTTTTTGACTGGAAAGAAATATGGTTTAGTCATTGTTGATGATATTACTAGACGGACATGGGTTAAATTCCTTGCCCACAAGGATGATTCATTCAAGGTGTTCACTGTATTCTGTAAATCAGTTCAAAATGAAAAAGGAATTTGTTTTTCTTCTATTTGAAAATGAAAGCTTTCAAAATTTTGTGAAGAAAATGACATCTCCCATAATTTCTTCTCTCCTGGAGTACCACAACAAAATGGTGTTATAGAAAGGAAAAATAGGTTGTTACAAGAAATGGCTAGGACCATGATTAATGAAGCTGATATAGTAAAACATTTTTGGGCAGAAGCAGTAAACACAACTTGTTATATTCAAAACAGAGTCTTTATTAGACCTATTTTGAAGAAGACTCCTTATGAACTGTGGAAGGGTAGAAACCCCAACATTTCTTATTTTCATCCCTTTGGTTGCACATGTTATATTTTGAATACTAAGGATCAACTTGGTAAGTTTGATTCCAAAGCTGACAAATGTATCTTTTTGGAATACTCTGAAAGATCTAAAGCTTTTAGAATATACAATAAAGAAACCTTCATAGTGGAAGAATCCATTCATGTCAAGTTTGATGACAAGAAGCCTGACACTGATATGTCAGAGTTAGATGAGCTATTGTCAGGTTTAGATATTAGTGGTACAACAAACAATGAACCTGCAAATCCAGCGTCCGGTGGTGATAACCAGACACAGGATTCTACTCAAGCAGAAGCTGAAGTCAGAAAGAGTTGGAGATACAAAACTCATTACCCCAAAGGTCAAATCATAGGAGAACCTGGAGACAAAGTGAGAACAAGATCCTCTTTCAAGGAGCATGCAAATCTTGCACTACTCTCTGAAATGGAACCTATAACAATTGATCAAGCTTTGGAAGATGAAAGTTGGATTCTGGCTATGCAAGAAGAGCTGAATCAGTTCCAAAGAAATGATGTTTGGAAGTTAGTCACTTTGCCAGAAGACAAATAAGCTATTGGTACTAAATGGGTATTTAGAAACAAGCATGACGAAGATCGTAAGGTAGTGAGAAATAAAGCAAGATTAGTTGCTCAAGGTTACTCACAAGAAGATGGTATAGATTTCACCGAAACCTTTGCACCTGTTGCAAGGTTAGAAGCAATTCGCATTCTACTTTCATTTGCTGCACACATTCTTTATCAAATGGATGTGAAAAGTGCTTTCTTGAATGGTTTTATAACTGGGGAAGTCTATGTGAAACAACCTCCTAGATTTGAAGATATTGAATTTGCTGAACATGTCTTTAAGCTTAAAAAGGCTCTGTTTGGTCTTAAGCAAGCTCCTAGAGCTTGGTATAATAGAATAAGTTCCTTTTTAATGAAAAATGGTTTTACCAGAGGTCAAGTAGACACTACTCTATTTAGAAAAACATCGAACAAGAACTTTATACTTGTTCAAATTTATGTTGATGATATTATTTTTGGAGCTACTAATGAAAGCCTTTGCAAAGAATTTTCTAAGTTAATGCAGGCTGAATTTGAGATGAGCATGATGGGAGAACTGAAGTTTTTCCTTGGAATTCAAATCAAGCAGTTCAATGATGGTATCTATATACATCAAAGCAAGTACATTAAGGAATTGCTAAAGCAAGTAGGATTCTGTGATGCTGATTTTGCTGGAGACCGCATTGAAAGAAAGAGCACAAGTGGAGGCTTCCAATTCCTTGGAGCAAATCTCGTGTCTTGGTCAAGCAAAAGACAGAGCACCATCGCACTATCTACAGCAGAAGTTGAATACATCTCAGTAGCAAGTTGCAGTTCTCAACTTCTGTGAATGAAGTATCAACTTGAAAACTACTTGATAAAAGAGAGTAACATTCCTATCTTCTGTGATAATACATCTGCAATTTGTCTTACTAAGAATCCAATATTGCATTCTAGAGCAAAGCACATTGAGATTAAGCATCACTTTATAAGAGACTATGTTCAAAAGGGTGTACTTGAAATTAAATTTGTAGACACTGATCATCAGTGGGCTGATATTTTCACAAAATCACTTGCTGAAGATAGATTCAATTTTATAAGAAGAAGTTTAAATTTTTATCTTATAAAAGAATGATTAATCTCAGCATCTTGTGAAATGTATTATTATGCATCTGGTATGACATAAGCATTCACACGTGTAAGCATCTCATATGTCATTCACATATCACTCAGCATCTGGTGAACAAATTACTTGCATCCGAGTACACACATGTCAATGCGTATGGTACTGAAGCGTCTCATCTCACCTATTGAGTCATGATTAAATTTATGTTCTCAATAAAATCTTTTTCTTGAATTACTTTATTTTGGCAACTGCATTTAATGCGAAACGAATCTTTTATTTTTATTTTCTCTTTAATTTATTTTTATTAAGGAGAAATGCAAAGGGTTTTTGAAAAGTAACTGTACCATCCTTTCAAAACTTTTCCACTACTCCACTACCTCTCCCACCACTCTGTACCCTCTGTTTTCTCTGTTTTGTCTACGAAAATTGTTTTCTCTCTTTCTCTCTGTTTACCCTCTTTGAGAAACCCTAAACCTCCACCACAAGTTCCTCTATTACCACCATGACGGAAGTTAGAGTTTAGGAAGACACTGCTATCTATGATACTATGACCGAAGGAAAGGTCTTGATAGAAAACCGGGTTGATTTAATGCATTTTGAGCCTTATGGTTTTGACTTTAACGAAGGATTGAAGGCCATGGGTTGGTTCGAGTAATTTCAATGGGAACCAGTTGAGGTTCTTGTTACTACTGAATGTTCAAGGGAGGCATTATCGAAGGCTATGTTAAAGGATTTCAGGTTGTGGTTACTGTGGACAGCATTGCGGACATCATCAAATGTCCATGTGAAGGAATCAGTTTCTATACTGGTTGGGAAAAAGCCTTCAATGGAATGAAAAATGTTAATGAGGCTCTTTTTGAAGATTATTGTCAGTTGAAGGAATCTGGGGAATCTCCATCTGCTAAGAACCTGAAGAGTCATTACAGGGTGCTTCACAAAATGATCACCAAGTGTGTCATTCTGAAGGCTGGGTCTAGTGATTTTGTGAACTATGAATAGAAGTTCATAATGACAAACTACATGGTGGGTCACAAGGTCAATCTACCTAGATTAATCTACAACAATCTGGTCAATGCAATTGTTAACTCAAGGAAGGGTTCTGCTAAGGAGAAGCATATCTACAAGAACATTCCTTATGGTGTTCTTCTAACTGAGATTATGGTCAAGAATGGAATTGCAAGAAAGCTTGGTGCTTTTCAAGGGGTCGAAAAGGAAAAATATCTTGGAAGACGTGTTATGACTCTTCCTGATGTTTTTGGACTCAATAGTTTGGTGAGAATGAACTTGGTTACTAGGGAAATGATAAAACGGGTGAAACTGGAGCAAGAAGAAGCAGCTAATGCTTCTATTGGTGAAGCTCTTAAGAAAATCACCAAAAGCTCTGTATTTGGTGTTAAGAGAACTGGTAAGTCTCTAGCCAAGGAGACAAGTAGCAAGAAACTGAAGGTGCCTCCGGCACCACAAAGGAGAGTTGAACAGGAAGATGATGAGGACAAGATCCCTATCAGGAATATCATGGAGAAGAAGAAGAGGAAGGCAGAAGCTGAAATGCCTATCCCAGCTTCTGGTTCTAAGAAGAAGGCTCTTCCACTTCCTCCTCCTCCTCCTGCTGCTGCTGCCCCTCAAGGCAAAAGAAGGAGACTGTATAAGCTCTCTAAGAAGCCTACTCCCAAGGTACTTGACTTCACTGTTGATGACTCTGTTATTGCCTTTGGTTCTGATGATCCTATCACTGCTCCACCACTATCTGTTTCCACACCACAATCTCACACTACACAACTTCCATCTTCCAAACCTCAAACACAAAAACCTACCAAACAAACCACAAAGAAGCCTAATCCATTGTCTGGTACTTTGACTGTGTCCAAGTCAAAATCCATTACCTCCACCACACCAGAAGCCCTTACCCACACCAAAACACCAGCATTACTCCATTACCCACAAACCTCTGCCCCCTCAAACACTTCCCTCACCTCATATATAGCCACATCTCACTCACATCCTTTCAATCAACTGTTCAAAATCACTCCTTTCAAACCAAGAACCTACAAGATCAAGGTTACTTCCATTCCTACTCCCACTTCTTCATCCACTCCAGCATCTGCCTCCACATCTGATACCACTTATTTTGGAGAGTCTAGAATCACTCTTAGACCTAAACAACCAGTGCACGTCAGAGAAGAAGAGTATCATTCTATATATGATCACCCTTCACTTTGGCATTTGAAGACATTTACTTTAGGGGTAGCAAGATTGGAAATTGCCCCTTTTAGCTACAATGATAAACTGAGAATGACCTTTGGTGGAAGGTTGAGACCTCCTCCAAACCGTGAAATTCTTCCACTGTCCTTTGACCTCCCCCAGAATCTACCACAAAATGAACCTCTCACTCTAGAAGAGTATGGAAGGTGGATTTCTGATGAAGAAAGAGCATTCATGAGCCATTGCCTAGAAATGAAGAGACATGAAATAGTACTGCTCAATAGGGACATTGTGCCTGATAGGCAAAGATGGCTTCCTTGGCTAATTCCTGAGAAGAGAAAAGATAAACTTCCTGAGAGACTTCCCAAAATTATGAAATTAAGGAGTTTGAAGAAACTCCAAGAAGATAAGAAACCACTTTCTTCGCTTTAGAAAAAGTTAGTGATCTCACTGAAAGCCATGCAATGGAAGTCTATCATACTAGACTGGCAAGAGATACTGCAGATACTGGTGCTTCAAATTTGAGCAGTGAAGAGAAAGCAGAAATCCTAACTGTTGGTTCTATCAAGAGAGTCTAGGATACTAATGTCGCAATCATTCATTACGATGACATGCTTCAAGGTCCTATTGTTAGACCTCCTAATTCTTTGAAGAGAAGACTAGAATGGGATGAAATCAATGCAAAACTTCGAGCTAATTTTGATTTGAGATGTATGACCGTGAATTTGTTAGAAAAGGCCTATTTGGATGGATTGAAACCCATTGTACAAGATTGGAAGACAAGGAAGAATTGAGAAGGAGATATCTGGTTGAGAATGAGATCCTCAATTCCTGCTTTACAGAAGCTGAAGCTGAAATGCAAGGACATGCATCAGAAGCTGAATTGGTGAAATTTGATGAATTTGTTGATGCCATGTTCAAGAAAAGAGAACTTGATTACCTGAGATTGGCTGAGCCTGAAGAGTTTGAGTATACAAGAAGGAAGGACTTAGAATTTGAGCAGCAAAAGGTTGGGAGATTGATCAAATAGTGTCTACTAAATGATGAATTCTTCCAGAAAGCTAAAGAGAACAAGGAAAGGAGACTGAAGCTATCTCAAGGAGTTCCTATGGAACATATGAAACAGTCTTCTAAGAAATGGCAAAGAGCCATCATTGAACAAGCTGAAAGTGCCCCAGAGCCTGCTCCTCCTGTTGATAATGATGAACTTGTCATCATTTCAAGAGCTCAGTATAAGACCTTTATGGCTACAACTCAGCAAGTGGCTAGGCTAGAGAATACTGTCAACTTCCTCATGGATCGCCTTAACTAACTCCTCCCTCCTCCACCTTAAATCTTTATCTTTTTGTTTTCAAATGCTCTGTATTATTTTTGAACCTGATACAATTATCTTGTGAATCATTTGAATGTTAACGTCAAATTTTTCTCGTATTTACTTATGTTTTGACTATGATGTGTTTTACACTCTTTTTGTCTAATGACAAAAGGGGGAGTAAAAGTAAAGGTCTGATGAACGCGCGTAAGTAACACATATCATGCGTCACTCATCACATTCTGTCATACATAGTATAATGTTTTGATTGCTCTGATACTTTTTGGTACAAGTATAACTGATATTGGTATAATGTACTCAGCATCTGCTCTACAATGTTTATTTAAATATGCTCTGATACATGTATGTATTGTGCTATCATACAAATGCTCTGATACTTAGAAATATTTGATTATATCTTTGAATGTTGAACTCAGGGGGAGACCCTTGAAATTTTTTTGTAAATAAATTGTTCATCAACCTTGGATATTTGTCATCATCAAAAAGGGGGAGATTGTTGGAACCTAAATGATTGAGAAGTTTAGACCCACATTAATTTTGATGATAACAAAGTATTTGTAAGAGAACAACAATTTAACTTCTAATAGGTCTTGAAGTGTGTAAGTGTTAAAATCATTCGTGTTTTATAACTCACTCAAGCAAGAAGAAGAAAAATCACAAAAAGATGAATACATTCATGTGTGTCTGCATCCAGTTCACTCCAGCATCTTGTCTTGGGCAGTCTTAGTGAGCATCCGGTATTGTTACAGTAAGACATGTGGTATACTCATTTGCTGTGAGCGTCCTATTACTTCTAAGCAAGCATCCGATCTTTTAAATGAAGCACATGATGGTCACGTTTATTCGCTTTGCTCCTTTACCTCAGATTCAGGAACAAAATTTGAATTTGAATTTATGCGCTCAATTTGATGTACAGAATCAAAAGTGACAACTTTGGATAAGACAAATTCTTATAAGGCAATCGTGTGAAAAGCAGATAATACAAAAACGGTAAAGTGTACTATTCTGAAATTCTCTGAAAAGGAAGATAAGGACGTGATTTTTCAAATTACCTCACTCAATGATTTGGAGTTGTTAATTCCTGCTACGGTATTATTTCTCAAGACTTCTATAAATACCTCAAGGTCTCCATTGAAGAAGGTTGCTAGAAACTGTAACGCCCCAAATTCCCTAAGCTCAGTTTGAGAATAAGTTGTGAGAAGTTGTGTGTTTGTATTTAAGATTAATTTGGTTTCAAATTGAGTGAATATGATTACATAAAGTTATAAGGTGTAAGTTATTGATTTTGAGTTAAGAAATAAGTTGGATTTAATCTTAAAATGATTGGAAGTATTGATTTAGAGTTAATTGAAGTTAGTTTAGGGAGTAAGACTCAAGATTGGTGTTAAAATTTAGTTTTTATGATTTTAGTGCAGTGGGAATCGATTCCCACAAGCCATGAATGGATTCACATAATTTCAATCCTCTGGGAGTCGAATTGGAGGCTCAGTGAATCGATTCACCCAAAAACAAGTCACTGGGAGTCGAATTGGGAGTTGCAGGAATCGATTCACTCACTTAAATTCGAGCTGTCACATTTTTGACTATGTGAATCGGTTCACACTAAGCAGTGAATCGATTCACAGACCTGAAATTGCTTAAAAACGCAGCAAACAGAACAAAATGCGAAGAGAGGGAAAAGGGGAAGAAAAGGGGCGATTTTGGAGAGAAGAAAATGAAGAAGTGTGCTAGGGTTTCATGATTTGAGAAGGATTGAAGAGATTCATGTTGGATTTCATTCATTGTTCTCTCCACGGAGGGGATTTTGAAGTGATTTGTGTTTTGGCTAACGAATATACGTGAGTGAATACTTTAGTATTCCTTACCTATATTTGAGAGTCAACATAGCGTTTATGATATGTACGATGTGAACGTGAACACAAGAAGGGGGGGTTGAATTGTGTTAAAAACTTTTCGCAAACTATACGTAAAAACTCCAATACAGGTTTTTCAAAACAGTTTGTATATCAGATGCAGAGAATTAAACCGGATGCAGCAATTAAACAGCTTATGAAAACTTGTTTTTTTGTGCAAGGTAAAGATAAATGTAAAGCAGTAAAGGATGAGACGCAGAGATTTATACTAGTTCACCACCAACTGGTAGCTACGTCTAGTCCCTTCGTTCCTGAAGGATTTTTCACTATAATCAACTGATTACAATTTTCCTCAAGAGTATTCTTCTGTCACAAACTTGACAATACTCTCAACTTCTCAAAACGACTCAGTGCAGTCGAGCCTTTGAGGAACAAAGCCTTCACAAGGCCAAAACCAGTTTACAAAAGAGATTATACTTTTGAATACAATCAAAATAACTCTCACAGAGAGGATGAAAAGATTAAGCTCAAAATAGAATAGCTTTTTCAAAGAGGGTATAAGACGCTGAGTTCAGTTCTATGTAGGCCAGAAACTTGGCACGAAACTTGATTGCTCACTTGAGTAATATTGCTTTCAGAATGAAGTTTCTTCATAGTTTTCCCAACTTCTCTTCAATGAATACCTTGGAGTATTTATAGGAGTCTTCAAGGGTATTACCGTTGCCGTAAAAAATATCTCCTTTCCATTGAGTGAGGTAATTTGAAATGTAGTCATTTTCTTCCTTTTCAGAGAATATCAGAATAGTACACATTACCGTTTTCGTACTATCTGTAATTTATAATTGCCTTGTACGATTTTTGTCTTATGCTAAAGGTGTCACTTTTGCTTCCTCGTACATCAAAATGAGTGCATAAAATCAAATTCGAATTCCGTTCCAGAACAGTCTGAGGCTAAGAGCAAAAACGTGATCATCACGTGCTTCGTTAAAGTGATCGACGCCGCCGTAACAGCAGGACGACGCTCACAAAGAATTGAATATTCCACGTGTCAAAGAGTAACACTACTGGACGCTTGCTGTTAGCAAGACACTGGAGTGAGTTCGGATGCTGACACTAGTGGATTGTATTCAATTCTTTTGTAAATTTCTTCTCCTTCCTTGAGTGTTTCGTACATATGTATGAAGTTTTGATACCTGTACACTCAAAGATATGTTAGAAGATAAATTGTTCCCTTGAGAATTACTTTGTTATCATCAAAATCAATGAGGGTCTAAACTTCTCAATCATTTAGGTTCCAACAATCTCCCCCTTTTTGATGATGACAAATATCCAAGGTTGATGAACAATTTAATTTCAAAATAATATCAAGGGTCTCCCCCTGAATTTAACAATTTTGATATATAAGAACAATTAAGGTATTAAGGCGATTGTTGATAAACAAATTCATTTAAGTGATCGCAAAAATACGTAGATGTATCAGAGCATATTTTTAACAAAGTGAGATCGGATGCTGATTTTCATTTTATCAAAAAGATTTTCATTGTACCAAATTAGTGATCATTATTAGAGTACTGGGTCAATGAATATCAACGCATTAATAGGTATTAGAGTAATGAATAACCATACAAATGCTATGTATGAAATGATATGCATGATACTTTCAGTTTTAGTGTATTCATTGGACGGTGAATTTGTTAATCAGACTTTCACGTGTTTCATCAAACCTTTCTTTTACTCCCCCTTTTGTCAGCAGACAAAAAGAGTGTAAAGCACATCATAGTCAAAATATGGCTTAGAAAAAATTGAATATATATAAACAGATAATCAGAGTAAAAACAATGAATATATATATAAAAGTACCCAAAAAAATTTATATCACACACAAAAAAAATTTAAGGGTTTGGTGGAGGTGGTGGAGGGATGTTGAGACGTTCATATAAAAGCTTTAGTGCATTCTCCAGCTGAGTGACTTTCAGGTTAGTGGCCTTCATTTCTTCAAACACTGCTTTAGGAATGGTGACCATTTCAACTGCAGGAATAGAAGTAGAAGGTCCAGCTTCTAGTGCAGGTTTCATCTTCTAATGCTCTGCTAGCACCCAGTTGGAAAGCTTCAGTCTCAGTTCCTTCTTTTGTTGAGCCTTTTGAAAGAACGCATCATTTGGTATAAACCATTTGATGAGACTTCCAAGTTTCCTCTGCTCAGATTCTGACTGAATTTTCCTTCTTTTTTCCACCTCTTCTGGATACAGCAAATCCATGAAGATAGTTTCCTTATGCAGAAGCACGTCAGCAGTGAAAGCATCAAACTTGTTTTCAGCATCTTTTCCCCATATTCTTCTGATGAAGACATTCAATGCTTCAGAAGCAAAAGAGAGTGCTTCATTTTCTGCCAAGTATACTCTTCGCAGATTTTCCTTGTCAGTTTCTTCAAGTGCTAGGGGGACGAAGCATGGTAACAAGGCTTTGTCTTTCCAAGACTCAGACCATTAACTCCAAGAAAATCCAATGTCGAAGTGCTTGGTCACAGCAGCCCATTGGACATATATCTTCATGTAGTCAAGAGGTCGACATCAACACTGAACGTATCATCAAAGTAGGTAGTTCCCAGATTGGTGTCAGTAACTCTGCTGATAGTGCCAACTGTTGGAATTGTGGCTTTCTCGGCATTGCAGCAGTTTGAGGAGCCAGTTCTCCATTCATCTTCCTTCAGAGAACTAAGGTAGAACCTTCTGGCATGATCCTCAGTGATCTTGGCAACTGGAAGCTTAGGGAATTCTTTAAGGTTATACTTCTTGGGAGCCTTCTCATACTCTATGAGCCTGATCTTGCTGAATGGTAGCTTGCCAGGAGCAGGTTCTTTCCTTTTCCCAGGGATAGACCAAGGTAGCCACCTTTGTCTGTCTGGTATAATCTTTACTGATACAGAAGAAGGATCCCTGAACTGTCTGATAACTTCAATTTTCTTCATCTCAAGACAGTGTGCCATGAAGGCAGCTTCTTCATCTGTGATCCACCTTCCGCATTCTTTCAATATGAGCGGTTCAGTTTGTGGTAGGGATTTAGGAAGGTCAACAGAGAAAGGAATTGCTCTACTACCAGATACTGGTCTTAGTCTTCCTTTGAATGACATCTGAAAACGGTCTTCTCCATCCTTGAAGGTAGCAGTCATTGGAGAGGCAATCTCCAGTCTGGCAACTCCAGAGGTGAAGGTTTTCAAATGCCATGTAGAGGGACGATTGAAGATGCTGTGATATGACTCATACTTAACAAACCGTGGTTTGTTAATACATGAGACATTCTTCCTTCCACCAAAGTCTGTAGGTTTATGGGTAATGGTGAGTAAAGTGGGAGTGGTTTTGGTGATTGTATAGGTTTTAGGTGTGTAGGGTTTGAAGGGATTAATGGGAGGTACTTTGAATAATAGGTTAAAGGGATGAGAGTGAAGTTTAGAAATGTATGTGGTAAGTGAGGTATTTGAGGAATTTTGTGGTAGGTCAAGGTTTAGTGTATTGGACGATGGTTGGGTAGGTTTTGAGAGGGTAGAGGTTTGTCGAAGGCTCATTCTGGTTTTCTTGGTTTGTGGTTGTGAAACAGACAATGGGGGTGCAGGAATAATATCATGATCATCAAAGACAGATACTGACTCATCAGCAGTAAAGTCAAGTACCTTTGGGTTAAGCTCTAAAGACTTAACCAACCTTCTTTTTGTTCCTCTAGGGACAACAACGGCAGGAGGAGGAGGAGGGACTTGCTTCCCTTGACCGGACGTTGAAGCATCTTTTTCAGCTGTTGGCTTATTCTTTTTCTCCAAGACCTTTCTGATGGGAATTATATCCTCATCTTCTGGTTCCTCAACAGTAGGTAAAAGAGCCACCTTCTGTTTCATTCTTCTTGTCTCCCGTATAGGGGATTCAACAGATCTCTTCACACTAGCCATTGAGCTTCTGGTGGTTTTCTTTTCAGCTTCTGCTTCCTGTTGCTCTAATTTCACCTTCTTGATCATAGAGCCAGTTATCAGCTGTATTCTGACTAAACTGTTGACTCCAAAAACTTCTGGACGAACAACAGCGCCAACACCAAAGTATTTTTCTTTTTCTTCTGTGTTGGTAGAGTCAGTCAGCTTTCTCACAACACAGTCTTTAATCATCATTATGGAGAGAAGAACTCCATAAGGGATAACCTTGATGACATTCTTCTTATCGTCACTCTTCCTTGAGAAGACAAGAGCATTTATCAGATTATTGATAATCAACCTTGGCAGATTGATTTTCTTCCCATCCATGTAGTTTCTCATAATGAACTTTTGCTCATAGCTCACTATGTCGCTTGAGCCAGCCTTCAGAATCACGCTCTTAGCGATGCTTTTATGCAGTACTCTGTAGTGGCTTTTCAAGTCTTTGGCAGTGGGAGTTATGTTCTTCTTCTTCAATTCACGGTAGTTTTCAAACAGGGCTTTGTTGACGTTTTCTAGTCCTTTGTACGCGTCAACCCAGTTAGCATGGTAACGGATTCCTTCACAAGGGCACTTGATCGTCTGAGCAATAGAGTTGATGGTGAAGCGTAACTTGAAGCCTCTGATGTGTCCTTCTATAATTTCTCCCGGAAGTAAGTAAGCGTTCCCCCAGAACTCCTTTATAGCATAGCTCAGTACGTCGACTGGTTCCCAGATGATGTAATTTTTCCAGCCTAGTTTCTCCAGACCTTCTTCAAAATCAAAACCATATAGCTTGAAGTTCTCAAAATCAATCCTGTTCTCATTCATGAGTTTTGCCTCAGAGAAGACATCGAAGGCAGCAATGTATTGTCCAACCTTTCTGTCGGCCATGGTAGCAGTTGCAGAGAGGGTAATGGAGGTTTTAGGGTTCGAAATCACACACACACAGAGAGAGAGAAAGAAAGAACAATTTTGCAAGAAAATGCAAAGTGAAGTGATAGAGCGAAAAATGTGGAGTAGTGGGAAAGTTGATAGAAAATGGTACAGTCCTTTTTCAAAAAATCGCTTCAAATTTCCACACAAAAATTAAATCAAAAAGAAAAGAAAATGAAGATACGCCTTTTCATTAAATGAAGACGCCAAAAGAAAAGTAAGATCAAGTAAAAAGATTTTATCGAAAGACATAAATAATTATGACTCAGTAGATGTGCTGAGACGGTTAAATCCTTAACACGTGTGACACGTATGGGTGCGCTCGGACGCACGCAACCGATTCACCAGACGATGAGTTATGATGCACATGACGAATAAGATGCTTATTCGTATACATGCTTATGTCATACCAGATGCTGAGATTGTGCATATTATCTAACGCTGAGATTAATCATTCTTCTATAAGATGAAAATTTAAATTTCTTCTTATAAAATTGAATCTATCTTCAGCAAGGGGTTTTGTAAATATGTCAGCCCACTGATGATCAGTGTCTACAAATTTTATTTCGAGAATACCTTTCTGAACATAGTCTCTTTTATAACATGATGCTTAATCTCAATGTGCTTGGCTCGTGAATGCAATATGTGATTTTTAGTAAGACAAATTGCAGAAGTATTATCACAAAAGATAGGAATATTACTCTCTTTTATCAGATAGTCTTCAAGTTGATATTTCATCCACAGAAGTTGAGAGCTGTAACTTGCTGCTAAAATATATTCAGCTTCTACTGTTGAGAGTGCAATCGTGCTTTGCCTTTTGCTTGACCAAGATACAAGATTTGCTCTAAGGAATTGGCAGCCTCCACTTGTGCTTTTTCTTTTAATTCGGTCTCAAAGAAAGTCAAGATCACGTAAACCTACTAACTTGTAATCTTTTGATTTCTTATAAAGCAAACCAAGATTAGTAGATCCTTGCAAATATCTAAAGATTCTTTTAACAAAGACTCAAGTGTGATTCTCTAGGATCCGATTGAAATCTAGCACATGCATGCACGAACATAATATCAGGTCTTGAAGCTGTAAGATAAAGTAGAGATCCAATCATACCTCTGTACATCTTCTGATCTACCTTTTTACCAGTTTCATCTTTACCAAGAATGCATGTGGGATGCATAGGAGTACACATAGGTTTGCAATCCATCATTTTGAATTTCTTTAGCAATTCCTTGATATATTTGCTTTGATGTATATAGATACCATCATTGCATTGTTTGATTTGAATTCCAAGGAAAAACTTCAGTTCACCCATCATGCTCATCTCGAATTCAGCCTGCATTAGCTTAGAAAATTCTTTGCAAAGGCTTTCATTAGTAGCTCCAAAAATAATGTCATCAACATATATTTGAACAATTATAAAGTGCTTGTTTGATGTTTCTCTAAAAAGAGTAGTGTCTACTAGACCTCTGGTAAAGCCATTTTTCATCAAAAATGTACTCAGTCTTTCATACCAAGCTCTGGAAGCTTGCTTAAGACCATACAGGGCCTTTTTAAGCTTGAAGACATGTTCTGGAAATTCAATGCATTCGAATCCAGGAGGTTGTTTTACAAAGACTTCCTCAGTTATAAAACCATTCAAGATAACACTTTTCACATCCATTTGATAAAGAATTATATCATGATGTGCAGCAAATGAAAGTAAAATGCATATAGCTTCTAACCTTGCAACAGGTGCAAATGTTTCAATAAAATCAATACCTTCTTCCTGTGAGTAACCTTGAGCAACCAATCTTGCCTTGTTTCTCACAACCTTCCCATCTTCATCAAGCTTATTTCTAAATACCCATTTAGTACCAATAGCTTGCTTATCTTCTGGTAAAGTAACCAGCTTCCATACATCGTTTCTTTGGAACTGATTCAACTCTTCTTGCATGGCCAGAATCCAACCTCCATCTTTCAATGCTTGATCAATCGTTTTAGGTTCCATTTTTTAGAGTAGTGCCATATCTGCATGTTCTTTAAAAGAGGATCTGGTTCTTACTCTATCTCCAGGTTTTCCTATGATTTGATCTTTAGGATGATTGGCTTTGTACTTCCAGCTCTTTTTGAATTCAGCTTCTGAAGATTCTTGTGTCTGGTCACCACCGGACGATGAAGATGTAGGTTCACTATTTGTAGTATTACCTATATTTAATTCTGAAAATAATTCATCTAGCTCTGACATGACTGTGTCAGGCTTCTTGTCATCAAATTTGACATGAATGGATTCTTCCACTGTCATAGTTTCTTTATTGTATATTCTAAAAGCTTTAGATCTTTCAGAATATCCCAAAAAGATTCCTTTGTCGACTTTGAATCAAACTTACCAAGCTGATCCTTAGTATTTAAAATGTAACACGTACATCCAAATGAATGAAAATATGATATGTTTGGTTTCCTTCCTTTCCACAGTTCATATGGAGTCTTCTTCAAAATAGGTCTAATAGAAATTCTATTTTGAATGTAACAAGCTGTGTTTACTGCTTCTGCCCAAAAATGTTTTACAATGTTAGCCTCATTGATCATGGTCTTGGCCATTTCTTGGAGGGACCTATTCTTCCTTTCTACAACACCATTTTGTTGAGGTGTTCTAGAAGAGGAGAAATTGTGGGAGATGCCGTTATCATCACAAAATTTTTGAAAGCTTTCATTTTCAAATTCTCCCCCATGATCACTTCTAATAGAAGAAATACAAATTCCTTTTTCATTTTGAACTGTTTTGCAGAATACAATAAATACCTTGTATGACTCATCTTTGTGAGCAAGGAATCTAACCCATGTCCATCTAGTAAAATCATCAACAATGACTAACCCATATTTCTTTCCAGTTAAAGAGGATGTCCTTGTTGGACCAAAAATATCAAGATGCAAAAGCTCAAGTGGTCTAGAGGTTGAAACAACATTTTTTGAATGAAAAGAAGTTTTAACTTGTTTTCCTCTTTGACATGCCTCACAGAGAGCATCGGATTGATACTTAAGATTTGGTAAGCCTTTGACAAGACTGTGCTTGTTTAATTTTGAGATTAATCTCAAATTGGCATGACCCAATCTCTTGTGCCAAATCCATTGTTCTTTGTCAACAGACATGAGACACTTGACATCTTGTTTTGCAAGTTCAGAGAGATCAATTTTGTAAATATTTTGTTTCCTCTTAGCAGTAAAGAAAGTAGAGCCGTCTTTCTTGCTTTTTACTAGACATCCAAACTGTAAAGATGACTTCATAACCATTGTCACATAATTGACTTATGCTCAATAAGTTATGTTTAAGTCCTTCAACATATAGTACATTATCAATAGAGGGAAGAGAGCCTTTACCAATGCAACCAATTCCAACTATTTTACCTTTCTGGTTTCCTTCGAAACCAACGAATCCAGCTTCTTTAGGCCTTAGTTCTTGGAACATATGTTTTTCTCCCGTCATGTGACGCGAGCATCCACTGTCTAAGTACCAAGATAGGTGTGTTGACTTTGTTGCTAAGCATGTCTGTAACATAGACTATTTTATCTTTAGGTACCCATATCTTTTTGGGTCCTTTTTTGTTAGTTCTTGAAGGAAGCTTATCCTTCACAGTTTTAAAAACAGTACATGCACTTTTCAAATGACCAGGTTTATTGCAGTAAGTACAATGTAAGCATTTACTATGATTATTGGATTTATCAGATGTTGAATCATTTTCTAAAAGAGGTTCATCTGAAATATAACCAAGACCATGAGTTGTCGTTTTACTGACGCCCCAAATCATTGAAGTTTGCTTGCTTCGAGTTACACTCTCTGCAAGAAACTTTTGAAAAGCATATTCATAATCATTTGATTTGCATTTAGGATTTCCTGTAACTTTAGAGCTTTCAGCTTGAGAGCTCTCGACACAGTTGCTTGTTAGCGCAGGCCGGGTTATCCAACAGATGCTGATTTTCGATTTTCCACAGTTCTCTTTATTGAGTATAGATTTTTCTTTGTTTAAATCTTGAAAGTCTTGTGATAATTTTGAAAATTTCTTTTTCAAATTCTTATACTCAACAGAGAGAGTGGCAGAGTCCTTAAGAAGATCATCGAATGTAAGTTGAAGTTCAGAGTAGGAATCATATACTATTACCTCTTCAACTTCTTCTTCTGAATCAAGGTCAGAGTCTGCCATGAGAGCGAGATTTGCTTCTACTTCATTATCTTCCTCAGATGAGGATAAATCTAGATCTTCCCATGTAGCCATGAGGCTCTTCTTCTTTTTCTTGAAAGAACTTCTTGTGGGCTTCTCCTTAAGATTAGGACATTCAGACTTGAAATGTCCAGGCTTTTTACATTCATAGCAAATGACTTGAGCCTTGTCCTTGCTTTCCTTCTTGTCCTTATTATCTTTCTTCTGAACCTTCCTCCTGAAGTTTCTCTTCTTCCACATTCTTTGTGTCTTCCTGGATATAAACGCGAGCTCATCTTCTGATGTGTCAACATCTCCTTCTGAAGCTTCATCTTCTGATTCTTCTTCTTCAGCCTGAAGGGCTTTGGAAGAACTGGCTTTATGTTGAGCGACTTTCAAAGCAATAGACTTGCCCTTTTTGACAGGTTCTTCTTCATTTAGCTCAAGTTCATGAGCTTTCAACGAACTCATAAGATCTTCAAGTCGTAGGACATTTAGATCTTTTGCTTCCTGAATAGCAGTGACCTTGGGTCTCCACTGCTTAGTCAAGCTTCTTAAGATCTTTCTAACATGGTCAGGTGTAGTGTAACTTTTTCCAAAGGCCTGTAACCCATGAACAAGTGTTTGGAATCTTCCAAACATGGTTTCAATGCTTTCACCATCTTCCATTTTGAACAACTCGTATTGGCGAACCAACATGCTAGCTTTGGTTTCTCTTACTTGGGCAGAGCCTTCGTAAGATAAAACGAGTGAGTCCCAGATTTCTTTGGCAGTATCAAATTTGCCACATTTATCATATTCTTTTTCTGTCAAAGCACAGATAAGAATGAATCTAGCTTTTTGATTGATTTGATATCTCTTTTTCTGCTCATCATTCCAATCTTCTCTGGCTATAGCAACACCATGAGGATTAGTGGGAGGAATGTAACCACTTCGAACTATATCCCACAACTCAAGTTGTTGTGTCTCAAAGAAAGCTTTTATCTTATCTTTCCAGTAATCAAATTTTTCTCCATCGAATAGAGGAGGACGGTTCATATGACCACCTTCAGTAGACATGTTCACAATATAGGATCTTTTCTCTTAACACTGTTAAGTGCTCAACCAAGAGGCCGAGCTTTGGTACCAACTGAACGTGAACACAAGAAGGGGGGTTGAATTGTGTTAAAAACTTTTCGCAAACTATACGTAAAAACTCCAACACAGGTTTTTCAAAACTGTTTGTATATCAGATGCAGAGAATTAAACCGGATGCAGAAATTAAACAGCTTATGAAAACTTGTTTTTCTGAGCAAGGTAAAGATAAATGTAAAGCTGTAAAGGATGAGACGCAGAGATTTATACTAGTTCACCACCAACTGGTAGCTATGTCTAGTCCCTTCGTTCCTGAAGGATTTTTCACTATAATCAACTGATTACAATTTTCCTCAAGAGTATTCTTCTGTCACAAACTTGACAATACTCTCAACTTCTCAAAACGACTCAAGGCAAATGAGCCTTTGAGGAACAAAGCCTTCACAAGGCCAAAACCAGTTTACAAAAGAGATTATACTTTTGAATACAATCAAAATAACTCTCACAGAGAGGATGAAAAGATTAAGCTCAAAACAGAATAGCTTTTTCAAAGAGGGTATAAGACGATGAGTTCAGTTCTATGTACGCCAGAAACTTGGCACAAAACTTGATTGCTCACTTGAGTAATATTGCTTTCAGAATGAAGTTTCTTCACAGTTTTTCCAACTTCTCTTCAATGAATACCTTGGGGTATTTATAGGAGTCTTCAAGGGTATTACCGTTGCAGCAAAAAATATCTACTTTCCATTGAGTGAGGTAATTTGAAATGTAGTCCTTTTCTTCCTTTCCAGAGAATATCAGAATAGTACACATTACCGTTTTCGTACTATCTGTAATTTGCAATTGCCTTGTACGATTTTTGTCTTATGCTAAAGGTGTCACCTTTGCTTCCTCGTACATCAAAATGAGCGCATAAAATCAAATTCGAATTAGTTCTGCAATCCGAGGCTAAGAGCAAAAACGTGATCATCACGTGCTTCATTAAAGTGATCAGCGCCGCCGTAACGTAGGACGGACGCTCGCAGCAATTGAATATTCCACGTGTCAAAGAGTAACACTACTGGACGCTTGCTGTTAGCAAGACGGTGGAGTGAGTTCGGATGCTGACACTAGTGGATTGTATTCAATTCTTTTGTAAATTTCTTCTCCTTCCTTGAGTGTTTCGTACATATATATGAATTTTTGATACCTGTACACTCAAAGATATGTTAGAAGATAAATTGTTCTCTTGAGAATTACTTTGTTATCATCAAAATCAATGAGGGTCTAAACTTCTCAATCGTTTAGGTTCCAACACGATGTTGCCCTTAATGCGAGTTCCACAGAGCTCCACTTGGAATGTTTAACTCAAGTTAGAATGTTTGAAAACATGAGAAATCGATAAGTTTAAAGATGCATGATGTGAGATTGAGTTACTAAGATACATTTTAAGTTAATTTCCTTGATTTTCTTTTGAATATCATTGCAGATAGTTTGATAGTAGAATAATTGAATTTCATATTCATTTCATTATGTTCATGCATTGATAATGCATATGTTAGGATTAAGACACTTAAAAGACACCAAGATTCCTCATAAGAGGAGATGTACGGTATGGTTAGTCTTGTGGGACGCCACTTGAAGGCTAATGATGTCTAACCACCATACCATTAGCTATGTTGAACGGGGCCTATGAATTAAAGCATATGACCAAATCCAACAACATAGAATCCCGGTTGAATATCGATTTGACCATACGGGAATAGTTAAGCCGTGCTAAGTACAAAGTATGAAGAACTATATGTTCTTAGTTATAGTTACATTGCATTTCATTTTAGCCTTGCTGAGTAAAAAGTAGAAAAAGAATGTTTATGTGAGTTATGTGATTTACTTTGCATTGCTATGTTTAGTTTTCTCTCAAGTGTGATACGTAGGGTATTGGACTGGGATAATTACGACCAGCAATATACTAAGTTTAAGTTCAAGTTAGTGTATTCTAGGGTTTCAAGCTTAGGGTGTCTATCAAGTATTATGTTTCGAGTCTAGTTTTTGATTAAGAAGGAAAATAGGTGTTGGCAGTAATGCCTTAGATAGTTTTACTACTATAGTAGGATTCGTCGAGAGAATGGTGAGGAGTCCGTGAAGGGCTCATTGAGAATTTTAATCTCACCCCGTACCATTTTATTTTTCAGATAAATAGGTACCAAAGGCAGATGAGGCGAAGCTCCAGGCTTGGGACTCATAGGTTTTATGTTGTAATAAAATTTTGATATTCCAAGAATTGTATAAGCTGTAATCTATTTATTAGATTTATGATTTTAGTTATAAATTTATGACTTGGATTACCGTAATCAAGTTTGTAAATTATTAGTAATTCCTATGCTTTAATGTAATTTGTCGTACTTTCAATTTACGTTGATGTGCGGGTGTTACATTATGTTATCAGAACTAGGTTGATCTTATCGGACTGTGAGTTAGAATCTAGTAGTGACTCGTTTTAGGAAGTGTCAGTTTAGTCCTTGTAGGACTGTAGTCAGTTAGCTGAAATTTTCATTTGTTTGAGACTTCTCTCTGTATTCTTATACCTAGTATGGAATATTAAGCCTGATCAACTTAATACTCCATACCGTGTATGTAGAATAGAGTAGACGGAGCTAGCAAACGAGGGAGAGGACCAAATAAGAGTGTAACACATGTATTTTTACGATACGTTATATAGCGTTATTATAATAGATTTTGGTCGTATTTATGCTATAATAAGCAATTTCTTGTTCCCTAAGTAAGTGAATTAATTAAATCAAGATCAAACTATATTTGAGAATTTATATTTTATATTAATTCACGGTTCGAATATCGTCGAAAAATTCTAACGAAGTTTCGTCGCGTTTCGAATCACCGGGTAGTTTTTATCCGCGAATAAAATTTTAAATGAACCCCGATTTCGATGAAAATCGAATCGTAACTTGTTGAGATTATTTTTGAGTGTTTTAGATTGTTTTTATTATTTATGATAATAAAATATCACGCGGTGAATTAATTTCTCGCTAAATTAATTTTCGCGATTTTATCGGCAGGTAATTAATCGGCAACGCGGTTTTTCGACGCCGTATTTTAACAACCCCTAGACTCTAGAATTAGTGGGTAATTATGAGAGATGTGAGATTAGATGGGTTGTCTAATTGTGGGATTAGAATATTGTTTTATAGTCTAGGTGTCACTTAAGGAGTAGTTTATTTTTGTGCTTACTTTTTGTGTGATTAACACTTTGCCTTTTTCCTAATTAATCCTAGCCAAGTATTATATTTGTTCACTTAATTCTTTTTCTCCTCCTTTTTATCTTGATGAGGCCGATGGCCCTTTTCATTTGCTCACCCACATTTGTTTTTACCTTAACTTTTCACCTGGTCTCCAAATTGTGAGTAAAAACCTTGTTTTAATAATAATTCTTTTCCTCTTACTTTGCCTATACAGGCCGCGACCCATTCCCTCATTCCCTCACTTTTATTTCCCTTCCCTTGTCACTTTTTCCAGCGTGAGCTGCACCCCACATTTCCACCCCATTTTCCTTTCTTTTTTTTATCTTTAAGTGGAGAAAAAGCCAAGTATTAATCTTTTGTTTTAATAAAATTAATTTCCCTCCCTTTTAGGAGAAGCACCAGCCGAACATCCCCCATTCTCTAACCCCTCATCTCATTTCTTTTCTTCTTCTCCAAGTTCTAGTGAGAGAAAGCTCAAGAGCATTTCCATGGCTACCATTCCATCTCCTTCCTTGGTTTGATTTCACTTCCAACTTCCAATCATTCTTACTACAAGATACCTATCCATCTTCCTACCATCTATTTCATCAACCAAGCAAGGGGAGAGCACCATCTTCTCCCCCAAAATAGCCGTAGGCCGCGAGCACTAGGAGCTAGAGGTAGTGATAGTTTCTTTTGTTCCATTCTTGATTTTGTGTCTATTTGAATACTTGATCATGGACTATGATGGATATGAGCACCATATTCCCAAATTCTTGGAACCCTAGGCGAAACCCTAAGGGGGAAAAGAGGGATAGGTGTGATCTTGAGGGAATCAAAGGAATTAAATTGTGATTTGAGCTTAATTGATGTTGTTGTTGTTGTTTTACTTAATAGTTTGGAATTAGAACTTGATTGGGGTATTGTTTTTAGTAAAAACCTATTCTTGAGGAACATGATTTAAGTTTTGAAGTTAATTAGTGTTATGTTTTGAAAATGTTTGTTGCTTTGTGAATGAAAATAAATGTTTGGGTGGTGTTGTCTTGAACTAGTACAAGTTGCTAAATTTTTTGGAAAAGTTTTGAGAAAACTCTTGAGTTCTTGGAAAGCTTGGATGGGTGATTTAACTTGTGTAATGGGTTTTGTTTTGGAAACATTGGATGTCTTGATAGAAAACATATTTTTGAGGAAGGGTAAGTAGTGTTGCGAGTCCCACATCGGGTGGTTAACGAGCCTGGCCGTTGCTTATAGCTAGGTAGACCACCCCTCACAAGCCGGTTTTGAAGGGACCATTCGGATGCCTGAATTCTCACATGGTATCAGAGCCACGTTCTGCCTGGTGGTGTGGATAATGCCGCTAGCCCTCGCTTGTGGTGACGAGCCCAGGCTCGAGGGGGCGTGTTGCGAGTCCCACATCGGGTGGTTAACGAGCCTGGCCCTTGCTTATATAGCTAGGTAGACCACCCCTCCCAAGCCGGTTTTGAAGGGACCATTCGGATGCCTGAATTCTCACAAGTAGTGGGATTAATTGATGAAGCAAGTAATTAAGTGTTGTTTTTAGCCTATTTAATGTTGGTGTTATTGTTTTGGGTAATAGTTTTGTAACTAGGACATTCTTGGGCATTGTGTTAATGGAAGACTGTGACACCCTAATTAACTATTGCTTATTCTATTATAAACTAATATGATTTCAAAGTACTCTGTAAAAATAATCGGGTTTCTTTTTTTTTATTTTTAAACTAAGTATTTTAGGAGTAAAGATTAAAATACTTCTTTCAATAAAATAACTAAGTTCATAAATCATTTCATAAATAACGTGACACGTGCGAGAATCATTTTTGTGATAAAATCCGAAATTACTAAACTCTATTCATTTATCTAAGTCCAAACCTTAAACGTTAAAACCATTATCGATTAGGGAATCTGGTCTCATAAAACATTTTCTAGAACGTACACATTGAAATGATTTCACGTCGATCCAAAACTCATACGATTATTACACAAATGTTGCAACTTAATCTAAAATATATTTATAAACTTGATACAAAGAATTCTTTATTACAAATACTCTTTTAAACATCCAAATTCAATTTAAAAGCCATCTTCAGTTCTCCAAGCCAAATAACTGAAAAAAAATGAATGGAATGGAATGAGATAAAAATCTCAGCGAGTGTTCCCACACACACGCACCCGACAGTTAACAAGCAACGCATGCAAAAGAGGCAAGTATTCAAGCAAAGAAGCATAATGAAACTATAAAACAACTTGAGTCATTTAGCACATAAACCAAACCACATTAAATCCAATAGCATAAAGTTTCCATTTATACAAGCACGAGGTCAAGAAGGTCAATTCATTTCGAGAACACTTAAACACAAGTACAAAGTCAATCAATCTCAGTAATACAGAAGCTCATACTCAAAGCATGACTATGCAGTACTCATAATACTCTACCCCATGCGTATGGGTCGACGGTACATAGATTCATCATCAATGTAGGACTATGCAAATCCTAGTACTCTACTCCGTATGAATGCAAGACTATCTACTTATCCTCAGAACTCCACCGTGTGAATCAATCCATGATGGCCCATATGGCTAGGATTGTCACAAGGTAATTGCCACTCGTCGCTGGTCTTGTCATGGCCACACGCGAGTGGACTTGTCACAAAGTTCATAATGACCCGTACTCCATGATGGCTACTTATAGCTAGGAGAAAATGGTTCAAATCAATCCATGATGGCCCATATGGCTAGGATTGTCACGAAGTCATTGCCACTCATAAGTGGACTTGCCGCAAAGTAATCACAAGGTCACAAAGTAGTCATAAGATAGTCTCAAGTCTAATTAAATTCTAAATGACTCAAACGAAAGACCTATTAGTCTATATTACTCAAACCCACCAGGAATATATAAAATACCATCTTTGATCCTTTAACTTAAGCATCCTAGGTGACATATTTTACTGACGGTGAATTCTTACGCTAAATCCTTTTCTAATTCAATGAACCCCGAAACAACCACGACACAAATCCTAAAGCTTTGGAAATTACTAACAGATCCTCTCTACCTTATCAATTCATTCCCATAACCATTCAAGGTCTTCAATTTCATGATCACACCAAGTCATATATGCACAAGGTACCATCTCAATGTCAAGGCATACTTACACAACCAATCACCTAAGAATTCAATGAGTATTAACCAATAATTTATTTCATTAATTTAATCAAGCAAACAAGCATCTCAGAACCAATAGTTTGTTCACGTAATGTACATTATCAAGAACACGATTATCATTTCATTATATTGAAGCGAGCTAAAATTATAATAAATTTGGCATGTTAATTTAAACGTAATTACGCAAATCACTTCATACAATTATTTTCATTGCTCCTACAATGAAAAACACACCATGAATCACGTCACAACACATAATCATACCATTGCTCATACAATGGTAACGACACAAACCACATAAAGACGTTTAGGGTCACCGGGTACCCCAAACAAGGGAAACACTCACCTTTATAGATCCAGCAATTATTTCAATCATTCTTTTCCTCTGATCATGACTCCAAGTAAGCCAATAACTGCTACACAGCTCCCGTGAAACGATCTCTACTCTTTGTTCTTGTCAGAAATCACCGTCAAGTGCTCACCGACATCCAAACATTGCAGGCAACCAAAATCGAACATACAACAAGTTAAAAATAAATTAAAATGTACTTTCAAATCAATTTAAATAATGAAATCGTAATGTACCAGAATTGAGCTCGGTTCGAAGGTAATTTGCTCACCCAAATACGTACACAAAACAGGGGTCAATTTTTGAAGTGTTTCTGTTTGTGATTCTGACTAGACAGGGTGGAAGGAAACATGGCGATGAATCCAAAACAAGTCTCGGTTCGTTGGTACGATCACCGAGTGTCGAGTGAGACCGAAGTGGCGCTCTAGGCAAAACAGGTACTTTGTCAACCTTTTCATAACAACGAACTATATACCAAACCAGAAAGCTCTCATGACGAGGATCGCAGATATGGTCTCCGTTTTCTCCGACGACGCTCGTGGTGGCCGGAGTCGAACTTCAAAGGTGGCGGTCCTCATGACGGAGTTTTCGCTCGGACACCGTTTTCGTGAAACAAGGGGTGCTTCGTGTAGCCCAAGCGATGAGGACTCCGGCTATGGTGTTGGTTTTGCGAAACACTGCACGTGGAGATCAGAACTCGAGGTCAAAGTTTCAGCCATGGAGGTTTTAGAGAGAGAGAGCACGTGAGAGAAGGATGCATCGCGCGGTGGTTCCTGGCATGCACGTTGCGGCTGAGTTGGGGTGGTTGATCGTTGGAAAACAGCGCCTGAAAGGCTGCCGGAATCACGTTTGCAGGTGGTGGTGGCGATGTGTGTATAGAGAGAGAGAGAGATCCGAAAACGAGGGAGAAGAAGAGAGGCTGCGCGGCCGTGGTCTGGCCGCGTCATGGTGGTCCAGGGGTGGCGCCTGGTAGGCTGCCATGGGAGGAGGGAGAGAGAACTGCGAGAGAGATTGGAGGAGAGATTGGAGAGGTTAGGGTTTTATGCTTCAACGGCGCACAGTGAGTATACGCGAGGAAGAAGAAGAAAGGGATTTGAAATTTGGGCCTGGGGGTGCGTCTGGCCAGTTCTAGGTGGTGTAGGAAGTAGAAGTTGTAGGTTGCAATAGAAGAAAGGAGGGGTACGCATAGCAATCAGCATAAAAGTCATATTTATATAAACTTAAACATTTCAACTCCACAAACTCATTTTAATACCTCTTTTATACAAAGTAAAATCCCAAAAATACTAATATTTCAAGTACCAATATTTTATAAAAATAAAATAAATGAATAATATATCACTAATATTTATTAAGAATACACATAAATACCAAGTAAACACTTGTCAATAATTCAAACACACTTAAGGGATCAAAATCACTAAATCTATAAATCATAACAATTAATGAAACGAACACATATTTAAATAAACAAATCACGCATTAACATATCAAAATCCTATTTAAATATAATCATGTATCATCATGCACATTATTTTATATTAGCATTCTAGAACTCATACTCACATATTAATATAATTAATCACATATCTATATAAATAAAATCACATATTAATACAAGACGTAGTAGTAATAATAATAATAATAATAATAACAAGAAATTCGGGGTGTTACAAAGACTATTCTTGAAAAAGAAGGTTTATGTTGTATAATCATGTATCCAAGTGTTAAATGATATATTTTGGGTGATATTAAGACTATTGGAAGTTGTTTGATGATTATTTGAGTTATAGTTTTGATTAGCATGTTTAATTTGTGATTTCATGGTTTTTGGCCTACTCTTGAACTAGTGGAAGTATGGGTTAAAATTGTGAATTTTGTCTTAACGGTTAAATTGAATATTTTAGGTAATTTTAAGACTAATGGAGTAGTTATGCATGAGTTAGCATAAGTGTTAGGTTATGTTTTGGGTAAAATTGATTCTTGGAGGACTAGATTGACATGTGAAGCATGATTAGGTTGTTCTTTAATTTTTAGTTTTGACATGAACATGATTTTTAGCATGATGATGGCAATGTTTTAAATGCCTTAGGATTCTTGAAAATTGGGATTGGGTTGATTGAAAGAAATTTTGGGGAAAAACCTATTCTTGAAAAAGTTGAAAATGAGTTTTTGGGAACTTAGTAATTTAGTTTAAATGGTTGGCTCATGTGTTGATTGATGTATAGCATGTTTGATGAATTTAATTGTTATAGGAATTGAGTTTTGAAATGAAAATTGATTTAGAAAATGTCTTACAACATGTTTCAAATGTGTATGAATTATGTTAGATAAGATTTGATGTTTTGTTGCCTTTAAATGTGGTTGAATGGCTTGGAAATGTTACTAGTAATGAAAAGGAGATTTTTCAAAATAATTTTGGGAAAAGGGGTATGGAGGCCGAGAGCCCTAGAGGCTTTGGAGAAGAAAAATTACTCTATGTTTAGTTCTTATTAGTTGTATGTAATTGTTGTGTAAGTTTGAAAATCTAGAATAATGTTTTGGTTCTTGCTTTTGATGATTCTTGATGATCATGACTAAGCTTAGTGATTTCACTAAGTTTAAGAGAAAGAATCATGTGAAAAGGAGTTTTGTTTTATGTTTAGATCTTAGAAGTTTCCTTTGATCTTGCTCTTGGAAAAGATGTTTTTGATCTTTTGATATTTGGATTGGTTGAATTAAAGTGTGTTTAAGCTTTGAAAAATCATAGGATTGGTTTGATTGAAATTGAAGTTGTTTTAGATTTTAGGCCATGAAGCACACAAGGTAAATTGGACTCTTTGAAATCCTAAGAACCTAATGGAGCCTTAGTTAAGTATTCTGAGAAAAAGAATCGGATTGTAGCATTGTTCATGTTCCAAGTTTGAAAAATGAATAAGTTTTAGTTTTAAAACCTTATTCCTTAATTGGTTATTAACTTTCAAGTGTATGTGACTCTTCAAAAAAAAATATGTATTTTAAATTGGGTATTTTAGTATGAGCGATTTGGTTTATTAAGAGGTTTTTGGGATTTTGAGAGCCTAAGGTATTAGAGTTAATTTATGCCTAGGTTGTGCTAAGCTGTGGTGGTTTTAGGATTTGAGAACCCGAGTTCGTGCTACGTAAGACCGAGACGGGGTTTGTCACGGGGACTGCTTACCTTCGGTAAGGGCTACTTCTAGACATATCTAAGGTTATGTTTTATATGTTTATGTGTAATTGCAACTTTTAAATACAATAGGAATTTAATTCCAAGAGTTATGCGAAGAAGTCTGAGAACCTCAGGGTTCAAAGTGAGGGTCTTGTACCCCTTCGCTTATTTTTTTTTTGATATACTGATTTTTAGTGGGCTTGTCTGCAAATGGTTGGCAGCTGTCCCCAACCCGCCACGCTTGTTTGTTCCTCTCTGTCAACTTCACTGAGTTGCAGCGGGATGGATTCTGTGATTGATGGTCGTGATATGATTGGTTGTGTTGATTTCTTATTACTGTTGGACTGAGTTGTATTGTATTAAGCTTTGCACGAATATATATTTAACTTGCGGTTGAATCATTATTCAAATTGTTTCTTGAATTATCGTATGCGGTGATTTATTCGTTGGAGTGCGAGAGTTTAGTCGAGTCGTCGAGTGTCGTGACGTTTTTGGAGTTCGATCTGAACAGCCAAGGGCGGTGTACGTAGAAGTCTGAAGCTACGGCTGGGTGGTGAAGAAGCCCGAAGCCAAAGCTAGTGTTCAGTGGCCCGAACAACCAAGGGTGGTGTGGAAGCCCGATGCCACGGCTGAGGTGGTGTAGAAGCCTGAAGCCACGGCTGGTGTTCAATTGCTCAGTTGGCATCTGGTGGTGTAGAAGCCCGAAGCCACGACTGGTGTTCAAATTGCGCAGTGGGCGTCTGCGTTGTCAAGGAACTTAACCTGAATAACCCGGGTGGTGATGAAACCCAAGGCTACGGCTGATATTCAGTGGATGGATCAACGTTGCTTTCCGGAATTGTCGAGAGTGTCTTAGGAGATATGAGTGGCGTTTTGAGAATTGTGCATCTTGTTATCTTTGTGTTATGATTTACTATTTCTATGATTATTTGAGAAGTTGACCCTTTCCCGTGGTGCCTTCAATCTATGATGGTTACCTAGGCGATGGCGAGGACGCGGAGGACCCGTTGGCGGGCGATGAGGAGGAGGACCCCTTCGAGGATCCGGGCAATGACTTTTAATTATCGTGATTGGCTGTTGCATGCTTGTATTTCGGATGGCTGTAGGATTTTGATTATAGTGTACAGTTGTTGTGGTGACCAGTCAAGCTTTTGGTGTTGTTCTATGTGTACTGTAGGGTAGACTGGTGGCATACTTTTGGAGCAGCCCCCTGTGTGGGTGTCTGTCGGGAGTACCCCGGGGTATGATTGTCCTCACGAGGATTCTCATACTTTAGGTGTATTTTCTTGCACATAGTTATGCACCGCTTTTATTTTGTATGCACTGATTATGTTTTGTATGTACTGGGCTGTCGTGCTTATATATATATATTGTGTATGTGTTTCCAGTGCATAGTCTTGTGTCTTTAAGATTGCATCATGTTTCGAAACGTTGTGGCGACTCTGAGTGTGCTTTGCGGGCGCAGTGTTGTTTAAAAAAAAAAATAGACCGCATTTTCCCAAAGGACACAAGAGTACTATTTTAAAAGCACGTCGCATATAGAGTTGGTTCTAGTTTAGTAGCGGTCCGAAAACGGGTCGTTACAATGGTGGTATCAGAGCAGTTCGGTTCTAACCGGACTGTGATTTGGGTATTTAAGCTGGTCACCGTGTCGGGTTTTGTTTTGTCGGGTAACTAGCTGTGTTGTATTGTCATTGTTTATTGAGTGAAGCAGTTTTGCTTGTCAATTGTTTGAATTGTTTCTTGACTGAAGCAATGTGTGCTAACACGACACTTGATTGTGAGGTTCTGATAGGTTTTGGAATTGTGGAATCTAATGCCTCCTCGCAGAGATACTACAGTCGGACCTGATAAAGCCATGATGGAGAGAGCGATTCAAGCGATGACAGAGATGGCGGCTGCTATGGCTCAGCAATTGGCTGCTGCAACTCAACAATCCAATGCTATGGCTCAGCAGACTGCAGCTTTGACCCAACAAAATCTGCACCAACAACGGAGAGCAGAACAGAATACGGAGGCGAGAGGACTAGCAGATTTCCGTAAGCACGACCCACCGAAGTTCTACTGCGAGCCAAACCCGGATAAGGCGGATTTATGGATACAGGAGATAGAGAAGATCTTCGAGGCACTTCATTATCCGGAGAATGTCAAGGTGGACTACGCAACCTACTTGTTGCTCGGAGATGCTGAGTATTGGTGGAAGGGAGTGAAGCAGACTTTGGCGGCAGAGTATCGTGAGATCACTTGGGAAGTTTTTCGCAGGAAATTCTTGGATAAATACTTTCCTGACACTGCACGAGCTGAGAAAGAGCAAGAATTTCTTCGACTACAGCAAGGTAGCATGACGGTGTCAGGGTATGCTGCTAAGTTCGAATCACTTGCGAGATATTTCAGTCCATTCCGTGACCTAGCTGACCAAGGATGGTTGAGCGAGAGATTCCAGCGAGGCCTAAGGTTCGACATTCAGAAGTCGGTGACATCTCTAAGAATCAGGAATCTTCAAGAATTGATTGACAGGTGTGTTGAGGTAGAAGTTATGAGAAGCGCCAAGAAGAGGAGTGGTACAGGCGGACCAGTGAGACCCCAGAGCACAGGGCAGAGGTTTGCTCAGAAGGGAAAGCAGCAGGAGAAGCCGTATAATCGACCTCAAGGGAACAACAGCAGGGGACAATACCGTCCGATGGCTCAGAACGTGGGAGGCGAGAGTCAGACTAGCGCCAATGTGACTTGTTACCGTTGCGGTAAGCCAGGGCACTATGCAACCAACTGCTCTGAAGAGAAAAACAATGTGTGCTTCAACTGCAGGAGACCGGGACACAGGGCTAGAGACTGCAAAGCTCCTAAGGCTGAATCAGTGGTGAATGCTGCAGAGGCTAAAGGGAAGCGTCAGATGGTCAAGGGTAGAGTCTTTTGCATGGGCGGCAAAGAAGCAGAGCGATCAGGAGATCTAACCCAGGGGAATTACGAAATTGAGGGTAACTCTCTATCCATAATCTTCGATTCTAATGCCGCACATTATTTGATTTCTTGGTTGTGTGAGCTGATCTAAAATTTCTTGTGATTGTTTTATCTTTGGCTTAGTAGTGGTTACTTCAACTGCTAAGACTCTAGTTTCTAATACTGCATGACTTCGTTGTGTAGTGATTGTCGAGTGTAGAAAGTCCTTGTCAATTCGAGTCGCGTATCTTTAAAAGTCTCACCATTATTCTCAAGTTGGATCGGTTTTCGAATCACCATATCCTTTGGGATTGTGCCCAAAAATCGTAGTTTTTCCAATTTTGGAGTTTTCAAATATCTTTCTGTTAATTCCATCGAAGATTCTTGTAAGAGAGAGCTTAGGATTTTATATACCTTTGCTAGTTTAGAAGTTTCCAAGTGACCAAGTTGAAGAATGTACCAGTTCGCGATGGTATCTACGAACGATATCCTGATTTATTCGAGGAGCAGATAGGAGCACGAAGAGCATATACGCCGAGTACTGCAGATACTACGAGAGAAGCAGCTTTATGCTAACCTTCCCAAGTGTGAGTTTCGGCTTGAAAAGATGAATTTTCTTGGACAAGTGATAACTAAGGATGGAAATTCAAGGTAGGAGCGGACCACACTCCGAGATGCAATGGACGCGTGTATGCACCTAACGTGGGAGCTGAAAGAGAAGACGTGGGATCAGTATCCAGAACTTTTTCTTGACACGTATCTTACCCGTAGTTTCGAGGACGAAACTATTTTTAGAGGGGGAATATTGTAACACCTGTATTTTTACGATACGTTATTTAGCGTTATTATCATAGATTTTTGTCGTATTTATGCTATAATAAGCAATTTCTTGTTCCCTAAGTAAGTGAATTAATTAAATCAAGATCAAACTATATTTGAGAATTTATATTTTATATTAATTCACGGTTCGAATATCGTCGAAAAATTCTAACGAAGTTTCGTCGCGTTTCGAATCACCGGGTAGTTTTTATCCGTGAATAAAATTTTAAATGAACCCCGATTTCGATGAAAATTGAATCGTAACTTGTTGAGATTATTTTCGAGTATTTTAGATTGTTTTTATTATTTATGATAATAAAATATCACGCGGTGAATTAATTTCTCGCTAAATTAATTTTCGCGATTTTATCGGCAGGTAATTAATCGGCAACACGGTTTTTCAACGCCGTGTTTTAACAACCCCTAGACTCTAGAATTAGTGGGTAATCATGAGAGATGTGAGATTAGATGGGTTGTCTAATTGTGAGATTAGAATATTGTTTTATAGTCTAGGTGTCACTTAAGGAGTAGTTTATTTTTGTGCTTACTTTTTGTGTGATTAACACTTTGCCTTTTTCCTAATTAATCCTAGCCAAGTATTATATTTGTTCACTTAATTCTTTTTCTCCTCCTTTTTATCTTGATCAGGCCGATGGCCCTTTTCATTTGCTCACCCACATTTGTTTTTACCTTAACTTTTCACCTGGTCTCCAAATTGTGAGTAAAAACCTTGTTTTAATAATAATTCTTTTCCTCTTACTTTGCCTATACAGGCCGCGACCCATTCCCTCATTCCCTCACTTTTATTTCCCTTCCCTTGTCACTTTTTCCAGCGTGAGCTGCACCCCACATTTCCACCCCATTTTCATTTCTTTTTTTTATCTTAAGTGGAGAAAAAGCCAAGTATTAATCATTTGTTTTAATAAAATTAATTTCCCTCCCTTTTAGGAGAAGCACCAGCCGAACATCCCCCACTCTCTAACCCCTCATCTCATTTCTTTTCTTCTTCTCCAAGTTCTAGTGAGAGAAAGCTCAAGAGCATTTCCATGGCTACCATTCCATCTCCTTCCTTGGTTTGATTTCACTTCCAACTTCCAATCATTCTTACTACTAGATACCTCTCCATCTTCCTACCATCTATTTCATCAACCAAGCAAGGGGAGAGCACCATCTTCTCCCCCAAAATAGCCGTAGGCCGCGAGCACTAGGAGGGAGAGGTAGTGATAGTTTCTTTTGTTCCATTCTTGATTTTGTGTCTATTTGAATACTTGATCATGGACTATGATGGATATGAGCACCATATTCCCAAATTCTTGGAACCCTAGGCGAAACCCTAAGGGGGAAAAGAGGGATAGGTGTGATCTTGAGGGAATCAAAGGAATTAAATTGTGATTTGAGCTTAATTGATGTTGTTGTTGTTGTTTTACTTAATAGTTTGGAATTAGAACTTGATTGGGGTATTGTTTTTAGTAAAAACCTATTCTTGAAGAACATGATTTGAGTTTTGAAGTTAATTAGTGTTATGTTTTGAAAATGTTTGTTGCTTTGTGAATGAAAATAAATGTTTGGGTGGTGTTGTCTTGAACTAGTACAAGTTGCTAAATTTTTTGGAAAAGTTTTGAGAAAACTCTTGAGTTCTTGGAAAGCTTGGATGGGTGATTTAACTTGTGTAATGGGTTTTGTTTTGGAAACATTGGATGTCTTGATAGAAAACATATTTTTGAGGAAGGGTAAGTAGTGTTGCGAGTCCCACATCGGGTGGTTAACGAGCCTGGCCGTTGCTTATATAGCTAGGTAGACCACCCCTCACAAGCCGGTTTTGAAGGGACCATTCGGATGCCTGAATTCTCACATGGTATCAGAGCCACGTTCTGCCTGGTGGTGTGGATAATGCCGCTAGCCCTCGCTTGTGGTGACGAGCCCAGGCTCGAGGGGGCGTGTTGCGAGTCCCACATCGGGTGGTTAACGAGCCTGGCCGTTGCTTATATAGCTAGGTAGACCACCCCTCACAAGCCGGTTTTGAAGGGACCATTCGGATGCCTGAATTCTCACAAGTAGTGGGATTAATTGATGAAGCAAGTAATTAAGTGTTGTTTTTAGCCTATTTAATGTTGGTGTTATTGTTTTGGGTAATAGTTTTGTAACTAGGACATTCTTGGGCATTGTGTTAATGGAAGACTATTCTTGAAAAGAAGGTTTATGTTGTATAATCATGTATCCAAGTGTTAAATGATATATTTTGGGTGATATTAAGACTATTGGAAGTTGTTTGATGATTATTTGAGTTATAGTTTTGATTAGCATGTTTAATTTGTGATTTCATGGTTTTTGGCCTACTCTTGAACTAGTGGAAGTATGGGTTAAAATTGTGAATTTTGTCTTAACGGTTAAATTGAATATTTTAGGTAATTTTAAGACTAATGGAGTAGTTATGCATGAGTTAGCATAAGTGTTAGGTTATGTTTTGGGTAAAATTGATTCTTGGAGGACTAGATTGACATGTGAAGCATGATTAGGTAGTTCTTTAATTTTTAGTTTTGACATGAACATGATTTTTAGCATGATGATGGCAATGTTTTAAATGCCTTAGGATTCTTGAAAATTGGGATTGGGTTGATTGAAAGAAATTTTGGGGAAAAACCTATTCTTGAAAAAGTTGAAAATGAGTTTTTGGGAACTTAGTAATTTAGTTTAAATGGTTGGCTCATGTGTTGATTGATGTATAGCATGTTTGATGAATTTAATTGTTATAGGAATTGAGTTTTGAAATGAAAATTGATTTAGAAAATGTCTTACAACATGTTTCAAATGTGTATGAATTATGTTAGATAAGATTTGATGTTTTGTTGCCTTTAAATGTGGTTGAATGGCTTGGAAATGTTACTAGTAATGAAAAGGAGATTTTTCAAAATAATTTTGGGAAAAAGGGGTATGGAGGCCGAGAGCCCTAGAGGCTTTGGAGAAGAAAAATTACTCTATGTTTAGTTCTTATTAGTTGTATGTAATTGTTGTGTAAGTTTGAAAATCTAGAATAATGTTTTGGTTCTTGCTTTTGATGATTCTTGATGATCATGACTAAGCTTAGTGATTTCACTAAGTTTAAGAGAAAGAATCATGTGAAAAGGAGTTTTGTTTTATGTTTAGATCTTAGAAGTTTCCTTTGATCTTGCTCTTGGAAAAGATGTTTTTGATCTTTTGATATTTGGATTGGTTGAATTAAAGTGTGTTTAAGCTTTGAAAAATCATAGGATTGATTTGATTGAAATTGAAGTTGTTTTGGATTTTAGGCCATGAAGCACACAAGGTAAATTGGACTCTTTGAAATCCTAAGAACCTAGTGGAGCCTTAGTTAAGTATTCTGAGAAAAAGAATCGGATTGTAGCATTGTTCATGTTCCAAGTTTGAAAAATGAATAAGTTTTAGTTTTAAAACCTTATTCCTTAATTGGTTATTAACTTTCAAGTGTATGTGACTCTTCAAAAAAAAATATGTATTTTAAATTGGGTATTTTAGTATGAGCGATTTGGTTTATTAAGAGGTTTTCGGGATTTTGAGAGCCTAAGGTATTAGAGTTAATTTATGCCTAGGTTGTGCTAAGCTGTGGTGGTTTTAGGATTTGAGAACCCGAGTTCGTGCTGCGTAAGACCGAGACTGGGTTTGTCAGTTTCGTGCTGCGTAAGACCGAGCCTAACGCTTATTTTTTTATTTTAAAATCAGTTTCGGCTTTGTTAATAAGACCTTTTATTTTTATTTTTATTGGCTAGCACAGAGATAAATGCATGGCCAAGTTCCCCTCTCCATGTCAATTCCCTCGGTGCGCATAAAGATAAGTCCATGGCCAAATTACACAACGATAAAGAATTATTGGCCAAATAACGATGAATTTTCTTACACCTGCAATTGTATCTACAATATTGTGGAAGAATTAATGCCAAGTTAAATGAAAGTGTGGCAAAGGAAAGTGTGATGAACTCCCCTGAATGTTCTTGAACGTCATCAGGTACCCGCAAAGAAACTGATTTCCCTATGCCCATGTTCCAAAACCCGTGGGAGACACACACAGAGGGTCCATCTTCATCTGCCATAACCACCATCTGGGCGCATTCGGTAAGGAGGCTGTTATCGTATACGGAGGACGACGACAAAGACATTTCGAAGAGGACGAGATGGTGAGCAAGGCAACGTTAGGGTTTCAGTTGAGCAAGGTGCCAAGGTGATGTGCCGATTTCATTGTCGGTGATAGTTACAGAGAAGACTCAGTGTGGGACCAAATAAGAAAAATTAAAAAAATGTTAAAAGCTCCTTAATTTAGAGAGTCAATAACCAATTAACGAGGTTAAAAAAATGCAGTGATGTGGCATCATATCTGAGAGAGTGTTCATGAGAGAGTGTCAGAGTGACTGTTCCTAGCATTCCTCTATAAAATTAGGCAACAGACACCCTCTGTAATCAAATCATCTTTGCATTAAGACATGAACAATACTATCAAAATTAGTAAGCATAAAATGTTGTTACGTTGTTATTTCTCAATTCCTATTTATCTTCACCTTATACTTTTATATATCTCTCTCTCCTCTCTCCCCCTACAGTGTTAATATTTTGTTATTTTTATAGACCCATTTCCGCAATACTCTTCTCGATCTTACTCATCTCCTTCAATTTTCTAGAACTGTAACAAAAAAATAATAAGCAATGGTTATTGTTTATGACCGTGCAAAAAAAATAAATTGGTCCTTACATCCCCTAGATGCAGGGGAAAAGAGAGACATGGGAGGTGCTCTTTTTTTATTAATTTTTTCATTTTTCGTTTTTTTAAGACATATATTTGATATATTTTTTTGCTATTGGGTTTAAAAGGAAAAGAGAAATGGGATAAAAGGCCCAATTTTTTTTAAACACACAAAAACATTGTTTGGCTTTCATTACAAAATTAGGCTCCAATGGCCCAATCCAATTTTTTTTTAAAATTAAATTGAGAAAAAAGGTCAATAAAATAAAAACCTATGGAGAAAGAAGGACAAAATTGAGGTACTACACATAAAAGAAATAAAAAAAAACCTAAATTGCATATTTTTTGTGGAACAATCAGTCAGGACTGACACACGTGTAGGAGTCGTAGCATATTATATGCTTGAGGAGAAAATATGTTGTTGCATTCACACACCTCAAAGCGACCTAAATTAACTAAATTATGATGCCGAGACTGAGTCAGGTAGCACTACAATAGAATGTGTAAAAGATAACGCCACTTTAAGCAGTGCTTACAAAAAAAATGCTACTTTAGCTAATAAACAGCGCTTCAGAACACGAAACATTGTTTTAGGTGTAGAGGAATAAACAGCGCTTAACTGGGAAAGCACTGTTTAAAGTTGAACTAAACAAATAAACAACGCTTAATAGGGAAAGCGCTAATTCTGGTCCTAAAAATAAACAGCTTTCCACTATGAAGCGCTGCTTATTGTGAATTGGTTCAACCAATAAACAGCGCTTCCACTATCAAGCGCTGATATTGTCAAAACCTAATATTTAATAGCTCACACAGTTTAGCCAGATGCTCGCGTTCTGTCCCTTTCTTTCTCTCCATCTCAAAACTCGCTCTGTCCATTTCTTCTTTCCAGCCACATGATCTGCGATTCGATCCCTTATATCACGCTCGTGGATTTTCTCTGCCTCCCACTTCACACGACTCGCTGCTCTGCTGATCTAGGGTTTATTCACGCTCACGCTACTCTTTCTCCTCGACGACGCACTTTCCTCCACTCCCAGCTCTCTTTCTTCATGGCGCACACGCCTCCACTCCTCCACTCCTTCCTCAGTTCCTCTCTACCTCTCTCTCTGGATTTTCTTCTTTTTTTGTCAATATTCTTATGTTTTCTTTGACAGGGGAGGAGAAGGTGGTTGTGCAGATTTCTTGGTTAGGGGAATAGGGAAAAGGCGAGGGATTCGCCACCGGTGCCGTTGACATCTCAGTTTCCTAGCTCTCTTCGAAAAAGCCCCAATCCAAACGAGAAAGCCCTAATCCAAATGAGAAAGCCCTAATCCGAACCAAATCTCTACAGATCTGACCCAATCTCCTCGTCGAATCCGGTTTGAAACCAGCAAAGGGAAGATCTTCTTTCATTTTTCTAATTTCTTTTAAAAGTTTCTATTTTTTTTTTTGTTATTAATTTTTGATTCCCTTTGATCTGTATTTGAAGAAAATTCTGGAACGAGAAAGAACGAGAAAGCTACAAGATCTGGATCAAACGTAGCTTAGGTTTTTTTTTATTTTTCTTGGATCTGTATTCAAAGAAAAATCTGGTGTTTATTCTGTGTTTTATTCATCTTATAAACAAAGATCTATATTCTTCTCTTGTAAATATTCGTCTCTCTTTTGAATCTGGTGTTCCTGTGTTTTTGTGTCTCTATATTTTGAATCTGTACATTTTCTGGTCTTTGTGTTTTCTGGATGAGAAGA
This sequence comes from Calophaca sinica, assembly GCA_037113605.1. NCBI lineage: Eukaryota > Viridiplantae > Streptophyta > Magnoliopsida > Fabales > Fabaceae > Calophaca > Calophaca sinica. The sequence goes on from CM073736.1 coordinate 65,026,611, forward strand.
TTGGTACCATTTCGCGTGTGATGCTGGAAAAAAAAAGGGGGCAATAAACAGCGCTTCTTTTAGGAAGCGCTGCTTATTTCCACCTTTAAGCAGCGCTTCTTAGTATAAAGCGCTACTTAAAAGTGGGAATAAACAGCGCTTCCTTAAGGAAGTGCTGTTTATTGTCAATTTTTAATAGTGCTACGTCAACGCTGTTTTTTTGAGAAACATTCAGCAGCGACTGAATATGCAACGCTTTTAAGCGCTGTTTAAGGATAAAAATAAGCGCTGCTTATTGACTACTTTGTTGTAGTGTAGCAACTCCAAATTATCTTCTCAAAGTAATGTGCCTCAATAAAATGATTATAAGCCATGAACCCAACTTCAATTTGAATATTTAATGACAATTACAAATTTAGTTGCTTTTTATAGCTAATAGTGTGTCTATATATTCAAACTCGTAACGCTCTACTTCTCCCATCCCCATCCCCCCGCTTCCCGATCATCTGTACTAAGGACAAAAAAAAGTCTTCAACGTATTGCGTAGATGGCATAAATTTCAATAAATGCATAAATTAATTTTCAACCTTAGATATAATTTATATTTTCTATTATATATTATTTTAAATATGATAATTTATATATATTTAGCCATTCCGATGGTTGTCAATGCTTAACCAGAGTTTATCAAAATATTAAGATGACAACACATACCACGTGCATGGCACGAGTTACTACACTGGTGTTTTACGTACCAGAATATGAAAGGGGGCATGAAATTGAATTTGGATTAAGAGATTATTGGTAAGTACTTTGTATATTATAGGAAATTTTTAAAATATAAAAATATAAAAAACTTGAAAGTACAATTTTAAAATTTATCTTTTATATATATATATATATATAAAATATTTTAGAAAAATCCTCGATCTGTTTTCTTTTATCTTTGAAAAGGCAAGTACTAGTATCTTCATAACTCTTTGTTAATCTGAAAGTATTCTATTAGCCTTAGTTTTCATAAAGTCATTAAGAGCATATACTTTACAGATACCGCTTTAATATCATTTACTTCGGAATGATTTACGAGTTACATTGTGGTTTATAATCTTTAAATACCTGTAACTGAAGTTGTGATTAGTAGGTTCAATATTGCAGTATACTATAAGTTGTTGTTAAGAAACAATATTCTAATAATCAGTCATGTCTTAGTTCTGCTTCCGACCCCCTCTTGGTATCAGAGCCTGATGGGGAAGTAGGAGTGTGTTATTAAGTTTGAATGCTTGAGTTACTTCTCTGTTGTACTTAATATGATTAACCATGTTAAAGTTCTAAGATCTGGGAGATACATTACTGTTTATTGTGACGAACATAACAACACGAAAGGTTACTATTTATTGTTCTAGTGAATGTTACAATGAAGGTTACTGTTTACTGATATGAACATATGCAGTGTTATACTCGAATCCAATGTTCTGGGTTCATGATGTTACTGTTCTGGACTGTTCAGTTATATGCGGATGTTCTTTAACTTAAACATGATTAAAATGAAAAATGCTTTAGGTAATAGCAATCTTTCAAGTATCTGGTAGAAGTATGTTGTTTACTCAGAACTTGCCAATGTTCAAAAAATCTTTTATTCACAAGATCATTTGAAAACCGATAGGATCAGTTTTTGGAAAAAATAGTTTTTAACTGAAAAGAACTAAAGTGATAAGATCTCATGAGAGTGGAAGCCAGGCTTAGTAAAGGCAAGGAGCTGGGAAAAGGCGATGAGTAAGTCCCGACGGATAGGGCAGTGGAAGGCCGACAAGTATCAGCTCTGAAGTTGAAGTACTGGTAGAGATCTGGAAATGATTTTTTAGAGCTTTAGTTTTGTTGGAAAATATTTTAGAAAAATCCTCGATCTGTTTTCTTTTATCTTTGAAAAGGCAAGTACTAGTATCTTCATAACTCTTTGTTAATCTGAAAGTATTCTATTAGCCTTAGTTTTCCTAAAGTCATCAAGAGCATATACTTTACAGATACAGCTTTAATATCATTTACTTCGGAATGATTTACGAGTTACATTGTGGTTTATAATCTTTAAATACCTGTAACTAAAGTTGTGATTAGTAGGTTCAATTTTGCAGTATACTATAAGTTGTTGTTAAGAAACAATATTTTTGGTAATTATCCTCCCATGGAATCTGAAGCAAGTATACCCGGTTAAACATAGTTAAGTATGTTAGAATGTGACTATTGATTCATTCATTCTTAATACCAGTATCCCTATCAGCTAGATGATGGCGAAGATATCAATGGGTGAGGAAGGCTTGTTAAGATTGTTTGTTTTCTGATCTTTGGTTGTTTGTCTAATCATATTCTACTCTTTCCACAAATCTTGTGTATTTTCCTCTTGTATTGTTTATTTCTTCTGTTTATCTTCAATCATGTCTGTTTATTCAGATAATCAATCAGTCATGTCTTATGACAATCAATCAACTTATTCCAATATGTCTATTGGAAATCAATCTGTTTATTCAAAACAATCTTATCAATCCTTGGCCTCCCATTGGTCTAAACAATCTTTTCAATCGTCAGATTATTCTGATAATCAATCTCAATCTTTTGATAATCAATCTTTTATGTCTTCTAGTTTTGAAGATCAATTTGTCAATCAACAATCTTTTAAATTTTCTGATAATAGCCTTGAGATGGCCAGATCCGTCTTCAAGAAGAACTTGCAGCTTCTTAGGAAATCTAAGAAAATGCAAGAGGATAGTTTTGAAAAGGCTGTCCGTTCTGCTATTCAATCTGTTCGTAAAGAGATTCAATCAGCCAAAAAAGACTCTAAGACTAATAAGTCATTAGTCGATAAAACCAGGTCTCATCGATCTGATAAGAGTCTCAATCAATCTAAGACTAAAGATCCTTTAGTCGCAAATGATATCTCTAGATCCCATAGATCTGAGAGTCTCAATCCCTCTGAGGTTAAAGATTTAGCCGCCAGAGTCATCTCTCGTCTCCATAAGATGAAGAGAGCCAAAACTTCTAAGACTAAGAAGAAACTTTTAGTCTCTGAAGACAAGTCTAGATCTATGCCTAGATCTAGATCTAAATCCCTTCATATGAGTGAAGAGATTCAATCTGTCAATCTTCAACCTAAGTTAGGTAGTGAAACCAATAGGATTAATTCTGATAGTCTAATTAAGGCTAGCCAGTTAGAATCCTCTAGTTTACCTACTGATACTTTGCAATCTGAAGAAAATGTAGAAGTACCCTTAGAACTAGTTTTAGTTTCTCAGGAACCTTCTATAGTAGAAACTCCAGTAGAATCCTTGTTATATTCTCAAGAGTTATCTTTAGTTTCTTCAACCAATATTCAATCAGGCGAAAACCCTAAGGATGTTCCCATAGAACTCCCTAGTGCCATCCAATTAGCATTTCCTCCCTCTCCAACCCAGGATGATAGGTTATGTATCAATTGTCATGATCCTATCCCGATTAAGATAGAATCCGATTTTCAAAACATTAGTATGCTAGGTCAACCTTGGATAGGTCATCTTTGGTCCGACACTAGTCAACTACCCCTTATCAATCTTAGGCTTGATCCTCCAGATCCTCTTTCGGTGGAAATAGAAGCCAGCCTTAAGTTTGATAACAATCAATTAGGTTTAGCCTGTGCTAGGAAGCCCAGACCTAAACCTAAGTCAAAGTACAATTACTACCCTCCTAGGCCCAAACCTCAGTATAGGAAGAAAGGTATTTCTGACCTTGAGGTCCAGTCCATTAAGGAGAATAGTAATCAATCCAAGCCAAATAGTATATGTCTAGATTGTGGTAAGTCTAACCATAAGACTAGGTACTGTTGGTTAGCCAAGAAAAACCTCAAACAGTCTGTGATTAAGATTAATAATCTTATTCTTGAAAATATTTGGGAAAAGGAATGTTTTTCTGAAAACCCTAATTTTCAACACAGTCAAAAGGTTTTTAGCCAATTTAGCCAAAATCAAGATTCTGATGAATCTTTCAAGCAAATCAATTTTCTATAACAAGATTCTGACAATACCAATTTAATTGATATTCAAAATCTTCGTTCTGAAGTCAAAACTTTAAAATCTGAATTAAAGGTTTTAAAGCAATCACCCAATCTGCAGAATGATCATAGTTCTTCTGAAATAATTAACAATATTAATAAGATTCAAAAGTTCTATATCAATATCAAGATAATCATAAGTGATTTTATTCTTGAAACACCGGCTCTTTTTGATACTGGTGCTGATTCAAATTGTATTTTGGAAGGGTTAATTCCTACCAAATACTTTGAGAAAACCTCTGAACAGCTAAGTACAGCCAGTGGCTCCAAGCTTAACATTAATTATAAATTATCTTCTGCTTCAATCGTCAATCAAACCTTTAGGATTGATACATCTTTCTTATTGGTCAAAGATTTAAAGAATAAAGTTATCCTTGGTACTCCGTTTATCAGGATGCTTTTTCCTTTTCAAACTACTGATGATGGTATTATTACTCAACATCTAGGTAAGCCAATTGTTTTCAAATTTTTGAAAAAACCCATCACCAGAATTATCAATCCAATCTCTTTCAAAAAGAATCAAATAGATTTTCTTAAAGAAGAAATTTCTTTTAAATCTATTGATTATCAATTACAACAATCTGATGTTCATGGAAAGATTAATAATCTTTTGAACCAGATTCAAAATTCAATCTGTTCCGATTTACCTAATGCTTTTTGGGAAAGGAAACAACATGTTGTTGAACTTCCTTATGAAAAGGATTTTTGTGAAAAACAAATCCCCACAAAAGCTAGGCCAATCCAAATGAATCAGGAACTCCTTCAATTTTGCCAATCTGAGATCAAAGATTTACTGAATAAAGGTCTTATTCATAAATCCAAGAGCCCTTGGTCTTGTTCTGCTTTCTATGTCAATAAGCAAGCTGAGATAGAGAGAGGAACACCTAGGTTGATGATCAATTACAAACCGCTTAATCAAGCCCTTAGCTGGATTAGGTACCCAATCCCAAACAAGAAAGATCTCCTTAATAGGTTATATAAGGCTAAGATATTTTCGAAGTTTGATATGAAATTTGGATTCTGGCAAATCCAGGTCAATCCCAAGGATAGGTATAAGACTGCTTTTACCGTTCCTTTTGGCCAATACGAATGGAATGTCATGCCATTCGGCCTAAAAAATGCTCCTTCAGAATTCCAAAGAATTATGAATGACATTTTCAATCCTTACTCTAAGTTCATTATTGTCTATATAGATGATGTCTTAGTGTATTCTCAATCTATAGATCAGCATTTCAAGCATCTTGACATTTTTATACATGTTGTTAAGAATAATGGTCTTGCTGTTTCTACAGCCAAAGTCAATCTTTTTCAGACTAAGATCAGATTTCTTGGTCACAATATCCATCTTGGAACAATTGTTCCTATCAATCGTGCAATCAGTTTTGCTGACAATTTTCCTAACCAGTTAATTGACAAAACTCAATTACAAAGATTTCTAGGATGTCTTAACTACGTCTCAGACTTCTTTTCTCAATTAAGCAATCTGATCAAACCACTTCATGATCGTCTCAAAAAGGATCCCCCTCTTTGGACTGATGTTCATACCAGTGTGGTCAAACAGGTCAAAACTCAAGTTAAAGACCTTCCGTGTCTTTATCTTCCCAATCCTCAATTTTTTAAAATTGTTGAAACACATGCCTCAGACATTGGTTATGGTGGCATTCTCAAACAGAAAACTTCTTCTGGTAATAAGCAAGCGATTGCCTTTACTTCCAAGCATTGGAATTCTGCTCAGCAGAATTACTCTACTGTCAAAAAAGAAGTTTTATTAATAGTTTTATCAATTTCAAAATTTCAATCTGATTTGTTAAATCAAAAATTTTTGGTGCGTGTAGACTGCAAATCTGCAAAAGAGATTTTACAAAAGGATGTTAAAAATCTTGCATCAAAACAAATTTTTGCCAGATGGCAAGCAATCTTATCAATCTTTGATTTTGACATTGAATTCCTAAAAGGCAGCCAAAACAGTCTCCCTAATTACCTTACCTGGGAATATTTGCAGGGAATTGACACAAGCCCGACGTGTTCAATGGTCACAAGATCTTCTTCCTCTCGAGGAAGAGGAAAGGACAAAGGTAAGTTAATTCTTGCCTCAACAGGTACAACTGGGCATTCAGCTCAAAACCAATCAGAGTCATCGACACAAAACCAATCAGGGTCATCAACCCAATCTGGGTCATCAACCCAGCACCAATCTGGATCTTTGATCCAACATCAATCAGGGTCTTCGACCCAAGCCCAATTAATCGGGTCATCCACCCGAACCCAACCTTCCAAAGGAACAGCCAATCAAAAGAAAGAAGATTACTTCTTTCCAATACAAACCCTTCAGGCCTTTCAACAGCAAGGACTGACCAAATTGCCAATCACCACTTGGGCCAAAACTGTCCAAGACAATCCAAACCAAAGTCTGGATCTTGCTATCCAAAGCCAAAAAATGGAGATTACTCAGGTTAATCCTAAACCAATCACCAAATCTCCCAAAAGCCAATATATCCCTAAACCAAATTACTGGCCCACAGTAGGTTTAGAACCCAAATTTTTGGATAAGGATATTAACAAAATCCCTTCAAAAATATTTCCCTCGGGATTCAATTTTGTTTCAATCGTTTTAAACAAAACCCAATCATTCTATGAACTTATCCTCATAGATACTGAATCTGTTAAAATTAAACATTTTAGAGATTCACAAAATAATTCAATCATAACCCATTCAACGTTGCAGATTTTGAATGTGTTAACTCCATCAGCTTGGGGGCAGAATCCTTCCAAGTGCAAAAAATTCTCAGGAAGCTTTGACCCGATGGATTATTCTTACTGGGACTATGTCAAGGCCTGGGAACTCACCGTCTTAGGCTTGCAAAACAAATTTTTTAAACACTCCTGGCTCATTTATTTTAAAAATAGAGCAAGGTATCAATTTCCAAACTGGTTCCTTCATTGGTGGCAGTTTTTTGGACCAATCCCAGAAATCCTTCCTCCAGAGGTTGAAGAAGGTTTCCAATTGTTTAACGCCAAATATGATCAATCAAAGGACAATCTTCCGATCGATTTAAATTTCTTTGTAAATTTCTCCTTATCTTGGGTATTTACTTGGCAATTTAAAGTTCTTAAATCTATTGTCCCAAATGCTCTTCCTTGGCTCCAACAACAGGCCCATGTTAAATGGTGGTCCGAATTTCATGGTTCCAGAGCATCAAAAGAAGGTGTAAAGGACTGGTTTAGGAAGAACCCTAAACTCCTCAAGTTTGCAGATACATCAGTCTGCCATCTTCAAAACCAAAAGTCTCAAATCTCAGCAGCTCTTTTGGGTTCATCAACCGAGCAAGATATGCTGAACAATCTGGAGAACATTCTCCAACTCTTAAAGCAATCTCAAGAAAAGGATCCAGGCATGCCCTCATCCTCAAAGCTTAAGCAGGTTCTTCAACCAGCTTCTCTTCAACCTGAATCTGAAGGCTCAGGAACTGAAGATCAATTTTATCAGAATGAAGATGACTGTTTCGGCGTCTTCCCATCTGATTTCCAACCAGCCAATTCAGATGACGAGTTTCTACCGTCTCCAAAGAAGACTTAGTAACTGGTCCAATTTCTCTAATTTTGTCTTTTACAGGAACAGGAAAAGATTCCACTCTGCTAAAGTCACCCACAATCGCCGCTGACAAGCTGTCCGGCACTCAATTGGTCTTTTGACCACCAATCAATGAAGTTTACTATTTGGCACTATTTGTAACTTTTACTGTAGCAAATAGTTTGTAATAGTTTAGGTTTTTGACTGGAATTATTTCGAATAGTTTAATTTCTCAATCTATTTAAGCAGAGCGTTGGCTCAGTGTTTAGCACGCTTCTTCGGAGGCCCCTTTAGACGCTTAGTCTTCTCCGCTTCAATCTAGAGAGAGTTTAGAGAGAGGTTCCCCTCTTCCCTTCTCCCTCAGCTATGTTATTTGTTTTTTTTATTTAAGTTTTAATAAATAAAAGTGTGACCGTTTCTCCTTTTATTTATTTATGTTGTTCATTACCGCCTTCATGGCAGGTTCTTTGTTTTGATTTGCATTTGCATCTCATGTTTTAGTTTTTGTGTTTACTCTTTTATTTTCTGTTTTTAAGTTCTTATTTTTGGGTTAAGTCCCAGTGTTTAATGTTATGCTGAGTCCGTCTCGGCCCTACTTTCCATTTCTTTAAAGATCAGCTCTTAGTTCTGCTTCCGACCCCCTCTATATATATATATATATATATACACACACTGTGAAGATGAAACATCTAAAAGAAAAATGATATTTGAACACCACTTCTCGCGACACCCATATGGACACCGTATGTCCGTACAATACGGACATATATGAAATCCGTACGATTTTTTTTTTTTTTTTTTGCAGATTTTTTAACTGGTTAACACAGTTCATGTAAGTGGTTAACGTAGTCCACTAATTGGTTAATACAGACAGATTTTTTTAACTGGTTAACGCATTTCATGTAAGTGGTTAACGCAGTTCATGTAAGTGGTTAACACAGTTCACTAACTAGTTAACGATTACTCTGTCTATTAACCAGATAGTGGACTGCGTTAACCACTTACATGAACTACATTAACCACTTACTTGAACTGCGTTAACCAGTTAAAAAAATATGTGTCTGTATTAACCAGTTAGTGGAATGTGTTAACCACTTATATAAACTACGTTAACCACTTACATGAACTACGTAAACCAGTTAAAAAAAAATCTGAAAAAAAATCCGTACGGACACTACAAGAAAAATCGGGATTACCGACGAACAAGCCGTCGGTAGTGCGATTTTTCCGACGGATTACCGATGGCCACAAGCCCGTCGGTAAAACAGGCGTCGCAAATGCTTACCGACGGGTTTTTTTTACCGTCGGTATTACCGACGGACTCAACCGTCGGTGCAGATCCGTCGGTAGATTCTGACGGGTTATACCCTTCGGTAGAGTTCCGACGACCACGCCCGTCGGTAAAGCTGATAATTTTTTTCGACGGTTCCGCCCGTCGGTAAAACCGAATTTATTTTTTTAAATAATTAAATTAACTGATTACTTTTTATATTTAATTTTAATTAATTAATTTCTGTAAATAATTTATTTAATTAATTTAATTATTTTTTAAATTAATTTAAATCAATTTAATTTATTAAATTAATTAATTAAATTATTAACTATTAAATTAATTAATTAATTAATTAATTAATTTAATTATTAAAAATAATTTATTCCTATATTAAAAAATGTTTATTTATTAATTTAATTAACTATTACTAGTAAATTAATTTAATTTAATTAAATTGATTACTTTTAATTATTAATTTATTTCCATATTTAAAAATGTTATAACGTAAACTAAAAAATAAATTAAAAAAAAGAAACGTAATAAATAAATAAATAAATACGACGAACAAAGATCAGTAACTAAAGAGATATCCGGAAATATGAAAAAATATAAGTACAAACATAACTAATAGTCCTGGTAGTCCTGATCATGATCGAGATGCTCTACACCATCTGCATCATCGACATGATCATCAGTACTAGGAGGCAGAGGCGGTGGAGGAGGCTGCTGGCCAGTTAGCAACTGGTACATCTGCTCCTGTCGCCCTAGCACCTAAACCAAAATGGCACTCGTCCGACAGGACTCCTCCTGCTGCTGGGCCACGACCCGCTTCAGCTCGGCTATCTCCTGCTCATCCGCGGCAGAGTGACCAGTGGCAGCACCACTACTCGACGACTCTCTAATGTGGGGGTGGCGGCTCCATTTCTTGTAGTTGTTGGCAAGGTCGCCAGCACCGTATAGGCGACCCTTCTTCTTGCCGCCAACAACATCTGCCCATACCCTGAGTGATGCAGATGGATCCTCAGGGCTCTGAGAGCGGGAACATGATGATGTCTGAGACATCATCTGAGACATCCTCGCCTCAAACTCCTCCTGTCAAACATAAAAAAATAAGTCAATTTTTTTTTGTAATAAAACAATATAAACATTATTAAAAAACTATTCATTATATTTTATAATTACCTGGGTCCACCTTGATCGCTCATCGACGAAATCACTGGTACTCCTCCTAATATGAGTTGCACGATAGAGCTCGTGCAACTGTACCTCTCTACCCAACCGCTTCGACTGTAATTATTTAATAAAAAACCTTAACTAAATAATAAATAGTAACTAACAATAATAATAATAATAATAATAATAATAATAATAATAATAATAATAGTAATAATAATAATATAAAACGTACAAGTCGAGTTGCATGCTGCGCCTGACTGACCGAACCTCCGGTGTGCAAGCTCCCACCCTTCTCAGAGGCTCTATTCTTCTTCGCCTTCTCGCTTACCGCCTTGAACTCAAGGGAGTTCCAGTGTGCTTGCAGCTGCTGCCAGAGCTGATCCCCTATCCAGTGGGGTTGTCCATTGAGGCGGACATCTCTAACCATATTAGAGAGGCGGTGGGAGGCCTTCATATAGAAGTTCTTCTCGATCCGCTCCTCATCCTCTTCCTTCCAAGAAACACTCTCCTGTATGAATATAATACATTATTAAACATAATTGTATTTTATGAAATAAAAAAATAATATGCAACAAAATAAAAATTACAACTTACTTTGAAAGATTTGAACATATGATTCCGCTCCTCCTCCTTCAACTTCCCCCAGGTGGGCCAAAATGTGTGGTAATTATCCTCAATTAGTACTGTGATAGCCGTCGCACCTGGCTTTGAGGAAAAGAACCTGAACAATAACAAGATGTCAAACAAATTAAAAAAATATAATATATATATATATACATGTAAATTATTAATACCTCAAAAAAATGTAAATACTTACCCTTTACCAGCCGGCCTGATAGCAACTCAGCCATCATGCAACATCTGAATATCCTCAACGACCTCCTGGTCAACCTCCTGCTGCTGAACCTCCTCCTGCTCAACCTCGGTCTGATTAGGTGTATGGCCCGTACTACACTCATGATTGGACAGATGAGTATCGGGCACCGTCTCTGGCACAAAATTGGAGGAAGAAGCGCCAAATGTCTACTGGAACCCCAGGGTGGGGACCATGTAAATGGGAGGCAAATCGGGTGTCGGTGCGAAGAGTCTTGAATCTTTGTGTATGTCTTAGCCTTTGGAACTTTGTGTAGGCATAGATGTATGCGGACGCTGTGTGGATGACAACGTCGCATAGCTAGCATTGTCAATCCTAATAATGTTCGGCCTCCGACGATGAGGGGGTCGATGGCGATGCCCTTCCCCCCTCGTTTACCACCAGTGGGTGGTCTGGGGGGTCGGATCCTGGACCTCCTGATGTCATATATGTCTATAGAGCAATTCAACAATAACAGTCATGAAATATTATATTTAAACATAACAATATTAAAAATGAATTCCATAAAAATAAACAAGTTATATGAAAATAACTGACAAATTAAAATATATTGTTAGACATTAATTTCTCTAATTGTAAAAAGTTAAACAATTTCATTCTGCCCATTCTGCCCACTCTGCTTCGGCATCGTCTTCAGATCTTGATGGTTCTGCCACTTCTTCATTTAATTCCTCATCTCCATCTACATCTTCATATGTGATTGGATCGTCATGTAGTCGAGAAATGGGTTCCACTTCATTTACTACGTTGACATGAGACATCTCATCCACTTGATAAGCCACTTCTTCCTGTGGATCATCTGCTTCAATGCGACCCCTTGGTTTTGTCTTTATTGCAACACACCAACCTTGTTTGTCCCTTCAAGTTGATAGATAAGGGATATAATACACTTGTCTTACATGTTGTGCCACGACAAATGGATCAAACATTTGGTATCTTCTGCTCATGCATATGTCAACAGTATTATATTTTCGATCCATTCTTATGCCTCTACTTGACGGATCAAACGAATTACAATAAAATAACACTATTCTTTTAGTATTGTCTAAAGTATTGTACGCCAGTTCATATATATGTTGAATCACGCCGTAGAAGTCGTTTTCACCTCCATCTGTGGCACCTTTTACATAAACTCTGCTGTTAACTGTTTTTTCCCCTCTGTTTTTGACTGGGTTTGAAATTTGTATCTGTTTATGAAAAACGTGTGTCATTCTTTTACACGTGATTTAGGACCATGAGATAAATTTCTCAAGTGTTAGATTTTAGGCGATTCTGACTCACTGTACACCTGCGTATACACATGCACAATTGATTTATGGTTCCTTTTTTAAAACAATCTTTTGTATTTTCAAACAATAAATAGTTGAAATAGGACTAAAAATACATACTTGGTTCATAAACCATGTTGGAAAATATTCATGAATATAGGAAGAAGTGTCTTGTTCGCTTGTGGGCGTAGTTAACAAGAATGCCCTGATCAAGTCATTATCAAACAAATGATCATGAGTAGTTATGGATAAAAGAAATTGAAAGTGGTCAAAATGATACATACGTAAGATATGGTGATACTCCGGCACAGTTGATCAACACGTGAACGTGGGCTGACTTTCACTTTTCTCCTATTAACCAGTAAGTCAGCTCCTTTCCAGCATGACGACCCGGAAGGCAAAATACTGATAAGGCTAGCGGGTGTTTTTCACTTTCAATTTCTATTTCATTCCTATTATTTGTTGGTGTCAGCATGAAGTTCGTAAAATAATGGGAACAAAAATGGATTGTCTCACGGTGTAAGTAAGTTGCACAAATAGATCCTTCAACCCAGGCCTTATTTTTCACCGACCATTTTGAGTCACCCATAAATCTACAAAATAACAAGGTTGATGATTAAAAAAGAAACATTTAATCCTTCAAGTGAATATTTATTTTAAAGAATATTTTATTACATTACCTTTCGAATGGATACATCCATCTGTATTGAACCGGTCCACCAAGCCTAGCTTCATGTGCAAGATGCACTGGGAGATGCTCCATAGAGTCAAAGAAACCAGGGGGAAATGTTCTCTCCAACTTACAAAGAATGACTGGTATGTTCTGCTCCATCTTTATAAGATCATCCTCTCTCAATGTCGCAGAACACAAATCTTTAAAAAATTGGCTGAGTTCAGTAAGTGGATTTAAAACATTTGACGGCAAGAAAATAAATGCAATAGGAAGCAAATACTCCATGAATACATGACAATCATGGCTTTTCATCCCAATCATGGTTCCTTTGTTCACATCGGAACATCTTGCCAAATTAGAAGAATAACCGTCTGGCATTCGAAGTTCTTTTATCCACTGACAGACTGACCTTGCTTCCTCAGCAGTTAAAGAGTAACAGGCTTTGGGTTTCAGGGTTTTCCCATCCGACCAAATCGTCAAATGCAAGTCCTTTTGCCTACAGTAAAGTGGTAAATCCAATCTGGCCTTATCGTTGTCTCTCGTTCTTCCTCTAACGTTTATCACTGTGAGAAAAACATTGTCAAAAAAGTTCTTCTCAATGTGCATAACATCAAGGTTGTGTCTCAATAAATTATCTTTCCAATATGGCAGATCCCAAAAAATACTTCTTTTAGTCCAATTATGCCATTGTCCATATCCTTCAAATCGACCCAATTCACCAAAATCTGTGATTTTTGGCAGATCCATAACTCTGCTCCAAATCTGTTCAGATCTTGAGGGCGGGTCATCTAATTCAACTTCCTCCTTTTTGAAGGCATTCTTATTCGGTCTAAATTGATGATCACCAGGTAAAAACCTGCGATGTGAGTCAAACCAAGAACTCTTCCCCCCCGAATTTTAAGGTAAAGGCCTTTGTATGCTCCATGCAATGGGGACATGCCATTTTACCATGAGTACCCCAACCAGACAACATACCATATGCAGGGAAGTCATTAATGGTCCACATAAGAGCTTCCCTCATTGTAAAATTCTTCTTTCGTGCAATATCATAAGTTAAAACACCATTCCACAACCTTTTGAGATCGTCAACGAGAGGCTATAAGTAGATGTTAATACCATCTGTTGGATTTCTGGACCCGGTATAATACAAGTCAAGAACATATAAGGCTTACATGCACATTTCGGGAGGAAGATTGTATGGGGTAACAATAACTGGCCAGCAAGAATAAGGTTTCGCCGTTAATTGAACATACGGGGTAAACCCATCAGAGCATAAGCCAAGTCGTACATTACGTGGATCTGCTACAAATTCGGGATGCACATGATCGAAGTGCTTCCAAGCTTCACCATCACATGGGTGGCATAACATACCTGAGTGCTTCTATTCTCATAGTGCCACATCATTTTGTCTGCAATCTGTGTTGATGCAAACATTCTCTGGAGCCTTGGAATAATTGGCAAATAAAATATTGCCTTCCGTGGAACTAGTTTTTGTTTACCCTTCCCATTATCAGTGTGTGAAATATACCTTGGCTCACCACAAAATTTGCATTGAACCAGTGCGCCATCATTTTTACCAAATTCGTTGTCGTAATATAACATACACCCTCTCACACAACAATCAATCCTTTTAGATTCCAACCCTAACTTGGACATTAAGCTTTTAGCCTCGTAATAACTTTTTGGCAAACCATCTTTGATAGGTGACGAGTCCAACATCATCTTCGTTACGAGATCCAAGCACAAATTTATAGCACCACTGTTGGATACCGCGATAGGTGTACACTAAATGATCGCAGTTATGAATACCGCGATCAAGTATGCACCCAGAGAACAAAAGGAAATGAATCGAACCGAAATTTCATCGAATATAAAGATACGAGAATTAAGCAATAACTATTATATGAGTAAAGAAAAAGTTTTTTCCCAAACTGTCCGACTTGGACAATTTAAGGTTCAATATACAATGAGCACGTGGTACCCTAAAAGAGTACATACACTCAATAATATATTGAACCTCAAATGGGAAGCTAAGGCTTTTCTTCGATACTAATAACAATAATCAAACATCCACTTCATCAATAATTAACATAACAATTTTCGTATAATAGTTAGGTTAATTTTCTATGCACGATTCACATGTAAAGAAGGATGCAAAACAAATGATTCACCAGAAATCAAAAGTCTACAACTCGGGGATGTAGCTCAGATTGTAGGGCGCTCGCTTAGCATGCGAGAGGTGCGGGGGCGATACCCCACGCGTCCATAATAATAATGCACCTTTTACTACCAACAAAAAACCAGAAGTCCGCAATGGGGTAGCTTGTGTCGTATTCATGGCCTAAATAATGCTCTACTTGGAGACTTTTAAATTTCTCAAGTTAAATGAGTTAAACTATTTGAATGATGATAGAAGTAGAAAATCGACTTGGTCATTTAAAAAAAAAAAGTTGGAAGTTGACATCCTCTTAAAGGATAGAATTAGACAAGCAGAAGTGGCAAGGAAAAGAAGTACAGACAGATGCGCAAAGCAAATTGCAGCCAAGGAAGCACTTGGGAAGGCCAAATAAGATTGTGACAACCGCTATATCTGTTCTTTCTAGCTTGCACCTTTTCTCAAACAGTATTTCCCTGGTGTGGTGTTTGCATATTTTGATCATGATGTGTATAAATTATGAGGATCTTATGATAGCACATGCATCTTTTAACAAAATTGTTCTTAGCACACAAGGAAAAGAAAATCATGTGCCATGCCGGTTACGTTCTGATGATGTCGGAATAGAGAAAGGCACCACATTTCATTGTGTTAGTGAAGAAGACAAGTTAAATACAGTAATAATGTTCAGAAGGAAGCTTTCTGGATATCAAAACTGTCTGTGGCAAGAGCAATGTGATTTCTATTTAAAGAATTTCTATTGATGTTTTGTACCTGACTTTTATAGGGATTAGTTTATAATTTTTCAAACCTTGATATTTCTTGACATTGTTGCTGGAAAGGATACTGATGGGAAGATTGTTAAACATTTTCAATGGTGAGTTTTTTATGCTACAACTTTACACAATGAGCAATGAGATCCACGCCCTTTCCCTCAGAAAAGAGGGAGTTTGATAAATATTATAAATTGAGCATACAATCCTGCCCAAAAAATTCTTCGATTATCATTGAGTTGAATGCTTAACCAACTATATTTTTAGCTTCAAGGAAAATATATATGATATACAAGTATTAGCTTCATTTTATTTTTGATAAATTTTTCCATGCACTATCGTTGATTATTATTTCTTTCCATGTGTAATACCCAACTATAGAAACACATGAAGAGCATTCAGTAAGGCTTGCTACATTATGACAAGTCATGTTAACAAGGAAGCAATTGTTTGATTTGAGGAGGAAAACTTCTATTTCTGCCACAAATATGTTTAATCTTAGTGTTCTGATTCTTAACTTGAGCAGTAAAAATATCAAGGAAGCAACTATCTTTGTTTTGCAAAATATCAAGATACTTATAACTTTGGAAGTCTATCTAGATGCTTTGACAAATGTTTTTTGTTACTATGGTTAATCTCTCTCTCTCTCTCTTTTATTTCTTTCCTCTCTTGATACTTATAACTTTTATTTCATAAATAATAATATGTTTTAGGTTTTCATTTCTTTAAATACTATGATCTGGATTTATGACTCAAATGTTGCAAGAGTTTATTAGACTAATGGGTAATCACAACTTTATTAAGAGTTTGGGGAATTTATTCAACATGTTTTCACTTTCCCTGCAGCGCTTCAAGAAGGACAATGCTCTAACATAAAACATACATCAGACAAAATTCCATCAGTGGAGAGAACTATACATCACTTCAACATAAAACATCATTTGTTGGCCAAAACATACATCACTTCAAAATTCCCTCTGTGGAGAGAACTATGAAGGAAATCTAATAAAAATATCGGTGTGGGGGTCAACAGACAACCCTTTTCCACCCAATCAGTCAACCGACATTTCGTTAGAGTGCATACCTCGGTCGCATAGTAGTGGTAGAGGCACGAGCGATGGTGGCGCGGCGGAGTGGTGGAGGTGGCGGTCTTAGAGGCCTGTGAAACAGAATCCACCAATTCACAAAAGGAAAAAAACACAGTTAAATTCTCAAAACACAAGAGATTCAAAAACCTTAAATTGACATGTCATATAACATAGAAAGAGAACCTGAAATATAGGAAGGTGAGGTGGCAGAGCTGTGCGCGGCGGAGCTGTGTGCTAAAAAATGGGTTTCAGCAAGTATTCTGTAAATGGATTTCAGGAAGTATGCAAAAAAATATAAGAAACGGGCACAATCAAATGAAAAGAGGGTTTAATTTCCATGATATATTTCTTCATACACAGTTCATACACACGGAGAGGGTGACGAAGGTTATAAGTGTATCACTCAGCAGAACTACAACATAAATAAGATAACAGTAACACTCAGGACAATAATAAGATAAAACTACAACATAAGTTAGAAGCATAAATAAGATTACACTCACAACATAAATCAAATTAGAAGCATAACTAAGCATATCTCAGCATAAATTAGATGCATAATATAATATTAGACACCAGGCAATCAAAATCACTTTGACTCACATAATAAGACTACACTCACAATAGGCAATCAGCTGCTTCATATTCTTGGGAAGCTTCACTTCTTCTTCAAGCTCTCGAATACTAGCCTCAATAGCCTAATTCAAAGAGGAAGAAACAGATTTTTCAGTAAACTAAAAGCCTAAAACGCATACACAAACTTAAGGGGAAAAAAGAGAAACGAAAAATCCAGAAACTTGGAGTTAGAAGAAGTACCTGATGTACAGGGCACGAACTTGGGCTTGGAAGAAATCTCAAGAGCGCGCTCAAGGAAACCTTTGCGTCCAAAAGCATGAGGGGTTTCGCGGTGGAGGAGCGTGGCCCGGGAGGAGCATGGCCGCGGAGAAGCGGTGGAACGTTGGGGTTGAACGTTGGAAGGAGCGTGGCCGGAGAGAAGGATGAGGAGGGTTTGGCGTCTCCAGAGCGGTGGGGTTTCGCGGTGGAGAAAGTGGGTGCTGGCACGACGGAGAGTGGAGAGAATAGAAGAGAGTAGAGAGAGTAGGAGAGAAAGAAAAATCGGGGTGGGAGAGAAGGGCTGGTGGTCTGGTGTAGATGGACATTTACCGACGGCCTTATTAACCTTACCGACGTCCTTATCCGTCGCTAATCAACGCGGAATTACCAATGACTCATTTCAAATACCGACGGGTTAGTCCTTTGGTATCTTCTGATCATTTCAATGCCGACGGGCTAAGCCGTCGGTATTTGAAAAATGGAGGGAAGTCAAAACATGGTATTTTCAGACGCGGGGATACCGACGGCCTATTACCGACGGCCTAAGCCCGTCGTAAAAAACTCGACTTTTTCGACGGTGTAAGCCCAAACCGTCGTACACTGCGTATTACCGACGGTCGAGGTCGTCGGTAATACGCAATGTATGACGGTTTCGGCTTACCGACTGCTTAAGCCGTCGGAAAAGAAGAGTTTTTTGGGACGGGCTTAGGCCATCGGTATCCCTGTATTTTCTTGTAGTGGGATTCCGTACGGTTCCTTACATATCCGTACCGTACGGACATACGGTATCCATACGGGGTGTCACCAAAAGTGGTGTTCAAATATAATTACTCCATCTAAAATTACGGGGAGCTTGTCTTATATATCTAGTGAAAAACAATGGATAGGGGATAGTTTTTGTTATATGAGAGAGATAAACAAATCTTGGTCTTACAACAATAATATATATCATATAGTATAAAGTCATTTGATTATCACAATAAAGACTATAGTTCTCAAAGGCCGGTCTAACCTTAAAGTAGTCTAAGTAAGGGCTTTAGGCCTAAAAATATTTGGCAAAAAAAAGCATCAAAATTTTTGTTTTTACTAATATAATTGACCAAATAACTAATGAGTACTACAAATTCATGAAACTAAGATGGTAATACACAATTGTCTTAACCTGTGGGTTGTGGGTAGAGACGGATTTAGGGAGGGGCACACAAGGGCTCTAGCCCATCCCTCATGTTTTTTTGTTAATAATTAGTTGGTATATACAATATTGACTTCTCATTCTCAAGCATTTATTTATGTAATACATCAAATGTTTGCTACTATAATTTTAAAATTTAAAAGAAAAGAAAAAAACCTCAAGGGGTTGGCCTAATAAAGCATAACAAAGCTTGCAATAAATGTAAAAAAAATAATATAATGCATATTATAAATTATATAATAAAAAATTTATATTACTTAGTATTTATTAAACCATTTTCACCCATCATTTGATGTATTTCTGGATTCGTCCCTGGTTGTGGGTTCTAGCTCCTTTGCGGGTACTTTTGTTATAATTTTTTACTATTTTATTGTGAATAAATGACTATTATTCCACAAGACAACTGACTTGTTATTTCATCGACCTCATTAGAGAGTTCAATTTAGGCTTCAATGAGTGGTTGAGGCCTGCTAAAATATGATGTTCTAATTTGGTTAAAATTTACCATATTGTGCACATTATTTTCAAGTTTTTTTTGTTGATATAAATCGTTTTCAAGTTTTTAATGCTTAACAAGAAATAATTTAATATCTTGTCAAAATAAAAATAATAATTAAATATAATTTATTCTTATTCTCCATATAGAGAAAAGATTGGTTGAAAGAAGAATATATATATAGATAATTGCATACAAATTACAAATATTGATTGAAAAACGACGTCGTCTTTCAACATAACACAACAATAGTGGCCACACCAACACACGCAACTATCTGACGTGGTTCAAATTACACTACGCAATCATTTGTCACTTCTGCAAACATATGTTGATCGATCTTTACGTGAATTTATTTACTATGCTAATTAATAGTCTCTGTTATTTATCAATGGATGAGGCAATTGGCAGCTGCTGTGTATCTGTTTCCTTCGTTGTTGATGCTATTACTGGTGATGCAGCATAGTCCTTCACTTTACCCCACACCACAGAGTAAAGACCAACTGCGATAATGATGCTTCCAATAATACTGAGATCAATTGCACATAGAAACAGAGCATCATTTAGAAAATTAAAGAGGTATAGGTAACGACAATTAATGATGGAGTCCATGTGTGTGCTTATAATTTGACAGCATAATAAATATATAATTAGTAAAATTCAATGTTAGTACATGTTAGTGTAATAGCACATGATTTTAGTATTGTTAATTTAATTAATTAATTTAATTAATAAATAAAAAAGTATCGAAGAGATATGTTTGGTTCTAAATAGATCTTTTTGTGACAGATATGCAGATTGGTTCTGGGGCTGAAGTGGATAGCAAATTAGATAAAAGATAGTATTATAGTAGATAACAATCACACAATAAAAAAGTGAAAAAAAATGGAAAAAAAAAGACATTATCTAATGTGCCTTGGAGTGAAAACTCGGGCAAATGTGCGCAGATAAAAAAATGGTTCAATCACTCATTTATTGTCTATTTCCTCTATCCCAAATTATAAAAGTGTTTTGGCTTTTTTATTTGTCCAATTTTATAAGACCTTCTTAAAGTTTGTTTGTAGCATTAATTATTTTTTTTCCTATTACCCTTATTTAATTTACCTTTGCTTAAAACAATAAGTTAAATGAAGTGTAATATAATTTACCTTCCCAATAAATTCAAGGGTAGTTTAGATAAAATAATAAAAATTGTAAACAAATTTATTGTTTTTAACTACATTAATTATATTCCTTAATGGGAGGGATTTTGTCAAAAGACTCTTATAATTTGGGACGGAGGGAGTACTATTTAACAAAATTAACTTCATTAGCTTTAGTTATTCACATCTACAAGGGAAGCATTGAAGCATAGAGGTATTATCATTCAACCATAGAGCTCTTGCTGCATTTTTTGTTTCACTGCAAGTGAAAATATCAGTCATCTATTTTTTTTCGTGCTTCTTCTCCTATAATGTTTGGCCACTGGTATATGCTTTCTCTGGAGTTTATCACGCAGAGGGAGTTAGGCACTTTGTGTATCATGAGACTGTTTTAATAGGAAAAAGGCTAAAAGTGTCAAGCACATATAGTTTGGTTAGCGGTCACTTAGTCACTTTGGATGCACAGAAATAAAATAATCTTTCAAGGGAGTAGCTGATTGTATGTCAGTCATTACTTAGATCAAAATGTTATCTTGGAGTTAGTTTATTTATTGCTAGGGAGGGTCGTCGCATAAACCTCTCTTACTTAGGGACGGATCCACTTGTAACAATTGGATGCAGCTGATCCTACTGACTTATTTGTTTTTTTTACTAATTAATGAGTAATTTTATTTTTGCCCCCACTTAAAATTAAGTGTTGACCCCACTAAAGATAAAAAAAAATTGAAAATGAGTTACTCTCTTTTGATATGATTAAAAGATGAATTGTTGAATGATTGTTTGGTCACGTATATAGAGAGTGATATTTTTTAATAGTGTTGAAAAAGAAAAAAATCATACAATAATTTAAAAATATGTAGATACTTATAGAGCAATTATAATTCGTAGAAGTCGATGTGTCTTCAATTTTTTTGGGTGTATAATGCTAGTTTTTGTGATCTCAAATTTTTCTTTAATGATAATAATATTATTATTTTATCACTTATGCATTGATATATTTTTTATATAAAAATTTATAGTATATAATTTTGCCCCCACAAGTCAAAATTCTTGGATCCGTCACTGTGATTACTCTAACCGGTGTATAAACCCAATAAGTTGTTTACGATCTATTTGAGAACTGATTTAACAGGTTGGAATGCCTTGTACTCCCATCGAATAAAATCTTTATTGCTTATATAAAAAAATTGCGCACGTCATTTATATAAAATATAGAAACAACACTTCTGTCTATTTTCACGAACTCAGTATAGTAGAATAGAAAAAGATACCTTCCGAGATAGAGATGTTCTCCTAGAAGGAAGTATCCCAAAGAAGCAACGATGATCGTGCAAAGAGGATTAAAGGATGTTACAAACACTGGGCCTCTGCTTTGCATTACTATCCCCTGTATATAATATGCTATTCCAGAACTCATTACTCCCTGCAATTTTGAAATTTGTTATTTAGAATTCCTGAACTCGTCATTCAAATTTCAACAGCAAATTTCTAGAATTCAATTTCTTATCTCATAATTGGACAAACGCTTATATTATATTAGTGCATAGATTAATTCAAGATTGAATTTAATTTGAAAGCAATTAAGTTGTGTACTAACAGTGTAGAGAGGACCATAGAGCCTATAATCGAAACCGATAGCCCATGCTCGAGGGTGATGATCTGCTACCAACGCAACCACAGCACTTTGCATGGCTCCCATCAAGCATATCAAGGATGACAGTGATAGTTCTGCGGGGTACCTTCTCACCGTTATGGACTGCACATGCACATCCACCTTTTGTTAATATATATATATATATATATATATATATATATATATATATATATATATATATATATGTCAGAGCAGAACATTAATATACAGATATTCACCTACATGCCTAGTTAATTAATTTGATTAAGTAACACGTAGTTAATGAATTTAATAACAATGGGTAAAAAAAAATTTTGGCTTTCCTGTAAAATGTAGAAAGAAGACCAAGCAAGACAGCCAAGGCCTATATAGAGAGTCCCAATGACCCAGTGTTTGTGACTCTGAGGCGAGTGACTTCCATCTTGCGGGTGGGTTGTGTTTGAATGATGAAATAGGGGGATTTGAGGGCCTTTATATATCGTCATTAACAAGGCTCCTGCAAAGCTTGCGAAGGTTCCAACCACTTTCGCTTGACTTCGTAACTCCTTTATGTTTACACGCTCCAACCTGACAAACAAGTTGCATCTTGATGTTAATTTTGTGGCTCCAATGTTAGATGCAATTATACCGTGACGTCAATCTTGATGCATTTTGATGATATAACAAATAATTATAAATTAATATAAAAATTTATAGATATAATCTTGATCTATATGATAATAATTAACTTTCAATTCAACTGTTGATTTTCAAAAATATTTATCCGATACAATGTTATTGAAGAGTGTAACATGCTGCTACAATATTCTTTTCATTCAAGTGTATAAAATTATAAACACTTAAGTAAGAAATAAGATGTTTTGGTCATTAAGCTAAGAATAAGTGTTAAGATAATATTTGTTTTAATCAAAAGGAAAATTTAAAAAGGTTGGAAGAATAATAAAACGTGTATTGATTATTAATAAAATAATTAAAAGCAAATTTATCGTCAATAAATATGAACTTCACCTGAGAATCACAGCTAACAGAAAGGTTACTGAGGGCACGGCGTTCATGACAGCAGATGCAAATGAAGCCGAAGTGTATTGCATCCCCAAGAAAGTGAAGCCTTGGTCAATTACTGGCCTAACATATATATCAAATATATACGACACATTATCAACAGACACAGAAATTGCTTTAAGCTTTAGTACTGGAGAACATCAATTTTTCTCTGTTTTGAGTTTTATCTTTTTGCTTATCTATAAATGCGTGTCCAAATGTTTAATTTTAAATCGGTGTCACATTAATAAAGAAAGGTTTTCCAAAAGGAAAAACATAGTAAGATATATATGCACACACTTGGATAAGTAACTAGATATGGCAAATTTTAACACTCACACCAACTATACGATTAAGAAGAATATGAAATTAACTAATCTTTTGTGTAATATTATCTTTCTGATACTGTATGTTAAAATTTTAAATTATTTGAACGTTAGTAACTTGTCATCCGTTAAAATATGTGATGAGGTATTAATAACTTTTTATTTTGATAGAAGAGAGAGAGAGAGAGACGCAGGGGGGGAGTATTAATAACTTTTTTTGGTTACAAGTATTAATAACTTTTTGATTTACATGAATTTTTGTAAGTTTAATTAATATACTTATAAAACTTCTGAATTCAACGGTCAGGTTGAATGAACCAATAATAAGGAACGTGTTAAACCGGGTATTGAAAATGGCAAATTGTACTGTGGACCGCCCACTTTGATTGGTGGTACACAATGGACCAATACTTGAAAATTCTTTTAATTAACTCTGCCGAAAAACGATATTGTTTTTTAGAAGAAGAAGTTCACAATCCTCCTTGTTCTCACAATTGAGACGGTGACTTGATCGGTATCAGTACGACAAAAACAAGGAGACGTGAATATAAGTGCCTCAAAACTCAACTCATATTTATTTCTCCTTGTTTTTGTCGAGCCGACACTGATCGATCAGGTCACCGTCTCAGCATTAGGGACGTCGAGAATCGTGAACTTTTACTTTTGGAGGACCGCATGAGGACTGTGGGCTTTTACTTTTGGGGGACCGCGTCGGTCGTTGTTAGAGTTTCAGATGATTTTCAAGTACCGATCCACCATGGATCATCTATCTAAGTGGTCCACTATAGAACCTATATTATGGGTTATAGATAGGTTTCAGATAATTACTCCAGAAATCCAAGAACTAGGATCTGTAGGAAGACAGATATTGTCATCTTTGGCCTAGTTTTCCTGCAAAAATTGTATGATAGTTAACTAAACAAAGTATGTACACAAATAAATTGAGCCCCATAAACATTTGTTTCTTAAGAGCAAACGTATTAATTAGTAATTTTAAAAGCACCATAAAAATGTGTAGCACCTTTCAAAAATCAACGCAAAAGGAGCAAGTGCAAAAGCAGCAATGGCATTGCGATAGACAATGAACACCAAACGACTCATTCCATGATTCAAACTAGCCATGGTGAAGATGTATGTCCCAGCCATCGCAAATTGCAACCCCACAGTTAACAAGTAAGGCTTCGCCTTTTCAAAATTAGCGCCACATATTTTTTCCATTGCTCTGTTTGAGACAATTAAACTCTCATTATTACTTGCTATAATTTGCTATGCTATGAATTAGTGCATGCAATGGCCTTCCTTATAAACACCGAGAGTGATATGAAGAAGACAAAACCCACTAATCCAAAGCAAGTAGATAAGTCTAATTATTATCTAAGACCGTTGTTTAAAGTTCTCCAATTCGGTCATTCATGTCAACCTTCCCATTCTTGTAAAGTTTCCACTAACAAACTATAAAGAAAAGTTATTTTGTTTAGTGGTGTATTCTAGTTTATCTCGTATATTCTAACAAGAGGCTTGCTTGATTGATCTTCTTTTTGAATTATTTTGAGTCAGAATAAACTTTGGTATTCACAATCCCAATGATTTTCGCTTCTGCATTAGAATCACATGTTTAACATGTTCTAGCTATGCTGTTAATTATAAGCTATGCTTATTGGCAGAACTTGTTCTAATTAATGTCTAGCTTTTTTATGCTTCAATATATATATTCATATAACGTTTTCCGATCAAACATATTAACGTTTTCAAACATATTAACGTTTTCAAGTTGTTGCTTGCAATCTTAAGAATACATCACGTGAGTGTGTCAAGAAGACATGTTAAACACAAACTCCCAATATTAAAGCTGTGGGTGATGTCTCTAACGGTACGTAGCGTATACACAATCTATGGGATCCATTATTTCGATTGGGGTACGTCCTCTTTTAATTATACCCAATAGGATTTGGCTTGCATGTCCTTAATGGGGTTCATCTTTTTCTTATCACTTTTATACTGCTTGCCATAGAAAGATTGTTTTTTGGATAAGCAAAAGTTTCATTATCACCGTAAAGGCTGAATCTCAGCACAATTGGTGCCAAGGTGCAACGCACACCAAAAATATGTCAGCACATAGTACAACTAATGCCCAATCTCAAACAACACAAAAATTGAGATACTGAGCAACGTACCAACAATTCAGCCGACTCTTATGGTGTGATTGGTTCACGAGAGAAATTGTGAAGAGAGAGCATGAAAGAGAGAAAAATGTGAGAAATAGGGTAGATTTGAAGTATTGATTGGAATAAGAGAAAGATAAGAGAAATAGAGAAGAGAGAAGTGTTGATTATTTTTGAAAAGCCAAAAGTGTCGTTAGCTAAAAAATTAATATATAAATATTTTGATTTAAATAATTGTCACATGAAGGGTATATATGGAACAAAAAAAAAACATCTTATCTCCCACCTTTTTGCGCTAATCAGCAAAGAATTAAAAAGGTGGTGTGACCCACTCTCTCTCTCTCTCTCTAATTTCATTGCAAACCAATCGGTGAAAATTGTCAAATTCTCTTCTTTTTCTCTCGTTCGTCTCTCTCTCGTTGCAAAACATCGCGTACCAATCAAGGCCTTAAAGCAAATTAAAGAATATTATACCAACCAAAACACCAATCAAGATCAATTAAGAGTTAAGACATAACACTCTAGCTCTTCACATTCAATCCTCTAGTCTACATCTGCAGCTTCTAGCTAGTGATCAGTAAATCCTCCAATTGTAGTTACTGAACCATTAATAATCGAGATTCTTATTCTAAATTCAGGAAGTGAATCATCCATCAGTTTGTAACTCTCCATGCACATCTATTTCAAAGCCTGAAAACAACCTCCCGGATTGACACCCCAATCAGAGAAAAACAGATTTAAGGATCTGCCCTCTCTGTATATTAACCACCTCCAAGATATCTCCTTAATTTGAGCAATCACAGCATAGAAATTTGCAATCGCCCCTTGAAAAACTATTTTATTTCTCAACATCCAAAGCAACCATGCATACTACTGCACACCAAATAATATCCTTCACCTTTTTAGCTTGTTTACTTTTAGAGAGCCCTCCATGTTGTTCAAAATGTTGGATTTTATCTATATGCATAACTGCATCCAATCCCAGCCAAGCATAAATTGTTCCCCAAATGTTATAAAAGAAATAGCAAGAGAAAAATAAGTGACTCACTGATTCATTGCTTCTGAAGCAAAAAACGCAGCATTTTTCCTTGGGTCCATAATTATGCCTCGGCCTTCCAAGTTGTCCCTTGTAGGTAGTCGCTCCAGCAGTAAACGCCATGTAAAAATTGTGATCTTCGATGGCACCGAGGTTTCCCACAATTTCCTATAAACCTTTGAGAGACTTTGTGTAATACCCCGCTTAATTTAATTATTTAGCTAAATTAATTTAGGCTTTATTGTACTCTAAATTGATTGTTGAGTAATTAAATTAGGGGAGTATTTATAAATATTAGGGGTGTAAATATAAATGATATTATGAAAATAAGAGAAAAAGGAAGGGCATTTGGGTCTTTTTCCTAAGCTAAATGAGGGACTAAATGGTCCATACTAGTTTTTTCTCTCTTTTCCTCTCACTCTCACGTTCTCTCTCTCACTTTCCCCTTATCTCTCTCGTTTTGCTGCATAAGAAAAAAAAGGAAGGAAAGAAAGGAAAGGAAGAAGAAGAAAGGAAGGGAAAAATGGGGTTACGGTTAGAGATTTTGTGAGGGATTAGAGTGAAATTGTGAGTGTTTCTTTCAACCCTTGCTTCAAGAACAACATTGGAGCTGAGTTTTTGTCCTTGGGTGAAGATTTGAAGATTCCCTAGTTGAAGAAAAAAAGGGCCATGAAATTGGAGAAGAAGAGGAGAAGGAAAATCTCAAAGATTTCAAGCTCCTAGCTCAAGTTCCTGAGTATTTAGGTGAGTTCTTCTTACTTAGTGGTTGGGCACCCATAAGACCCTCTTATAGTTTCCCCTTCCCCTTCATATTTGTGTTCTTAATGGCTCTCAAATTTGGGGTTATGGATATATGAGATGGGTTTGGGGTTTTTGGGAACATATGTTTTGTTCTAAGTTTGAGTATAAATTTCTCAACTTTTTGTTTATGATTTCATAATGTTTTTGATGTTGCATTGTTGTTCTTGGGTTGTTTTATGTGTTGGATTTGGTATTTGAATGATTGGAAGTGTTGTTTGTGAATTGATTGAGATGTTGTTGGTGTTGGAATGTGGTTTCTGCTGTGAAAATCTGGTTTTTCTGCATTTTACACTGCATGAATCGATTCATGGCAGCCATGAATCGATTCACAGGAGGCGATAGGACTTCCTGGTGGTTCTGTGAATCGAATTGTGAATTGCATGAAACGATTCACACTGATTCGAATCATGAACTGCATGAATGGATTCACAGTTTTGTGAACCGAATTCTGCTGCAGTGTGTGAATCGATTCACACACCTGTGAATTGATTCATGCCCTGTTTTTTTTAGAATTTCATGTTTTTGTTAAACCAGTTTGGATCCCATATGTAGGCTACCTTCTAGGGTCTTCCATATTCACTTTTTACACAGTTTTGAACCCAATATCGAGCACTCTCAACTAATGACACTTATGTTTTCATACTTCCACTCATACTCACATTCAACCAAGAACCATGCTTTGATGACATAAATGATTGTCTGTATGTTTATTGTATGGCAAGAGGATTCCCGGGGAGTCAAGCCTCCGATACCCGTGTTCGAACCTTGCCTAAACTATGCAGGAGGCCAGAGGAGTTTTGTGAGTTGCATGCTCAGTATTTCTGTGGGGCCTAATTAGTGCCTGCATAGTATAGCTGGGGTGTTATTTGTAGCTAGATCATATAGAATAGTTTAGTTTGGTCCATGATTGCATTTTGGCTTTTTCTAACCACACCCCCTATTAGACTAGCCACACCCCCCTGTCAGCTTTTTTTATTGATGAAAAGACCCAAATACCCCTACCCCCAAACCCAATTAGCGTTGCGCATGCTATGTTTCGTCTGTCCGTGAATTGAATTCACGTAAGTTACGTAAATTAAGTTCACGGAAGGGAAAAAAATTTAAACTAGTTACGTAAATTCAATTCACGGACGAGAAAAAATTTTAAATTCAATTCATGTAACTTACGTAAATTCAATTCACATAAGAGAAAAAATTTTAAACTAGTTACGTAAATTGAATTTACGTAACTTACGTAAATTCAATTCACAGAAGGGAAAAAATTTTAAACTGGATAGTAAATTCAATTCACAGAAGAAAAAAATTTTAAACTAGTTACGTAAATTCAAATAACGTAAGTTACAATATTTTAGAATTGTTTTAAAGGTGTACATAATTGAAATCAAATAATTTCAGTATACGTAAACTTAATTCACGTATCTTACGTTCTTTGAATTTACGTAACTAGTTTAAAAAATTGTTTCCTTTCGTGAATTGAATTTACGTAACTTACGTTATTTGAATTTACGTAACTAGTGTAAAATTTTTTCCCCTCCGTGAATTGAATTTACGTAAGTTACGTAAATTTACGTTATTTGAATTTACGTAACTAGGGTAAAATTTTTCCCCCTCTGTGAATTGAATTTACGTAAGTTACATAAATTCAATTTACGTAACTAGTTTAAAATTTTTTTCCTTTCGTGAACTTAATTTACGTAACTTACGTGAATTCAATTCACGGACAGACGAAACATAGCATGTGCAACGCTAATTGGGTTTGGGGGTAGGGGTATTTTGGTCTTTTCATCAATAAAAAAGCTGACAGAGGGTGTGGCTAGTCTAATGGGGGGTGTGGTTAGAAAAAGCCTTGCATTTTTGTTTGTTTGTGATTAGGTTTAGGATTAGAATAGGATTAGTTCTTAGATTAGACATTGTCTTATGTTTTATTAATTGTTATTGTTATTTATATAAACTGTATTTGGGTTTAGTGTTGATGAGGGATCCGTGAAGGACTCACTGAGATTTTATCTCACCCCTTTCTTATTGTTTTTCAGATACACAGGTACCGAAAGACGATTAGGTATTACTGAAGGCCTGATACTCCTAACTTAGGGTGTATTTTGGAATTGTAGGAATTCCTTATCCTTTGGATTTTGGAAAAGCTTATTTGTATTTTGAATTCCAAGTACTTAAATTTGGAAAAGTTGTAATCTAAATTCTAGATTATTGACTATGGTCAAAGTTTGGACTTGTAATTTTATTAACAAGTTTTAAATTAATTGTAGCTCCTGTGCTATTAATGTAAATTGTTGCTATTTTAATTAAAATTGAAGTATGGGCGTTACACTTTGGTCCACCCGTAAAGATATAGACATATTTAGGAGATTATGGTATGCTGACCGAAAAAATTAACAGCTGTAAAAGGCATATCAAAGCACTTAATTTCCGATCAAACATATTAACGTTTTCAAGTTGTTGCTTGCAATCTTAAGAATACATCACGTGAGTGTGTCAAGAAGACATGTTAAACACAAACTCCCAATATTAAAGCTGTGGGTGATGTCTCTAACGGTACGTAGCGTATACACAATCTATGGGATCCATTATTTCGATTGGGGTACGTCCTCTTTTAATTATACCCAATAGGATTTGGCTTGCATGTCCTTAATGGGGTTCATCTTTTTCTTATCACTTTTATACTGCTTGCCATAGAAAGATTGTTTTTTGGATAAGCAAAAGTTTCATTATCACCGTAAAGGCTGAATCTCAGCACAATTGGTGCCAAGGTGCAACGCACACCAAAAATACGTCAGCACATAGTACAACTAATGCCCAATCTCAAACAACACAAAAATTGAGATACTGAGCAACGCACTAACAATTCAGCCGACTCTTATGGTATTACAGGATATGATTTCAGTTAGCTAGTTAATTTCTCTGATTAGTAATTAGTTACTCAATTAGTAATTAGTTATTTTGATGAGTTGGTTATTAGCTGTCAGCTGCTGTTAATTCCAAGCAGTTACTTCTCTTAGTTAGTTTTCCTTTCTTTTGTAACCTTGTATATAAGGTACTCATTGTATTACTTTCATTCTATTCATTTTTTCCTTCAATGAGAATGAGTCTCTTGAATCTATTATGTTGTGCTGCTCTCTGTTATAATATGGTATCAGTTTTTCTCTCTTCAAGCTTCCGCCATTGAAGCATTTCGTCGAACAGTTTCTCTTCAACTTCTGCAGTCATGCCGCCGCGTGTTCAACCACATGTGGTGGTTCCTAATCCGGCTCCCATGGATACCACACAGAACATGTACTATATTCACCCGAACGAGAGTTCCACAAATCCACTTGTTTCTCCTCCTCTCAGTGGCATGAAAAATTATCACTCCTGGGCAAGATTAATGCGTAAAGCCCTAATCATGAAGAACAAAATTCGATTCGTGGATGGATCGTTGACTGCTCCTCAAGATCGATTTGATCCGAGCTATGATGCTTGGGAGCGTTGCAATAACCTTGTGCACACTTGGATCATGAATTCTGTTATTCCTACAATTGCTCAAAGCATCATCTATTCCGAAAACGCCTCCGATGTGTGGAACGAACTTCGTCAGCGTTTTGCTCAAGGAAATTCGATTAGGGTTGCCGATTTACAACAACAATTATATTCAGCAAAGCAAGGTTCGCTTTCGATTACCGATTTTTTCACTCATCTCACAATTCTTTGGGAAGAATTGGACAACTATCGTCATATTCCTCTCTGTCGCTGTGATGCTCTGCGTGATCTGAAGAAATTCCGTGAAGAAGATAAGGTCATGCGATTCGTGAATGGTTTGAATGAAAGTTTCAGTTTAATTCGCACTCAAATCCTGATGATGCTTCCTCTTCCTTGTCTTAATGATGCATTCAATCTTGTTGTTCAATTTGAGTCTCAAAACAAATTGGAACCTGAAGTTTCTAAGGATCACTCTGGTTCTGTTTCCATTAATGCTGTTGATGCACGTAGATCATATGGCAGAGGCAGAGGTGCCTCTAGCAATTTTCGCAAGCCACCTGAATGCACTCACTGTGGCAAGATCGGTCATACAGTGGAAACATGCTACAAGAAGCATGGCTTTCCTCCTAATTTCAATTTCAAGAGAGGTTCTTCATCAGTCAACAATTCCATTCTTGTGATTACGAGGTCAAGAAAGTGAGATTTCGATGCTTGATCAATTCTCATTTGCTACTCGATTACGATGAACACAAATTCTTTGTTGCAATTGGTTCAAAGGCTGAATATTACACCATCTACAATAGATACTTCTCATGCTGTCAATCATCTCCAAGTCTCAAAACCTATTGATTCATCTGGCTGGTGACATAGAAGGTATATCCTATGTTTTTCTTGCACATTACATATGTCTTTAATTCATTGGATAGTGGACTGCAGTGCTCTGAGATCACATTTGTGGCAATCTGAATTCCTTTGTTTCTCATAAATCCATTTCACCTATATCTGTTAAGTTACCCAATGGCAATAGTATTGTTGCTAAAATTGCTGGTATTGTCCAAATTTCACCTCTGCTTGTTTTACATGATGTTCTTTACTTACCACAATTTCATATCAATCTTATTTCAATCCCCCAGTTAGTAAAATCTGGCCAATGCAATGCCATTTTTACTGACAATGCTTGTTTGATACAGGATTCCTCGCACAAGAGGATTGGTTTTGCTAAATTGCATCATGGTCTTTACCACTTGGACCCTGGAGATCCCACTGGATCCAAGAGTTCTGTTTCTGTTTCTGTGCATAAATCTGTTTCTGATCAGGTTTCTGTTTTAAATGTTGCTAAATCTGTTTCTGATCAGTTTTCTGTTGCAAATGTTGCTTCTATTTCTGCTGTAAATACCTTACCTGTTTCGGCCATTTGGCATTTTAGATTTGGCCATGTATCTCATGATAGATTGGTCACTTTGTCTAAAGTTTTTCTAGATATTAAAGTGAATAAAAACATTGTTTGTGATGTATGTCATTTTTCTAGACACAAAAGACTTCCTTTCTCTGTTAGTCATAGTAGAGCCACTACTTCCTTTGAATTATTGCATATGGATATTTGGGGACCTTGTTCCCTACCTTCTATTCACAATTTCAAATATTTTTTAACAATTGTTGATGATTTCACACGATTTACGTGGGTAATACTGCTTAAGCATAAGCATGAAGTTCATAATCATATTCAGCATTTTGTAGCTTTGGTTAAAAATCAGTTTGAAAAATCTGTCAAGATTATAAGGAGTGATAATGGTCCAGAATTCAAGCAACCTAGTTTCTATGGTCAGCAAGGTATTCTTCACCAGACAAGTTGTGTAGAAACACCTGAGCAAAATGGTCGGGTGGAACGTAAGCATCAACATATCTTGAATATTGCCAGGGGCTTGATGATGCAATCCGGTTTGCCCAAGTTTCTTTGGAGTTATGCAGTTTTGCATTCAGTTTTTCTTATCAATCGGGTTCCTTCAAAGTTACTTGATGATCAGTCTCATATCGGACACTTTTTGGTACCTTGCCTAACCTTGATGATTTGAAGATTTTTGGTTCTCTATGTTATGCTTCTTCCTTGACAGCACATCGTTCAAAATTTGATACAAGGGCCCGGAAATGTGTATTTCTTGGTTTCAAATATGGTGTGAAAGGATTTCTGGTTTATGATGTTATCTTAAAATCTGTTTTCCTATCAAGGAATGCAGTTTTTCATGAGTCCATATTTCCCTATGCCACTTCTACAGCTGGTCCTCTTTGGCAATGCTTTGTTCCCATTGAACCAGCCACTTCTCTACCACCTACTGCATCAAAATCTGATGCTTCATTACCTGTCAGCACCCCACTGACCGCACCACCATCTGCACCACAATCATCTTCCTCAAATACCCCAATTCCCGTAGCCATCACTCCTACATCACCATCTCAAATTTCCCATGAATCAGCTACTGTTGCATCACCAAATTCACCAAATATTTCACCAAATGACTCCCTAAACACTCCATCAGAATCTTCACCACCCACACTTAGAAAATCCAAAAGACAAAAACACGCCCCTTCTTACTTAGCTGATTTTCAGTGTAACAATGTCACAACTTGTTCTACCCCTTACCCTATCCAAAGCTATGTTTCCTATGCCTCTGTGTCTCCTTCACACAAGACTTTTGCTTTGGCTATTTCAGCTCAAACAGAACCTTCTTCATATGCAGAGGCTAGCAAAGATCCTTGTTGGCAAGATGCTATGAATGCTGAGTTGACAGCTCTTGTTTCTAATAAAACTTGGATTATTGTTGATACTCCACCAGGTGTGCACCCTATTGGTAACAAATGGGTGTTCAAAATAAAAAGGAAATCCGATGGGTCTATTGAGCGATATAAAGCTCGTTTGGTGGCAAAGGGATATACACAAACTGAGGGTGTCGACTACTTTGATACGTTTTCACCAGTGGCAAAATTGACAACTATTCGGATGCTTCTTGCAATTGCTTCCATAAAGAGCTGGTTTGTTCACCAATTAGATGTGAACAACGCTTTCTTACATGGAGAGCTTAAGGAAGATGTTTACATGTCCATTCCTTTAGGAGTTTCTTCTCCTGGACCTAACAAGTGCTGTAAACTTATCAAGTCTTTATAAGGGCTGAAGCAAGCTTCTAGAAAATGGTATGAACGCCTCTCATCTCTCTTGGTTTCTTCTCTGGGTTTTCAGCAGGCCAACAGTGATTATTCTCTATTTGTTCAGCATAATGATTCTCATTTTACAGCAATGTTAGTTTACGTCGACGACATTGTTCTAGTTGGGAATTCTATCTCTGTTTCGAAGCACATTAAATCTGTCCTGCACTCACAATTTGGCATAAAAGATCTTGGTGTTCTCAAGTTTTTTCTTGGTCTTGAGGCTGCACATTCCAGCTGCGGCATCAGTTTATGTCAACGACAATACTGTCTTGACTTATTAAAAGAATCTGGAAATCTTGGTTGCAAGCCTGTGAATACTCCTCTGGACCCCAGTGTTCGACTTTCTGCTTCTGACAGTCCTGCTTATTCTGATCCAGCAAGCTATCGTAGACTCATTGGTCGTTTGTTGTATCTTACTACTACTCGCCCTGATATTTCCCATGCGA
Source organism: Calophaca sinica (assembly GCA_037113605.1). Lineage (NCBI taxonomy): Eukaryota > Viridiplantae > Streptophyta > Magnoliopsida > Fabales > Fabaceae > Calophaca > Calophaca sinica. Next base: position 65,061,297 of record CM073736.1, read on the forward strand.
TGCAATGAACTTTCGATCGATACTGTCGATCCCACAGAGCTACATTTCAAGGCTGCCCAACGTGTGCTTCATTATCTTAAAAGCTGTCCAGGAAAGGGGCTGTTTTTTCCTCGCTCTGCTACCTTGCATTTTTCCTCGCTCTGCTACCTTGCAATTGCTGGGATTTAGTGACTCAGATTGGGGGGGAATGCCCAGATACTATAAGATCTATTAGTGGCTACTGTTTTTACTTGGGTAGTTCTCTCATTACTTGGCGTTCCAAAAAGCAAACTACGGTAGCTCGTTCTTCATCAGAAGCAGAATACCTGGCGCTTATACGCCACTTGTAATTGCGATGGTGTCTTATTTGCTGGCAGATCTTCACATCAGTTGTGTGCAGCAACCTGTTTTGTTTTGTGATAATCGTAGTGCTCTTTATATTGCAGCAAACCCGGTGTTTCATGAAAGGACGAAACATTTGGAAATTGATTGTCATGTTGTCCGAGAACGATTCCTTGGTGGTCTCATGCGCTTACTTCCCATACCTTCTGCTGCCCAAACTGCAGATGTTTTTACTAAAGCACTGCACCCGACACAGTTCAAGGCTTTGATTTCCAAGCTCGGGCTCATAGACATCTACCACCCTTGAGCTTGCAGGGGGTATTACAGGATACGATTTCAGTTAGCTAGTTAATTTCTCTGATTAGTAATTAGTTACTCAGTTAGTAATTAGTTATTTTGATGAGTTGGTTATTAGTTGTCAGCTGCTGTTAATTCCAAGCAGTTACTTCTCTTAGTTAGTTTTCCTTTCTTTTGTAACTTTGTATATAAGGTACTCATTGTATTACTTTCATTCTATTCATTTTTTCCTTCAATGAGAATGAGTCTCTTGAATCTATTATGTTGCGCTGCTCTCTGTTATAATATATGGTGTGATTGGTTCACGAGAGAAATTGTGAAGAGAGAGTATGAAAGAGAGAAAAATGTGAGAAATAGGGTAGATTTGGAGTATTGATTGGAATAAGAGAAAGAAAAGAGAAATAGAGAAGACAGAAGTGTTGATTATTTTTGAAAAGCCAAAAGTGTCGTTAGCTAAAAAATTAATATATAAATATTTTGATTTAAATAATTGTCACATGAAGGGTATATATGGAACAAAAAAAAAGCACCTTATCTCCCACTTTTTGCGCTAATCAGCGAAGAATTAAAAAGGTTTATTTTTCTCTCTCTCCAATTTCATTGCAAACCAATAAGTGGAAATTGTCAAATTCTCTTCTTTTTCTCTCGTTCATCTATCCTCGCTGCAAAACATCGCGTACCAATCAAAGCCTTAAAGCAAATTAAAGAATATTACACCAACCAAAACACCAATCAAGATCAATTAAGAGTTAAGACATAACACTCTAGCTCTTCACATTCAATCCTCTAGTCTACATCTGCAACTTCTAGCTAGTGATCAGAAAATCCTCCAATTGTAGTTACTGAACCATTAATAATCGGGATTCTTATTCTAAATTCAGGAAGTGAATCACCCACCAGTTTGTAACTCTCCATGCACATCTATTTAAAAGCCTGAAAACAACCTCCCGGATTGACACACCACTCAGAGAAAGACAGATTTAAGGATCTGCCCTCTCTGTATATTAACCACCTCCAAGATGTCTCCTTAATTTGAGCAATCACAACATAGAAATTTGCAATCGCCCCTTGAAAAACTATTTTATTTCTCAACATCCAAGGCGACCATGCATGCTAGTGCGCACCAAATAATATCCTTCACCTTTTTAGCTTGTTTACTTTTAGAGAGCCTTCCATGTTGTTCAAAATGTTGGATTTTATCTATATGCATAACTACATCCAATCCCAGCCAAGCATAAATTTTTCCCCAAATGTTATAAGAGAAATAGCAAGAGAAAAATAAGTGACTCACTGATTAATCACTTCTGAAGCAAAAAACGCAGCATTTTTCAAGGGGTCCATAATTATGCCTCTGCCTTCCAACTTGTCCCTTGTAGGTAGTCGCTCCAGCAGTAAACGCCATGTAAAAATTGTGATCTTCGATGGCACCGAGGTTTCCCACAATTTCCTATAAACCTTTGAGAGACTTTGTGTAACACCCCGCTTAATTTAATTATTTAGATAAATTAATTTAGGCTTTATTGTGCTCTAAATTGATTGTTGAGTAATTAAATTAGAGTAGTATTCATAAATATTAGGGGTGTAAATAGAAATGGTATTACGAAATAAGAGAAAAAGGAAGGGCATTTGGGTCTTTTTCCTAGGCTAAATGAGGGACTAAATGGTCCACACTCATTTTTTCTATCTTTTCCTCTCACTCTCACGCTCTTTCTCTCACGTTCCCCTTCTCTCTCTCGTTTTCCTGCAGAAGAAAAAAAAAGAAAGGAAAGGAAGAAGAAGAAAGGGAAAAAGGGGGTTAGGGTTAGAGATTTTGTGAGGGATTAGAGTGAAATTGTGAGTGTTTCTTTCAACCCTTGCTTCAAGAACAACATTGGAGCTGAGTTTGTGTCCTTGGGTGAAGATTTGAAGTTGCCCTAGTTGAAGAAAAAAGGGGCCATGAAATTGGAGAAGAAGAGGAGAAGGAAAATCTCAAAGATTTCAAGCTCCTAGCTTAAGTTCTTGAGCATTTAGGTGAGTTCTTCTTACTTAGTGGTTGGACACCCAAAAGACCCTTCTATAGGTTTCCCCTTCCCCTTCATAATTGTGTTCTTCATGGCTCTCAAATTTGGGGTTATGGATATATGAGATGGGTTTGGGGTTTTGGGAACATATGTTTTGTTCTAAGTTTGAGTATAAATATCTCAAGTTTTTGTTTATGATTTCATAATGTTTTTGATGTTGCATTGTTGTTCTTGGGTTGTTTTATGCGTTGGATTTGGTATTTGAATGATTGGAAGTGTTGTTTGTGAATTGATTGAGTTGTTGTTGGTGTTGGAATGTGGTTTTTGCTGTGAAAATCTGGTTTTTCTGCATTTTACACTGCATAAATCGATTCATGGCAGCCATGAATCGATTCAAAGGTATTTGAATGATTGGAAGTGTTGTTTGTGAATTGATTGAGTTGTTGTTGGTGTTGGAATGTGGTTTTTGCTGTGAAAATCTGGTTTTTCTGCATTTTACACTGCATAAATCGATTCATGGCAGCCATGAATCGATTCAAAGGAGGTACCAGGACTTCCTGGTGGTTCTGTGAATCGAATTGTGAACTGCATGAATCGTTTCACAGTGATTCGAATCATGAACTGCATGAGTCGATTCACAGTTTTGTGAACTGAATTCTGCTGCAGTGTGTGAATTGATTCACACACTTGTGAATCGATTCATGCCCTTTTTTTTTAGAATTTCATGTTTTTGTTAAACCAGTTTGGATCCCATATGAAGGCTACCTTCTGGGTCTTCCATATTCACTTTTTACACAGTTTTGAACCCAATATCGAGCACTCTCAACTAATGACACATATGTTTTCATACTTCCACTCATACTCACATTCAATCAAGAACCATGCTTTGATGACATAAATGATTGTTTGTATGTTTATTGTATGGCAAGGGGATTCTCGGGGAGTCAAGCCTCCGGTACCCGTGTTCGAACCTTACCTAAACTCTGCAGGAGGCCAGAAGAGTTTTGTGAGTGGCATACTCAGCATTTCTGTGGGGCCTAATTAGTGTCTGCACAGTGTAGCTGGGGTGTTATTTGTAGCTAGATTATATAGAATAGTTTAGTTTGGTCCATGTTTGCATTTTTGTTTGTTTGTGATTAGGTTTAGGATTAGAATAGGATTAATTCTTAGATTAGACATTGTCTTATGTTTTATTAATTGTTATTGTTATTTATATAAACTGTATTTGGGTTTAGTGTTGGTGAGGGGTCCATGAAGGACTCACTGAGATTTTTATCTCACCCCTTTCTTATTGTTTTTCAGATACACAGGTATCGAAAGATGATTAGGCATTACTGAAGGCCTGATACTCCTAACTTAGGGTGTATTTTGGAATTGTAGGAATTCCTTATCCTTTGGATTTTGGAAAAGGTTATTTGTATTTTGAATTCCAGGTACTTAAATTTGGAAAAGTTGTAATCTAAATTCTAGATTATTGACTATGGTCAAAGTTTGGACTTGTAATTTTTATTAACAAGTTTTAAATTAGTTGTAACTCTTGTACTATTAATGTAAATTGTTGCTATTTCAATTAAAATTGAAGTATGGGCGTTACACTTTGGTCCACCTGTAAAGATATAGACATATTTGGGAGATTATGGTATGCTGTCTTGACCGAAAAAAATTATTGATCTTTCTAACATCCAAACCCATTTATCCTTCACCTCCTTCGAAGGGGCCACTTCTAACAAAGTAGTTTTTAATTCCTCCAATAATTCTTTTCCCCACGAAAACAGTGGGTGCCTCTATTCCCAACACCATTCCTATTTGTCTCCTGACCGTACTCCGGAGTTTGCTATTGTCACCAACTTGTTTTCAACTACTTGATAAAGTCTTGGGAAGCAATCTTTAAGAGATGTTGTACCAAACCACTTATCTTTCCAGAAACTGATTTCAGCACCTGTTTCAAGATTCAAACGTACTGCATCCGAAAATGAAATCGGGTCCAAAGATGTTAAGTCCTTCTAGCACAAGGAGGCATTTTGTGGAATTGAGGAAGCCTCAAGGACCCCCTCGGGTAAAGGTCCATATCTATATGAGAGCAATTTAAACCATACTGCATTGGAATCATTTAGAGAATGCCACTTCCACTTTGCCAAAAGACTATGATTAAACAATTCAATATTCTTCACTCCTAGTCCACCACTCTTTTTTGGAAGACAAACTTTGTTCCAAGAAACCCAACAAACCTTTCTATTTTCGTTACACCCTCCCCACAAGAAATTGCTTTGGATACTTGTCAAAATGTTCACCACCTTCTTAGGCACTTTATAGAATGAAAGATAATATAATGGCAAACTAGTCAACACTAAGTTTATTAAAGTAATTCTACCTCCCATCGATAGATACCGGCGTTTCCAAGTTGATAGACGTTTCTTCAAAGATTCCACTACCAGAAGCCAAGTAGAAATTTTCGTTGGATTTGCTCCCACTGGAACTCCTAAGAAATTAAAAGGGATCCTCCTAATGCAACAAGATAAAAAACTAGAGGCTGCTGACATAAAATAGTCGTCGACATTGATTCCATACAATTTACTCTTGAGAAAATTCACTTTGAATCCAGAAGCGAGTTCAAACCCTCTCAAAAGATATCTGTTCCTCTCCCACACCCTACCTCTCTATCTCTCTACAACAATAGATCTTATCCATTAATCTAACGGTGGGAGATTAAACACGAAAAATATAATTAAAAAAATGAAAGGATATGGTGTTCTTTTTCCGAAAATTAAAATTCAAGCTAAAAAAGGTTAACAACAGCGACGTTCTTGCGATGCCCTACTCACAGAAATCAGTTTAACAACAGCAACTACAGCTGTCAAAATGGTCGGGCCGACCTACCGAGCCAGAGTACAGAACTGGGCCAGGACGGTCCAGCCCGCTTTCCTACTAGGCTGCACATTATCAGGCCCAGCCCAGCGCAGTATCGGGCGGATGGACCAACGAGCCAAAATATCTTAAGTTTTTTTGAGTTAACAATCTAAAATAAATTCCATATTTCATTGAGCTGGAATTCAACCATACATAGTAACCATGTCAAAAAAAAACCATAAACAATGGTTGTCTTTATCCATAAATAGACTTGGAATTCAATTAAAATAAATAAACTTAGAAGTTAGAATTCAACTCTCTTCATCCATAAACAGACTTGGTCCTAACAAAATAGATAATGGGTGTCTTCATCAAAATAGACTTGGTCCTAACAAATATATAATTCAAAAAATAAAAAACCATAAACAATGGCTGTCTTCATCCCTAAACAGACTTGGAATTCAACTAAAATAAACAAACTTAGAATTCAATTGTCTTCATCATAACAAAATAGATAACAAGTGCAGCTTTAGATAACAAAATAAATAACTAAGTCCCTTGATTAGTTGGTTCTGCAGACAGCTTTATCTCCTCTACATCAGGCACATCTGAAATTCATAATACGAGAAGTCAATAAGTAAAAAGTAAATGCAAATTGCAAGTAAAAATAAGGATTATTAATTGCAACTTACCACAAGGTCCAACTTCTTTAAAACCATGCAACCAGTTGCGCATACAGATGAGGGCTTGCACAGTTTCAGGGAGTAAACAATTTCTATACTTATGCAAGGTACGGCCTCCGATGCTAAATGAAGATTCAGAGGCCACCGTTGTGATTGGAATGCTTAGAATGTCACAAGCCATAATTGCAAGTTAGGGGAATTGGTCCTTATTTAACTTCCAATATTGGAGGATATCTACATCATTTCCAACAAGGCATTCTTCACCCAAGTATATTTCAAGTTGAGACTTGCCATCATTTGAAGTCTTTTGTCTCCTTTCTTGATGGTATGCCTAGAATTAGACATGAAAAGCTAGATTCAGAATTGAATAGAAAAATAAAATAATGTAATGAATATAAACTAGGCTAAATTACACTTTTCGTCCCTTAACTTTATTTTAGTTTTCAATTTCATCCCCTAACTATTTTACTTTTCATTTACGTCCCTTAAGTTACGAAAGTTACGCCACGTTCGTCCCTTAAGTTACGCCAAATTCGTCCCTTCTGTCTGTAATCCCTTTAAACAATAAAGTCAAAATCATGGTCTTATCAGAGTTCTTATTGATGAAGTAACATGATAAAAGGTAATGGAGCAAAAAAAACAGAGTATCAATGACCTATACACACACAATAAAGGGATTACAGACAGAAGGGATGAACTTGGCATAACTTTCGTAACTTAAGGGACGTAATTGAAAAGTAAAATAGTTAGGGGACAAAATTGAAAACTAAAATAAAGTCAGGGGACGAAAAGTGCAATTTAGCCTATAAACTATGTTACTCAAACAAACTTACCTCAATAATGGATGACTTGCACAATGGATGAGCAAATGAGAAAGATTGAGTGTCTCTTGATGAACTAGCTAAAGATGAGCTCGATGCAACCATGTTGTTTGTATATTCATCAAAGAGAGAGAGAGGAGTCCGAGCGAGTCCGTCCGAGAGAGAGAGAGAAGCAGCGCAAGTCCGAGTCTGAGTTCAAGAGAGAGAGAGAGAGAGGAGTCCGAGAGAGAGAGGTCCCCGACCGAGAGAAGCGGCGTAAGAAAACTGAGTGAAAAAAAATTAGGGTTGGGGAAACTCAACTCATGTATTACTACCGTACCATGTTAATTTTTTTTCTTTTTTCTTTTTTTGTTTCCTCCTACTGTGTTAATTTTTTTCTACAAGCAGTATTAATTTTTTTCCTACCTGCTATTCATTATGTTTAATTAATCGGGCCAGTCTGAAAACCACCGGGCCAGCCGGGCCCGAACTTGATTACTTGTTTGGGCTAAACGGCCCAGGCAAAAAATGCACCACTTTTTTTGGGCATCTATTTATGAAGTCCAGCCCAGTCTAAAATACGGGCCAACAGGGTTGGCCCATTGGGCTGGGCCAAAATTGACAGCTCTAATAGCAACGCCTTTCCTTTGTTAAATCAACACCAGCCTCCAGGAGATGAGAAAATTATATCATACACAATGTCCTCGATTTGGCGGTACATCATTTTTTTCTTAACCAATATGTATTTCACTACCAAACACTAATGATAAAAGAAACAATGCACCCCAAAAGTTATAGAACTCAAAATTATATATTGCAGCACATACATTATTCTGGTACAAAGCAGATTCTAAAAGCCGCAAGATCTCACAAAAAGAAATAAAAACGGGAGGGGCTTGGTTATGACGTTAAAATACAAGCAGATTCTGAAGTTTATTAGTGCTATAAAATTTAGAATCAGATGATCAACGACAGCAATCTATTATCGATTTAATCTTTTCATCATGTTGAAGTACACCTTTGTGGGCCCTATCATGAACCCAACAACACCCAAAAATTTTCGCAGAACCCCTCAACGTTGTCTTCAGTTATCTGAGGAAGTTCCATTGCTAACTCGAAGCTTATCCCCTCCTCAGTCTATGACACACCTAATCCCCATTTCGTAATTATTATAAGGAATAACGATAAACATATTCATCTCGAAAATAATTAAGAAAAATAAAATAGTGGTTTTTCAAAACTTTCGCAATGAGTTAAGAGTACCACATTTCACTTCGAGTCATCGTCTCAAATAAGAACATAAATGATCATTTCAAATAGTTTACATATACTTGCGTAAAATTAAATAAACAAAATAAGACAAAACCCAAACGCTCGTGTCACATAGTTCAGAGCTTACAAATCCCAAACTTCAAATTTAGTGACATAACATCACGTCTCAAAATACAAAATAAAGGCCTTCTATCAACTAATGAAAAAGTAGGTCTTCACACTAGCCACTTGCTTCGGCATTTGAAGCATCTGTCACAAATATAGGAACAAATAGAAAACACAAACAAAATCGCGGTGAGTCCGTTGTAGCAATTTTGTATGTTGATACCTAAATTTGTCTAAATTATTGGAGTATTTTGAGTATAAAATATTATGATTTTATTTCTTATTAGATAAGATGTAACACCCGCACCTCAACGTAAATTGAAAGACAACAAATTACATTTAAGTATAGGAATTGCTAAAATTTATAAACTTGTTTACAGTAATCCAAATCATAAATTTAAACTCAAAATATAAATCTAATAAATACGTTACAACTTAAAAAATTCTTGGAATATCTAATTCCATTCCAACATAAAACCTAATTTATGAGTGTCAAGACTTGAGCTCCGCCTTGTCTACTTCTGGTACCTGCTTATCTGAAACAATAAATGAACAGGGTGAGATTAAAAATCTCAGTGAGCCCTTCACGGACTCCTCACCATTCACTCATCGAGTCATACTTATTTAATAAGTTTAATTGTGACACTAAAGGCCAACGCATACTTCACATTTAATGCCTAGAGACTTATCTTAAACATATTGTATGTTAAGCACCCCAAGTTTGAGTGCCCTAGGGTGTACTAACCTAGAACTAGCTTGTTCAATAGTACTGAACTCAATCATTAACATATACTCGGGTGTAACACCCCAACTTCCTTTGTGTTGAGCGTGGTTACCCATAATTCAGCTTCCTCCGTGCTGAGCTTACTTTCTAGTACCTCGGCTTCCGTTGAGCTAAGGATACTCACTATTACCTTAGCTTCCTTTGTGCTAAGGGTACTTTCTTATACCTTAGCTTCCTTTGTGCTAAAGTGTGTTAACTAACACCTCAGCTTCCTCTGTGCTGAGTGTGATTACTAGTATCCTTTGTGCCGAGTGTACTAACTTACGCCTTAGCTTCCTTTGTGCTAAGCACGTGTACTAATCCGGGATATGGGAAACCACAATTTATAACGAGATGCAGTGCAACTTAATAACTAACAACATATAGCTCTTTTTTACTATTCTTCTATGTTATTGGATTTATCATATTATCAAATTCCATAGATTACAATCAACATAACTTTCTTGTCTCATAAGTGATTAAATCACAACTCTTTTATTCCTATTGCATGATTACAAATAAGGAAGTAACACTCACAATTCTTTATTTATTCCAAGATATTGGATACAACTTCAAAGAATTTAATTTAACATGCATTGAGACCCCAAGCTTTCAAACATATACATTCACTTATTCATATAATAAAGGTAATTGCAAGTTCATAGGACACTTATCATCACATTTGAGGTATAATCCCTCATGAGCTAAGAACTCAATCCCATTAGAGCTCAATGGAACATCCAATGGTTCAAACATCAACATATAACTTGTGGGGGGTTGGGGCAGTCGTCAATCTCTTGCAGTCAAAACCACTAAATAAACATAGTAATAAATTTAAAATTAAACTTGAAATCAAAGGGGTTAACAAACCCTAACTTTGAACCCTTTGGGGTTCAAAGACTTCTTTGAGAGAAGTCCTAATGTGGGACTTTTGGGTGCTCATCACCTAAGAGAAAAAGGAACTCACCAACACCAAGAACTTGGACTTGAATTGGTGTAGCTTATTCCTCTCCCCTTCCTTCTTCTTCTCCTTCGAGTTCTTATTCTTCTTCTCTCTAGGGTTCAAACCCATATCTTCAAAATACCTAAATCTCAACTCACCAACTTGGATTCAAGCTAAGATTTGAGAAAAATCTAGCATGAATCCATGAATCCCCTTTAGGATTGTGAAACCCTAGGTGTTTCTCCTCTTTTCCCCTTTCCAATCGCCTTCTCTCTTTCCTTCTCTCTCAATTCGCGTTTCTGTCGTTTTCTGCTGTGTTTTCTACTTTTATACAGCTATGAATCGATTCACAGCATAGGGTGAATCGATTCACTCAGTAAGAAAAACACCAGATTCGAATTTTTAAGTGAATGAATCGATTTCTGCAGCTCCCCAATTCGAGTCCCAGCAGCTTGTTTTTTGTGTGAATCGATTCACAGGGTGTGTGAATCGATTCACAGCTGTTCAAATTCGATTCCCAGAGAAGTTTAAATGCTGGAATCGATTCATGAGACCTAGGAATCGATTTCCCACTATGCAAAAATCAAAGAAACCTGATTCTAACACCTTTTCTTGAGTCCTTCTTCCTAATCCTTGCTAAACTAACTCAAAATACATTCCTAACATCACTTTAAAGCTAATTCAACTCATCTAATCACTTAGAATCTTCAAAGACACAATATCCTCACTTAATTATGAAAATCAATTTGAATTTACTTGAAATTCACCAGTAAACTACACTAAGCATATGCACATAATTCTAAACTAAAATTGAGGGATTCTTGGGGCGTTACATAAGATATGCTCACTATTTCCTCATTTATGCAGAAAAGTAAAAAAAGGTAACACGGGAAGCAAAAGATTTAATTTTGAGAAGAATCAGGCCAAAAAGAAGCGAAATTATGTACTTTTGGACATTAAGTATGGCTGCATCTAATACACAACACAATCGTACCTAACTCAGAAAACGAATCACGGCGTACCTCAATTGAAATACGACTTAGCGCAAAAAATTATATAAAGTACGGCCGCACCAAAGGGAAGTACGACCGTACCTAAAGCAGTTAGGTCGCACCTAGTGCAGAAGTACGAGCCAACACCGAAGCCAAAAGTCAGTACGGCTGCACCTAAAGATGGTACGACCGTACATAAGTTTGGTTTTCACTAAACAGAAGCCAGTCTGACCTAATTTGCAACAGGGTCTATTTAAAGGCCTTCTAAGCCCTTTTTGAGGGGACTTTTGCCTCTTGGCTCATCCAAGGGAGTTATTCGGAGAGGAGGAACGTGAGGAATAAGTGGAGGACCGCCGTCAAACCGAAGGGGGTGTCCCGGTTTTGTCTTTCCTTTTCTTTTATGAATTCTTATTTGGATTCTTGTTATCTGATGTTATTTCTAAATACTATGAGTAGCTAAATCCATCACTAGGGGTGATGAGGATCTTTTACTTGATATTTGTTTAATTGCTATTATGAGTTTCCTATTATCCTGTTGAAGAGGAGTGCTATCAACACACTCTCTAACTCTATTTTCTCAACACTCACTCTCTTATTGGTTGAAATTCAAATGGTTCCCACTAAATTATGTGGGTCCCACATAAATTTGGTGGAACCCATATGAATTTCAACCAATAAGAGAGAGTGTGTTGAAAAGAGAGTGTTAAAGAGTGTGTGCCTAGCATTTCTCTCTTGTTGAATGTATTGTTCTTAGTGTGCTTAATCCCATAGGGTCTTGTCAATCCTTAATAAGTTAGTTAATTGTTGGCGATCATACCACAATTAGTAAATGGAACTCTAGGAATAATTGAACTCGTTAATTATTTCGGATCAAGGATAATTGCCTGTTTCCAATCAGTTATTAAATTGACAAACTCACTGTTTCTTAATGCTCTTTTTGCTAATTACCTTGCATGATCATTGAGGGTAGTTCCCAGGAAGAAGACTATTAATATTGCATGATCATTTGGTATTAATAATATACGAGTGGGTGATTGGCTTTCAAATAGGGAATATAGCTTATAATAATTAATGGATAAATTCGAGGACTAAGTATTAGTGAACCTGGTTCCTCTAGGCTTTCTATAACTGAATCTATCTCGTTCTCCCGTGTTTACTTTATTATTATTGTTTGTTTGTCTCATTCTCATAATTTTTATCTTTGTTAGTCTAAATAATAAAGGATCTCCATTAATCTAGTACTCGCGCATTCCTTGTTAGTTCGACATTCGGAGTCTAAATATACTCCACTTTATTACGAGTTTCGATAAGGTGCACTTGCCTTTCTCCGCAACAAGTTTTTGGCGCCGCTGCCGGGGAATGTTTTAGCGATATTAGACCAACGAGGTTCTTGTTACTTTAGACATTTCTTTGTATTATTATTATTATTATTATTTTTTGTTATTATTGTTATTATTATTATTATTATTATTATTATTATTATCATAAAAAAATTTGTTATTAATTGTTCTTAACTGCTTGGTTATTATTGTTATTATTATTATTTTAATTTAAAAAAAATTCTCGTGTGTTCTTTTTTTTTCTTGTTAGTATTTTGTAGGACATGAATGACAAGACTGTTCAGCAGACAACTTTTGGGTTGAATTTAGAGCAAATTATGTGAGCAACTCTTGGGGAAGTCAGAATCAAAGAGAAGATTTTTCATTGGTAACCTCATCTGCAAAATCAAGCTCAATGTGAGAGAAGACCTAATTTGGAAGAGATTGAGCACACTTTCTTGGGGCAAATGGATGAAAGATTCAAATCTATGGTGAAGATAGTAAACACCACCGCAGAGAATCAGAAGGCCTTACAGAAACAAGTTTCTACCTTGGTAAATTGCATGATTCAGAAAAATGAAGGGGAACTTGAGCCCAATCCCAAGGAGGAATACGAAATCATCGTCCATGAGAGTGATAAAGAGTTAAATGCTGAACCAACCATGGATGATATTTTGGCTAAATTTGGGGAGAAAACCTAGTGACTAATTCGAGTTTTTCGAAACTCCTATTGAATCTGTGGAGAGTCAAGATTCTTCTCCAGCAACATTGATGACTCAGAGGGAACAAGGTACTTTGCCTAATCAAATTGAGCCTAATCTAAAACAGAAAGATGAAGTCATCATTCTTGAGAATGTTGAGGAGTTAATTATAGAGCCTAAGTCTGAGCTCGAGCATGAAGGATAATTATTCCCATAAAGGATTGAAACTCCTACTGAAGGGAGCACTTATGAAGAGAACAAGGAAGACCCCATGGTTCTTGATTTTGAGCAAAAAGAGGGAGTCCCAATTAATTTGAGACAAACTCTTTTGGCCAAAATTGGTGAAGCAATCAATGAGGTTGAAAAGCGAAAAGTAATATTGAAGTGTGGTAAGGAAGAAGATGTTTTACAAGTTTTAAACTCTAATTCTTCTCTTTTAATTTTTTTGCTATTTTACTAAAAAAACATCTTCTTTTATTCTTTCCTATTTTACTAATGATGTAGTTGCTTTTAACGGCTTTGATGCTTTATGAGTGCAGGACCCTTTAGAAAAATTTACTAACTTGCAGGATCCTAACATTTTGGTGGGTGGTGAAGAAATAAAAATTCCACAATATTTTAAAGTCATTCCATCACATGGAAAAAGAAAAACCAACTTGAACCACATGGTTAAGAAGTGGCGAAAGAGAATGCACTGAATGCAAAATTCACATTTGGAGAGCCACCCGATTGACCACTTTTAAGTAAATTGTCAGGTTCACGATGTTAAACAAGCGCTTTACTGGAGGCAGCTTGTGTTATTTAACTTTATGTTATTAGTTTCTTTCCTATATATATAAGAATGTTGTCTAGGGACAACATTGAAAATTTTCTTCTTCCATTTATGGGTTACTTAGTAATCTTACAATTTAATAAATAGTTTTAGAAAAAAGAAATAGGCTTATTTTTAATTATTGTCTTCGGTTGGTTTTAATTGCATTAAATTGTTTTAAATAATTTATTTAATAAGTGTTTCAATTAATTTATGAATTAATGATTTTAAAGGGGAAAAAATATAATGGGAATACACTTCTTAAATGTTATATGATAAATTGTGTAAAAAAAAGCTATATGATAAGTGTAACGCCCCGTTTTCGGAGCGCTACAGTGTAACCTAATCTAATGCTGAAAACATTTAATGCTCATATGCTTTCAGTAAAATGTACTCATCTGTTGTTCGCAAAGGAAAGTAGGAATACAATTTTTTTTCTTTTCTTTGAAAACTCTTTTAAAAAATGAGACATGAAGAGTACTACAATTTTTAAATGATGAGTAATCAGTCTTTTGTCAAATATCAGAGTATAACACATCATATTGAATGAATCACTTACAATAAAACATACCATAATCATTTCGCACTGAAGTGAGGTTTTTTGGAAAGTGTAATTACGAAATAATAGGTAATTGCGCAAATAACAAAGTCATACTCCACCAACAAATCGGTAGACAAGACAATACCCTAAACTGGCCAATAACTATAACTCTAACTGAGAACTGTTTAGCAAGATCAGAGCTAGAACACTAGCAGAAGTCTTACTCCACTGGCTCATTCTCCAACGCTCCTGGGAAGTACGGAACTGCAGCAGCAATAGGAACCCATCTGGTGGTGACATCCATGAGAATGTCCAATCCAACAATGCAAGGGTAAATTCCTTATCCACGAGTTTATCACAGGCTAGTCTATATATATATATATATATATATATATATATTAGTACAACAACATACTTTATTTGTATACATATATAGCTTAATAGACTGCAAGCATCAGTATGGCATATCAAGCAATTTACATGTGAGCAAATAATTCAATCAGCAAATCAACAATCCAATCATTACATGTTATAATGTGGTCAGAATGCATGCCAATGCATATGAATAATTTTGTGTATACACTTGCAGCCTTAAACAAGGAGAGCAATAGACACTGGAACTCGTTTTCCAGGTCTAAACAAATTCCCCTATCAAGGGTATTACATTCTAATTGCAACCGCATTAGACTGTATTACCACTCACAACCACTAGACACCACAAGTACCTTCGGTTTTTGGTTAAAAACGACTACATGCCTTTTGAAATCCAGTCATACAAACTATCAAACGCTACGAGTATCGATGCTCAATGGTTAGTATGCGTCAATCCAATTCTTTAGTACGACCCACTCACCATAAGGAGTGTTCGAGAGATCTTTTAATTAATTAATGCTGATCGACGAGCCCTCAACTCTCTCAACTTAATGAATTCCAATCTCAGTTTTTGTGTCACTCATATGTACTATTGTACTGGAAAATACTCTTTAGTCTTATGTCGTCGGAACCCTAGTTGTGCTAAATAATTCACTTGGAGGATTCCCACGAAAGAAAGGTGGTGATGAACACGCTTAATTACCAAGTTTTTCCTTGCTAGAATTTCCCAGACATATCATTTAACTCAACCCTTTCGAAAATTTAACTGTTCCATTGGAGAACCTTGCAAGCTTTAACTAGTTTTACTAACACTCTCCCGCTTTCTTTTAAATCAAAAAATTCCTTTAACATTTCATTTTTGAAACCTTAGTTCGGCTTATGGAATCGCATCAGATTTACTCATGTAAATCGTCAAACCAGTTTACAATCGATCCTCACATTATTAATTAATTGATCATTAACATCATCATGCATACTAAATCAATATCAATCCAAAATTAAATCATCATACATGATTTAAATCACACAATACAAATCAGTCTTACCACACAGGGCCAAATCAAACCACAGCAATCCATACTATCACATAATAATACTACCCGTATTATCACACAACTAATCAATCATTCAATCACACAAGCAATCAAGGCAAAAAGCCCAAACTCATTATATAGAAATTTCCCTCACCTCGAATGCTTTCCAAAGAGGTAATTCCCAAGTTGTCGTCAAGTCGTATCTTGTATGAACCTTAACAACGCAAGTTTAATTCAATTAGAACTAAAAATTCAAGTTTATTACCCTTAGGGAAGCCACGACTTAGGGTTTCCTAAGGCCTAGGAATTACTCAACTTCTGTTTTTGATCACATCTAGTCATATGTCATGAAGCAAGTTCAAATCATGCAAGTTTTTAAGTTTTTACAAAAACTACACACTTAGAAAATTCTAAAACCAAAACTTACCAATTGGAATAGTGTTTTTACTAATTGGAATAGTGTTTTCCAACTTTGAACAATTTATTAAAGCATCTAAATATGACATAAAACTTTGGAAACAATTTCCTTATAGTTTTGAAACAAATCTTAAGACAAACATCAAATCTTTTTTCCTAAATTAAATCTCTTTGAAAGGTTTTGTCAGATCTAATTATTAACCACTTTTCACAACTCTTTTAAGAATTAGATTAAGTCAATAACATTCACTAAAACTCATCAAGTGCCACGATTTTGGTTACCAAAACAAGACCAAATCTTCAAATCTTTTAAAAGCTTGTATACATACTAATCTTGCTAGATCTAACACATATTTAATAGTTCACTTCTTTTACCACTTTTAAGCAACAAAAGCAAATTAAGATACCCTTCCTAAAGCATTTAAAATCACGGTTTTAGAACATCAAAAACAACTCCAAAGTTTTAAACCATTAACTTTTAAATCATGCAAACTTTGTTAGATCTAAGCATTCAACAACTACTAAACCTTCATGAATCATTTTAATCAACAAAGATTGAATTTAAAACGCCATAAACAACCCCTTGATGGCCACGATTTTCAAAGAGTAAAACCAACAAATTTTAATTTCGCAAATCTTTGCTTAAACATGTATATGACTAGATCTAAACATATTTAGCTAAAACCTTCCAAGATCTCACTTCCAAAACAACTAAATCAAGCCAAAATAAGTCCCCTTAGACAGCCCCTAGCTTTGGCCTGTTCAAGATCTTAGGGTTTCTCAATATTTAAATTCATCAAACTCATTGAAACATAAAGGAAATGATAGATCTAGGAGGTATTAAGCTATTGCATCAAGAGCTAAGCAATTTCTAAGAAACACAGCACTAATACCATGTGAAACTCATCCATGGCAGCCAAGGGAAAGAAGAATGGTTTAGGAAGCTTACCAATAAAGATGATGATGATTGAACAAGGAGAAAGGAGGAAGGATGAAGATTAAGCTTCCAAAATCACAAGTTTCTCACTCGAGATCTAACTTTCTCTCTCAAGAATTTTCTTAAGCTTTCCAACAATGGAAAAATGAAAGAGATGAAGGAATTATGAGGGAGAGAGCCACGGATTTGATGGGGAGTAAATGGGAAAGAATTTTGTTCATTTAGTTGGATTTTGACCAAATAGTTAGAAACTAACTTAACTACCTACCATTTACTCATCAACTAATCCTATGCTTCCACTTGTCAATGGTGGTTCCCAAGCACATGGCTTGGCCTTCATTGGTCCAAGTGTGGCTGCCTCTTACTCAAAATATCAAGGGGTTTCTATTGCCCAAATATTCTCAAAACATTTCAATAAATCATAAATATTGTAAAATGCTTAAATCTCAACTTTTGTAAAATTTGGATCACGTTTGGGTATGTTTCAGTTAAAAACTCACCTGATAGCCAAATTACAGCAGAATTTCTACGACATAGTAAAAACTTTAAATTAGTAATAACTACTAATTCCAATTTTTCTTATCATCAAGAATAATTTCGAACAATAATTATCAATAAAAAATCATTAACAGAAAAGTCGTATTAAGTACGACAGAAAACAGACAATTAACGATTAACTAAACGTTGAAAATTTTAACTATGACTTGAAAACATTTATCAAGTCCTACAATCATTCCACCTTCAATAAAATAAATCCTTTAATTTAAACAGCAAGGTATTTTCAGGATTAATTCATAGTAAAAACAGTATACGTCTACACTGTTTGTTAATCTGAACTAATACTAACACTGCGAATTGTTTACAACAAATCTTTGTAGTTCTTCATACTTTTCACAAATCATGAGGTAACCAGTTTCTATGATTTATTCCCAAGTAGTTAGAAACTGTAAAATAGCTTTCAAGAAAATAGGGGTGTTACATTACCACCCTCCTTAAAAAATTTCTTTCTCAAAAATTCACTCATAAACCAAATCAAAATCAGGAATCATAACATAATACCAAAAGTATATCATAAATTTAGATTTTGGAATCTAGTACAACATGATAATTATTCTACTCGAAACAGTCAACCCCCCCAAGCATATATTTCACTTATATGTCATTACTAAAGCAAAACACTACATCATCAACTCAAATATTTACAAAACACAATAATAAGCACCCATGTGGAAGAAGCCCTTGCAAATGATGCTTTATTCCAAAACTACGATCTCTACTCAACCACGATCACGAACACGGTCACGACAACCACTGAACCACGGCTAAATGCTAACACTAACAAAACCTCACCAACACAAATACATCCACATAACCACGGTTCTAACACAAAGACCAACACCAAATCTCTTTTAACTTCTAAAACTAACACAAAGCAAGAATTAATTTGCATAAAACACAACTTGATCTCTTCAAGACTCAACCTTCTCAAGAATACTATGGTTCCTTTGAGATTAGGTTTTCATTGTCTTAAAATTATTAATATACACTTAAATCAAAAACTAAAACTTAAATCAAACACTAACTCATCAAAATCAGTAAGAACCAAGTATTAAAACTTGAAATCATTTTCTTTTTCTCAAAGAACCTCACGGCTTGCACACACACACAAGATCCACTTCTCAAAAATCATTTTACTCACACCCAAAAGCCTTTTAACAAAAGATCAACACAAAAACTCTCTTCTACAACTCCTAAACCACAACAACAACAAAACCAACAACAGATCAACTAGCAAAATCATAAAATCCTCTTTCCTTTTACTAAATAACTCACGATTTTCATTCAATGTAAAGGTTGGAAAAGTTTTCCAAAATCATCAACAAAATCATCTAAAACAACATTGCGGGCCATTTAGCCCAATCCATCTAGCCCACCAACCCTGCGGGCCACGAGCGGGCCGGGTTGGGCCAACTTATCGGGCCAGTATATATATAATTTTTTATTTTATTCCTATTTTTAAACAATTTTTTCTTTTCTTTTTTCACATTTTCGGGCAGGCTAGCTAGTCAACCCACTATTATGGCTAGTTTTGGGTGGACTCTTGAGCGTCGGCCCAACAGGTTGGCCGGTTTTGGCTCGTTTTAGTCTAAATTTTAGATTTTTATTTATTTTTATTTTTTTTATTTTTATTTTTTGACGGGCCAGCCCACAACCTGCCCAAGCCGTCATAGATCGGGTCGGGCTCAACATCTCAACCCATAATCCCTTGGCAGGCCGGGTTGGGCTAGCCCGTTTTTATGCGGGCTCACGACGAGCCCGGCCGGGTTGGGCCGGGCTGGCCCATTTTGCCATCCCTAGTTTATATTATATGCTATATCAAAAAAACATTTTTATAATTTTTTTAAAAATATTTTAGTTTAATATAACAATATAACATTAAGTATAAGTTAAAATTAAACATTAAAATAAAAATGTAAAATATAAAATATAAAATATATTAGTAGTTGAATTTGTTTCATATTTTCTAATAGTTTTCTATTTAATTACTTTTATCATATAAAATTTAAATTATTATTAGTCTATACAAAGAAAAAATGTATTAAATTGTTTTAACTAATTTACGTAATAAGTATTTCAATTAATTTATGAATTAATTGTTTAAAAGGAACCAAATTATATATATATACACACACACACATACACTTATATATATATGTATATAAAAGAAGTTATTTCCAATTTTTGGTTAGTAAGTGTTTGTGAATACCGCATTTTATCCATATTTGTGAATTCATTTTTATTTTTAGTTTTTAATTTTAATCTTAATTTCATTTTCTTTTAATCTAGATTTTATTTTTAGTTTTTAATTTCATTTTTATTTAGGTTTTGTTTTTTATTTGATTTAATTTAGTTATTTTTTCAAATTTAAAAAGCAAAAATTAAAAAAATCTAAAATTAAAATAGATGACAAATGTTAAACCAACACAGGTTATAGTAAATGACATTGATGTTACCAAATTCTTAATGTGAAGTTAGATTATCAGTTATATTTTATGAATATTTTTTTTGGGGTTCAAAGTGGCCTAGCGGCGAGAATCAACACATTGGATGTAAAGAAGAGGGGTACCACGGGTTAGAACCCGCACTCCAAAATATAATGTGTCCCTGCATATGAATCTTTAGCTCCTAAAGTTTATCACTTATCGCATATATTGATCACGAGCGTTCAGAGTATTTCTTCAAGGTATGTGATAATATGCATTTTAGTTTGAAACATGTGATTTTGCGTAGGTGAATTATGTTTATTTTTTTGTTATTGAATTCAAGAAGTTTTTCGAATGTTTGTTTCCTTTTACTATACTGTTATTTTTGCTGGGGGTTCCATCCTAAGTGGGGCCCACAAGATAAAAGAAGAAGTTGAAGAATGAAATCGGTGAAGATATGTGAAAGATATGGTGCAGATATGTTTTTCCAATAAAAAGAGGAAACGTGGAATAAAGGAAATATTTACAAAGATGAAATATGTAACACCCCAACCTTGAGTGCCACGTGTTCTACCCAAAACGATGCGGAAATATTTGAGTGCTGGTTTTCTTTCGAGTTCAAATTACTTTGTAAGTAGAAATAAGAGATTTTTTTTTTGAAGGCTTTTCAAAATGATGAGTGCAAAACATAATAATACGAAAACACAATGCAATAGTCACATAGTTAAGTAAATACACCGAGTACGCTCGCAGGTGCAAATCAGAGTCTGGTGTATCAAAACTTGACAATAGTAAGAAGAGAGCAAATGAAAAAAAAAAAACATAGTCCTACACATCACCAAAAGGGCGTCCAACCAAAACACCCACTTCAAAAGACAACAGTACAACCCCAACTCAAAAAATCCTAAGCTGGTCAAACTCTTCTAAACCGTTTGCTAGGCGGAAGCCCAGCACGTCCCATAACGGACCCAGAGTCAGCACCCGTAGAGCACTCCGAAGGATCCTCCTCCTCCTCCTCGTCGCTCCCGAGATCCACTACGTCAACATACGACCATATCCGCCTAGTCCTATGAGGGAGGTCGGACTGTGGTCTTGCTGAGGTAGGGGGTGCAGGGGAAGAGGGGCGAGTAGGGAGAGGAACCTCCCTCGGTGCCTCCACTGGTACCGCCGGGACTGCAACATCGGGGAGAACTCCACTCATCTGTACGGGCTCCTCGAAAACTGGATTGGCCGTAACCGACTGTGGTACATAAGGAATGTCAGCCACTAAAGGTGCACCATGTGGGTGAGTCAGAGTAATCATCGACGGTGGTACAAAGAAGTGTATGGTCCTCCTGCTGAGTTGAGTGTTGGTCGCCATTCCTCCGACAATAGTAGTCTCGACCACTAGTCCTGTATGCGTCACTCTCCTGGAGACGTAGTCAATCTCCCAGGCGTCCTCGTGGTCCCCCTCAGGGAACTCAAAGGTCGTTAGACCCATATGCCGAAGCTTGGGGTGAGCCATCTAATGCAACGATATCCAACATAACCATAGGAAAAGAAAGATGCAAGGGTAAATCTCTCGTTCACGAGTTCATCATAAGCTTTACAAGAGTAAAATAAAATACTACATAACAAAGCAACATGCATTATAGTCATACTATAATTATTCACATGAAATCCGAGTATAACACATAAGGCATGCAAAATAGGCATACAATAGTTCGACAACATCATAAATGCATCTAGTCAGTATGTGGATGCAGTCAGCGTGATATTTACGGCTTAATTCCTATACCAATAGGATAGTAGGCAACCTGCTATCTACAAATATTGTATACCCATACCAATGGGATATGTGACACCAGGCTAACCAATGCCCTCGGTATACACTGCCCCCTACAACAGACCTTAAGTTCGTAATCGTCCTTCAGGCCAGGGCTAAACGCGCGAATACCTTAACACTAGGATCCAACCGTCTAGTTTAGAGTAAACGATATCTTATGATTGCATGTTTGCACAACTTTCAATTCCTTTTGGATTCACTCGGGAGGAGTGTCCGTGATCATTAATTTTCACAATTTACATGGTCGTATTTGATGTATCGACAGCCACTTCCTCCCTAAATCCCTTTTTAGACTCTCCACGTAATTACTTGAAAACCCATTTTTCTTCTTTTTACTAAGAACCACACTTGCTAAGAATCTAGTGTTATTTTTATTTTATTTATTTTATTTAAGCTTAGCTATTTATTTATTTATTTATTTGAAAACCCTTTTTATTCCTTAAAGGAGTTCGAATTCCCCTTTTTTTCTTCCCCCCCTTTTTTTTAAAAATTCTTTGAGTGAAAACATAATCCCTTTTAACCCAAAATTCCATCCTTGCCACTAGGCTCCGTTGGAGAGCCCTTTTTAATTACCATTTTCAAAACCTCAATGTTCTAGTTTCGCAAACCGTATTCGTTTTCAAGAAAACGGGTCGAAGCATTGTGTCGTCCATACATCAATTACATCCTCCAAATTGTGCATCATCACTACATGCATACATACAAACTTAATCACAACAATACAATGTACTAAATCCATCCAATGCAACAACACATAACATTTACTACTTAAATATTACAAACAATCTCAACACATCATTCAAAACAACCAATCCAAACAACATACAACTCAAGGATGCTAAAACTCATTGGAGAAAATTTCCCTTACCTTAAGTGCTTTTCTTCCAAGCTAAAGCTCTTAACTATAAGTCCACTAGTATCTAATCACCTTCAACCAACATTACACGTACTTAGAACACATTTTTAGGGTCTTAAAACCAATCCTAGCTCTCGGCCTAGAGTGTTATTTTTAGGGAAAATAATTATTTTTACTCAACCTTTGTTTAAAGCTTATTTCTAATAAAATGCAACACATGGGATCACTAAGTAACATTTTTAGTTCACTTCCCAAAGCCTATATTTTTTAAAACAACTCCACCTATCTTTCTAAGGATTCAAGCCCTAGAATTGTTCCTTATCATTAAAATCCAAAATCAAAACAATTTGATCAAAACTTTAGCAATGTCTCAAAACTTATGGAAACTCTAATCTGTACTCCAACTTTACCGATTTTATTAATATAGCAAACGATGTCAGATTTGAGTAAATGACCCCTCCCTAGAAAGCTTGGAGTGTCTAGGTTTTGAAACTGACTTTTAATTTAACAAATCACTAGCCATTCGGTTTAGTTTTGCAAAACCATTTCCAGATGTATAGAAAAGGACAACTTCTGTCTTTCAAATTGTAACGCATTTTAAATTATCAATACTCAACCAAATTCAGTAAAATTTGTGTGAAAAATGTAGATAAAGGAGTCTAGTTTCCAAAAAATCAAGAATCAAGAAAAACGGATATTTGTGGAAAACGTTATGACCAAAACACTAAACATTTGTAAGTGCCGATTTTTTCTTCAGGGCTTTAGAAGAACAACAAGAAATAAATTAACACACCTTTCCTTGACTCAATCTCTTCTCTTGGAAACACTTGGGTATCCTCAAGCTTGAGATCCTCATCATTAAGAGGTTGTGAACAACTTTTTCCAAAATCATCTCCTTGAAAACCATGAATCAACAACAATAACCACATGCAAGATAAGATTCACATGGAAGACACTCTATTCTTTTCCCTCCTTAGGTCATAGCCTTGGGCTCTTAAGGGAAAAATTTGTCATTTTGCTTCCTTGATCATTATCAAGAACATGCATGAAGAAATAAGCAAGAAAAATCAAAGGTTCAACAGCTAAAACCTACATGCAAGACCACGGTTTTGGAGACTAAAGGGACAAGAGAAAAACTTGTTTCCAAAAGAAAACAAAGTAACATGCATAACCATGATAAGAATCAAGAAGAGATGAGTATATTACCCTCACTATGGGGATGTTCAGTGGCGAGAAAGGCAAGAGGAAGAGGAGGAAAAAACTTTGTGTTTTGCTTGCTAAGTGTTCCTAGTTCTCCTTCTAGTTCTCTCTCTACTTCTCTCTTATTTTCTCTCTACTTTTCCCACACCACACACAAAGAAGAATGAACTGAAATGAGACTCCTCCAGCCCCTAAAAGGTTCGACCAACTCATGCACAAAGGGAGGGGAGAAAAGCTTCTTCATTCATTGGCCAACACAAGGCCCAAAAACCCTAAACTTAGCCACTAATCATTACCATCACTTAACCCCTTTGTGTACACCATTTTCTAAATTAAGCTAGCCATTCCCATTGGTTGAATGGGGCGGCCATAGGCAGGTTATGGGAAGAGAAGATCCCACTTACTACTATGAAACTACCTTTCAGAACAGGGATTTTAAATCGGTTGTTTTAAACAACGGATTTAAAAAGAAATGCGGTGGCATTTTTGAAATTAAATTGAAGTTTTAACATTCTGGTACACATTTGAAATCGGTTGTTTATCACAACCGATTTTAAATCACTAGGGAAAAAAATAAATGGCTTTAAAATCGGTGTTTTGTGATGACCGATTTAAAAGACCAATATTTTAAATCTGTCAAAATAATCACCGATTTAGAAGACCCATTTAAAAACATCTATGTTTATTTTTGTTTTCCCTCTCAAACCCGACAGTGTTACTCACTCCCTCTCAAACCCGGTTCTCATAGTGCCTCCATCTTGGTGAGAATCTCTCCTTCCTCGCCGCCATGCCTCCATCTTCAAGCTTGCCACCGTCTCTTTCTGTTCCGTCTCTGCTCGAGTTTGCCGTGCCTCCGTCCTGCTCGTTCAAGGTCACCGTTCTCCTTCAAGCCACTGACGCCGTTCGTTCTGCTTCAAGAAGCTACCGCCGTTCGTCCTCCGGGGTTAGAAATCATGCACTCAAGTAGCACTTTAAGGTAAAGGAACTAAATGAACATTGCGCATAAACTGAACAACTCCTAACATCAACATTGTACCTACAACAACAACACATAATAACAACAACCGTCTAAACACCACAGGCTACAACATCAACCACAACATTAGAATAACATCACGACATATGCACAACCAGGCATATTATCATCATAATGATGCATCTCTAGGACCATAACTATATGCATGTGGATCCATTTATAACGAGGCCGGGATACCTTGCCCGTTTCGGAATGCCATGTCTGTAATGCTCCAATAACAACAGGATCGGGATACCACGCCCGTCACGGGATACCTTGCCCGATTCGCCCCATTAACCGCAGGACCGGGAAACCTCATCTGTCATGGGATACCTTGCCCGATTCGCCCTTTTTAACCGTAGGACCGGGAAACCTCGCCCGTCACGGGATACCTTGCCCGATACGCCCTACTAGCAACAACAACAATGCCGACACCAGGATGCATGAACATGACCAAATGCGGTGTCTAACAATAACGACTTCTATCGCAATATCCTCTATAGAATAACAATAACGGCATCACTGAGACATTCATGATACAAGAACAATCAGCCAAGTGTCAACAAATTACATACAACAGCAACAAAGTTAACCAGTCAGTATGTTGACGAGTCCCTTTAACCAGCAACATAATAACAATCAACCTACTTAGCTAACTAAGTTTTAAACGCACAATACTTAACTCAATCATTTAATTAAATAATTATCTCCTCCAAGTCTTATCATGTTAACCATTCTTTAGTTACCATTGGCAAGTTTTGGACATCTAATATAGTTCATAGGATATAGCCCAACACGCGAGAAATAGCAGGATATTAAAGATACACGCGGCGGCCAGTGCCCAAAGGGCGCCTGGCGCCTGACAGAGTGGGGCGCCTGGCGCCCAGCTTCTGTCCAAAACCTTTAGTCGCGTGGTTTCCACACTTTTGGGGATCATTCGGGGTACTGTTATGTCCTACAATTCATACTTGACACTAATCCAGAGTCCTTAGAATCACATCTATCTTTTATGGAATTATAAAATTCAAAACATGAGACCTTAAACCCAATCAACCCAACACTTAGCATTTTTACAGAGAATTCTGCATAATAGGTTTTATATCCTTCCTACTAATCTTTTATTAAACACTTAAGGCTATAATACCAACATCAAGAAATCACCAAAATTGCCTACCATTTATTTAGTACATTTAATCTAGATTTTAACCTTTAAACCTATTACCCTTATTCCAATTTTCTGCATAATTTATTAGAACCAACACCACTACTTCAAACAATATTTTGCACTAACTAGCAAATCAATCATACACAAATACTCAATCTCAAGACATGAAGTAGCAAATTCCAAAGAGCATGTTCATTACTTAGACACCAATCTCTCAAAAAGGAAATCACAGCATGTTGCAAACATCAACAGATAACATAAGATCATAGGTGTTAACAGCAAGGAATTTGCATCATGTTTCAAACACCAAAAGAAGCATAAAATCATGCACAAATACTCAATCTCAAGACATGAAGTAGCAAATTTCAATGAGCATGTTCATCACTTAGACACCAATCTCTCAACAAGGAAATCATAGCATATTGCAAACATCGATAGATAACACAAGATCATAGGTTTTAACAACAAGGAATTTGCATCATGTTTCAAACACCAAAAGAAGCATAAAATCATCCACTTCAACCACCAAACATCAATGAGTCAACCATCAACCGCAACTACAGCATCCAACCATAATATAATATCATAAAATCAATAAGGAACATATTTAAACATTAATTTGCTGGATTTAGATTGATTTTCTCGTCACCATGGTGACGGTACTCTCTCATGGCAACCGCGCGAGGCTTAGGGATCTTGGGACATCCCTATTGCTCATTCGCATTCCATAAACCCACTACATGAGCATCAAACTACCCCCTTACATCTTAGAATTTCGTGCTCTAGATAGGGTATGTGAACTCCAAGCTTTTCCTCTCCCTTCGTGGCTTTCTCCATAAAAAACACAAGGATAGGTGATGAGAAGTGAAAAAACTAATGTTTGGAACCCTAACGGCGATCATAAACTGAAACTTAGATTAGAGGCATTACCTTAAACCCAAGCCCTCCAAGAATGATGAAGGATGTTGGTAGAGCAAAGCCCCAACAATGGTTCTTCAGTCCCAAGAGTAAGGTTGAAACTCACCAAGTGCAGAAAAATAGAGAGAATGGAGAAGTGAGGTTTTGATCTTTGGTGAGAGGTTTCCAAACGTGATTAGGGTTCAAAGCTGAGGCTTAGTGGTTGGTTTGTAACCCTAACATGTAATCTTAGTGAATTGGGTCGAGTTTGGATCCAATGGGTCGGATTACACGTGCCAAAAACGCAACAAAATGCGTAAAAACGTGCAAAAATCACCTGTCAGCAGGTGCCTGGTGCCTGGAATGGGCGCATGGTGCAGGCTCTCGGTGATCCCCGGGCGCCTGTGCTTGAGTCTGGGCGCTCAGCGCTACTGCATCACTGTTTTGGTTGTATCTGGAGCTACAGATATCCGATTGATGCATTCTTGGTGGCGTGGGAAAGCTAAGAGAATTTCCTACAATATTCTCTATAATAGGCTTACCCAAATTCGGACTCTAACAGGATCAAAAATGCTATTGAAGTATACTATAATATTCCTAAGTGTTACGCTTGCGCTGTGTTGACTCCAGAGAGCATATCTAGAGTTGTAGGTATTGAAATCAAGTCGAACTAAAGCCAACTAGAAGATAAGAGATAACACTACAACTTTATTGAAGGGACTTAAATCCAATTGAGTTGTTAAGGGGTTCGAAAATGGGGGAATACGGTAACTGAAATAACTAAACATAGGAATAAAGGTACATCTAGATACTCAATCGGCTGAAGGAATGGTAAAACATATGAAACTCATCCCAAGCAACTATAAGCATGTTCTAATACCCTAAAACATATCCTAATCTTGAAGAATGAAAAATCTGGGCTGTTACATGGTGGCTTTATTGAAAAAGGATGTGAGTTGTTCGATACTGTGTACGTTAGACTTTAGGTTCTCTGACCCTTTTATTTTCAGAGATTTCCTGTACTTGAATTTGATGCTTTTGAAATAATAATAGATTATAGGTGAGTGCATTTTGAGATTAATAAATTTGCAAGATTTTCTCTATAATGATTTTTAAATTGTTTCTTAAAGTTTGCCTTTATTACTGAATAACATTTTATCTCCCAAAGGTTGTTGGCATTAGTTGATTTATGTTTAATGTTTATGGAATCAGAATGTGTTACTACCATTGCTTGCTAGAGCTCTTTTTTTTATAGTTTTTGGATATTTTCTAAACAATGATTCACTTATTTATTGCTGTTTGAACCATAACAGGAGCGACCTCTTTCCTATTCACTGAATATAAGTATGTAGGAATCTTCATGGTGTGCATGCGTGTTTTATTCTTTTGTTTTCTTTAATTTTTTGTTCAGTTATGGGTTTAAGTTAACTTTGTCTTTTAATTGCTTCTAATGGGTTTCTCTGGTTGATTTGTGGGTCATTAGCACAATCTGTTTTTGTTTGCTCAGTTATGTGTTCATGCTTGTGTTGTGTCCCATTTAAAGTGAATAATTAATGTACAAATGCTTATAATATGTCCCAATATGCTTACCTACAGGAATGATTGAAAATTTGGTGCTGCTATGTTGGTATCCCTAAGCTTGAACTAGTTAGAACTGAACTAAATTCCCTAAATTATGCCAAGAGGTTTAATTAGAGATTAAGGGTTGCATGTACAAAGGAGAAGTCGAATTATTTTGCTGTAATTAGAGATTAACGTTTAATTAGCTTGAACTTAGTATGATAGATTTTTGAGAATGTGTGAATGATGTGAACATGATACTTTGGAAGGTTGGATGCCAAAATGCTTAATGATTCTTTATGGTTGGATCCCTTGCTTCTAGAAACTAGCCTTATGTGAGTTTATATGTTAAAATTATTTTTGAACACTTGTGTAATTACATATATACTTATAAAGTTTGCTTGTTAATTTTGAACACTTATGTGAGTTTGAACACTTGTAATTCCATTATCATGTTTGCATGTTTTCTTGCTCCTATGGGTGTGTGGAGCAAGACTGTTTATTGTTGATTCTTTGCATCCAATGAAATTTTGTTAGAAATAGTTGTGAATTTCAACTAGGTAGACGATAACAAGTTATGGCTGACGTTCCCTGAAGTGTGTATTTTTTTTCTTCAAAATGTAGTTATAAGTTCAAGTTTAAGTTTGTGTTTTTGATTTAGTTAAGTTTGTATTTGAATATTAGTTTGTATTTGATTTGGTTAAGTTTTAGTTTGTATTTGTATATAAGTTGGTTGCTGGAAAAAGCTTGTTGTTGTGGTTGCTCTGGTTTAGTTTTAGTTTTTACAGGTATATATGGTTGCTGTAAAAAAAATATAAAATTTAAAAAAAACTACATTTTAAATAGGTTGTTTACAAACAACCGATTTAAAAAGACCTTTTAAATCGGTTTATTAATAACAACCGATTTAAAAGGAGACCTTTTAAATCGGTTGTATACACAACCGATTCAAACTGTCTTTTTAAATCGGGTGTTTGTAAACAATCGATTTTAAATCCCCAATTTAAAACCAGATTGGGACTCGAAACTAGACTTTGTAAATCGGTTAATATAAATAACCGATTTAAAACGTTGAATTTAAATCGGTTAAATCACCGATTTAAAATCCCCAAACTTACTAAATCCGGAGCTTTCAAATCGATTGTTCAACCAATTTTAAACCCCCAAATAACCGATTTTAAATCCCGAATTTGCACTAGTGACTTGAGTTTTATGACCATAGCCTAGTAAAAGGCTACCCTTTTTAGCAAAAAATGCAACCAAAATCTAATTATTAGGGAAATAATCCCACCCACTCTCTTTTTGCCCAATAAAAACAAATCACCCCTGACCACATCAGATTGTTCCTCACGAAATCAAGGGGTATTAGTTCCCATTTCGTCGCGCGTTCGGTTTTACGCTTCTCGTGTTTTAACCGCGTAGAAAGTACATTATTATAAAATTTCATCCAAAAATTACCAAACCACTTTCAATTAGTCTAAAATAATATAAAACACTCAAATTCCAAATATTAAAATATTCGAGTCGAATTAAAGTTTTTTGCCGGGTAAAATCTTACCAGGGTAGTTCAAAACGCGACCGAAAAACGGTGGAATTTTGAACTAAAATTTTAACCATGACTTAATAAAATATATTAAGTCCCAAATATAATTTTACTTTTGTGAAATTCACTCACTTGATTAACAGCACAAAATTACATATGAGTGGCATAAAACGCATAACACAGAAAACAGACGAATTAACTAAACGGTAAAACAAGAGTGTCACATTACTACCCTCCAAAAAATAATTTCGTCCTCGACATTACATACCTGGAAATAATTTCGGATACTGCGTCTTCATCTTTTCTTCTAACTCCCACGTCGCATCGCCCGTTGTCTGATTCCAGATTACCTTGAATAAGGGGATTTGCTTCCCCCTTAGCTGTTTGACCTTCCGATCTTCAATCCTTACCTGGAAAACTTCAAAAGATAGGTTCTCCTTCAGTTGTATTATGTCCGGCTCGATAACGTGCGATGGATCTAGGGTATATTTTCGCAATTACTAGACATGAAATACATTATGAATGTTGGAGAGAAACGACGATAAAGCAATTTGATACGCCATAGGGCCTATCCGACGGATGATTTGGTAAGGTCCAATGAACTTTTGAGTAAGCTTTTTGGATTTGATAGCCCTACCTACCCCAGTAGTAGGTGTGACACGAAGGAATACATGTTCACCTTCCTGAAATTCAAGTGGTCACTTCCTCCTATCGGCGTAACTCTTTTGTCGGCTCTGAGAAGTCCTCATCTTTTCTCGAATCCCCTTGACCTTCTCTGTCATCCGTTGAACAAGTTCCGAACCAACAATCATGCTCTCGCCATCCTGATACCAACACAATATCGTTTGGCACTTGTAACACCCCGAAGTCCTATTCATGCTTTATTCTAAAAATTAGGCTAACTCGCGTAATTAACGGGTACATATAAAAAAAATACGGAGGAATAAAAATCGCAACACGAATAAGAGTACGACGCGCTATAGTGAAATAATACTAAGTGTCTCACATGTAGGTATATAAATGAGTATATAATATCAGAGTGCAAAGTGCGTATTGTAGATAGTAATGATACAGTTATTCCAAAAAGAAGTAAACCTGTGAGGCTAACCTGTTGCCTCTACTAAACAAAACAGTAAAACATAGACTTAACATAGTATCAAAACTCCTGGCCAACAAATAACCAAACACCTCAGCGAGGGGGAAACTGAGAGCTCGCACTTTGAGAGCCCGCTCGCCTAGGAAACAAGCGTTGATAGTCATGAGCTGTCGGGTGGCGAGAAGGACCAGATGTCGCTCCTCTCCCACGCCTCTGTCGTCCATGGTGGCTAGACTCGCTGTGATGGCTAACAGGTCGCACCGGCATCGGCTGAGGAGGCATCGGAGGATAACCTCCGTAACCAAAGCCTTGTGGAAATCCTGGAGCCTGCCACATCTGCTGAAATGGTAGTCTCTGACATATTCGGAAGTCTCCTGAAAACCTGGCTATAGGAAAGCCTAGAATCCTGAAATAGATGGAGATGGTACCCGTATAGATCACTGCCTGACGCACATGGTCAATCTCCCACCCCATGCCGTCGAAATCATGGTACTAAATCTCAAAATCACCCCATACGGGGATCCGTGGGGGAAGGAGCATCGACGGGTGCATCAGTGTAAACTGCTCCATCGGGTGCTGCTGCGGTTGCATCCTCCTCCTCAAAAATGTCTAACATACAATAATACATATACACACAAGCATACAAAGACAGGGAGGTAAGAATAACACAATCACCAAAAAGCGGGAAATGCATAGGTAGAATGAATGATTGACAAACCAGACAAACAAGCACATACAAACAAATATGACCTAGCTACCCACTTCCACTTACTTCCACTTCCACTCACCCTACACATGCCAAACAGTCATATCTACAATACATGACCCAATAAAAGTGCATTCTTTCCCCCCACCTGGTAATAGAAGCACTTGGAAGAAAACTGAACACCGGGACGTAACCACGAACTCACCAACAATCACGCACTATGATCCGGTTCAGCCAACAACAAGAAACAAGTTCAGAGTAACCAACAATGTTACCAAACAGTCCAGAACAGTCCACAGTTAACCGGAAACACACAAATGCACTCGGATTAGAATTAGGGCAACTAATAAACTAATTAAAACACCAAGAAAGACCACGGCCAGGGGCTGGTCTTCCAGTTCCAGAACCATAACTTACCCAAAAATAACTCCAGACAAGCTTCCACAGTCAACCGGTACCCGTACTATCGCCAAAACCCTAAAATACGAAGAACAGGTAATGAGGGACCATTCAAACCAACAAGTCTACCACGAAAACAGAGCTGGGACATGAAGAACAGAGACTCCTATCTCTGTTTCGTGACCCATGGAATCTCCTCTGGGAGTTCCGGCAAAACCCTAGCTCGTTCGGTACCCGCACGGTCAAACCGGGGTCCAAAATACAGTCTGATTAGGGTTAAGAACAATAATCAATCTAAGATTAAGAATTGGCAAACCAAAACAGAGGTGATCAGAGGATGGGATTAGAGTTTACCTCGATAAAATGGTGATCAGAGATAAGCCCTAACAAGCTCGAACGGTAACAGACGAATTAGCACCGCCGGATTGAAGAACGGATGAACAAGATTGCTTTGGATGGATTCACAAAGCTTTGAAATGTTAAAAATGGAGGAAAATAGGGAAGATGGGTGCTCTGGTCGTAAAAGATGAGGAAGGAGGTGAAAAATTGGATCAGAGGGGTTAATTCCCTTAAATAGGCAAAATTCCTTTCACAGGGCGCGTGCCACGCGCAACCCATAGTGTATCGGGCGAACGCCACGCGCATCGTTGCAAACAGCTTCTGTCTCCATGCGTGTCCCGCGCGCTTGAGCGAGCGCTACGCGCACCGCTCTGAGGGAAACTTCGTCCAGAAGTTTGGTGCTGCATGCGCGCCATGTGTCACGCTGACTCATCCTGCTGGTCCACCATATATCAGCGCGCGTCATGTGCATTCCTAGGCATAGCAGGCGCGCGTCACGTGCTCCTGCACATACTTGTCCATTTTTGCGCTATTTCTTTGATTCTGACTTCCGTGCGATCCTGAACTCGATACCCTAACACTTAAACATGATTCCTAACACAAGAGGACATCAAATGGACTTAAGAACAAAGGTTTTAAGCCTCATATACTCGTCCGAAAACTCTCACTCGCTCAAAGGTACGAACACCTAAAAGCCCTAATCTTAACTCCGATCGTTCTCAGACTTAACCAAGCTTCCATGACTCAAACCAAAACCTCATAACACACTATACCAAACTCAAATAACATATCAAACCTCCAAACATGCTTTCACACAACACAGAAAGCGAGCACACCGCCAAAAGGCCAAACATGCAGTCAAAACACACTAATCCCTACCTAGGGCATACAAGTACGCTTAGTCACACATAAACACACATTAAGCAAGATTAGAAAAACGAGGATGTTACATTACCACCCCCCTTAAAAGAGAATTCGTCCTCGAAATCACGCACCTAAAAATAAATGAGGATACTGCTGACGGATCTCACTCTTACGCTCCCAAGTCTTGTCACCTGTCACCTCATCCCACAGAACCTTAACCAAAGGAATAGTTTTACCACGAAGTTCCTTCATCCTCTTATCTTAAATCCGTACAGGCAACGCTTCATACTCTAAGTTCTCTTTCAATTGTATTGACTTGGGTTCAAGTATATGTGATGGATCGAAAAAATATTTACGAAGTTGTGAAACATGAAAAACATCATGAAGTCTGGAAAGATTAGGCGGTAAGGCTATATGATAAGCTACTGGGCCAATCTTACAGAGAATTTGAAAAGTTGCAATGAATCTAGGGGTTAGCTTTCTAGATTTGATGGCTCTGCCAATTCCAGTTCTAGGTGTCACTCTCAGAAAAACATGGTCTCCTTCCTGGAATTCTAAAGGTCTCCTCCTTTTGTCGCTATAACTCTTCTACCTATCCTGTGATGCTTTCATCTTCTCTCTGATCTTCCTAACTTGTTCCGTGGTTTGCTGTACCAACTGTGATCCTAATACTTGTGTATCTCCTGTCTCAAACCAACACAAAGGGATCCTACACTTCCTTCCATACAGTGCCTCAAAAGGTGCCATACCTATACTTGAGTGAAAACTGTTGTTATAGGTAAACTCTACTAACGACAAGAATTCATCCCAACTTCCTACGTGCTCCAACACACAAGCTCTCAACAAATCTTCAATGCAAAAACTATAGCTGCAAGTTCAAGGTCATGGGTAGGGTAGTTCCTTTCGTGAATCCTTAATTGTCTTGATGCGTAGGCCACTACACTAACTCCTTGCATAAGAACACATCCTAACCCTTGATATAATGCATCGCAGTACATTTCGAATTCTCCTGAGGGATCAGGTAAAACCAACACAGGTGATGTGGTCAGCCTCTTCTTCAACTCTTGAAAACTCTCTTCACACTTATCTGACCATACAAAAGGGTTCTCCTTCCTCGTCAACTGGGTCATAGGTAAGGCTATCTTCGAGAATCCTTCTATAAATCACCTATAATACCCAGCCAAACCCAAAAAGCTTCTAATCTCACTCACTGACTTAGGTCTTTCCCATTCGGTCACAGCTTCCACCTTCGAGGGATCTACAGCAATTCCATCCCTATTAATCACAAGTTCGAGAAATTGCACCTCTTCAAGCCAAAATTCACACTTTGACAGTTTAGCATAAAGCTATCTGTCCTTCAAAATCCGAAGTACAGTTCTCAAATGCTCCACATGCTCTTCTTCCATTCGCGAACAAATCAGTATGTCATCAATGAAGACGACTACAAATTTATCTAAGAATGGTCTAAAGATCTGATTCATATAATCCATGAACACCGCAGGAGCATTAGTCACACCAAATGGCATAACCAGA
Source organism: Calophaca sinica (assembly GCA_037113605.1). NCBI lineage: Eukaryota > Viridiplantae > Streptophyta > Magnoliopsida > Fabales > Fabaceae > Calophaca > Calophaca sinica. The sequence goes on from CM073736.1 coordinate 65,096,434, forward strand.
TACTCATAATGTCCATATTTAGATCTAAAGGCAGTTTTAAGGATATCTTCTTTCTTTACTGTAACACTCGTATTTTTACGATACGATTATTAGCGTTATTATAGTATTAACTGTCGTATTTATGCTATAATAAGCAGTTGCTTGTTCTCTAAGTAAGTGATTTAAATAAGTCAAGAGCTAAATATAATTGAGAATTAATATTTTATATTAGTTCATGATTCGGATATCGTCGAAAAATTCTAAACGAAGTTTCATCGCAATTCGAATCATCGGGCAGTTTTGCCGCAGATAAAAATTCAAATGAACCTCAAATTCGATGAGAATTGAATCGTAACTTGCCGTGATTATTTTTTTAGTGATTGATATGTTTTTAATTATTTATAATTAAATATAATCACGTCGTGAATTAATTTCTCGTTAAATTAATTTTCGGGAATTTATCGGCGGGAAAAAATTAATCAGTAACACGGTTATTTGACGCCGTATTTTAAGTAAACCTTAGACTCTAGAACTTGAGGGTAATCATAAGAGATGAGAGATTATATGGGTAGAATAGTTGATGGGGCTAATAGTTGACCTTATGAGTGGTGTCACATTTGTGTGACTAGTTTTTACTAATTAGTAGTATTTTGCTTAATTCCTATTGGCTAGATCTTTTGGTAAGAAAATATATGAACCTAACCCCACCCCCATCAGCCCATAACTCACGACCCCCTCTCTCTCTAACCTTCATCATCTTCTTCACCCAAAAAAAGAAGTTCTCCATGATCTCCATGGAAGCTTCACCAAAAGCTTGAACTACACCTCCATTCTTCTCCATTTTTGTGAGCTACTTCTTATTCTCTTCATCATCATCATCACCATCAACAAGAAAGCAAGAGGAGGAGAAATTTCTTTCCCACCAACAGCCCAAAACCGTGAGCTCTAGGAGGAAGGAAAGGTTGTGATTTTTGTTTGCATGTCATACTTTTTAGCTTGTTTAAGGTCTAGGCTATGTTAGTTTGTGATTGAGCAAGGTTGATAATTATTTGGAGCCACTGAACAGCCCTAAGGCCGCGAGCTTGAGGGAAGGGAGTGGTGACAGTTTGTCTTGATGCATGCCTTACTTTGTTGCTTGATTTGCATGCTCTTGTGTTGGTGTTGTTGTTATTGTTGATAGTTTTGAATTAGAAGCATGATTAGGTTGTTAATGATGAAATTGAAGCTCTTTAAAATGGAATTTGGTGGCTGGAATTTCTGTTTAAAGGCTGGAAAATATGTGTTAGAAGGTTTAAGAACTATTAGACTTAATGCATGTGATTAAAAATGAGAACTAGTAGGCTAATTTTGAAACATGAGGGACTAAAAGAGCATGCTGAAATTGATTTAGGTTTATTTTTCAAGTGTTAATGATGCCATGATCATAGTTTAATTGTTTTGGATTTAAGTATTAAAATGAATCAACGGTAGTGTTGTTATTAATTTTGTGAAAATTGAAAGATTTTTGGGGAAAAAACTATGTGGTGGCCGAGAGGCCTAAGGAAAGAATTGGAGGAGAAAAATTGTGTTTTGTAACTTTATTTTAATTGTTATTGGTGTGTGTTTTGGTATTGAAAATTTTTTGATGAAAGGATTTGAAATAAAGAGATGAATGTGAAGTGTTTTGAAAATCTTTTGACTTTGAGTATTAAGGAAATAGGTTGATGTTTGATATGAATTTTCCTAAGTGTACCAAGTTGTTACTTGATACATGATGTCTTGGAGTGTAAGTAATTGACTTGTAGTTAGTTGCATTGAAATTGGCTTGATTAAAATGGCTTGAAACAAATGGGAATTTGAAGTTTTCTTGAAAACCTAATTCTTGAAGTTTTAGGAAATGATTTTAGAACATGTTTTAAAATGTGTTGAAACTATATTTTGGTGAATGACTTGATGTTTTGGTATCTTGGAATGTAATTGAATGATTTAGAAATGTTGGTAGTTTGAAAGAAGTTTTACAAATTTTTTTTAAGAAGGAAGGAGGGCGTGGCCGAGAGCCTAGGAGGTGTAAAAAGCAAAAGAATTTTGTTGGTGAACTTACTTAAAAGGTTTGAATAAGTATGCTTTAGAATCTTGGATAAATGGAAAATGATTTTGGTGTCCAAAACCTTATTCTTTCAAAAGTTTGATGAATAAAAATGCTAAGTGTGTTTGTTTGGGTAGGAAAGGGATAGGCTTTGAGGACCTAAGGATGTGGAGTATAGTTATAGTAATGTACTAATTTTCCTTGTGTAATAGGAATTGCTAATTCCGAGACCGTGCGACAAGGATTCGAAGCAAGCGGAAGTACGCTAGTGAGCAAACTTGGTAAGGGCAACTTTTAGATACGATAGGAATTTAATTTCAAGTATTTAAGCGAAGAAGTCTGAGAACCTCAGGGTTCGAAGTGAGGGTCTTGTACCCCTTCGTTTTATTTTTTTTTGATATACTGATTATTTAGTGGGCTTGTCTGTAAGCGGTTGGCAGCTGTCCCCAACCCCCCACACTTGTTGTACCTCTCTGTCAACTCTATCGAGTTACAGAGGGATGGATTCTATAACGCTCGTACTTCCATAATAATTGAAGTAAGACAATTTACATTAAAGCACAGGAATTACACAAAATAATTTAAACTTGAATTGTAAAATTACAAGTCCAAACACAAACTATGCCATAAGTCTAATAAATAAAGTTTACAACTTCATCCAAGTCCAAGGCTTGGGAGATTACAAAATACAATGTCAATTTTTGCCTCAACAACAAAAGAGACAGGTACAATGCAGATCTAATATAAACTAGAGGTTTAAAACTCCTAGAATCATTATCTCTCCTTAGCCGGTACCTGCTTATCTGAAATAGAAGAGAAAAGGGGTGAGATTAAAATAATCTCTGTGAGTCGTCCTCTGACCCCTCACAGACACTTGCCAAAATCATAATAACATTAATATCCGAATATTATAGTGAAACGACTAAACATACAACTAGGATTACTCGTAACAGCCGAGTCTTATCGTTTGGTAACAGTGGTATACCGCTCTGCTACACTAAGGTAAACAGCCGGAACTTATCGTTACCTCACAGTGGAACACCGCTCTGTACTTACAATCCTCGGAGTAACGGCCGGGACTTATCGTTTGGTAACAGTGGTACACCGCTCTGCCACACTAAGGTAAATAGCCGGGACTTATCGTTACCTTACAGTGGTACACCGCACCGCACTACGTTTATCTCATTAGAACCACTACGAATCAAACAGTTCTAATTTCTTTCCCTAAGCTTTCAGACAATAAATGCAATAATAACTTATCTAAGGGTATCTTAGGATATCCCTTTTATCTTCTATGTTTTAGAACTCTCAACTTGAGTATTCATGGCCTTAAAGGCCCATAAAATGCTAAGGTACACATTTCTGGTAAAACTGGCGCACCACGCGCGCCAAAGATCGCGTCGTGCATATTTCACAACTTCCGATATAGGGCTTATCTTGAAATAATTCTTGTGCCATTGAAAACTAGACATATTTCTCTTCAATTTGGACATATAGTTCTCTAATTTTCATTAAGTATTGAAGGAGAAACATAGGTTCCAAATTGGGGGGAAGTTAATGTTCAACTTTCTAAACCTAGTAGCTTGTTGGTTAAAACTGCACTAATTGGGTGGGTATTTTCTAAAATACAAATTATATTTAGAAACTAGACATCCTAAGCTTTCCAAGGAGTGGTCATTTGCCCAATTCCGACTTCGTTTGATATCTTAATAAAATCCTCGAATTTGACCTTCAGAATCTTGTATTTGTCTTGCCGGGTACGCGTTGCGCGCATTTCTGCATTGCAGATGCTGTTTCTGTGCGCGTCGCGCGCATTTGTACAGCGTGTCATGCGCATTTCTCCATTTTAGCTCTGTTTTGATGCGCGTCACGTGCACCTATGAGGCGCGCCACGCGCAATCCTGCAGAATTATGCAGAAACGTGTTTTCTGCATAGTTTCAACTTCCAACTCACTTTTTCTTCAATCCAAACCAATTTCAAACCACATTGGTACTCAAAATCAAGCATATGACTGCTATACAAGATTAAGAGCAACATAAGACATATAAAAACACAATCCATCATGCTTCAACATGTCACAAAACATTAATGCATCAACTTAAGCACATTCATTCCTACCCAAACCCATTCATGCATTTCAACCATTTCCAATTCAGAAATCAAGAAAATACACAAGTGAGATCAAAAGAAAAGACCCTAAGTGGTGGGTCTTATGGGTTGCCCAACCTCTAAGTGAGAAGAACTCACCACAAACCAAGATTTTGGAGCTATCAAAAATGGAGCTTTGATCTCCTTCCTCCTCTTCTCTTCTTCAATTTCGAGCTCCCCTTTGCTCAGCCTAGTGCAACTTGATTCTTCTCCCAAATGCCAAGAACTCAACTCAATTCATCTTCTTAGAGCAAGATTTTGAAGAATCACTCAACTTCCACTCTTTTCCCCCAAAACCCTAACTCCTTCTTCTTCCTTTTTCCTTCTACTCTTTTTCTGAAAAATGTCAAATGAGAGGGAGACAGAGGGAGTTGAGAGGCGTGAGGGGTAAGAGGGAAAGAGAGAAAAAATGAGTTGGACTTTGGTACCCTTTCATTTTATTCAAATTCTCATTGTGCCACTACTATGCACACCCCTTATATTTATAAATACCACCCCATCAAATTACTCAACTTTTAATTCAAAACATATAAATGCCTAAATTAATAAACTCAAATAATTAAATTAGCCGGGGTGTTACATTATTACCCAACTTTTAAAAGTTTTTGTCCTCAAAAACTAGACAAATAATTACCTATTGAAATAGATACGGGTACTGATCTTGCATCTCTGCTTCGATCTCCCAAGTAGCCTCCTCAGGAGTGGATCCCTCCCAGATAACCTTCACCAAGGGAACGTTCTTGTTCCTCAGAGTCTTGACACTGTGATCCACCACTCACACCGGCATAGGCTGATATGTCAAATCTGATCTAAGGTGTACCGACTCATGATCCAAAGGTTGATGGGGGTCAGGAATGTACTTTCTAAGCTGAGACACATGAAGAACATTGTGCAGACTTGACAAAGATGGGGGTAAAGCAATTTGGTAGGCAACTGAACCGACTCTTTCAAGGATTTCAAAAGGACCAATGTAACGAGGACACAACTTCTTGGCTCTTAGTGCCCTACCAATGCCTATCGTAGGAATGACTCTCAGGAAAACATGCTTTCCTTTCTCAAACTCAATAGGTCTTCTCTTCAAATCGGCGTAACTTTTCTGCCGACTCTGAGCAGTTTTCAGCCTATCCCTAATCCTTTTGATCTGGTCAGTGGTTTCCTGAATTATGTCTGGTCCTAACCATCTCTTCTCTCCTACTTCAAACCAACATAAAGGAGTTCTACATTTGCGACCGTAGAGTGCCTCGTACGGTGCCATGCCTATACTAGCATGGTAGCTGTTGTTATAAGCAAACTCGATGAGAGCTAGATGTTCATCCCAACTACCACCATCATCTAACACGCATGCTCTAAGCATGTCCTCTAAGGTTTGGATAGTCCTCTCCGTCTGACCATCCGTCTGTGGATGATAAGCAGTGCTAAGACGCAATCTGGTCCCTAAGGCCATCTGAAATTGTTTCCAAAACCGGGAGGTAAACTTAGGATCTCTATCAGAGACGATGCTAGAGGGTACCCCATGGAGTCTAACAATCTCCCTAATGAAGATCTTAGCTAGCCTAGTGGTGTTGAAAGTGGACTTTACTGGGAGAAAGTGAGTGGATTTGGTTAATCTGTCTACAATAACCCAGATGGAGTCATATCCAGATTGAGTGCGAGGCAAGCTTGACAAAAAATCCATAGATATGCCCTCCCATTTCCATTCCGGAATATCTAAGGGTTGAAGGGTACCTGATGGTCTCTGGTGCTCTATCTTGGTTCTCTGGCAAACCAAGCACTGTGCTACAAACTCACCTACATCATTCTTTATTCCCAGCCACCAATACCTTTGCCTAAGATCATGGTATATCTTAGTAGAACCAGGGTGTACCGAGAATCCACTCTTGTGGGCTTCTTCAAGAATTTGATTCTTAATGACTGGATCATTAGGAACACAAATTCGTTGATGGAAGAGAATAATATTGTCACTAGCTTCGGAGAATCCAGTTTGGTGTCTCCTAGCTTGCAAATCACTATCTTGGCTTTGGGCACACCTAATTTGATTTCTAAGATCACAAGTGATTTCCAAATGGCTCACTATTAGGCTACCCCCTGTGAAATACATTCCTAGATTCAAATCCCTAAAGGATTCAAACAACTCTAGCTCTTTGACCATCATGGAAGATACGTGCAGGCTCTTTCTGCTCAAGGCATCGGCTACTACATTCGCCTTGCCAGGGTGATACTTTAACTCAAAATCATAGTCCTTGAGGAACTCTACCCATCTCCTTTGCCTCATATTCAGTTCCCTTTGATCAAATAGATATTTCAAACTTTTGTGATCACTGAATATCTCAAATCGGGCACCATATAAATAATGTCGCCAGATTTTCAGGGCAAAAACTATGGCTGCTAGCTCTAAGTCATGAGTTGGGTAGTTTTCTTCGTGGGGCTTTAATTGCCTAGACGCATAGGCTACTGCTCGCCCATTTTGCATGAGAACACAACCCAGACCTTTACCAGAAGCGTCACTATAAACCTCAAAACCTAAGGTCGGGTCGGGGATAATCAAAACCGGTGCACTAGTCAACCGGACTTTGAGCTCCAAGAAATTGTTCTCACTGACTCATGTCCCATACAAGCGGTTGTCCCTTTCGAGTTAACCGGATCAACGGCAAACCCAACTGGGAGAATCCTTCTATGAACCTACGATAATAACCAGCTAGTCCTACGAATCTTCTAACTTCCGAGATCGTAGTCGCTCCCACTCGAGGGCGGCCTCTACTTTATCGGGATCAATGACCACTCCCTCTTGGGAAATGACGTGTCCTAAAAACTTCACTTCGGTGAGCCAAAACTCACACTTTTCTGGTTTTGCAAACAGATGGTTCTTCCTAAGTGTACTCAAGACAATCCTAAGATGTTCCTCATGCTCGTGAGGGTTCCTAGAATATACAAGGATGTCATCTATGAATACCACAACAAACCGGTCGAGGTAAGGTCTGAAAATTCTATTCATGTAGTCCATGAAAATAGCTGGAGCATTTGTCAGACCAAATGGCATAACAACGTACTCATAATGGCCATACCGTGTCCTAAACACGGTTTTTGGCACATCCTTAGACTTGACTCGAATCTGGTGGTATCCTGACCTAAGATCAATCTTAGAGAATACCGAAGCTCCCCTAAGCTGGTCTAACAAATCATCTATCCTAGGGAGAGGATACTTGTTCTTAATTGTGACTTTGTTAAGTTGTCGGTAGTCTATACACAAACGCATACTACCGTCTCTTTTCTTCACTAGGAGAACAGGGGCTCCCCATGGTGAAGCACTAGGTCTAATGAAGCGCTTAGCTACTAGGTCCTCTAACTGAACTTTAAGCTCTTTCAACTCTGAAGGCGACATCCTATAAGGGGCTATAGAAATCGGTCCGGCTCCTGGAACCAATTCTATGGAGAACTCTACTTCTCTCTCAGGAGGTAAAGAGGTAATATCCTCCAGAAAAATATCCAGGAATTCATTAATTACTGGGATGGTAGTCAAGTCTAATCCAACCTCTGTGGTTGAAGAGAGTAACAAGATGTATCCAAAGTGTCCTTCCACTAGGCATTGGTTCAATTGAGACACACTAGCCAATTCCTTTAGACACAACTGATTGACCATAGACTCTACAGATGGAAACTCAATAGTCCTAGAAAAACAATTCAAAACAACTTGGTTAGCAAAGAGCCAATCCATACCTAAGATTACATCCATTCCCTTCAAAGGTAGACAAATCAAATTGACCGAAAACATCCTTTCTTGAATTACAAAAGGACAATTCTCGCAAATCAACGTAGTAGAGATACTACCTTCAGCTGGTGTTTCAATAGTCATTGTAAAGGGTAAAGAGGAAAGATACAATCCTAACCTCTGGGCACACTTATTAGCAATGAAAGAGTGTGTGGCACCAGAGTCATACAGAACAACCAAAGGGTTATCATGTAGAAGGCATGTACCTTTAATCAGATTCTCCACACCACTTGCCTTCTTGCCGCTTAACGTGTGGACGCGACTTTGAATGGGGTCATTGGGCTTGGTACCCGCCCCAGGCTTGAACTTCGGACACTCCCGCATCATGTGGCCTGGTTGTCTACAGATGAAACATACATTTTTCCCTTCCATACATTCTCCTCTGTGATATCTCCCACATTTTGTGCAAGCTCCTGGAGGTGTTGCCTCAGATTGTTGTACTTGTTTTCCTTTACCCCGGTGCCCTTTAGCCTTCAATGGTGGGGGAGTTTTGCTCTCATCCTTATGCTTCTGCCACCTAGACTTCCTGTCGTCATATAGCTTTTTCAAGCAATCTTCAGCCACATAACTCCTGTGGACTAAATCAGCAAAGTGGGTGAAGCCTGTCTGAGAAATGTTGGCTTGGATATCAGGCCTCAATCCCCACTTGAACTATTTAATTTTCCAACGATCATTCGGTGCATACTGGCCCAAAGAGGAGAATCTGGCCAATTCTTCAAACTTTGTTACATACTCCTCAACTGTAGAATTTCCCTGCTGCGGTTGAATAAAGTCTCAGTCCATCTTTTCCTCGACAGTTTGAGGAAATACTTTACCAAGAAAGCTTCTCGGAAGTGTTCCCAGTCCAAAGGATCCTCCTGATCCTCCATGTAAGCTTGTGCCCCTTTCCACCAATTTGCAGCTCCTTCCTCCAACATATGAGTGGCAAAAGTAACTTTACATTCTTGAACACCGAACAACTTTAAATATTCTCTCCATGGCTTCCAACGGTGTTGGGATGCCATGGCTTCTCCTTTTCCCGTGAAAGCCTGGGGCTTCATCTTGTGAAAATTGAAGAACATCTTATTCACCGCCTCTTGTGAAGCGGGGAGGGGTGATGGTGGATCTTCTTTGTTGAGCACTAAGGAATTGTTGGACCATATTGTTGGTAGCCTGGCTTTGTTCCCTAATGGCCTCATTCTGGTTCCTCATGATTTCATTTTGATCCCTCATCATTTGCATCATGTCCATCCAACGAGCCTCCTCCGCATCTCGCCTGTCGTGTCTTCTCCTATGCCTTCTATGTCCATCTGCCATATTCTGCATACATGGTATAAAGTATTAAGTTGATCAGGCTTAATAGTCCATACTAAGTACAAGAATATAGAGGGGAATTCTCAAGCAAAGAAGAAAAATCCACACTACTAGACCACAGTCCCTAATAGACTAAACTGCTCTGACACCATAATGTAACGCCCGTACTTCCATAATAATTGAAGTAAGACAATTTACATTAAAGCACATGAATTACACAAAATAATTTAAACTTGAATTGTAAAATTACAAGTCCAAACACAAACTATGCCATAAGTCTAATAAATAAAGTTTACAACTTCATCCAAGTCCAAGGCTTGGGAGATTACAAAATACAATGTCAATTTTTGTCTCAACAACAAAAGAGACAGGTACAATGCACATCTAATATAAACTAGAGGTTTAAAACTCCTAGAATCATTATCTCTCCTTAGCCGGTACCTGCTTATCTGAAATAGAAGAGAAAAGGGGTGAAATTAAAATAATCTCAGTGAGTCGTCCTCTGACCCCTCACAGACACTTGCCAAAATCATAATAATATTAATATTCGAATATTATAGTGAAATGACTAAACATACAACTAGTATTACTCGTAACAGCCGGGTCTTATCGTTTGGTAACAGTGGTATACCGCTCTGCTACACTAAGGTAAACAGCCGGAACTTATCGTTACCTCACAGTGGAACACCGCTCTGTACTTACAATCCTCGGAGTAACGGCCGGGACTTATCGTTTGGTAACAGTGGTACACCGCTCTGCCACACTAAGGTAAACAGCCGGGACTTATCGTTACCTTACAGTGGTACACCGCACCGCACTACGTTTATCCCATTAGAACCACTACAAATCAAACAGTTCTAATTTCTTTCTCTAAGCTTTCGGACAATAAATGCAATAATAACTTATCTAAGGGTATCTTAGGATATCCCTTTTATCTTCTATGTTTTAGAACTCTCAACTTGAGTATTCATGGCCTTAAAGGCCCATAAAATGCGAAGGTACACATTTCTGGTAAAACTGGCGCACCACGCGCGCCAAAGAACGTGTCGTGCATATTTCACAACTTCCGGTATAGGGCTTATCTTGAAATAATTCTTGTGCCATTGAAAACTAGACACATTTCTCTTCAATTTGGACATATAGTTCTCTAATTTTCATTAAGTATTGAAGGAGAAACATAGGTTCCAAATTGGGGGGAAGTTAATGTTCAACTTTCTAAACCTAGTAGCTTGTTGCTTAAAACTGCACTAATTGGGTGGGAATTTTCTTTAAATAAAAATTATATTTAGAAACTAGACATCCTAAGCTTTCCAACGAGTGGTCATTTGCCCAATTCCGACTTCGTTTGATATTTTAATAAAATCCTCGAAGTTGACCTTCTGCAGAATGCGCGCTGTGCGCGCCCGGGTGCGCGTCGCGCGCATTTCTGCGCTGCAGATGCTGTTTCTGTGCGCGTCGCGCGCATTTGTACAGCGCGTCACGCGCATTTCTCCATTTTGGCTCTGTTTTGATGCGCGTCGCGCGCACCTATGAGGCGCGCCACGCGCAATCCTGCAGAATTATGCAGAAACGTGTTTTCTGCATAGTTTCAACTTCCAACTCACTTTTTCTTCAATCCAAACCAATTTCAAACCACATTGGTACTCAAAATCAAGCATATGACTGCTATACAAGATTAAGAGCAACATAAGACATATAAAAACACAATCCATCATGCTTCAACATGTCACAAAACATTAATGCATCAACTTAAGCACATTCATTCCTACCCAAACCCATTCATGCATTTCAACCATTTCCAATTCAGAAATCAAGAAAATACACAAGTGAGATCAAAAGAAAAGACCCTAAGTGGTGGGTCTTATGGGTTGCCCAACCTCTAAGTGAGAAGAACTCACCACAAACCAAGATTTTGGAGCTATCAAAAATGGAGCTTTGATCTCCTTCCTCCTCTTCTCTTCTTCAATTTCGAGCTCCCCTTTGCTCAGCCTAGGGCAACTTGATTCTTCTCCCAAATGCCAAGAACTCAACTCAATTCATCTTCTTAGAGCAAGATTTTGAAGAATCACTCAACTTCCACTCTTTTCCCCCAAAACCCTAACTCCTTCTTCTTCCTTTTTCCTTCTACACTTTTTCTGAAAAATGTCAAATGAGAGGGAGACAGAGGGAGTTGAGAGGCGTGAGGGGTAAGAGGGAAAGAGAGAAAAAATGAGTTGGACTTTGGTACCACTACTATGCACACCCCTTATATTTATAAATACCACCCCATCTAATTACTCAACTTTTAATTCAAAACATATAAATGCCTAAATTAATAAACTCAAATAATTAAATTAGCCGGGGTGTTACAGATTCCATGATGTGATTGTCGATGTCGTTGAATTATGCAATTATTTAAAATGTGATTGAATAACTGCCGTGAATTGCTTATGTATTGAATTGTGTTTCACAATGTGAACCGTTTGTGCTGCTTATGTTTGTTGAATTGTGTTTCACTTAATAAGCTTGCTATAATTTATTTGATATGCGGTCGATTAATTATGCGAATTGCTCTTTGAATTTCGTATGCGGCGAATTGTTCATCGAGTCTGAGAGCTTTGTCGAGTCGTCGAGACGTTTTTGAGCTGTGAGCCGGACAACTGAGGGTGCTAGGTCCCCTTCGTTCATGGTGGATTAGTTAGGCGTCGCAGTGTTAAGGAACCAGAGCTGAATGTCCTAGGGAGAGTGAAGATCCCAAAGCTACGGCTGGTATTCAGTGGATGGATCGGCGTCTGCTTTCCGAAAAAATTGTCGAGTCGAGAGAAAATGAGTCGTGAGTCGAGTCTTGAGCGAGAATTTGAGTTGAGCCTTGTAAACTGTATACAATGTTGTTTGCTTATTGCTTTATGGATTGTTATATCTTGATTTGTTGAGAAGTTGACCCTTTCCCGTGGTACCTTAGATTCATGATGGCTACCCAGGTGATGGCAAAGAGCACACTGATTTCGGCGATGCGGACGTCGTCGAAGATCATCTTTGACTTCCCCGACATCGAGCAGCCCGCGGCGATGGAGTTTGACCCCATCTCTCGCCGTGTTGTATATACAGGGGATATTGTACAGACTTTCAGAGAGGACGGTGTTGCTGTGAGACAGGAGGTGTCGCGACGTAAAGTGAGTTTCCCTATACGGACTATGCAGGTGGTTGATGATTAGAGGACTACCCTGTGTGAGGGAGCTATGCCGGCCTCTTCTTCATCTCCAGAGGGACCGATTGAGATTCCTAGAGCTACTGTTTCTAGGATTTTGTCACGAGGACGTGGTCGAGGACCGAGAGTGAGATGGACCGCTCGTAAGAGCGTGATTAGACGAGGATCTGCAGGAGCATCTACCTCGAGGGCAGCTGCTGTTCAGATTTTTTCATTAGGACCGGGTTTTCCTTCTGTTGTTAGGATCCCCACCACACCAATGGATCCACCCCCTGTTTGCGCGGTGTGCGAAGAGGCAGATTGTCTAGGTGCACGGCCTGATGATGATACGACTGCAGGAGAGTACGTGCCGAGTGACGTGCCAGAGGACGTGCTAGTTGTGGCACCTTTCATCGATTTGACAGGCGAGGATCCGATGGAGGACGAGGAGGAGGAGAATCCATCGGAGGATCTGGGTAGTGATTTGTAGATGTTGTGTTATCTGATTGCTGTTATGTTTCCTTTTAGGATGACTGTAGTATATATCTTTTGTGTACAGTTAGTCGGTGACCAGTCGGGCTAGTGATGTTTTGTTGATGCAGGGTAGACTGGTGGTTCTACTTTTGGAGCATCCCCCTGCGTGGGTGACTGCCGGGAGTACCCCCAGGGTATGATCACTCTCACGAGGGTATTCATATCATAGGTGTATTCTCTCATACATTACTACTCTATTTTATTTTGTACGTACTGTGTATGTTGATTGTATATGTTTATGAGTGTATGTATTTCCAGTACGTAACTTGTGTCCTAGTTGCACCATGTTTCGAAACGCTGTAAGTACTCTGTGTGTGCTTTGCGGGCACTATTGTTTTAAAAAAAAATATACCGCATTTTCTGAGGGACACAAGAGTATCGTTTTTAAAAATCCATCGCATACAGGTTTAGTTTTAGTTTAGTAGCGGTCCGAAAACGGGTCGTTACAATGGTGGTATCAGAGCCTAGTTGGGTTCTAACCGGACTGTGCATAGGAAATTTGAAACTGGTCACCGTGTCGAGCTGTGTTTGTTGAGTGATTAGTTGTGTTGTATTGTTATTGTTTGCTGAGTGAAGCAGTTTGTCTGCCAATTGTTTGAATTGTTTCTTGATTGAAGCAATGTGTGTTAACATATCACTTGTTTGTGAGTTTCTGGCAGGTTTTGGATTTTTCGAAATCTAATGCCACCTCGCAGAGACCCTACAATGGATCGATAACTCCAACATGGAGCGAACGATTCAAAGCATGACAGAAATGGCGGCGGCCATGGCTCAAAGAATCGCTACAACCCAACGCCTATTGCGATGGCCCAAATAGACGGCGGCTTTGACCAAAGAGAACTTGCAAAGATGAAGAGTGGCGGAATCTTTGAAGCGAGAGGATTGGCGGACTTTCGGAAGCACGACCCACCGAAGTTCTATGGCGAGCCAAACCCGGACAAAGCTGACTTATGGATGCAAGAGATCGAGAAGATCTTCGAGGCACTTCATTGCCCAAACAATGTGAAGGTAGACTACGCCACCTACTTGTTGCTAGGGGATGCTGAGTATTGGTGGAAGGGTGTGAAGCAAGCATTAACCGCGGAGCGTCGTGAGATAACCTGGGAGGTTTTCCGCGGAAGATTTTTAGACAAGTATTTTCCCGACACAGCACGGGCGGAGAAAGAGCAGGAGTTTCTTCGACTACAGTAAGGCAGCATAACGGTGTCAAAATATGCTGCGAAGTTTGAATCACTTGCTAGGTACTTCAGTCCATTCCGCGACCGAACTGACCAAGGTTAGCTGAGTGAGAGATTTCAGAGAGGTATAAGGTTTGATATTCTAAAGTCAGTGATGTCACTAAGGATCAGGAATCTCCAAGAGTTGATCGATCGTTGTGTTGAGGTAGAAGGAGTGAGGAGCCACATTAAGAAGACTGGCCCAGGTGGACCGATGAGACCTCAAAGCATGGGACAGAGGTTTGCACAAAAGGGAAAGCAACAGAAGAAGCCCTACAACCGACCCCAAGGGAACAACAACAGGGGACAGTATCGCCCGATGGCCCAGAACGTGAGGAGCGAAAGTCAGATTAGTATCGATGTGACCTGTTATCGTTGTGGAAGGCCAAGGCACTATGCAAGCAACTGTATCCAGAAAGAAGATGTGTGCTTCAACTGCAAGAAGCCGGGGCATTTCACCAAGGATTGCCCGACACCTAAAGTTGAACCGGCAATGCACGCAGCAAAGGCTAAAGGGAAACGCCCAATGGCTAAAGGCAGAGTCTTCTGCATGAGTGGAGAAGAGTCTTCTGCATGAGTGGAGAAGAAGCAAAGCAGACTAATGACCTCATCCAAGGAGATTATGAGATTGAGGGTAAATCCCTAACCGTTCTTTTTGATTCGGGTGCAACCCATTCCTTTATTTCCTCAGATTGCGTAGATCGTTTAAAGTTGAATGTGACTGCTTTACCATTCAAACTAGTAGAGTTACTACCCTAGCTGCTAAAACCTTGGTTACCAACACTGCATGCCTTAATTGTGTAGTGGTCATTCAGGGTAGAAAATTTGTGGTTAATTTGGTCTGTTTACCACTTAAGGGTCTAGATGTCATTCTCGGGATGGATTGGTTGTCTCACCACCATGTCCTTTTGGACTGTGCAAGAAAAACTGTTGTTTTTCCCGACCTCGGAATTTCCAACTACCTATCTGTTAATCACATTGGTGTTTCATTGAAAGAGGGAACTCAGGAATACATGTACTTAGCTAGTTCAGAAGTTTCTCAGGAGCTCGAGTTGAAGAATGTTCCTGTGGTGTGCGACTTTTTCGATGTTTTTCTAGAAGATGTGCCGGGATTACCGCCAGCAAGGGAAATCAAATTTTTCATTGATTTGCTTCCAGGAACAGGACCAATTTCGATAGCGCCCTATCGAATGTCACCAGCTGAGATGAAAGAGTTGAAGTCTCAGATTGAGCACTTGGAGTCAAAGCAGTTCATACGACCAAGTGTGTCGCCATGGGGAGCCCCAGTGTTGCTAGTGAAGAAGAAGGATGGATGATCAAGACTGTGCGTGGATTATCGCCAACTCAACAAGGTTACTGTCAAGAATCGGTATCCGTTACCGCGTATCGATGATTTGACGGACCAACTACGAGGAGCTGCGATATTTTCCAAGATTGACTTGAAGTCAGGTTATCATCGGATTCGAGCGAAGGAAGAGGATATTCCCAAGACCGCTTTCAGGACAAGATACGGTCACTACGAGTACTTAGTGATGCCATTTGGAGTGACGAACGCACCAGCAGTGTTTATGGACTACATGAACAGGATCTTTCACCCATTCTTGGATCAGTTTGTGGTAGTGTTCATCGACGAAATTTTGATTTACTCGAGGAGTAGAGAGGAGCACGGAGAGCATCTACGTCAAGTACTGCAAATACTCCGAGAGAAACAGCTTTATGCTAACCTTTCTAAGTGTGAATTCTGGCTTGAAGAGGTGAACTTTCTCGGACATGTGATAACTAGAGATGGAATAGCTGTGGATCCAGCTAAGATAGAAGCTGTGTTAGCATGGGAACAGCCGAAGACTGTGACAGATATCAGAAGCTTCGTGGGCTTAGCAGGCTATTACCGAAGATTTATCGAAGGTTTTTTGAAGGTTGTCGCACCACTCACACGACTTACAAGGAAGGATCAACCGTTTGCTTGGACTGAAGAGTGCGAATCCAGTTTTCGGAGACTGAAGGAGCTTTTGACAACAGCACCTGTGTTGATTCTGCCCCAACCAGAAGAACCTTACGAGGTTTATTGCGATGCGTCACACCAAGGATTAGGATGCGTGCTGATGCAACATCGGAAAGTTGTGGCTTATGCTTCGAGACAGCTCAAGATTCACGAGAGGAATTACCCTACGCACGATTTGGAGCTTGCTGCAGTGGTTTTTACAATAAATATTTGGAGACACTACCTCTATGGGAGCACATTCACCGTGTACAGCGACCACAAGAGCTTGAGGTACTTATTCGATCAGAAGGAGCTCAACATGCGACAGCGAAGATGGACAGAATTTCTGAAGGACTACGACTTTACTTTGGAATACCATCCAGGGAAGACGAACGTGGTAGCTGATGCACTAAGCAGAAAAAGCGTTTTAGTTTCAACAATGATGATCAAGGAATTGGAGATGCTAGAGAAGTTTCGAGACTTGCAGTTGAGCGTGGAAGTGTCACCAGGAAAGCTGAAGTTTGGAATGCTCACCATCTCTAGCGGATTATTGGAGGAGATTAAGGAACAGCAGACTCACGACAAGCTACTTCAAGAGAAGGTTGAGCTTATAGCGCGAGGAAAAGCAACAGAGTTCAAGGTTGGAGTAGACAACATCTTGAGATGCGATGGACGTGTTTGTGTACCCAACGTAGCTGAGCTGAGGAAGTTGATTCTCGATGAGGCACACAAGAGTGGTTTGAGTATTCATCCGGGAGTTACGAAGATGTATCAGGACTTGAAGAAGCATTTTTGGTGGCCTGGAATGAAGAAGCAAGTGGCAGAGTATGTGGCTTCCTATCTAACTTGTCAAAAAGCGAAGGTAGAACATCAGCGACCAGTAGGGATGCAACAACCGCTCGACGTACCAGTGTGGTAGTGGGATAGCATTTCTATGGATTTCGTTGTGGGATTGCCGAGAACGCAGAAGAGGCATGACTCGATTTGGGTGATCGTTGATCGATTGACTAAATCGGCACATTTCTTGCCAATGAGATCGACATACAACGTAGAGAAGCTGACAGTGATCTACATCACAGAGGTTGTGCATCTACATGGTGTACCTTCTTCTATCGTTTCTGATCGAGACCCGAAGTTCACATCTCACTTTTGGAAGGAACTACAAGAAGCAATGGGAACCAAACTCAAACTTAGCTCAGCATATGACCCCCAGACCGACGGTCAGACCAAGAGAACGATTCAATCACTGGAAGATTTATTACGAGTGTGCACGTTGGATCACAGAGGGAGCTGGGACGATGTCTTACCGCTAGTGGAGTTCACCTATAACAACAGTTTCCACGCGAGTATTGGTATGGCACCGTATGAAGCGTTGTATGGACGTAAGTGTCAGACGCCTCTTTGTTGGTACCAGAATGGCGAGAGTTCTGTCGTGGGACCAGACATGATCCAGCAGACTACTAAGAAGATCTGACTGATCAGAGATAGGATGCGGACGTCTCAGAGTTGACCGAAGAGCTACGCAGACCAGGGATGCCGACCGCTGGAGTTTGAAGAAGGAGAGCATGTATTTTTCTGAGTTACCCCTATTACTGGAGTTGGTCGAGCGATCAAATCCAAGAAACTTACTCCTAAATTCATTAGACCCTACCAGATTCTTCGTCGTATTGGTTCGGTGGCCTATCAAGTTGCCTTGCCACCTTTCTTATCAAATATTCATGACGTCTTTCACGTCTCGCAATTGCGGAAGTATGTTTTCGACCCTTCTCATGTTATCGAACCGGATATGATTCAACTGCAGGACGACCTATCTTTTGAAGCGTCACCTGTAAAGATTGTAGACCGAAAGATTAAGCAGTTAAGGAACAAGGAGATTCAACTGGTCAAGGTCGTATGGGACCAGAAGAATGGAGATGCAACGTGGGAGTTGGAAGAGAAGACGAAGAACCAGTATCCGGGACTTTTTCGCGGTACGTATCTCACCTGTAGTTTCGAGGACGAAACTATTTTTAGAGGGGTAGTATTGTAACACTCTTATTTTTACGATACGATTATTAGCGTTATTATAGTATTAATTGTCGTATTTATGCTATAATAAGCAGTTGCTTGTTCTCTAAGTAAGTAATTTAAATAAATCAAGAGCTAAATATAATTGAGAATTAATATTTTATATTAGTTCATGATTCGGATATCGTCGAAAAATTCTAAACGAAGTTTAAATCATGGTCGAATCATAGAGCGATTTCTTTGAGATAAAAATTCAAATGAACCTCGAATTCGATGAGAATCGAATCGTAACTTGCCATGATTATTTTTTTAGTGATTGATATGATTTTAACTATTTATAATTAAATATAATCACGCGGTGAATTAATTTCTCGTTAAATTAATTTCCGGGAATTTATCGACTGGAAAAAATTAATCGGTAACACGGTTATTTGACGCCATATTTTAGGTAAACCTTAGACTCTAGAACTTGAGGGTAATCATAAGAGATGAGAGATTAGTTGGGTAGAATAGTTGATGGGGCTAATAGTTGACCTTATGAGTGGTGTCACATTTGTGTGACTAGTTTTTACTAATTAGTAGTATTTTGCTTAATTCCTATTGGCTAGATCTTTTGGTAAGAAAATATATGAACCTAACCCCACCCCCATCAGTCCATAACTCACGACCCCTTTCTCTCTAACCTTCATCATCTTCTTCACCCAAAAGAAGAAGTTCTCCATGACCTCCATGGAAGCTTCACCAAAAGCTTGAACTACACCTCCATTCTTCTCCATTTTTGTGAGCTACTTCTTATTCTCTTCATCATCATCATCACCATCAACAAGAAAGCAAGGGGAGGAGCAATTTCTTTCCCCACCAACAGCCCAAAACCGTGAGCTCTAGGAGGAAGGAAAGGTTGTGATTTTTGTTTGCATGTCTTACTTTTTAGCTTGTTTAAGGTGTAGGGTATGTTAGTTTGTGATTGAGCAAGGTTGATAATTATTTGGAGCCATTGAACAGCCCTAAGGTCGTGAGCTTGAGGGAAGGGAGTGGTGATAGTTTCTCTTGATGCATGCCTTATTTTGTTGCTTGATTTGCATGTTCTTGTGTTGGTGTTGTTGTTATTGTTGATAGTTTTGAATTAGAAGCATGATTAGGTTGTTAATGATGAAATTGAAGCTCTTTAAAATGGAATTTGGTGGCTGGAATTTCTGTTTAAAGGCTGGAAAATATGTGTTAGAAGGTTTAAGAACTATTAGACTTAATGCATGTGATTAAAAATGAGAACTAGTAGGCTAATTTTGAAACATGAGGGACTAAAAGAGCATGCTGAAATTGATTTAGGTTTATTTTTCAAGTGTTAATGATGCCATGATCATAGTTTAATTGTTTTGGATTTAAGTATTAAAATGAATCAACGGTAGTGTTGTTATTAATTTTGTGAAAATTTAAAGATTTTTGGGGAAAAAACTATGTGGTGGCCGAGAGGCCTAAGGAAAGAATTGGAGGAGAAAAATTGTGTTTTGTAACTTTATTTTAATTGTTATTGGTGTGTGTTTTGGTATTGAAAATTTTTTGGTGAAAGGATTTGAAATAAAGAGATGAATGTGAAGTGTTTTGAAAATCTTTTGACTTTGAGTATTAAGGAAATAGGTTGATGTTTGATATGAATTTTCCTAAGTGTACCAAGTTGTTACTTGATACTTTATGTCTTGGAGTGTAAGTAATTGACTTGTAGTTAGTTGCATTGAAATTGGCTTGATTAAAATGGCTTGAAACAAATGGGAATTTGAAGTTTTCTTGAAAACCTAATTCTTGAAGTTTTGGGAAATGATTTTAGAACATGTTTTAAAATGTGTTGAAACTATATTTTGGTGAATGACTTGATGTTTTGGTATCTTGGAATGTAATTGAATGATTTAGAAATGTTGGTAGTTTGAAAGAAGTTTTACAAATTTTTTTTAAGAAGGAAGGAGGGGTGGCCGAGAGCCTAGGAGGTGTAAAGAGCAAAAGAATTTTGTTGGTGAACTTACTTAAAAGGTTTGAATAAGAATGCTTTAGAATCTTGGATAAATGGAAAATGATTTTGGTGTCCAAAACCTTATTCTTTCAAAAGTTTGATGAATAAAAATGCTAAGTGTGTTTGTTTGGGTAGGAAAGGGATAGGCTTTGAGGACCTAAGGATGTGGAGTATAGTTATAGTAATGTACTAAGTTTCCTTGTGTAATAGGAATTGCTAATTCCGAGACCGTGCGACAAGGATTCGAAGCAAGCGGAAGTACGCTAGTGAGCAAACTTGGTAAGGGCAACTTTTAGATACGATAGGAATTTAATTTCAAGTATTTAAGCGAAGAAGTCTGAGAACCTCAGGGTTCGAAGTGAGGGTCTTGTACCCCTTCGTTTTTTTTTTTTGATATACTGATTATTTAGTGGGCTTGTCTGTAAGTGGTTGGCAGCTGTCCCCAACCCCCTACACTTGTTGTACCTCTCTGTCAACTCCATCGAGTTACAGAGGGATGGATTCCATGATGTGATTGTCGATGTTGTTGAATTATGTAATTATTTAAAATGTGATTGAATAACTGTCGTGAATTGCTTATGTATTGAATTGTGTTTCACAATGTGAACCGTTTATGTTGCTTATGTTTGTTGAATTGTGTTTCACTTAATAAGCTTGCTATAATTTATTTGATATGCGGTCGAATGATTATGCGAATTGCTCTTTGAATTTCGTATGCGGCGAATTGTTCATTGAGTCTGAGAGCTTTTTCGAGTCGTCGAGACGTTTTTGAGCTGTGTGCCAAACAACTGAGGGTGCTAGGTCCCCTTCGTTCATGGTGGATTAGCTAGGCGTCACAGCGTTAAGGAACCGGAGCTGAATGTCCTAGGGAGAGCGAAGATCCCAA
Organism: Calophaca sinica; assembly: GCA_037113605.1. NCBI lineage: Eukaryota > Viridiplantae > Streptophyta > Magnoliopsida > Fabales > Fabaceae > Calophaca > Calophaca sinica. Next base: position 65,117,479 of record CM073736.1, read on the forward strand.
AGCTACGGCTGGTATTCAGTGGATGGATCGGCGTCTGCTTTCCAGAAAAATTGTCGAGTCGAGAGAAAATGAGTCGTGAGTCGAGTCTTGAGCGAGAATTTGAGTTGAGCCTTGTGAACTGTATACAATGTTGTTTGCTTATTGCTTTATGGATTGTTATATCTTGATTTGTTGAGAAGTTGACCCTTTCCCGTGGTACCTTCGATTCGTGATGGCTACCCAGGTGATGGCGAAGAGCATACTGATTCTGGCGATGCGGACGTTGCCGGAGATCATCTTTGACTTCCCCGACATCGAGCAGCCCACGACGATGGAGTTTGACCCCATCTTTCGCCGTGTTGTATATACAGGGGATATTGTACAGACTTTCAGAGAGGACGGTGTTGCTGTGAGACAGGAGGTGTCGCGACGTAAAGTGAGTTTCCCTATACGGACTATGCAGGTGGTTGATGCTTGGAGGACTACCCAGTGTGAGGGAGTTATGTCGGCCTCTTCTTCGTCTCCAGAGGGACCGATTGAGATTCCTAGAGCTACTGTTTCCAGGATTTTGTCACGAGGATGTGGTCGAGGACCGAGAGTGAGATGGACCGCTCGTAAGAGCGTGATTAGACGAAGATATGCAGGAGCATCTACCTCGAGGGCAGCTGCTGTTCAGAGTTTTTCATAAGGACTGGGTTCTCCTTCTGTTGTTAGGATCTCCACCCGCGGTGGATCCACCTGTTCTTGCGGCGTGCGAGGCGGATTGTCTAGGTACGGCACGATGATGATGCGATTGCGGAGAAATGCGTCTTGAGTGGCGTGCGGAAGGGCGTGCGGTTGTGACACTTTTCATTGATTTGACAGGCGAGGATCCGATGGAGGACGAGGAGGAGGAGGATCCATCGGAGGATCTGGGTAGTGATTTGTAGATGCTGTGTTATCTGACTGCTGTTATGTTTCCTTTTGGGATGACTGTAGTATATATCTTTTATGTACAGTTAGTCGGTGACCAGTCGGGCTAGTGATATTTTGCTGATGCAGGGTAGACTGGTGGTTCTACTTTTGGAGTAGCCCCCTGCGTGGGTGTCTGCCGGGAGTACCCCCATTGTATGATCACTCTCAGGAGGGTATTCATATCATAGGTGTATTATCTCATATATTACTACTCTGTTTTATTTTGTACGTACTGTGTATGTTGATTGTATATGTTTATGAGTATATGTATTTCCAGTACGTAACTTGTGTCCTAGTTGCACCATGTTTCGAAACGCTGAAAGTACTCTGTGTGTGCTTTGCGGGCACTATTGTTTTAAAAATATATATATATATACCGCATTTTCTGAGGGACACAAGAGTATCGTTTTTAAAAATCCATCGCATACAGGTTTAGTTTTAGTTTAGTAGCGGTCCGGAAACGGGTCGTTACATTTATCCTAATCTGATGATAAACAGATCTCAGATTAATTTCGGAAAATATTGCCGCTCCATTCACTTGATCCATCAAATCGTCTATTCTAGGCAAAGGATACTTGTTCTTAATCGTGACCCGATTAAGTTGCCTATAATCAATACACATCCTTGCAGATCTGTAACACGCGTATTTTTACGATACGTTAGTTAACGTTATTTAGTGTGTTTCTGTCGTATTTACGCTATAATAAAGCAATTTCTTGTTCTCTAAGAAAGTGTATTAATTAAATCAACATCAAATTAAATTTGAGAATTAATATTTTATATTAATCCACGGTTTGAAAATCGTCGAAAAATTTTAACGAAGTTTTGACGCATTTCGAATCGCCAGGCGGTTTCGCCGCAGATAAAATTTTAAATGAACTCCGATTTCGATGAAAATCGAATCGTAACTTGTTGAGACTATTTTGGAATATTTGACATGAATTTTATTATTTATAATTAAATATTTTCACGCGATGAATTAATTTCTCGTTAAATTATTTTTCGTGAGTTTATCGGTAACGCGGTATTTCGTCGCCGTGTTTTAAACAACCCCTAGACTCTATAATTAGTAGGTAATCATGAGAGATGTGAGATTAGGTGGGTAAGACTAGATGATGTGGTTAGGTAATAGGTGTCATGTAATTTGTGATTTATTTAAAAAAAAAAATTACTTTACTTATTTTAAATTTTTATCTATGATGAGTCATTTTTTTTTAAGTGAATATAAGGTGAACCACCCCCCATTTTCAGCATCATTCACGCCATTCCCCCACCTTCTCCCTTCATCTTCATCTTCATCTTTTTCTTTCTTTCTCTTGAGCAAAAATGGGTTCCAAGCTTCCATAGCTCATAGCGTCCAATCCTTTGAGTTTTTGAGTTAACTTCCTTCATCAAAGTTCTTCCAAATCATCTCCTCTACTTAGACCTCCATTTTCATCATCATCCAAGTAAGAAAAATAATTTTTTTCCTCTGTTTTAAAGCTGAAATCGCAACAGCCCACCTCCCCATTTGAGCTTGATTTTTGTTCCCAAATCTTGTATAAATGCTAGGTTTTCTTCTCCATTCCATTACCTATGTTTCCAACCATCTACTTGAGTATAAAATCAGAATTTTTCTACCCCAATCAAGCCCTAAAATAGCGCCCCAAACAGCCCCTCTTTTTGGTTTTGTTTAAAATGTGTTTTAGTTAAATTAATTGATGATTGTGTGGTTGTTTGATGTTGTTGATGATGAATATGAGGAGATGAACACATTTAATCCCTCTTTGGTACATAAGGGTGAAAACCCTAGGTATAAGGAAGAGGGTTATGTTGTGATCCTTTTCAAATCTTGTAATTAATGGTTTATAGGTGTTATTGGTTTGGGTGTGTTAATGTTGTAAGTTGTAGTTTAAATTAAATAGTTGTAACATGGTAGTTAGTTATATTTTTAATTCTTGAACCATGTTAATTTGTAGCTATGATGCTTGGTTATGTATTGGATGGTTTATTAAGGGTTTAGAAGTATTTTTAAGGTTGTTAGAAATTTATTTGCAGGAATTAGTATAAAAACTAGTTTATGTTTTATGAAAAATTGGGTTATGGAGGACTAGACATGGTTATTGACTTTGATGAAATGACCTTTGAATTAATAAAAATGAGTTAGCCTTGAGTCTTTAAATTTTTGGGAAAGAATGTTGGGAAAGAAATTTTAGAAACCCTTGTTTTGATTGGCTTTTAGTTTATGACTTAACTATGTAAGATTTTGGGTGATTGCCTAGTTGTCTTGAAAATGCTTTGAAAACTAATTATGAAAACTTAGTTAACTTGGAGTTGTGATTTGTGATTGGTGGGTTATAGTAGAAATTCTAGGTGTATGAATGTTTGTAACATGTTTAAGGTAATTTTAAAGTTGTTGAAATAGATATGCATGGATTAGCTCAAGTGTTAGTTTATGTTTTGAGTAAAATTTGGTTCTTTAAGGACTAGAATAACATGTAGGAATGGATCATTTGATTCTCGAAATTATTGACATGATGATGGCATGGTTTAATTGTTAAGGGATTTTTTTATGGTGAACTTAGATTAAATACTTGTATGTGATATGTTTTAGGACTTAGAAATTTTAGGAAAAGTGTTTAATTGATTTTGTGCTATGCTTAAGGTCTCAAGAAAAGAGTTCTTGAAAAATTAGCATTTTCTTGAATTAGGTGTTATGTATTAACTTTGCAAGAAAATGATTTTTGAGTCAAAATCTTATTCTTTCCAAGCAAGTTAAGGTTTACAAATTGTTATGTGATAAATTATCTTTCAAAAAGTATTTTGATTTTAAAACTTTATTTATTTTCAAGTAGCTAATAATTTAAATGCTTGAATGAGTTTGGTTGGAAAAAGGGTTAGGTTTTGAGAGCCTAAGTGTTAGAATTAAGCCTTTAAGAATTATGCTAAGTTTCACTGTGGTATTAGGACTCGTAGATTCCGAGTTCGTGCGAGTGGAAATCGAGAAACACGTGGACGTGCAGCTTGGAGTTCGGTAAGGGCGCTTCACATTTATAATTAATTTTGTATGTCCTTGTGTAAGGATAAATTTTTGGATGCGAATTTAATTTCAAGTGTTCATGCGAAGAAGTCTGAGAACCTAAGGATTCGAAGTGAGGGTCTTGTACCCCTTCGCTTTATTTTTGTTATATATGCTGATTATTTAGTGGGCTTGTCTGCAAGTGGTTGGCAGCTGTCCCTAACCCCCCACACTTGTTTGTTCCTCTCTGCCAATTCCATCGAATTGCAGAGGAATGGATTCCATATTGATTGACGACTGTTGCTGCTAAGTGTGATTATTTGAGATGAGATGCTTATGTTGTTTATCACTGATGAATTGAGTTATATTGCTATGTTGCTTATGCTGTCGAACTGAATTATATTGTTATAATTATGCGAATTGTCCATCGGAGTGCGAGAGTTGGTCAAGTCGTTGAGTCGTTGTGACGTTTTTGAGCTTGAGTCGATTCACCTAGGGCGCAAGAATCCCCTAAAAGGCTATGGCTGGTGTTCGGTAGGGAATGGCTAGACGTTAGTTTTGCCGGGATGTTTTTGAGCTTGAGTCGATTCACCTAGGGTGCTAGAATCCCCTAAAAGGCTACGGCTGGTGTTCGATAGGGAATAGCTAGGCGTCGTAATGCTAATGGAACCTGAGCTGAATGTCCTAGGGTGAGGAGAGAGCCCAAGGCTACGGCTGGTATTCAGTGGATGGATCCGCGTTACTTCCGGTATGTGGCGAAAGTGTCGAGAGAAAATGAGTCATGAGATGAGTCGTGAGCTGAGTCTTGATTTGGGTCTTGAGTCGCGCTTGTGAATTGTATACACTGTTGGTTGCCTACTGCTTTATGCTTTGGTTTATTTTGATTGTTTGAGAAGTTGACCCTTTCCCGTGGTACCTTCGATTCATGATGGCTACCTAGGTGATGGAGAAGAGTATTTCGATACCCGAGATGCGGACTTCATCAGAGATTATCTTCGACTTTCCCGACATTGAGCTACCTACAGCTATGGAGTTTGATCCTATCACTCACCGCGTGGTCTACACGGGGGATGTTGTGCAGACCTTTAGAGAGGATGGTATGGTTGTGAGGCGGGAGGCGACTAGACGTACCGTGAGCTTCCCGATTAGGACGACGCAGATCATCGAGGCTTGGAGGGCTTCTCAGGGAGAGGAGGCTATGCCAGACTCTTCCTCGTCTCCCGAGGGATCGACTGACGTCCCCAGAGCGACGGTTCCCAGGCTTTTATCCGTGGACGTGGTCGAGGACCACGGGTGAGATGGACCGCTCATAAGAGCATGATTAGACGAGGGTCCGCAGGAGCATCGACTTCGAGGGCGGTTGCTATTCCGAGTTCCCCTCTTGTGGACCGAGTTCCCACCCCACCAGTGGAGCGGCCCCTGTTTGTTCGGTATGTGGGGAGGCGGATTGCTTAGGCGCACGGACTGATGACGATGTGGCTGTGGGAGAGTACGTGCCGAGTGACGTGCCCGAGGATATTCCAGCTGCGGCACCCTTCATCGATTTGACGGGCGAGGATCCGATGGAGGACGAGGAGGAGGAGGATCCATCGGAGGATCTGGGCAATAGTTTATAGATGCTGTGCTTTCTGACTGTTGTTGTGTTTCTTTTGTGGATGACTGTAGTATGTCTTTTGTGTATAGTGAGTTGGTGACCAGTTGAATTTGGGTGATGTTTCTTTGTCTGAGGGTAGACTGGTGGTTTCACTTTTGGAGCAGCCCCCTGCGTGGGTGTCTGCCGGGAGTACCCCCAGGGTATGATTTCTCTCTCGAGGGTCTTCATACCATAGGTGTATTTCTTTGCACATTTTCTACTCTGTTATTTTGCACATACTGTGTGTATGATTTATGTATTTATGCATGTATGCTTTATCAGCTTTAGAGTCTTGTGTCCTAGTTGCACCATGTTTCGAAACACTGTAAGTATTTGTGTGTGCTTTACAAGCACTATTGTTTTTAAAAAAAAATATATCTGCATTTTTCTAAAGGGCACAAGAGTACCACTTTTAAAACACGTCACATATAGGCTTCTTTTGGTTTCGTAGCGATCTGGAAACGGGTCGTTACAAGATCCATCCTTCTTCTTCACAAATAATACCGGTGCTCCCCACGGTGAAACATTGGGTCTAATGAATCCTTTCTTGATTAAATCATCTAACTGGGATTTCAACTCTGCTAGTTCTGCTGAGGACATTCTGTAGGGTGCTATGGATATAGGTCCAATTCCAGGGATAAGGTCTATTGCGAATTCTATCTCCCTTTTCGGGGGCAATCCTGGAACGTCATCAGGAAATACTTCTGGGAATTCTCTTACTACCGGCAAAGAGTCCATGCTAGGAGTATCCTTAGCTTCCATTGAAAATAACATCATATACTTCGGAGAGTTACCACTAGCGGCAAATTGACTATCATTGGCAGATACCATACTGGGTTGTTCAGGAAAAGTAAGGGTCTTACGGGAACAGTCTAGTAACACATGGTTGGCTACAAGCCAGTCCATTCCTAAGATAACATCTAGGTCTTTCATCGGTAGGTAATCAAGGTCTACTAATAAATTCCTATTCTCTATAGTGACTTGACATTTAAGGCAAACTGATGAAGTAGTCAGGGGATCACTAGCAGGAGTAGAAACTACCTGTTTACGAGGTAAAGAAGAAACAGGCAATTTCAAATGATCCACACATGCAAGTGAAATGAAAGAATGTGTAGCCCCAGAGTCAAACAATACAGATAAGAATTTACCAGAGACAAAGCACATACCTTGTATCAGATCAGACGATTGAGAGGATTCAGCTCCCCTCACGGTAAACACTTTCCCCGAAGTTTGAAGTCTGCCTGCATCGGCTCCATCTCCTAGTCCTGCACCACCACGTCCTGCACCACCTCGTCCTATACCATTTGCATTTCCTCTTCCTCCACGTCCTCCTGCAACAGGTCTGTTTGCAGCTCTCTGTCCACCCCAACAATCCTTCACTAAGTGACCCGTCCGTCCGCACTGATAACACTGTTTTGACTCTCCTCCACCAGCTGGCACTATACAATCCTTGATAAGATGCGGACCTCCACACCTATAACATCCCTAAGCTCTCCCTATAGCTCCAGCACCTTCAGTAGCATCAGGTTGTGCCGGTCTAGAATAGGTTTCGGCTCTGCCCCTCTGAAACCTACCTCCTCCATGTCTACCACCTCCTCTATGCGTATCGCCTCTCGCGCCACCCCCACTCCTGATGGGACCGCCACTCCTCTGTTGATCTCTCTCTCTATCCATACTTTCCAACTCCATACTCTGTTCTACTAGATCTGGAAACCTCGTCAATTTCAAAGGACTCACCATTCATCGTATCTCATACTTCAGTCCATCCTGAAACCTCAGGCACATCCACAACTCACTAGGATGCAAGCGATAGAACTCTGAATACTTCAGTAAGGCCTCAAACTGTGTAGCATAATCACCTATAGTCATATTTCCCTGTTTCAAACTCTCAAACTCCTTTTCCTTCTCCTTGCGGTTCAACCTTGGAAAGAACTTCTCCATAAAACTCTCTTTAAACAACTCCCAGTTTACTACACTTCCCTGCTCTTCCAACAACCTTTTCTTACCCCTCCACCAAGACTCAGCATTGCCAATCAACATAAAAGAAGAAAAGGATACCTTTCTCTCCTCTCGGGTGTTTATAGCCACGAAGATCTTCTCAATCTCCTGAATCCACTTCTCAGCTCTTTCGGGGTTAAACTCCCCATTAAACTTTGGAGGATTTGCCTTTAGAAAAACTGTCATCCCATTGTCATCACTCCTCTCTTCCCTCCTAGTCTGAGCAGCCTGCAGAAACTGGGCATTCTGCTGTGCCTGCTGAAGCATGGCAGTGGCCAACTCCCTAACAGATCGCAGGGTCTCATCAGAGGCATGACCTCCTCCAACTCCTAAGGTCTCTACATTTCTTGCTTCGTTCACTCTCTCACGCGTACCTCTACCACGACGAACCATGAAATCCTGAAAAAGAAATCATTAGCTCGAGGTCCATAAGATATTAAGAATCATAGAAATATATGTCGTATATCTTATGAATTGATAACTGGTCACCTTTATTTAAGGCAATTAAGATAACGCAGACACTTTACCCAACTTCTAAAGATAGTCGTATTCGGTGGGAATACTACTAGACTCAGCCAGAATTAACATCCTAAATGACCTCACAGTCCGGTTAGGGCCGAACCTGGCTCTCATACCACAAATGTAACACCCCGAAGTCCTATTCATGCTTTATTCTAATAATTAGCCTAACTCGCGTAATTAACGGGTATATATAAAAAAAATACGGAGGAATAAAAATTGCAACACGAATAACACTACGACGAGCTACAGTGAAATAATACTAAATGTCCCACACTCAGGTATATACATGAGTATATACTATCAGAGTGCAAAGTGCATAGTGTAGATAGTAATGATACAGTTATCCCAAAAAGAAGTAAACCTGTGAGGCTAACCTACTGCCTCAACTAAACAAAACAGTAAAACATAGACATAACATAGTATCAAAACTCCTGGCCAACAAATAACCAAACACCTCAGCGAGAGAGAAACTGAGAGCTCCCACTCTGAGAACCCGCCCGCCTAGGAAACAAGCACCGACAGTCATGAGCTGTCGGGTGGCGAGAAGGACAAGATGTCGCTCCTTTCCCACGCCTCTGTCATCCACGGTGGCTAGACTCGATGTCATGGCAAACAGGTCGCACCGGCATCGGCTGAGGAGGCATCAGAGGATAACCTCCGTAACCAAAGCCTGGTGGAAATCCTGGAGCCTGCCACATCTGCTGAAATGGTAGTCTCTCACATATCCGGAAGTCTCCTGAAAAGCTGGCTATAGGAAAACCTGGAATCCTGAAATAGATGGAGATGGTACCCGTATAGATCACTGTCTGACGCACATGGTCAATCTCCCACCCCATGCTGTCGAAATCATGGTACTGAATCTCAAAATCACCCCACACGGGGATCCGTGGGGGAAGGAGTATCGACGGGTGCATCAGTGTAAACTGCTCCATCGGGTGCTACTGCGGTTGCATCCTCCTCCTCAACAAAGTCTAACATACAATAATACATATACACATAAGCATACAAAGACAGGGAGGTAAGAATAACACAATCATCAAAAAGCGGGAAATGCATAGGTAGAATGAATGATTGACAAACCAGACAAACAAGCACATATAAACAAATATGACCTAGCTACCCACTTCCACTTACTCCTATGTCTCTTAATGAATAAATGAGTTGTGCGCTTTGGCATCCTTTCTTTCTATTGTCACTGTACTCCCCATTTCCGTTAGGAATACTTATTAGCGAACCCCCTTTTCCTTAGGTTGTCATCCCCCATTTTCGTTAGGGACTCCCGTCTCCCTTTTCCGATAGAGCACGGGGCGACACTAGCCTAGTCCATGAGGTATTCCCCTTTTCTGTTAGGAATCCTCCTCCCCTTTTTTCCGATAGGGACGTCCGTTTCCCCCTTTTCCGATAGGGAACAGAGTGGATCAAACCTATTAGGTGAGATATCCCCCATTTCCGTTAGGGATTCTTTCCACATCACATTCCCGTCAAGAATGGAGTGGTTACTAATACAATATCATGTGCATGCATCTCAACACCTCATAATCATATGTCTCACATCAGATTATGCACACATTCCCATATATACCCTTTTTATCATATTAATGCATATTAGAAACCATACTCAGGCATATAGCATGCTAAGGCAACGTACAACACATATTCCACATAATACACATTTAATCATGTCACCCTAAGCATGTCACTATTCACATAGAGCACATATGTCACATCTCACAGTTTTAGCATATTATCAGACAATCACGTTTAATAATAAAATAATCCTAAGTTAGTTGATGGGTCTATCACGCCTATCCTTAGATGTGGCATACCATAACCCCTATCCTTAGGTGTTATTGACATCAACCCCTAGTAGGGTTTAGGTCACCCTACACATGTCAAACAGTCATATCTACAATACAGAACCCAATAAAAGTGCATTCTTTCACCCCACCTGGTAATAGAAGCACTTGGAAGAAAACTGAACACCAGGACGTAACCATGAACTCACCAACAATCACACCAACACTCCCGCGCTATGATCCGGTTCAGCCAACAACAAGAAACAAGTTCAGAGTTACTAACAATGTTACCAAACAGTCCAGAACAGTCCACAGTTAACCGGAAACACACAAACGCACTCGAATTAGAATTAGGGCAACTAATAAACTAATTAAAACACCAAGAAAGACCACGGCTAGGGGCTGGTCTTCCAGTTCCAAAACTATAACTTACCCAAAAATAACTCCAGAAAAGCTTCCACAGTCAACCGGTACCCGTACTATTGCCAAAACCCTAAAATACGAAAAACAGGTAATGAGGGACCATTCAAACCAACAAGTCTACCACGAAAACAGAGCTGGGACATGAAGAACAGAGACTCCTATCTCTGTTTCGTGACCCATGGAATCTCCTCTGCGAATTTCGGCAAAACCTAGCTCGTTTGGTACCCGCACGGTCAAACCGAGGTCCAAAACACAGTCTGATTAGGGTTAAGAACAAGAATCAATCTAAGATTAAGAATTGGCAAACTGAAACAGAGGTGATCAGAGGATGGGATTAGAGTTTACCTCGACAAAACGGCGATCGGAGATAAGCCCTAACAAGCTCGAATGGTAACAGACGAATTAGCACCGCCGGATTGAAGAACGGATGAACAAGATTGCTTTGGATGGATTCACAAAGCTTTGAAATGTTAAAAATGGAGGAAAACAGGGAAGATGGGTGCTCTGGTCGTAAAAGATGGAGAAGGAGGTGAAAAATTGGATCAGAGGGGTTAATTCCCTTAAATAGACAAAATTCCTTACACAGGGCGGACGCCACGCGCAACCTATAGTGTATCGGGCGCGTGCCACGCGCATCATTGCAAACAGCTTCTGTCTCCATGCATGTCACGCGCGCTTGAGCACGCACCACGCGCACCGCTCTGAGGGAAACTTCGTCCAGAAGTTTGCTGCTGCATGCGTGCCACGTGTCACACTGATTCATCCTGCTGGTCCACCATATATCAGCGCGCGTCACGCGTGTTCCTATGCATACACACACTTGTCCGTTTTCACGGATTTCTTCAGTTCCGACTTCCGTGCAATCCTGAACTCGATACCCTAACACTTAAACATGATTCCTAACACAAGAGGACAACAAATGGACTTAAGAACAAAGGTTTTAAGCCTCATATATTCGTCCGGAAACTCTCACTCGCTCAAAGGTACGAACACCTAAAAGCCCTAATCTCAACTCCGATCGTTCTCAAACATAACCAAGCTTCCATGACTCAAACCAAAACCTCATAACACACTATACCAAACTCAAATAACATATCAAACCTCCAAACATGCTTTCACACAACACAGAAGGCGAGCACACCGCCAAAAGGCCAAACATGCAGTCAAAACACACTAATCCCTACCTAGGGGCACACAAATACGCTTAGTCACACATAAACACACATTAAGCAAGATTATAAAAATGAGGATGTTATAGCACTTGCATCCATAAAGAGCTTCGTAAGTGTCATTCTTATACTTGCGTCGAAACTGTTGTTGTAGGTAAATTCGATCAATGGCAGGAGATCATCCCAGCTTCCATGATTGTCTAGAACACAGGCTCTTAGCAGGTCTTCCAATGATTGGATGGTTCTCTTCGTCTGTCCGTCAGTCTGAGGGTGATACGCAGAACTCAACCTTAGTTTTGTTCCCAAAGCTCCTTGTAGACTTTGCCAAAAATATGAGGTAAACTTTGGGTCTCGATCTGACACGATGCTTGACGGCACTCCATGCAAACGAACGATCTCAGAGATGTAGAGTTCTGTCAGCTGCGCTACCTTAAAGTTAGCTCGTATAGTTAAGAAATGGGCTGACTTAGTCAGTCTATCTAAAATTACCCAAATCGAGTCGAACTTCTTCTGAGTCCTCTGCAGTCCCACCACAAAATCCATCGAGATGTTGTCCCACTTCCACTTAGGTACATCTAACGATTGAAGCATTTCAGCTGGTCGTTGATGCTCTACCTTGGCCTTCTGACACGTTAGACATGATGCCACATATTCTGCCACTTGCTTCTTCATCCTAGGCCTCCAAAACTTTTGTTTCAAATCCTGATACATCTTCATTGCTCCTGGGTGAATGCTTAGGTTACTCTTGTGCGCTTCATCCAAGATCATCCACCTCATTTCCTCATTGTCGGGTACACAGACTTGTCCATTGCATCTCAAGATGTTATCCGAACCTAAACTGAACTCTGGTGCCTTACCTTGTCCAATCAACTCCTTCTTCTCCTGTAGGTGTTCATCTGTTGCTTGTTGCTCTCTAATCTCCCTCATCAACTCGCTGGATATCACGAGCATTCCAAAACTCATCTTCTCTGGAGTTAATTCTATGGCTAGGTTCAAGTCGCGAAACTTCTCTATCAACTCCAGCTCCTTCATCATCAATCCGGCCATGTGAATACTCTTCCTGCTTAACGCGTCGGCTACGACGTTTGCCTTCCCAGGGTGATACTATAGATCAAATTCGTAGTCCTTGAGAAATTCCATCCATCGTCTTTGTCTCGTGTTAAGCTCCTTCTGGTCGAATAGGTACTTTAGACTCTTATGATCACTGAAAACATCGAACTTGGATCCATACAAGTAGTGCCTCTAGATCTTCAGTGCAAAAACCACGGCTGCTAGTTCCAAATTGTGTGTAGGATAGTTCCTTTCATGAGTCTTTAGCTATCGCGAAGTGTAAGCCACTACCTTCCTGTGTTGCATGAGCACACAACCTAACCCTTGATGTGAAGCATCACAGTAAACTTCATACGGCTCGTCCGGTTGAGGTAAGATTAGGATTGGAGATGTAGTCAAACGTTCCTTTAACAGTTGAAAGCTTTCTTCACACTTCTCGGTCCACGCAAAAGGTTGATCCTTCCTTGTCAGTTGAGTCAGAGGTGCTACGATCTTCACAAAACCCTCGATGAATCTCCGATAATATTCGGCCAAACCAACGGAACTACGAATCTCCGTTGCCGTCTTCGGCTGTTCCCAAGCTAACACCGTTTCTACCTTTGCAGGGTCTACAGCAATGCCATCCTTTGAAATTACATGTCCCAAGAATTTCACTTCTTCCAGCCAAAACTCACACTTGGATATGTTGGCGTAAAGTTGCTTCTCACGTAAAATCTCCAGAACTTGACGTAGATGCTCTTCATGATCTTCACGACTTCGAGAATATATGAGAATATCATCGATGATACGACGACGAAATTATCCAGAAACGAATTGAAAATTCGATTCATGTAGTCCATGAAGATAGCAGGTGCATTCGTCACTCCAAAAGGCATCACAAGGTACTCATAATGTCCATAGCGAGTTCTGAAAGCGGTTTTCAGTATGTCCCCATCCTTCACTCTGATTTAGTGGTAACCACTTTTCAAGTCGATCTTTGAGAAGACTGCAGTTCCTCGAAGCTGATCCATCAAGTCGTCAATACGGGGCAGAGGATACCTATTCTTGATCGTTATCTTGTTGAGTTGACGGTAGTCCACGCAAAGTCTTGAGCGTCCGTCCTTCTTCTTGACTAAGAGTACAGGTGCTCCCCATGGAGATACGCTTGGTCTAATGAACTGCTTCATAGATAGATCCTCCAATTGAGTCTTCAATTCAGCCAACTCTGCCGGTGACATTCTATATGGTGCGATGGAGATCGGGCCCGTTCCAGGAATTAGATCGATCGAAAACTCAATCTCTCTCACAGGCGGTAGACCTAGAACGTCGTCAGGAAATACTTCTGAAAAGTCTTTAACAACAGGTACACTGTTCACATCGTTTTCCTGCTTGGCTTCTAAGCTGCACAATGAAATGTATTCCTGAGCTCCCCCTTTCAAGGAAACTCTGACTTGATTGGTAGAAAAGAATTTTAAGATCTCGGGGTTAGGAAAGATTAAGATCTTTCGGGCACAGTCTAGTAAGATATGGTGATAGGATAACCAATCCATTCCTAAGATCACATCCAGATGTTTCAAAGGCAGACAAATCAAGTTGACAAGGAAATTCCTATTCTGAATAGTCATAGGGCAATGTAAGCATGCAGTATTGGCTGTCAAGGTTTTTACCGCAGGGGTGGTAACAACCAGATCAAACGGTAAAGAAGAAACAGGAAGACCCAAATGTTTCACACAATCCATAGAAATGAATGAATGCGTAGCGCCTGAATCAAAAAGTACGGATAGAAGGTTATCGGCGATGTCACACTCTCCTTGTATTAGCCCTTCTTTAGATTGGGTGGTCTCAATCCATTACAAACACGCGTTCTCTTGCAGTTGGCCTACCAGCCTTCACATTGTTGACTACCGGCTCAGCCTTTGGCGCAGTACAGTCCCTGGACACATGTCCCGGCTTCTTGCAGTTGAAACATAGCATTTCCTTTGCTGGGCACTTGTCCATCATATGCTCCGATGACCTGCAGCTGTAACATTTCCTTGGTCGGGCATTCCCGCTTCCGCCTTCACCACAAAAAGCGCCTGACGATGAACGATACGGTTGCTTCTGATTGTTTCCTTGGGGTCGGGAATAAGGCTTCTTCTGCTGATGCTTCCCCTTCTGACCTTGTCCTTGATTATGATTCTGTGACCTAGTCGGGCCTCCAGAATTCCCCTTATTGATCCTCCCACTCTTCATGGTCTCTATCTGTATGTACTTCTCCACCAGTGGTTGAAAACGACAGAGGCCCAGTGGCAGTACAGATTCATTGATCTCATATCGCAAACCCCCATTGAACTCTTCGCTCATCCATTCCTCGTCCACATGATTGCGAAAAAATCGAAAGTATTTGGCGAGTGATTCTAACTTAGCTGCATACTCTGCTACAGTCATGTTCCCCTGGTACAGACGCAGGAACTCCTTCTCTTTCTCAAGCCTTGCGCTTCTTGGAAAGTACTTGTCCAAGAACTTGGCGCGGAAAACCTCCCATCTGATCTCTTGGTGGTCAGCCTTCAGCATCTGCTTGGTCCCCTTCCACCAGTATTCTGCATCACCGAGCAACATATAGGTTGAGTAAGTGGCCCTTGCATGGTCTGGGCAGTGCGTCACTTGAAAATCTTCTCGATCTCCTGAAGCCACAGATCAACCTTCTTTGGGTCGGGATCTCCGTGAAACTTCAGGTGATCATGCTTGCAGAATTCTACCAGACCTCTGGCTTCAGCATTCTGCTCCTCTCGGTGTTGCTTTTACAGATCGCGTTGAGTCTTCGCCGCGGTCTGTTGTGCATTGGCTGCCGCCATGTCAGCCATGACTTAAATAACTCTGTCCATCTCGGGGTTTTCAGCTCTTGGGATTGGAGTCGCTTGTCTAGGAGGCATGGGTTCCTACAAGGCCTAACCAGTCAGAACCCATGGGAAAAGATAATCATCCTTAGATGTTTCGCACATTGTTTCCATCAGAAACATTTTCAAACAGTCACACAGTTCACACAAAAAAAACACAATAGACCTAAACCCAATAATTTCCAAAAGACTCAACCAGCTCTGATACCACTAATGTAACACCCTAACCTTGAGTGCCACGTGTTCTACCCAAAACGATGCGGAAATATTTGAGTGCTGGTTTTCTTTCGAGCTCAAATTACTTTGTAAGTAGAAATAAGAGATTTTTTTTGGAAGGCTTTTCGAAATGATGAGTGCAAAACATGATGATACGAAAACACAATGCAATAGTCACATAGTTAAGTAAATACACCGAGTACGCTTGCAGGTGCAAAACAGAGTCTGGTATATCAAAACTCGACAACAGTAAGAAGAGAGCAAATGAAAAAAAATATAGTCCTACACATCACCAAAAGAGCGTCCAACCAAAACACCCACTTCAAAAGACAATAGTACAACCCCAACTCGAAAAACATCCTAAGCTGGTCAAACTCCTCTAAACCGTTTGCTAGGCGGAAGCACAACATGTCCCATAACGGACCTAGAGTCAGCACCCGTAGAGCACTCCGAAGGGTCCTCCTCCTCCTCCTCGTCGCTCCCGAGAGCCACTACATCAACATACGAGCATATCCGCCTAGTCCTATGAGGGAGGTCGGACTGTGGTCCTGCTGTGGTAGGGGGTGCAGGGGAAGAGGGGCGAGTAGGGAGAGGAACCTCCCTCGGCGCCTCCACTGGTATCGCTGGGGCTGCAACATCGGGGAGAACTCCACTCGTCTGTACGGGCTCCTCGAAAACTGGATCGACCATGATCGGCTGTGGTACGTAAGGAATGTCAGCCACTAAAGGTACACCATGCGGGTGAGTCAGAGTAATCATCAACGGTGGTACAAAGAAGTGTATGGTCTTCCTGCTGAGTTGAGTATTGGTCACCATCCCTCCGAAAATAGTAGTCTCGACCACTAGTCCTGTATGCGTCACTCGCCCGGAGACGTGGTCAATCTCCCAGGGGTCCTCGTGGTCTCCCTCAGGGAACTCAAAGGTCGTTAGACCCATATATCGAAGCTTGGGATGAGCCATCTAATGCAACGATATCCAACATAACCATAGGAAAAGAAAGATGCAAGGGTAAATCTCTCGTTCACGAGTTCATCATAAGCTTCACAAGAGTAAAATAAAATACTACATAATAAAGCAACATGCATTATAGTCATACTATAATTATTCACACGAAATCCGAGTATAACACATAAGGCATGCAAAACAGGCATACAATAGTTCGACAACATCATAAATGCATCTAGTCAGTATGTGGATGCAGTCAGCGTGATATTTACGGCTTAATTCCTATACCAATAGGATAGTAGGCAACCTGCCATCAACAAATATTGTATACCCATACAAATGGGATATGTGACACCAGGCTAACCAACGCCCTCGGTATACATTACCCCCTACAATAGACCTTAAGTTCGTAATCATCCTTCAGGCCAGGGCTAAACACGTGAATACCTTGACACTAGGATCCAACCGTCTAGTTCAGAGTAAACGATATCTTATGATTTCATGCTTGCACAATGTTCAATTCCTTTCGGATTCACTCGCGAGGAGTGTCCGTGGTCATTAATTTTCACAATTTACATGGTCGTATTTGATGTATCGACAGCCACTTCCTCCCTAAATCCCTTTTTAGACTATCCACGTAATTACTTGAAAACCCCTTTTTCTTCTTTTTACTAAGAACCACACTTGCTAAGAATCTAGTGTTATTTTTATTTTATTTATTTTATTTAAGCTTAGCTATTTATTTATTTATTTATTTGAAAACCCTTTTTATTCCTTAAAGGAGTTCGAATTCCCCTTTTTTTCTTCCCCCTTTTTTTCAAAAATTCTTTGAGTGAAAACATAATCCCTTTTAACCCAAAATTCCATCCTTGCCACTAGGCTCCGTTGGAGAGCCCTTTTTAATTACCATTTTCAAAACCTCAATGTTCTAGTTTCGCAAACCGTATTCGTTTTCAAGAAAACGCGTCGGAGCATTGTGTCGTCCATACATCAATTACATCCTCCAAATTGTGCATCATCACTACATGCATACATACAAACTTAATCACAACAATACAATGTACTAAATCCATCCATTGCAACAACACATAACATTTACTACTTAAATATTACAAACAATCTCAACACATCATTCAAAACAACCAATCCAAATAACATACAACTCAAGGATGCTAAAACTCATTGGAGAAAATTTCCCTTACCTTAGGTGTTTTTCTTCCAAGCTAAAGCTCTTAACTATAAGTCCACTAGTCCCATAACGGACCCAGAGTCAGCACCCGTATATTTCCCTTACCTTTGTTTAAAGCTTATTTCTAATAAAATGCAACACATGGGAGCACTAAGTAGCATTCCTAGTTCACTTCCCAAAGCCTATATTTTTGAAAACAACTCCACCTATCTTTCTAAGGATTCAAGCCCTAGACTTGTTCCTTATCATTAAGATCCAAAATTAAAACAATTTGATCAAAACTTTAGCAATATCTCAAAACTTATGGAAACTTTAGCAATTTGATCACCGATTTTATTAATATAGCAAACGACGTCGGATTTGAGCAAATGACCCCTTCCTGGAAAGCTTGGAGTGTCTAGTTTTGGAAAGTGAATTTTAATTTAACAAATCACTAGCCATTCGGTACAGTTTTGAAAAACCATTTTCGGATGTATAGAAAAGGATAGCTTCTGTCTTCCAAATTGTAACGCATTTTAAATTATCAATACTCAACCAAATTCAGTAAAATTTGTGTGCAAAATGTATATAAATGAGTCTAGTTTCCAGAAAATCAAGAATCAACTAAAACGGATATCTGTGGAAAACGTTATGACCAAAACACTAAACATATATAAGTGCAGATTTTTTTCTTCAGGGCTTTAGAAGAACAACAAGAAATAAATTAACACACCTTTTCTTGACCCAATCTCTTCTCTTGGAAACACTTGGGTTTACTCAAGCTTGGGATCCTCATCATCAAGAGATTGTGAACAACTTTTTCCAAAATCATCTCCTTGAAAACCATTAATCAACAACAATAACAACAACAATAACCACATGCAAGATAAGATTCACATGGAAGACACTCTATTCTTTTCCCTCCTTAGGTCGTGGCCTTGGGCTCTTCAAGTAAGGGAAAAATTTGTCATTTTTCTTCCTTGATCATTATCAAGAACATGCATGAAGAAATAAGCAAGAAAAATCAAAGGTTCAACACCTAAAACCTACATGCAAGACCACGGTTTTGGAGACTAAAGGGACAAGAGAAAAACTTGTTTCCAAAAGAACACAAAGTAGCATAACCATGATAAGAATCAAGAAGAGATGAGTACATTACCCTAACTATGGGGCTGTTCAGTGGCGAGAAAGGCAGGAGGAAGAGGAGGAAAAAACTTTGTGTTTTGCTTGCTAAGTGTTCCTAGTTCTCCTTCTAGTTCTCTCTCTACTTCTCTCTTATTTTCTCTCTACTTTTCCCACACCACACACAAAGAAGAATGAACTGAAATGAGACTCCTCCAGCCCCTAAAAGGTTCGACCAACTCATACACAAAGGGAGGGGAGAAAAGCTTCTTCATTCATTGGCCAACATAAGGCCCAAAAACCCTAAACTTAGCCACTAATCATTACCATCACTTAACCCCTTTGTATACACCATTTTCTGAATTAAGCTAGCCATTCCCATTAGTTGAATGGGGCGGCCATGGGCAGGTTATGGGAAGAGAAGATCCCACTTGAGTTTTATGACTATAGCCTAGTAAAAGGCTACCCTTTTTAGCCAAAAATGTAACCAAAATCTAATTGTAACACCCCGTTTTCGGAGCGCTGTAAAAAAAGATCGAATCCACAGGGATTGTGACCAATTATTAACTGAACAAAAGGTGTAACTAATTGAACTATTGAACGAATACGAATGTGTTTGAAAAGTTTGTAATTCGTGTTTAGCAACAAAAACAGTAACTAACAAGACAAGGTATTTGGATATTAAGGAGAATAAAAGTGACTAGGGCTCGAATCCCTTTGTCTCAACCTTTATGCTCTTGAATTCTATTCCAATGCAAGCAATGATAATGTATTTGAAGTTCAAATCCACAAGTTTAGATTAATGAAAATCCCTTCTCTATTAACCCCTTTGATTAAATAAACGAGTCTTAATTCCTTAGGTCCAAATTAATTTAATCAAGTATAACGAATAAGGATTCATACAAACTCATACCACAAGAATTATATTCCTATAACCTTATTAAGTATGTCAAATTATCCCAAAGCAAGTTTAAAACCTCAATTTTCCAATTGATGCTAAAACCCTAGTTCAACCCAATGGTGATCAAGCATCGAATTGCATTAAGAAAAGAGATAAATGATAAAATAACATAAATCATACTTGCATTGAAATTCTGAATTCGATTACATAAAAGGATCCACAAAGTTCATCTTACCGTAGTACAAGAGGTTTAGTTCCTTATGGAAGAGAAGAAACTAATCAATTGAGATGAAGAAATAGCCAAAGACTCCATTGATTCCTCAAATTTGCCTATGATCACTTGTTCTTGATTCAATCTCCAGCAAAAAACCAACACCTAGGTCAATGTTTTCTCAGTCTATTTATAGTTCTATACCATAAAGGGTTGAAAAAAACCTCTCAAAAATAAGTCAAAACGCACAAAATACAAGTCTGGACCGAGTCGCAAAGACGGCCAGTAGTGGAGCCGGCACTACCGGCCGTACGCTCTTAAAATACAAAATCACAGTAAGCGTAGCCCGATATGGGCGTGGTAGCGGACACGGCTAGGCCGTGTTGTTCTGAAAACATCAACATGGAGAGGGAAGCACGGGCACGGCCGTGCTGGATAACACGGCCTGGTCATGGAATACACTGTGAGCAATCTTGAGCTTCTTCATATCCACCACGGCACGACCGTGGCATAGGGCACGGGCAGGCCGTGCCTCTTCAAATCTTGCCGTCTTTTGGTATTTTGGCCTCTGAGTTGGTCGCAACATCCGTCTATGTGATTTAGCTCCGCTTTCCTAGGCCAATAACCTTCTTTTCTGCACAACTGAACTCAACCAAAGTGCATTATCTAAATCAAGCAAAATGCATGAGAACTATGGGTTAAAACCACTAAAATGACTACGATACAATGAAAAACTAATAACAAACTATATGCTATAATGAACGCATCAAATTACCCCAAGCTTAGAATCTTGCTTGTCCTCAAGCAATTGCAGTGGCCAAAGAAAAGCATAGAAACAAGAGATGCAACAAATATGGAACCCGAGACAAAAGCCAATTCAAGCAATAGGCTAAAGGCTAACAAAGACAATAGGGACAACCAAAATCAAGTCCAATTAGAGAATCAGGCTCTCTAAAATCATGTCTTTCACTGATAGGGGCACTCTCCTTACCACTCTCAAAGTGTTTAAAGGTTATGACAAATCGCTCAAATCCATCCATGAAAGTGCTCTACCATAAACCTGACTATTAACCAAATCTCAGCATATAATTTATGAAAACACACAAGAATCAAAAGGTCTCCACAAGGTTGTAACGTGGCCATGGGATTTTTCTTGTAAGGTGGGATAAAAACAAGAAAGGAGAAATTCAAGGGCTAAAATAATGAACAAATAAAACAACCCTTTTAAAGCAGCATAAGCAGAGCAATTCATTTTTCCTTTTTTTTTTTTGCTTTCAACACCTTTTTATTTTGCTCCTCTTCTGTTATTTTATTTTATTTTATTTTATTTTTGTTTTCTCGCCCATTTGAGATTTTTGCAGTAATTACTGGGGAGGAATTTAAATAACAGAAGAGGTCCCAATTTCAAGCACCGCACAAATCACACAAGATTCACAACTAATTGCTCCCTTAGACATGCTCTAAAAGGTACTGTCATATTTAGCAATCACAAGAGTACCAAGAAAATTAATTTCAGTTCAGGCTCAAAAGGGGCAACTAGAGGAAGCTTTCATTCAACAATCAGAGGCTTGAAAAACATGCCTAAAAATGCCTTAATCATATTCAAGTGTGTAGACAAAAAATTTCAAGTTTTGAAACGGTTTCAAGTCAAGTTCTAGAGAGCACAATCAAGAGGGACACCCTCATACAAGGAGAAGGGGCATATAAATATGATGAAGTCCAACCCAATACAAGCTCAAGTCTCACATTTAGAAGTTAAATTCAGTGAAAAACATCAGATCAGAGCGCCACATGCTAATCAACAACTTATCAAAAGATTATCCCTATATTCATTAAGAACGCTACCTTTAAGCCTATCACAAGAGAAAATAATTGGGTTCCAAATCATTGCAATCTCAAATTTCAAAAAGATTGTAGCACACATGCCAAAGCACCAGAGGATAGTGTAACAATTTGGGGGATAAAATGATGCGAACAAAACAACAATTAACACAAAGATGCAATCACTAAAATTAAATGCTAGACTAACATGCAAGACTAACATGCAAAAATTTAAAACACCCTACCCCAAGCCTAAGAATTTACATTGTCCCCAATGTAAACAATTAAACTGAGATAGGGATGATGCAAGGGAGGGACTCACTGTGGGGGAGGAGGAGGGAGCTGGCCAGGATATTGCTGGATGTGCCAGTTATACATTGCAGAGACCATGTCCTGAATGTTGTGGACAGTGTTGTCAAGACCCGTCAGCTGGGCCCTTTGAGCAGCCATCTCCTCTTGGAGAGCGGCATAAGAACCGGGAGGTGGCTGTGGAGCAAAGCATCGTGAAGAACCGCCAGGGGTGCCTCAGCCCTCCTCTTGAAGGGGTTCAGGTTGGGGGCCTCCGGAAAATTCCAATTCCTCCGGTTTCGATAGTGGTGTGCTCCTGGTCGTAGAGGATGGGTTTCCTCAAGATCGTGGAGCACCAAACAGTAACATTGGCCTTCCCTGACTATCATTCTCATTGCCAAGCAGGCTTCCATATCCAAGCGGGTGCTCCCACGAACAATTGGGAGGCCAGAGGTTCTATAACCAAGAGCTTCAGCAATAGGGGTGATTAAACCACCAATAACAATTTTACAAGCTGAAGCTTTCCCTATTTTAACCATGTGAGTAATCAAATGAGAACCTGCATCTAGCTGAACTTCAGGGTGCAGCATATTCCATAGAAACATCAGTTCCGACTGACGGACAACGCCGTCACTATCCCCTCGTCCAAACAATGTGTTTGACATGACTCTGTGAACATAGCGAAAACAGGGGTTTCGCAACATTGTTGATTTTGATGAGGATGAGTCATAAGTGTCGGACTTCGTTAGCAAGCTCCAAAACCCTCGTGCAGAAAATTCATTTGGGACCCTTCGCTGACCACCATAGGGAAACCCATAAATGGCATTGAATTGACTCAATGAGAGGCTATGCTCATTATTGAATAACCGAAAGGTTATCAAATTGTCAGGGTGTTCCTCTGGCCATCCCTCCGCATATAAAACATTGGCATTAACGGAGGATAGGAATTCCAGAGTAATTCTTGCATTGGTAAAATGTTTCAGTCCCACAAATTTCGTCCAACCCACATTTGCAAATAAGTAATGGACATCACATACTTTGTGAGCTTGTTAGACTTACATCTCTAATTGGGTATTCTAATATTTAGCCCTTCTTATGATATTGTTCGGTTGTTATGTAATTGGTTTATGCCCCTAGTCAGTCAGTAAATTCAATTTTTCCTATAATTATCTAAGTAGTTTGCTTGAGGACACTACAACATAAAACGAAATAGATAGCGCTTATTTTTTGACTTCGCTAGTGCTTAAAAGTGCTACCTATTCAGCCGCTAGCGATCTTGGTTCGAAAAGATAATGTTTTAAAAGCGCTAGTGAAAACTGGAATCGCTAGCTCTTCCTTGAGAAAGCGCTAGCTATGTTTGAGAATATATAGAACTTTTTCAAGGAAGCACTATCTATTGTCAAGAATAGATAGCGCTTTCTCAAGGAAGCGCTAGCTATTCTTTTTTTTTTTTTTTTTACAGTAGCAGTATAACATAAGTAGCTGTATAACAAATTATAATAAATGTTTCAAATATGTTAAATTAAAATTATAAAAATTATAAATTACATTTAATTAGCAACAAATATTGATATAGATAGTTACCACAAGTCAGGTTTTCTACTTCTAATAGAGAACAGATGAAAAACTCCACTTCTTGGAATAGGTTGCACTCGAGTAACATAGATACCAGAGAGATCCCTTGACATGCTATAGATAGTCACCACAGGTTAGTAGTTGATTAAGTCTGTCCCTCCACAAAGCTGGAGTTACATCTTTATCATCTATATGTTTCATATCCATTTGCTTTTTATGCTCAACATTTTTAGAATGCAGTTGTTCCTATTTTAATTAAAATAGGAACAACTGCATTCTAAAAATGTTGAGCAATAAAAAGCAAATGGATATGAAACATAGATGATGAAGATGTAACTCCAGCTTTGTGGAGGGATAGATTGGCATCTATTCCAATTTGTGTCCTGATTTGATATGTACCTGTGATCACAAAAAGTAGTAGGGCTATTCATACTATTCTAGGAGGGCTATCAAAATACAGAAAAATCTAGAATCATTTAAAGAATTTAGTGATTACAAGAAAATTCTGAAATGGTTCAAAGTAAGTGGTGGACGGTGCATTTAGTTTGGAAAGATGGATTTCTGTATCAGTTGCATTTCAAGAAAATAATGAAAATAAGAATGTTGAATCCATCTCCAAAGTGTCTAAACCCAAAACATGCAAGTATACAAACATGCAAGTATATAGTAAAATGAAACAAGGAGCTTCTGACAAAGATGTGCTACCTACATACCAAAACATCAACAAAATAGTTTCCCACTCAATCTATAATTTTATAGAAAGATGTTCATGTTTTAGACAACAAGACACAAGTTTACTTATAATTCATGTGATAGACAATTTAATTCAAATTCAAATACAATATAGCATTCATTCACAGGTGGTGTCTACCCAAAGGCTTTGAGTGGAATCCCAACCTAAGTAATCGTGAGAAATTTGTTCCTATCACATGAGTTTAGTTTCTTTTTTGGGAATTATTTATTTGGAAATAAAACAAATAAATTTCTTAATCCAACAAATAAATAATTCCCAACAAAAGAAACTAAACTTGCTAACAAATGAACAAATTTCTACGATTAGGTAGTGTCCACTCAGCCTTGCAGACGATTCCCAAGCTAAGAGTATCTATGAATGCTTATCACCTAAATTTGAATTAGAAACTCAATCTTCAAAACCCTAAGTAAACTTGCTATTGTTACTGTTAATTTTAGTGTTTAATGGACTGTTAAATTATAGATTGAGTGGGAAACTATTTTGTTGATGTTTTGGTATATTTCATTAGCCAACAAGTTGCGTTGTTTCTCTTGGGTTAGGGTTGATAGAAGAAAAAAAGAGGAGAAGAGAGGAAGAGGGAGTGGTTGTTGGGGCCATCTGGATTAGGGTTAGGGTTAAGGTTTAATGGTGGGCGGATGAAGGAAATAAGAAGAAGAGGGAGGATCCGAAAATGGGGAAGAGAATGGGGGGAGTGGCTCTGGATTCGGGGGACCCGATTTGCAAACGGGCGATGAGGAGGACTCCGCTGCAGAAGAGGACATCGCAATCGGTGAGATGGCAGTCGAGGGTGGTGAGGAGGCTCTGGGGAGTGGAGGGTGTGGGAGATGGAGTATAGGAGGTCGAGGGAGAGATGGCGTGGGAGGGAAGAGATTAAGAGGAACACATGGGAAGAAATAGGGTTTCAGAGCGAGAGAGGGCAATTTAATGAGGGAACGCATGGGAAGGAAGGTTAAAATATAGTAATCAGGTAAGATATTAGCTAGCGCTTCCTTGGAGAAGCGCTAGTGAAATCCAGTTCTCAAATCATAGATAGCGCTTCCCTAGGGAAGCGCTAGTGAAGATTAGATAATTAATAGCACTTCCTGGAGGAAGCATTAGCGAAATCCTCATGCGAATTTTTAGTAGCGTTTCATCGAAGAAGCGCTATCTATTTGTTCATTTTAACTAACGCTTATTCTAGAATACGCTAGTAAAGGCCCACTCATAATTTTAACCAGCTCTTTCAGAAAGAAGCGTTGTTTAAGATGATGCCATTTTTTTAATAATCTATTATAGTGGGACAAGCAAAGCTTAAGTGTGGGGATGTTGTTGACACCCAAATTTGTTTAAATTATTGGGATATTTTGAGTATAAAATATTACGATTTTATTCTTTTTTAGATAAGATATGCTCACTATTTCCTCATTTATGCCGAAAAGTAAAAAAGGCAACACAAGAAGCAAAAAATTTAATTTTGGGAAGAATCAGGCCAAAAAGAAGCAAAATTATGTGCTTCTGGACATTAAGTACAGCCGCACCTAATACATAGCACGACCGTACCTAACTCAGAAAACTAGTCAGGGCGCACCTCAATTGAAATACGACTTAGTGCCGAAAATTATATGAAGTATACGGCTGCACCAAAGGGAAGTATGGCCGTACCTAAAGCAGTCAAGTTGCACCTGTAACACCCAAATTTTATTAATAATATATATTAATATGTTTTAGTTAAGTGTTATTATTATTTATTATTTTTAATTATTTTTAATTTATAATATATTGGCTTTGAGATATTATTAATATTTTAAATGAGTATTCTACTTAATTCCTAATCATCCTTCGTTTTCTTCTTCTTCTTCGACCCTTCTAAGGAAAAATTGAATTTAGATTCCTTCATTAAAGTTATAGTCTTTCCTCTTATCTTCCATTTAGCTTTAGTTTAACCTAAATCCGATACCTACAACTTAAGACATGCTTTCTGGAAGCAACGCAGCGCATACGCAAACCGTGGAACAACAAAGGAAGCTTCATTTTCATTTTTTACCATGATATAGTCCAATTCTGGCTAGGATCATTAGACACGAGTTTGTATGATTTTCACTTAGCTTTCCAACACCACCAAAAACACCTCAATCATACACTTGTAGCTCACGTCATACACTTGTAGCTCACGTTATGGCCAAAATAGTGAAGCAGTGCCACTAACCTGAGTTCTAATAGAATAGACCTGTGTTTGACAATGAATCATTATGTTGGCGCTTCAGAATCCGATCCAGAAGTGCTTTAGCCTGCCTTATAAACCTAGGACATGACCAGAAACAACTTTTACCACCATCTAAACCTAGAAGACCTGCCTCCTACCCTTTCCTTTACCTCTTAATGATCCCTCTCAAAGACTGGATAAGAAACCAACCTTCATTCATCGTTCTTTGCCATGAGACACGTCATTGTTGTCACATGTTGTTGCTTCAAGAATCCTTCTCTCCTCTAGGTGATGCAAGACAGCCTCACTCCTGCCCTGGCTTCGTGAATTCGTCCTTCCTGATATGAGGTTAGATCACGCACTCAACATGCGTGGGATCGGGGATGAGTAATTGTGATTTGCATATAGTGGTTGTTGTTAGATAATGTAATTGATTGCTATGTCTGAGTGAACCACGAATGTATATCGATTTTGATAGTGGTGTTTTGGTTGCCTTTCTGCGTTTATGCCATTGTTGTGATGATAATCAGTTATATCTGCAAGAAAACAATTAAAGTGTTAAGCATAACCTGTTAGAAAAATATAGGATCAGGGTGCATAACAAAATGAGATTTAATCGACTAGGAACCTCTTGATAACTAATTAACTTACAGAGAGGGACTAAATTTCAGGTTTATGTATTCATAATCGATTAGGTGAATGATCTTAACTGATTAACCTATAGCCTATAACCGGTTGAGTAGCTGGGTGTAACCGATTAATATAGTCAGATATGTTATCAACCGATTAAATAAGACAATCTAACCGATTAATGCTATAGGCATAACTGATTAGAGTACTTGAGGAGACCTAAATCGATTAACTCAAGCTAATAACTTACTAATATAACTAGTTATGATAAACACCTAAGGAAATGACTCAACCGATTAATCAATAGCCTTAACCGATTAAGAGGACACTATAATCGATTAAGAATAGTAATCTAACCGATTAAGTGATTAATAGTAACCGATTAGGACGGTTGGATATTGGTAAGAGTCAGGGATAAGCCTAAATCGATTAACTACTAAGGTAATAACTGATTAGGATGAACAACTTGGGTATCATAATCGATTAGATGAGTAACCCTAAACCGAATAGTCTATTAGAATGAAGTATTGAATGTTCTTAATGAGTTGGTTGTAGTGCTATGGACTGATGTGTTTGGTCATAGATGATTACTGTTGATAGTAATAACGATGAGTTACCACAATTGTTGTTATTAACAAGGGGGCATGGTATCACCTTGGTGACATTACGTTGGACTATATTCATCCTTGACGATTCTTGTTACGAGTCATGTTGATTGTTGTGCACAGTCAGAGTACATGCATCTTGGTATCTTTGTCGTCAATCAAGGGGAAGCAACGGTTGAAACGTCATAGTAAAGGCCACGATGGGTGTTGACCCGACATAGGGGATCTTGATTCGGTGGCGGGGGCCTTATACGAAGGCAGGAGCTAGCTACTCGCTGTTGGGTACTCGTCAACCTGATCATCCCGACGAGACACTTCACGTTATCTTGAGTGGTGAGAGTATTTCGGTAGAGCGACACAACTCTAGAGGCAAGCCGGGTATGTACTTCCACTCGCTGTTCCCGAGATTGTCGAGCTGTTATTTATGGATCCACATGCATATGGTATAGGAGGAGTCTAGGATCCATAGCGTTATCACGGTTCATTACAAAGTCCATGCGTATATGTGTTTGCTCTATGGTATAGAATGTTGAATGATTATGTATGCTTTACC
Organism: Calophaca sinica; assembly: GCA_037113605.1. NCBI lineage: Eukaryota > Viridiplantae > Streptophyta > Magnoliopsida > Fabales > Fabaceae > Calophaca > Calophaca sinica. The sequence continues at coordinate 65,145,827 of CM073736.1, forward strand.
ATGATTGTTATCCTTGTCCTCTCATATGATTTTAGTATGAATTCTCACCCATACTTTGCTCACGTGGACCGAGCACAGGAGGAATAGATAGCCAACAGTCTACCATGGAGGGGTCGTCAGCCGAGGAGCGACCAGAGGGAGCTCTTAGCCTCTTAGAAGAGATGTATTATGTATTATATTTGTGTTATTTAAGTATATGTAAAAGGGTTGTAAGCTCTAGAATATGTGACATCGTGGAGAGTGTTGTACCTTGTATTTTCTAATAATTTGTGAAACGGATGAATTATTATCACTTTGTAGTGTTCATGAAATGCCCTTTTGTAACACCCCGTTCCCGGAGTGCTACTAAACTAATATTTCTTACGGACTTTAACATATTTATGAAAGGCAAGATACTCTGTTTGAGCGGTTTCTGAAAATGTGGTTCTATTATTATTTTTATTTTAAAACTTCTTTAAAAGAGCGGTCAGAGTATCATAGCAATTTTAGAAACATGACGGTAAATAAATGAGGACACCAAAATAAAACCACAGGACTCATACTCATAATTCATTCAAGCATTACACATATTACATCCCAAGTTTTGCAAACTGAAAATACACTTGTTACAATATTGAAATCCAACAGTACACACTCTATAGCTGGTCGGAGCACTACAACGTTTACTAGTCCTCTAGTAAGTTGCAACAAAGACACAAGTAGAAAGCCGGACAGGCTATCCTCCGTTACTCCGGTCAGCAATCCCGAACACTCTGCTTGTTTCGTCATCTGGGTTACATTCATTAATTGAAAGAACCACTGGCAAGGGTTACCTTCTTAAAATAGAAAAAGTAGCACAGAACAACAAATACGACAACCATTTATATTATACAGACACAATATAATATAAAGCCATAAATATCCAATGTATATAATAACTATATCAATAGCAACAGAACAATCAATAAGGATGCACCCAAGATCCTATTGATGCAACTATAAGCCAGTGCAGTTTTAATTCCGGAATCCATACGCTAGAGGCATATCGGGCTGTACGTACCAGACCGACACTTTTCCCTACGATGGTAAAGATTTTAACGACGTTCCCAAATTCCTTTGGCCACGGGCATTTCCACTACCCAGGATAGACAAGACGACGTTACCACAAGACATGACACAATGATGCCTTTAACCACCCCCAATGAACATATCACCACATTTGATACTATCACTCATGGCATAATCAATATCAATTATCCAATAACAATCCACAGCATATATCTTAATCACAATTTAAGTATACGTACACCACATTTCATTGTCACAGTCAAGATCACGCAATCCAAATTTGATAACACACCACGTAGCAAATTTGACAGTTCATTCATTATACAGTCACCACAATTCACCACATAAGCAATAAATATATTTCATCCCTTTGAAACTCAATGGAGCTAGCAAAGAGGTAATCAAACAAGTGTGGGGGGTTGGGGGCAGTCGCCAACCTCTTGTAGACAAACCCACTAAATAATCATATATGAATGTAAAGATCAAAGGGGTAACAAAACCCTCACTTTGAACCCTGAGGTTCTCAGACTTCTTTGATCGAAAAACAATTAAAAATCGTAAGCGTGTCTAGAAGTAGCCCTTACCAAAATCGTCAGGTCGCGTGTCGAAGCACGTCTTGATCTTACGCAGCACGAACAACTCTCAAGGATCCTATCACATAGCAAGACATAGTACAAACCTAGACCACTCAAAAATAATCCGCTAGGCTTAAACTCAATTCTAACTCCTAGGTCACTCACCTCAAAGATCTTTTTAATAAAACACATATACTTGAAATAATATAAGAAGTTGAAAATTAAATATTTTAAAGACTAGAAATCAAATCCTTTTCATAATAATAATTAATCAAGGCTCCACTTGGCTTTAGGATTACAAAGAATCCATTTCACCTATGTGTCTCATTGCCTTAAAGCCAAAACAATTTCCAAAAATCTATCAAACTCTTTCTAAAATTTTCCAAACTGAAACAACAACCTAGTGCAATTAATTCTAGTCAAAACACAAAATAATTTTTCTTCCCAAGCTCCCTAGGAGCTCTCAGCCACACACACACATAAGAAGAAAATTTTACAAATTTTTCAAATCAACCAAACCCATCATTTACTACCTAATTTCTTTTCCCAAAACACTTAATTAAAGCATTAAACCAGAAAATAGAACCAAAAATTAAAAGGAATCCTTACCCAATACATAATAGGGTCACGGTTTTGGGGCTCAAAGAGAGGAGGATGATGTTGGCTCAAGTCCCTACTTATTATCTCATGGAAATAGCACTACAATGGAGAAGTTGAAAGAAATGGTGGTTTTCATGGTGAAGGGAGGCTACAGCTTGTTCATGGAAAAGGGGAAGAAAGATTTAATCAACTACACACTTGATAATAAGAGGAAGGAATGCGTAAAATGAATGAGAATGGGGGGTGATTCAGCTGCAGCAAAATAAAGGCGGAGGAAGGAGAAATTTTTGTCTCAAAACCATACCCAACTCTCTAGGGATTTCAGCCTCAAAAATTGAGAAAGAAGAGATGAAGTTGAAGAAATGAATAGTTAAACTGGGGGGGTGCTTCGGCTGGATGAAGAAGAGGAGAGGATGTGGATTTGGCTTGTTCTCTCTTCATCACACATGAGCAAATCGGAGAAGAAATAAAATGAAAGAGTAGAAAATGGGGAAGGGGCTCACGGCCTGGAGAAAGAAAAGAAGGAAAGGAATGGGTCTTGGTTTCCTTGGCTTATTCTCTCATCCACTCACACCTAACTTAAAAGTAATTAAATAAGTATGATAAAGAGAGAGTAATGAGAGTGAGAGAGAGCTGCGCTAGTTCATAAGGAGAAAGGAGAGGGAAAATAAAATAAAATGGAATTAAGGGGAAGGGCCACGGTCAGGGGAATGAAAAAGAAGGAAAAAAATTATGTGGCTTCCCTTTTCACTCTCACTTAGAGATAACTAGTAGGAAATAAAAATAATGACGGAATGAAAGAAGAGGATGGGACCACGCTAATTCCATAAGAGAAAGGGAAAGAAAATAAATTTTAATTAAAAGGAATTTCCTTGGTTAGGAATAATTTAGGAAAGGTATTTCCTAATTAACCAAGGTAAGTTTGACATATAGGCACTATAAAGTAAGATCTTAATCTAATCAACAAGTCTAGATATCAATCCCTCTCTTCTCATGATCTCCCCCTAATCCTAGAGTCTAGCGTGTACTAAAAATACGGCGTCGAGTAATCGCGTTACCTATTAGTTCTTTCGCCAATTAATCGCGAACACTAATTTATTTAGAAATTAATTCACCGCATGATAATAATTTATCTATAAATAATAAAAACAATTAAAAATACTCAAATATCATCACAATAAGTTATGTTTCGATTTTCATCGAAATCAGAGCTCGTTTTAAAATTTTAACGCGGATAAAAATTACCCGACAATTTAAAATACGATGAAACTTCATTAGAGTTTTTCGACGAGATTTGAACCATGAATTGATATAAAATATTGATTCTTAAATTTAATTTGATTTTGATTTAATTCAATAATTTTCTTAGTCAATAAAAATACGCGTTACCGCATCACACAGAAAACTTATTATAAGTTTAGTTGATGAATTCACATTAAAAGCAGCATATGTCTACACTGTCTATTAATTTGAATTGACATCATGAATAATAATTATTTATGATAAATAATTTATTTAAAATAAGTCAAAATAATTCCTCGTACTCTCGGTAAATCATTAAGATGATCAATCTCTACGACTTACGTTCAAGTATTTGGGATTTATTTGCTAAAACAATTTTTCTTAAAAATTGGGATGTTACAATACCACCCATCTTAAAATAGTTTCGTCCTCGAAATAACACGAATAGTAAAGTACGGAGAAATTATTTTACTCAAATCCGTAAAAATAATTTGCACACATAAAAAATCACAATATTAATATACGTAGTACTATAATGCTTATAGCTACATACATATTATTACAATCACACCACAATATCACAAAGTATATACCTCACACAGAATTATGTAAGTAATATAATAGACGAAAAAATACTTATAATCTACTGACGCTCTATTGCAGAGCCACGACTTCTACTTATTCATGATCAGATTATGAACACGAACACGGACACGAACACGAACACGAATACGGCTACATGCTATCACCACAATAATACTACATAACCTCATACCTAAACCTGGTTACACATATCAAAGTTCAAAACTATTTTAAAATTTTAAGAAAATTAAAACCTTTCTCAAAGCAAATAGTTTGACAATAAAATAATTTCAAATCTTCTAAGAACATCACCAAAACAAAAGACTAATAAAAGCACGATCTTTCTCTTAAGACTCAACCATTCTCATGGACATTAGAGATCCTTTGAGATTAGGTTCTCATTGTCTCAAAATCATTACACATACTTTAATTCAAAGCTTAAAACTAACTCTACAATTTAAGGCCAACAAAATCACTCCTCTTTAGAATTCTTTTAAATCAAAACTTTCTTAAAAAAAAATTTATACACCAACAACAACAAAATTATTTTAACAAGGTACATGCACTTGAAACAATAAACAACTTGAAATTTAGTTTTTAAAGACTTAGGACTTATCTCCTTCAAAACTTAAAACATTCAACAACACTAAGAATCAATACTTATTGACACAAACTAGTCAAGACTCCACTTTGGTTTAGAAGTACAAGGATTTCCTTCAACCTTCGTGTTTCATTGTCTCGAAAATGCGTACTCAACTACTAAAACTTAATTAAACTTATCCTAGAAGTTCCAAAACATTAACAACAACTAAACTATGAAAGAGACAAGTTTGCAATCACAAAAATTTCTTCTTTTCTCCATTTGAAGCTCACGGCTTCAACAACAAAAATTAGGGAAAAATATTTAATTTTCTAAGACTCCACCTGGTTTAAGAACCACCAAGATTCCTTTAAACATTAGGTGCTTCATAGCCTCAAAATACCAGATTAAAATCAACAATTATGCTAAGGTTTTTTTTTTTTACACTTTGAATAAATTAACCCAAAACTCCAAATCCCAAAAATTATTTTCCTATCATCACTTGATTCAAGTTCAAGGATTACAAAATCAACTCTTTTCTAAAAATTTTCCAAGCTTGACAATATTTAAAACAATTTTAACTCAAATCTAATTTTTCTAGAACTACTAAACTTGAATGACAATCAAAATTATGACAGGATCGAAGTTTTAAAACACAAAATTTTTCTCTTTTTACCCTCTTGAAGCTCATGGCTTCATAGAAAGATGTTAGGGAGAATGTTTAATTTCCTTCCAACAATCTAAATAGCCAAAATACTAAAACTCATTTATAAAAACTCAAAAAAATAATTCGAGCAAGAATTTTAAAAAATAAAGTTTTCTAAAACTTTTCTCCAATTCATAGCTTAAATCAAGCTCAATGAGAACAAAACTAAATATTTTTCTTGATCAAGACATAAAACAATCAACTAGTTACACATAAGTTTTTAACAAAGGACTAACAATAAAACATTTCTCTATCATTCCTATATTACAACTAAACACATAATTACCAAAGATTAAATTAGAAAAAAATGAAATCAACCTCACACATAATAAATGTGGTCACGGGTTCATACTTTAATTTAGCATCAATTTTCAAAAATTTTCTTCAACAATACACACACCTAAACTCAGTTTTCCAAGAAAGACAAGATTAAAAACACTCTTGAACCCAAGTTTGACTAGAAAATCATGAAATTATCTTTTACAACAAAGAAAACAAAACCATTTTCAACAAGATTATTAACAAACAATACAGGAATTGAAAACAACAATTAAAATACTCACCTAGAGCTCCTCCAAGAACTCGCAGTGCTAAGACATTAACAGAAGCAGAACATCAATACTCTCAATATTATTAACATTAACAACAACACCCATGTAACGACCCATTTTCGGACCGTTACTAAACTAGAAATAAACCCATATGCAACGTGTTTTTTAAACGGTACTCTTGTGTCCTTTGGAAAATGCGGTCTGTTTTTTTTAAAAAAAAACAATCATATCCGCATAGTAAGCATAGTACACACAGAGTTGCCACAACGTTTAGAAACATGGTGCAATCTAAGACACAAGATACATGCACTGGAAATACATACATATATATATAAACACGTCAGCGTAAACAGTACGTATAAAATAAAGACAGTGCATAAAGATGTCCGAAAGAATACACCTATGGTATAAAGACCCTCAGGAGAGCAATCATACCCCAGGGGTACTCCCGGCAGACACCCACGCAGGGGGCAACTCTAAAAGTATGCCACCAGTCTACCCTGTAGTACACAAAAGACATCCACCAAGCCCGACCGGTCACCAAAACAAACTGTACACCAAAAGCAAATACTACAGTCATCCAAAATAACATAAACAGACAGTCAGACAACACGACGACTACAGATAACTATCAGGATCCTTAGATGGATCCTCCTCCTCCTCATCATCGTCCATCGGGTCCTCTCCAGTCAAATCGATGAAAGGTACTGTCACAGGCACACCCTCCGGCACGTCCTCTGCTACCACCGCCTCCTCCAAGAATCTCGTGCCGCTACACCCAGCCACACCACACTCTCTGCAAACAGGAGAGAGGTGTCCCGGTGGGGTAGGGGTCCTGAATAACATGGGAGAAACTGGCTCCGCCTCGGGCTCATATCCTTCTGGAGACTCTGAATAACAGCTGCCGTGGAAGTAGACGCTCCTGCAGACCCGCGTCTAATCACGCTCTTGCGAGCGGTCCATCGAACCCTTGGTCCTCGTCCTCGTCCTCGGGCAGCAAGTCGGAAAGCAGTGCACCTCGGGATCTCAAGAGGTCCCTCTGGCGAAGAAGATGATGCTGGCATAGTCCTCTATCCCTGAATAGCTCGCAAAGCGTCCACCACCTGCATCATCCGAATTAGGAAGCTCATTGTGCGCCGCGAAGTCTCCTGTCTCACTACTATACCACCCTCTCGGAGGCTCTGTACAACATCCCCAGTATAAACAACGCGACAGGATATGGGGTCAAACTCTATTGCCGCGGGCATCTCTATGTCTAGGAAATCAAAGATGATCTCCGACGATGTCCTCATCGCCTGGGTAACCATCATTGGTTGAAGGCACCACGGGAAAGGGTCAACTTCTCAATAAACATAGCAATAGTAAAGCATAAAGCAAGGAATAACAATAGCGCAGGTTTCAGAACGCGACTCAAACACTCTCACTAGACACTTTCGACAATTCCGGAAAGTAAAACCGATCCATCCACTGAATACCAGCCGTAGCTTTGGGCTCCACGACCACCCTAGGACATTCAACTCTGGTTCCTTAACGCTACAACGTTTAGCCAGGCTGTCGAAAAATGAAGGGGTCCTAGCACCCTAAGTTATCCGGATCGAAGCTCAAAAACGTTACGACACGACACTCTCACATTAATGAATAAATCGCCACATACGATGATTCAAGAAGCAACTCGAATAATTACTCAATCGCGTATCAAATAATATTCATGCTAAGCTTAACAAAATGCACTCAGATCAACAGTATCGGCAGTATAAGCATTCACATCATATCAAGCATCAACACTAACAACTCAGTTCATCCCTCTGCAACTCAGTGGAGTTAGCAGAGAGGCAATCATACAAGTGTGGGGTTTGGGGACAGCTACCAACCACTTGCAGACAAGCCCACTAAATAATCATAAATAAAATTTTGAGAATTAAAAAGTCGAAGGGGTACGAGACCCTCACTTCAACCCTGAGGTTCTCAGACTTCTTCGCTTTAAGACTTGAAATTAAATAATAACACTTATCTATGTCTAAGAGTTGCCCTTACCACAGTTGTTTGCTAACGGGGTACCGTAAGCCTTGAGTCCACGTCGCACGGTCTCCGGATTCGCAACTCCTATCACCACGAGTAAACTTAGCACAAGCTAAAACTTAACTCAAAAGCTTAGGCTCTCAAACCTAACCCTTTTCCAACCAAGTATTTACTCAAGCACTTAATTACTAGCTACTTGGAGGAAATAGGATTTAAAATCAAAATCATTTCTTGAAAGGTTAACAAAACACATACCCTTACTTTCTTGAAAACCTTAAAGTAAGCATACTTCAATTAACCACTTTTTCATAAATTTCCAAAAGCCTAAAACATATTCATTCAAGCATTATATCCCAGTTCACAAACAAAGTTTTCCTTCCATCCTCTCATATGGCCTCTCGGCCACCACCCTTTTTCTATAAAAAAAAATTTGCAAATCTTCTTTTAAATAGGTAAACCACTTCCATACATTATTCCCAAAACTTATTCAACATCATATAACAACTAGCATATATAAGGAAACTTAAATCAAGCATCAAAACCATTTTCACAATGCCTTTCACCAGGAGTTTTCAAGTAACTTCTTTTCTAACACTTGAATCCAAATCATTTCACCAAACCAAATTAATGCAAGGCCAATCTACTAACACCAACTAAAAGAATTATGCAAAACAATTTTTCTTCTCCTTTTTCAACCCTAGGGCTCATGGCCCTAACACCCTTTTTAAAAAAAAAATTGTAAACCTTCACTCAAAATTAACAATACCATTTTGATCAAATTCCTTTCCTTCATCAAATCACAATTAAACACCAAAAACCAATCATCAACAAGTCTAGGCATGCTATTCAACATTTCAAGAGCCTCAAATTTCTAAATAAAATACCTAATCATGCTTCTAACACAAAACCATCAATTACAACAACAAGAATATCAACCAAAACATAATCTTCACCAGTTAAATACATGCTTCCTCAATTAAATTCCACTAACTCCCTTCATCAAGAATAGGTTCAATCTACAAAACAACTACCCAATAACTTCTAATTCCAAAACTATGAACAAATACAACAACGACATCATAAAAGCTCAATTAACCAACCAATTACTTGATTCACTAGGATTACATTTTCTTCCCTCTTTTTCCCCTTAGGTCACACCTAGGGTTCCAAGAATTAGGGATATAATGTTCATATCCATCATTGATCACAACCAGACATAAATCAAACACAAAACAAGCATGCATCAAGAGTAGAAAGCAAAAAAACTACAAGTAGCAAAAGAGGGAGGGGGCGCGGTTTTGAGCAGAAAAATGGGGGAGAAAAATCAGTTTCTCTCCTTACTTGAATGGTTGAAAGGTGATTAATCAAGTGGAGGTTGAGCCTAGGTGCAAGAATGATGAAGGTTGGAGGTTGAAAATGCAAGAAAATGGTGGTTGAAGGCCATGGAGCTTCAAGCTCTTTCTCACACTAGGAAAGGAAGAAGTAGAAGATGAAATGGGGTAGAGAGAGGGAGGGGGGGTCGGCCTTGGGCTGATTTAGGGGGTGGGGTATTTTATTCTTTTCAATTAAAAACAATGTTGTGTTAGTAATGGTTTAGGGAAATGTAAAAATGATAATCACACAAATAATGACACCTAGCACTTTATGAGATGCTAATCACATCATCTAATGCTACCCATCTGATCTCACATCTCTCATGATTACCCTCTAATTCTAGAGTTTAAGGGTTGTCAAAACACGGCATTGAATAACCGCGTTGCCGATTTTACCCGCCGATAAAATCGCGAAAATTAATTTGACGAGAAATTAATTCATCGCGTAATAATATTATATTATAAATAATAAAAATCATATCAAACACTCAAAAATGATCACGACAAGTTACGATTCGATTTTCATCGAAATCGGGGTTTATTTAGGATTTTATCTGCGGCAAAACTGCCCGGCGATTCGAAACGCGACAAAACTTCGTTAGAATTTTTTTACGATATTCGAGCCATGAATTAATATGAAATATTAACTCTCAAATTTAATTTGATCTTGATTTAATTAATTCACTTACTTAGCGAACAAGAAATTGCTTATTATAGCATAAATACGACAAATTATACACTAATAACGCTAAATAACGCATCGCGAAAAGACGGATGTTACAATACTCCCCCTCTAAAAGTAGTTTCGTCCTCGAAACTACGGGTAAGATACGTGCCGAGAAAAAGTTCTGGATATTGATCCTTCATCTTCTCTTCCAGCTCCCACGTCGTATCTCCAGTCTTATGATCCCACACAACCTTAACGAGTTGAATTTCTTTGTTCCTTAACTGCTTAGTCTTTCGATCGACAATCCTTGCAGGTGACGCTTCAAATGATAGGTCGTCCTTTAGTTGAATCACATCCGGTTCAATAACATGAGAAGGGTCGGAAACATACTTTCGTAACTGCGAGACGTGAAAGACGTCATGAATGTTTGACAAGAAAGGTGGTAAAGCAATATGATATGCCACTGGACCAATACGACGAAGAATCTGGTAGGGTCCAATGAACTTAGAAGTAAGTTTCTTGGATTTGATCGCTCGACCAACTCCAGTAATAGGTGTAACTCGGAGGACCACATGCTCTCCTTCTTCATACTCTAACGGTCGGTGACCCTGGTCTGCATAACTCTTTTGTCGACTCTGAGACGTCCGCATCCTATCTCTGATCAATTGGATCTTCTCGGTCGTCTGTTGAATCATGTCCGGTCACACAACAGAGCTCTCACCATCCTGATACCAACAAAGAGGTGTCTGACACTTACGTCCATACAGTGCTTCGTAAGGTGCCATGCCAATGCTCGCGTGATAACTGTTGTTGTAGGTGAACTCCACTAGTGGTAAGACATTGTCCCAACTTCCTCTGTGATCCAATGTGCATGCTCTCAACAAGTCTTCGAGTGATTGAATCGTTCGTTCAATCTGACCATCGGTCTGGGGATGATATGCTGAGCTAAGCTTGAGCTTGGTTCCCATTGCTTCTTGCAATTCCCTCCAAAAGTGAGATGTGAACTTCGGATCTCAGTCAGAAACAATAAAAGAAGGTACGCCATGCAGTCGTACAATCTCCGCAATGTAGATCTCTGTCAGCTTCTCCATGTTGTAAGTCGATCTCACCGGCAAGAAATGAGCAGATTTGGTCAATCCGTCAACGATTACCCAAATCGAGTCATTCTTCTTCTGCGTTCTTGGCAATCCCACGACGAAATCCATAGAAATGCTATCCCACTTCCACACAGGTATGTCAAGTGAATGTAACATCGCTGCTAGTCGCTGATGTTCTACCTTCGCTTTCTGGCAAGTAAGACAGGAAGCCACATACTCTGCCACTTGTTTCTTCATTTCCGGCCACCAAAAATGCTTCTTCAAGTCCTGGTACATCTTCGTAACTCCCAGATGAATACTCAATCTACTCTTATGCGCCTCATCGAGAATCAACTTCCTCAGTTCCGCCACATCAGGTACACACACGCGTCCGTTGCACCTCAAGATGTAGTCCGCTCCAATCTTGAATTCTGTCGCTTTTCCTCATGCTACCAGTTCAACCTTCTCTTGTAGTAGCTTATCATCAGCTTGGTGGTTCCTAATCTCTTCCAAAAATCCATTAGAAATGGTGAGCATTCCAAACTTCAGCTTCCCCGGTGACACTTCCACGTTCAACTTCAAGTCTCGAAACTTTTCTAGCATCTCCAACTCCTTGATCATCATTGATGAAGCTAAAATGCTCTTCCTACTCAGTGCATCAGCTACCACGTTCGCCTTTCCTGGATGGTATTCCAAAGTGAAGTCGTAATCTTTTAAAAATTCTATCCATCTTCGATGTTGCATGTTAAGCTCCTTCTGATTGAACAAGTACTTCAGGCTCTAGTGATCACTGTAAATAGTGAACGTACTCCCATAAAGATAGTGCCTCCAAATCTTCAATGTGAAAACTACTACGGCAAGCTCCAAATCATTCCTACGATAGTTCCTCTCATGAATCTTGAGCTGTCTCGAGGCATAAGCCACAACTTTCCTATGTTGCATCAGCACGCATCCTAATCCTTAGTGTGACGCATCGCAGTAAACCTCATAAGGCTCTTCTGGTTGAGGCAAGATCAACACAAGCACTGTCGTCAAAAGCTTCTTCAGTCTCTGGTAACTGGATTCGCACTCTTCAGTCCAAACAAACAGTTGATCCTTCCTCGTAAGTCGCATAAGCGGTGCCACGATCTTCGAAAAACCTTCAATAAACCTCCGGTAGTAGCCTGCTAAACCAACGAAGCTTCTGATACCTGTCACAGTCTTCGATTGTTCCCATGCTAACACAACTTCGATCTTAGCTGGATCCACAGCTATTCCATCTCTGGTTATCACATTTCCAAGAAAGTTCACCTCTTCGAGCCAGAACTCACACGTAGAAAGGTTAACATAAATCTGCTTCTCTCGTAGTATCTGTAGTACTTGGCATAAATGCTCTTCATGTTCTTCTCTGCTCTTCGAATAAATCAGAATGTCGTCTATGAATACCACCACAAACTGATCCAAGAATGGGTGAAAAATCCTATTCATGTAGTCCATGAATACTGTGGGCGCGTTCGTCACTCCGAATGGCATCACTAGGTACTCATAGTGACCATATCTTGTCCTGAATGTTGTCTTGGGAATATCCTCTTCTTTCACTCGAATCTGATGGTAACCTGACTTCAAGTCAATCTTGGAAAATATCGCAGCTCCTCGTAGTTGATCCATCAAATCATCGATACGCGGTAACGGATACCGATTCTTGACAGTAACTTTGTTGAGTTGATGATAATCCACGCATAATCTTGACCATCCATCCTTCTTCTTCACCAGCAATACTGGAGCTCCCCAAGGTGACACACTCGGTCGTATGAATTGCTTCGACTCCAAGTGCTTAATCTGAGACTTCAACTCTTTCATCTCAACTGGAGACATTTGATAGGGTGCTATTGAAATCGGTCCTGTTCCTAGAAGCAAATCGATGGAGAATTCGATTTCTCTCGCTGGCGGTAATCCCGGCACATCTTCCAGAAAAACATCTGAGAAGTCGCAAACCACAGGAACATTCTTCAACTCGAGCTCTTGAGAAACTTCTGAAATAGCCAAATACATATATTCCTGAGTTCCCTCTTTCAATGAAACACCAATATGATTAACAGATAGGTAGTTGAAAATTCCAAGATCAGGAAAAACCATTGTTTTTTGGGTACAATCCAAGAGGACATGGTGGTGAGACAACCAATCCATCCTGAGAATGACATCTAGACCCTTAAGTGGCAAACAGACCAAATTAACCACAACTTTTCTACCCTGGATGACCACTACACAATTAAGGCATGCTGTGTTGGTAACCAAGGTTTTAGCAGTTAGGGTAGTAACTACTAGTTTGAATGGTAAAGCAGTCACGATCAATTTTAAACGATCTACACAATACGAGGAAATAAAAGAGTGGGTTGCAGCGGAATCAAAAAGGATGGATAAGGATTTACCCTCAATCTCACAATCTCCTTGAATGAGATCCTCAGCCTGCTCCGCCTCTTCGCCGCTCATGCAAAAGACTCTACCTTTGGCCATTAGACGTTTTCCTTTAGCTCTCGCAGCATTCACCACTGGTTCAGCCTTGCGTTTTGGATAGTCCTTGGTGAAGTGTCCCAGCTTCTTGCAGTTGAAGCACACATCATCTTTCTCAGCGCAACTACTCGAATAGTGCCCTGGTCTACCACAATGGTAGCAAATGACTCCGTCGCTGGTTTGACTCCCGCCTCTCGCGTTCTGAGTCATTGGACGGTACTGGCCTTTGCTGTTGTTCCCTTGAGGTCGACTGTACGGCTTCTTCTACTGCTTTCCCTTCTGAGCAAACCTCTGTCCTGCGCTCTGGGGTCTCACTGGTCCCCCTGTACCACTCCTCTTCTTGGCACTTCTCATAACTTCCACCTCAACACACCTGTCAATCAGTTCTTGAAGATTCCTGATTCTTAGAGATGTCACAGATTTCTGGATGTCGAATCTCAATCCCCGCTGAAATCTCTCGCTCAACCATCCCTGGTCAGCGCGGTCATGAAACGGACTAAAGTACCTTGCAAGTGATTCGAACTTAGCGGCATATTCCGACACCGTCATGCCTGGGTAACCATCATTGGTTGAAGGCACCACGAGAAAGGGTCAACTTCTCAATAAACATAGCAATAGTAAAGCATAAAGCAAGGAATAACAACAGCACAGGTTTCAGAACGCAACTCAAACACTCTTACTAGACACTTTCGACAATTCCGGAAAGTAACGCCGATCCATCCACTGAATACCAGCATAGCTTTGGGCTCCACGACCACCCTAGGACATTCAGCTCCGGTTCCTTAACACTACAACGTCTAGCTAGGCTGCCAAAAAACGAAGTGGTCCTAGCACCCTAAGTTATCCGGATCGAAGCTCAAAAACGTTACGACACGACACTCTCACATCAATGAATAAATCGCCGCACACGATGATTCAAGAAGCAACTCGAGTAATTATTCAATCGCGTATCAAATAATATTCATGCCAAGCTTAACACAATGCACTCAGATCAACAGTATCAGCAGTATAAGCATTCGCATCATATCAAGCATCGACACCAACAACTCAGTTCATCCCTCTGCAACTCAGTGGAGTTGGCAGAGAGGCAATCATACAAGTGTGGGGGGTTGGGGACAGCTACCAACCACTTGCAGACAAGCCCACTAAATAATCATAAATAAAATTTTGAGAATTAAAAAGTCGAAGGGGTACGAGACCCTCACTTCAAACCCTGAGTTTCTCAGACTTCTTTGCTTTAAGACTTGAAATTAAATAATAACACTTATCTATGTCTAAGAGTTGCCCTTACCACAGTTGTTTGCTAACGGGGTACCGCAGGCCTCGAGTCCACGTCGCACGGTCTCCGATTCGTAACTCCTATCACCACGAGTAAACTTAGCACAAGCTAAAACATAACTCAAAAGCTTAGGCTCTCAAACCTAACCCTTTTCTAACCAAGTATTTACTCAAGCACTTAATTACTAGCTACTTGGAGGAAATAGGATTTAAAATCAAAATCATTTCTTGAAAGGTTAACATAACACATATCCTTACTTTCTTGAAAACCTTAAAGTAAGCATACTTCAATTAACCACTTTTTCATAAATTTCCAAAAGCCTAAAACAAATTCATTCAAGCATTATATCCCAGCTCATAAACAAAGTTTTCCTTCCATCCTCTTCTACGGCCTCTCGGCCACCACCCTTTTTCTATAAAAAAAAATTGCAAATCTTCTTTTAAATAGGAAAACCACTCCCATACATTATTCCCAAAACTTATTCAACATCATATAACAACTTGCACACATAAGGAAACTTAAATCAAGCATCAAAACCATTTTCACAATGCCTCTCACCAAGTTTCAAATAACTTCTTTTCTAACACTTGAATCCAAATCATTTCACCAAACCAAATTAATGCTAGGCCAATATACTAACACCAACTAAAAGAAGTATGCAAAACAATTTTTCTTTTCCTTTTTCCACCCTAGGGCTCACGGCCCTAACACCCTTTTTTTTTAAAAAAAATTGTAAACCTTCACTCAAAATTAACAACACCATTTTGATCAATTCCTTTCCTTCACCAAATCACAATTAAACACGAAAAAGCAATCATCAACAAGTCTAGGCATGCTATACAACATTTCAAGAGCCTCAAATTTCTAAATAAAATACCTAATCATGCTTCTAACACAAAACCATCAACTACAACAACAAGAATATCAACCAAAACATAATCTTCATCAATTAAATACATGCTTCCTCAATTAAATTCCACTAACTCCCTTCATCATGAATAGGTTCAATCTACAAAACAACTACCCAATAACTTCTAATTCTAAAACTATAAACAAATACAACAACATCATAAAGGCTCAATTAACCAACCAATTACTTGATTCACCAGGATCACATTTTCTTCCCTCTTTTTCCCCTTAGGTCACGCCTAGGGTTACAAGAATTAGGGATATAATGTTAATATCCATCATTGATCACAACCAAACATAAATCAAACACAAAACAAGCATGCATCAAGAGTAGAAACCAAGAAAACTACAAGTAGCAAAAGAGGGAGGGGGTGCGGTTTTGAGCAGAAAAATGGGGGAGAAAAATCATTTTATCTCCTTACTTGAATGGTTGAAAGGTGATGAATCAAGTGGAGGTTGAGCCTAGGTGCAAGAATGATGAAGGTTAGAGGTTGAAAATGCAAGAAAATGGTGGTTGAAGGCCATGGAGCTTCAAGCTCTTTCTCACTCTAGGAAAGGAAGAAGTAGAAGATGAAATGGGGTAGAGAGGGAGGGGGTCGGCCTTGGGTTGATTTAGGGGGTGGGGTATTTTATTTTTTTCAAGTAAAAACAATGCTTGGTTAGTAATGGTTTAGGAAAAAGTAAAAATGCTAATCACACAAATAATGACACCTAGCACTTTATGAGATGCTAATCACATCATCTAATCCTACCCATCTAATCTCACATCTCTCATGATTACCCTCTAATTCTAGAGTCTAAGGGTTGTCAAAACACGACGTCGAATAACCGCGTTACCGATTTTACCTGCCGATAAAATCGCAAAAATTAATTTGATGAGAAATTAATTCATCACGTAATAATATTATATTATAAATAATAAAAATCATATCAAACACTCAAAAATGATCACGACGAGTTACGATTCGATTTTCATCAAAATCAGGGTTTATTTAGGATTTTATCTGCGGCAAAACTGCCCGGCGATTCGAAACGAGATGAAACTTCGTTAGAATTTTTCGACGATATTCGAACCATGAATTAATATGAAATATTAACTCTCAAATTTAATTTGATCTTGATTTAATTAATTCACTTACTTAGCGAACAAGAAATTGCTTATTATAGCATAAATACGACAAATTATACATTAATAACACTAAATAACGCATCACGAAAATACGGATGTTACAACCTACATCAACAAATAACAAGAAAAGAAGAGGGAATCTTCCTCCAAAATCATCCTAAGGCTCGCAGTTTCTCAAGAAGGAAGTAGAAGGAAATACAACTCTCTAAACCTCTCAAGATCCCTCACACTTCCCACCACCACACGGTTTGGTATCAACTAAGGAAGGAGTTGAAGAAAATGAGGGTTGGTTGGACAGAAGGAGTCCGCGGCGTATATAAGGGAAAAAGGGAAGGATCTAGGCTTGTTACTCCCTCTCTATACCATCACTAAAACCAATAATGCAGCTAACTTTTCCCCCCCCTTTTTTTTATAGTCGTGGCCGACAACATGCAGTGGGAGAATCATTAAAAAAATTCTGTCTTTTTTTTTTAACTAAAAGTGGCCGGTCACGGTCTAAAGAAGAAAGGGAAAAGATTTCCAAAATCTTGGACCAAGTCCTTATCGTAGTCCTCTATGACCTAAAGAAATAGGGATAAAGTTTGGTACAAATTTTAGGCACTACCCAATACCAGTTAGACAACTTGTCATGTACTAAAACTGCTACCCGCACTCCTACTAAACCTCTAGATTCCATTCAACTGAGTCAAATGGATTTCGCGTGAATTAAATTACAACAAGACATTTTAATTAACGCTTACTAGTAAATAATTGCGTATAATACTTTCCCCTGGAAAATATGAATACGCTCACAATAATAAACAATCACGCAATCAATAACATATGTTCACAGCAGTACAAGGTAGACCACTGCGAAAACACAGATGTTAGTGGCAAACATGTCACACTCACAAAATCATAAAAATATTTTTGATTTTCAAATAGAATACATATCAAAATACTTCAAACATCAATCATTTACGTGATCTATACCTAGGATCACTAATATGCCAAAGATTATATTAAACAATAATAATAATAACAACGGTGTCTTCTGCAAACAATCCCGGAATCTCATCTCTTATTTCCCGAAGGACTCATGAGGGTCACGGTAACGTAGGTCAACCAATCATTTAGTCTTTGCAGCTTGCTCTTCTCACTACTGTCCTAGCAGTCCACATTGATTCTTCGTAGTAGTCCGTTGAACAATAGTAACTGGTATCCCTACCATAGCTTGGCAATCTGAATCCTCTAATCCATACTTGGGTTATCAGTTTTCACAAAAAGAATCGTTCATCTCTGAACTATTGGATTTTCACAAGGTCTCGCAACCTTATTAGAACCCCACAACAATTTTTGTTTCGTGTGCTGACACATTGTTTCAATTAAGAAACAATCCAAACCATTCCAAGTAGAATTACTCTACTTGAGGAACAAGCAAAACTCAAAAGCACAATTTGACCCCTCACTATCTGTTCTCTACAAAACCCAACACTTGACCAGCTATAGTTCCCAACTCACAGTCTGGTTAGAACCGAACCGCTCTGATACCACCTTTGTAACACCCCATTCCCGGAGGCTACTAAACTAATATTTCTTACGGACGTTAACATATTTCTGAAAGGCAAGATACTCTGCTTGAACGGTTTCTGAAAATGTGGTTCTATTATTATTTTTTAAAACTTCTTTAAAAGAGCGGTCAGAGTATCACAGCAATTTTAGAAACATGACGGTAAATAAATGAGGACACCAAAATAAAACCATAGGACTTATACTCATAATTCATTCAAGCATTACACATATTACATCCCAAGTTTTGCAAACTGAAAATACACTTGTTACAATATTGAAATCCAACAGTACACACTCTATAGCTGGTCGGAGCACTACAACGTTTACTAGTCCTCTAGTAAGTTGCAACAAAGACACAAGTAGAAAGCCGGACAGGCTATCCTCCGCTACTCCGGTTAGCAATCCCGAACACTCCGCTTGCTTCGTCATCTGGGTTATATTCATTAATTGAAAGAACCACTGGCAAGGGTCAACTTCTTAAAATAGAACAAGTAGCACAGAACAGCAAATACGACAGTCGTTTATATTATACAGACACAATATAATATAAAGCCACAAATCTCCAATGTATATAACAACTATATCAATAGCAACAGAACAATCAATAAGGATGCACCCAAGATCCTATTGATGCAACTATATGCCAGTGCAGTTTTAATTCCGGAATCCATACGCCAGAGGCATATCGGGTTGTACGTACCAAACCGACACTTTTTCTTGCGATGGTAAAGATTTTAACAACGTTCCCGAATTCCTTTGGCCATGGGCATTTCCACTACCCAGGATAAACAGGACGACGTTACCACAAGACACGACGCAACGATGCCTTTTACTACCCCCAATGAACATATCACCACATTTGATACTATCACTCATGGCTTTATCAATATCAATTATCCAATAACAATCCACAACATATATCTTAATCACAATTTAAGTATACATACACCACATTTCATTGTCATAGTCAAGATCACAGCAATCCAAATTTGATAACACACCACGTAGCAAATTTGATACTTCATTCATTATACAGTCACCACAATTCACCACATAAGCAATAAATACATTTCGTCCCTTTGAAACTCGATGGAGCTAGCAAAGAGGTAATCAGACAAGTGTGGGGGTTTGGGGGCAGTCGCCAACCTCTTGCAGACAAACCCACTAAATAATCATATACGAATGTAAAGATCAAAGGGGTAACAAAACCCTCACTTTGAACCCTGAGGTTCTCAGACTTCTTTGATCGAAAAACAATTAAAAATCTTAAGCGTGTCTAGAAGTAGCCCTTACCAAAATCGTCAGGTCGCGTGTCGAAGCACGTCTTGATCTTACACAGCACGAACAACTCTCAAGGATCCTATCACATAGCAAGACTTAGTACAAACCTAGACCACTCAAAAATAATCCCCTAGGCTTAGACTCAATTCTAACTCCTAGGTCACTCACCTCAAAGATCTTTTTAATAAAACACATATACTTGAAATATTACAAGAAGTTGAAAATTAAATATTTTAAAGACTAGAAATCAAATCATTTTCATAATATCAAGGCTCCACTTGACTTTAGGATTACAAAGAATCCATTTCACCTAAGTGTCTCATTGCCTTAAAGCCAAAACAATTTCCAAAATTCTATCAAACTCTTTCTAAAATTTTCCAAACTTAAACAACAACTTAGTGCAATTAATTCTAGTCAAAACACAAAATAATTTTTCTTCCCAAGCTTCGTAGGAGCTCTCGGCCACACACACACATAAGAAGAAAATTTTACAAACTTTTCAAATCAACCAAACCCATCATTCACTACCTAATTTCTTTTCCCAAAACACTTAATTAAAGCATTAAGCCAGGAAATAGAACAAAAAATTAAAAGGAATCCTTACCCAATACATAATAGGGTCACGGTTTTGGGGCTCAAAGAGAGGAGGAGGATGTTGGCTCAAGTCCCTACTTATTATCTCATGGAAATAGCACTACAATGGAGAAGGAAGTTGAAAGAAATGGTGGTGTTCATGGTGGAGGGAGGCTACGACCTGTTCATGGAAAAAGGGGAAGAAAGATTTAATCAACTACACACTTGATAATAAGAGGAAGGAAGGGGTAAAATGAATGAGAATGGGGTGGTGATTCGGCTGCAGCAAAATAAAGGAGGAGGAAGGAGAAATTTTTGTCTCAAAACCATACCCAACTCTCTAGGGATTTTAGCCTCAAAAATTGAGAAAGAAGAGATGAAGTTGAAGAAATGAATAGTTAAAATGGGGGGTGCTTCGGCTGGATGAAGAAGAGGAGAGGAAGTGGATTTGGCTTGTTCTCTCTTCATCACACGAGCAAATTGGAGAAGAGATAAAATGAAAGAGTAGGAAATTAAAGGGGGAAGGGGCTCACGGCCTGGAGATAGAAAAGAAGGAAAGGAATGGGTCTTGCTTTCCTTGGCTTATTCTCTCATCCACTCACACCTAACTTAAAAGTAATTAGATAAGTATGAGAAAGAGAGAGTAATGAGAGTGACAGAGAGCTGCGCTAGTTCATAAGGAGAAAGGAGAGGAAAAATAAAATAAAATGGAATTAAGGGGAAGGGCCATGGTCAGGGGAATGAAAAAGAAGGAAAAAAATTATGTGGCTTCCCTTTTCACTCTCACTTAGAGATAACTAGTAGGAAATAAAAATAATGAAGGAATGAAAGAAGAGGATGGGACCACGCTGGTTCCATAAGAGAAAGGGAAAGAAAATAAATTTTAATTAAAAGAAATTTCTTTGGTTAGGAATAATTTAGGAAAGATATCTCCTAATTAACCAAGGTAAGTTTGACACATAGGCACTATAAAGTAAGATCATAATCTAATCAACAAGTCTAGATATCAGTCCCTCTCTTCTCATGATCTCCCCCTAATGCTAGAGTCTAGAGTGTACTAAAAATACAGCGTCGAGTAATCGCGTTACCGATTAGTTCTTTCGCCAATTAATCGCGAAAATTAATTTACTTAGAAATTAATTCACCGCATGATAATAATTTATCTATAAATAATAAAAATAATTAAAAATACTCAAATATCATCACAATAAGTTACGTTTCGATTTTCATTAAAATCGGAGCTCGTTTTAAAATTTTAACGCGGATAAAAATTACCCGGCGATTCAAATACGACGAAACTTCATTAGAGTTTTTCGACGAGATTTGAACCATGAATTAATATAAAATATTAATTCTTAAATTTAATTTGATTTTGATTTAATTCAATCATTTTCTTAGTCAACAAAAAAACGCGTTACCACATCACACAGAAAACTTATTATAAGTTTAGTTGATGAATTCACCTTAAAAGCAGCATACGTCTACACTGTCTATTAATTTGAATTGACATCATGAATAATAATTATTTATAATAAATAATTTATTTAAAATAAGTCAAAACAATTCCTCGTACTCTCAGTAAATCATTGAGGAGATCAATATCTATGACTTACTTTTAAGTATTTGGGATTTATTTGCTAAAACAATTTTTCTTAAAAATTGGGATGTTACACCTTTATTAAAGGTGTTTACAATTATATCTCATTAAGTTTTCCGCATGAGTTTTATTGTAAGGTGATATTCTTTCCCCCGCAAAATGAATTGCGAAATAATACTTTCGAATTGTTCAAATTATTTCAAAAATGATTTATTTTCCTATTTCCACTACAATAAATGTCTTCAGGGTAAAGGTTGTCACATTAGTGGTATCAGAGCAGTTAGGTCCTAACCGGACTGTACATGTGGTCTATTTTGTTACCAATGTGTGAACTCTAAGTAGAGTTACAGGCGTTGTTTGTCTGATTCTTAATTGTTATAGAGTTTAACCAGTTCTATGATTGGTTGAACCCTGGGATCATGGGAGAAGTGATAGTTAATAGTTAATTAGGAAGGATAATCAAGATTAGAGCAGACAGGTTAAAGTTAGGATCCGAGTAAGAACCAGAATACCTCTTGTCTTCTTAATGAAAATCTCTAGTAAAGCTCGCGAGTAATGATGTGATGTAGACATTCTTACACTCAAGCCCTATCGAAGATTCCCGTATAGGGAACCCGTAGTGAGCCACATAGTTGTTACTGCTTAAGTCACCTGGCTAAAGGAGTCTGAGGGATTGATCACCCCAATTACTAATCGCCGGTAATTGAAGCAATGGTAACTACCATGAGTAGATAGTGCTTACGACTTGGAATACCCAAGTGAGCCAGACGTAGTGTAAAGAAGGACTAGCCCTACTGACATACCTTTAGTAACCCTTAGACGCAGGGTAGTGCATAGCAATCGTAAGACCTAGAGATTAAGTCATCGAACCAGAGGGTGTTAGCAAGTAACCTCCTAAAGTAGATTCCACCCTAGGTTGAACCTCCCCATAGTAGTTAAGGGCAGAGATTAGAATAGGCAGTGTAGTATTAATGGTCTGAATCTAAGAGTGAAACTTAGGGACTATATATCCGATGGGCTCTCAGCTAGAGATTCCAGTTTGAACCAAGTATAATCGATTACGTCCATTGGTCTAATTGATTAGACTGCGAAGTTCAGAACACCATTAGGTGCAAAGACAAATTAATCGATTAGCACCTTTGCTTAATCGATTAGCACCCCCTTACCTAACAGTAATTGAAAGGAACAGTGTTAGTCGAGAGGTTAGTCACCTTAATTGCTTAGACACAAAATTGAGTAAGCATTAGTTTCCCTAAGAGAAGAAACATAGTAGTCATGAGTGAGTTGTATGCTTAGCCTATATGAAATATTCCCTAGACTAAGATAGTTTGTCTAAGGCCTCATTCATTTTATATTGCAACGTGAGTTTAGCGATCACTATTGTAGCAACCAATGACTCAAAAAAAATCTTGGGATGTAACACCCAAAAGATTCTCTTGCGACTCTTTCCATAACTTCTTCTCCGAGCCCATTGCATAATGGGATGACAGAATTCGATTTGCAATTCTTCAGCCTAAAGATCATTGCTTCTCAGATTTATTGCTAAGACACCTAGTTCATATTCTGACTCCTCATTCTTTGCACTGGATGTTTTGTTCTCATGCTCATAGTTGTCTTGGACAATTGAGCAGGCGAAAATTCAGTATTGATCGCTAACCCAAATACTCTCTGCTTACTCCAAAAATCATCAAGACTATTTGCTTGAGCTATAATACTCTTGGAAATTTCTATTCAAAGTTGGCTTCCCGTTTCTTGGACCTCCTCTTACCGTACATGCGAGAGACTTTCCACTTGCTGACAGCTCTTATCTTTTGAAATCAGACACATTTAATTGATTAAAACCGTCTGGTTTAATCGACTAGAGTTCGTGCTTTGCAGGAATCATGATGGACTTTCTGTTTCGAACACGTCTCGTCCAAAATTATATATAGACAACAATTCTCCTCAGACCAGATCTTCACTATTCGTTCCTCGACTCTTAGAAACCTAGCCTCGTGTCTTCCTTCTCTCTTGATTAAGGCTCTTGTCTTCTCAATGATTAAAAGCTTTGTTCATTGTGTAACACCCTGCCTTGACAGGGCGTCACATTTATGACACACAGGTATAAAGTAACAACACATTATTTATTATTACAGTATGCAAGCATGGTACATACACACTTATAGATATATACACCTCACCTAAAAGGGGTTACAAAAGAACACACTGGACGTGATACAACTGTCTGAACATTACCTTTAGGCAGCTTTATTATAGCTGTCACCTCCGCTAGGTCCCACTCCCCAGGCTCTAAACTCAAGTTGTTCCTGTCTATCTGCTATTCATCATGATATAATATAAAACACACAAGAACGACAGGGTAAGAAATCCATCAATCACCAATAAGCAGGAAAACAGGATAGCAGGGTAACTATTACCATGCACATCACAATTAACAACAAAGATAACCACCATAAAAAATATTGATACTACAAATACCACATACTGAGCATATGGTCACTGCATCACACCAAGCATCGACACTGAGCACACAAATACGCATCACACCACGCATCGACATCTGAGCACTGACACAGACCACTGAATGTTGCGGACCCATACTGGCCCTACTCCCTAGACCAATCACCAGTCTCAGGGCACAGAGGAATAAAACATAAGTTAGTTTGTCTCGGGAACACATTCTGATACGCTATCATCTCCGATCACTGGATAAGGCATCTCCCCTATTCAGGGATTTACCATTTCCGATCACCGAAGTAAGGTACCGTCCCGTGCACAAGGACGATATCCCCTATACCAGGAATGACCAAGATTGTCCCCCCCGTCAGGCTGAGTCCTAGAGCCTCGTCAGATGACCACTCCACCCTTAGGTCCCATGGGTCAGCGACTAGCTCCAAACCACTCCGTACAGTCGGTCCTGGAGATCGGTTCCATTCACCTACTCCAAACCACCTCAGGTACACCAATCTCGGGTACACTGACCCAGCTATCACTGTTGACAAACCGAGTGTCGATGATAATACTTGCTATTACCGTCTAGGGATTCGTAATCCTCTAACTAGAGGGCGTCATCCTTGACACTATGACCATGCATCAATCATCACACTTACAGATATCATGCCCAATTAACCAACATATAGATATCAACACATTAATCATAATGTCAACAGATCACAATTAAGCAGCATATAAACCATTCCTAGCGTCGCAAGGGCGACTATTAACTAATCATATTATCAATCAAGCAAACACATAAGTAAATCAAGCACACAAGTCACACTAAGCAAAACCTATGTTGGTTGATAGGTCTACAACAACTATCGTTAGCCACCGCATACCACAAACCCTCTCCTGAGGTGTTGCTGATATCAACCCCTAGTAGGGTTTGGGGTCCCCTATGCATGCTAATAGTACTACTCTGCTACCTATTTTCCCTAGTAATTGAGGTATTCTTCCCCCTCACTTGGTACTCCTGGCTAAGCTCCTAGACTTTGACCTTCGACCACTATCCGCGCTCCTGCCTGGGACTACTCCTCTGAACCTTACCTTTCTCTCAGACTTGGGGGTTTCCAACTAAGAGTTTTCTGATGCATAGGATCCTCATTCGAGGCAAGTACAGATCATACTCACTCCTTAGAGGAAGTTACTAGAGAGAGAAGAGAGTTTGGGGCGAAGAATAAAGGGAGGGTGAACGCCCATTTATAGGCAACCTTGGGTGCATTGCGTCACGATGGTCATAGACACAATCTCCATCCCATCGTGATCAAGCCATGTGTTAGTGATCAAACAGTTGTGATAACCGACATGCCTCGCATCGCGACAACCTTCTCTCTAAGGTCCTTCGCGTTGCGATGGTCGCATTCCGAAAAATATCTTGTTTCCATCCTTCTAGAAGATTTTAGGGAATTCCACGCCTTTCTAGGATATTCTAGGCCTTTCCTAAGGTTTCTACATCTTCCCTAGGGTTTATGGGTCCCACTTAAGCCCATTTTATGCCACTTGCACGATTCGGTCATTTCGCGGCTTCTTTCTTAATTTTCTCTAAAAAATATAAAATAAACAAGTTTTATTAAGGGAATCAAATTTTTAAGGCAAACATCTTTTTTGAAACAATTAAGGGTACCATTTTTTAAATGGGCGTTATAGGGGTGCTAATACCTTCCCTATGCGTGACCAACTCACGAATCCAGAATTTGGCACGTGAGACCAATTTTCTTTATTTTTCAAAAAATGGTTTTTCCTATAGTTTTTCTTAATAAACTTAGGTGGCGGCTACATTGAAATTTTTGGGTGGTTGTCATAGCTGGCGACTCCACTGAGGACTTATTTTGAGAGTTAGGGCCTATGATTATTTATATGATTTTTTTTGCCTTATTAAATGATTTATTCCCTTTTTGTTTTTATTCCTATTTGTTCATTTATATATATGCTTGTATATTTGAACCCCGGGATAGAAGACATGTATAAAAAAAAAGTTTATTTTTCTATTCTTCATTTGCACTTCATTCTTTTTCATTTTTTTCTAAATATTATGTATGCCTATATATTTGAACCTTAGGGTATGGGACATGTGAAATATTGTATTTTGATTTATTTTGCGGCGGGTAATATTTTAGGCAATTGCTCCTTCACACACATTTCACCTCCACACTTTTTCACACACTTTGAGTGGAACCCTATACCCGGGTTCGAGAAAGCTTTAAGTTAGGAGAAGCTGCGTAGTGAGCTCCTGCTGGACGTACGGCCAGTTGGGTCCTTGCGAAGGCCTCACCTAGAGTTTGGCCCTATTGGAGAAAAAACCCCCTTTAATAGTTTACCTATTACTGGCAGTAACATTCGCAAATAGGACGCTTGGCTCTAGGGACCTTTTAGATTAGTACCTCCACCCATGGAAACGCACTTATGTGGACCATAGACCTCTTTTAAGGAATTACCGGCCCATATCACAAAAGGAGCATATCTTACTTATCCTGTTTCCCACGTGACAAAAGTCGTAGGACCTAAGATCTTAGGAAATACCGGCCTAATTCACAAGGGGCACAATTTGCCCCTTTTTCCTTCATCCATTTATCTTCCATTCACTTTTCAAAAACTTTGAAAGATAATAAATCATATTTTTTCTAAAAATATCATTTGTTATTCTTTTATGCAAAAAAATATAGTTTCAAAAAAAATATTTTCTCTTCTCATTCTTTTTCCTGCTACAAAAAATCAAGTTTTCAAGAAAAAAACATTTTCACTTTCTCATTGCATTCATTTATTTTTGTAAAAAAACAAAAAACATAATAAAAGAAAAATATTTCTCCTTTCTCCATCATATTCTCTTTTGCATAAAATATACAATAGAAAAAAGAGCATTCATAGCATGCATAACCATGACATCTTCATAAAATAACTCTTGTTTTTTTTTCCAAATCAGAAAATAGTTATAACCAAGCTTTCCCTACATCCCTACCGGACTCGAGCTCAAGCTAGATTCATGAATGCATTGGAACTAAATCAGTGAGCAATGAGAGAGGAGCTTGATCAAATAAAGGAACAGATGGGCACAATCTGTGGTCTCTAGCTAAGCTTGGATTCCAAATTGACCTCCGAAGGGAATCCTCTCTTCAATAACAATGAGCGTCAAGAGACTTCAACTGGCCCATCAGGATCACAACTTCTAGCCATGACTGCCCAAGAAGATTCCCTGGTTAAGGAGAGACTCCGAATTATGGAAGAGAGACTGAAAGCAATTGAAGCGAAAAAACACATTGGGTTCGAAGCCTCAGACGTATGCTTGGTCCCAGACATGGTGATTCCTCCAAAGTTCAAAGTCCCTGAGTTTGCCAAGTATGAGGGGCTAACATGTCCAAAAACCACCTCATCATGTATTGCCGAAAGATGGCCTCCTGCTGCAATGATGATAAACTCCTAATCCACTTCTTCCAAGAAAGTCTGACTGGGGCATCATTACATTGGTATATGCAGTTAGAGCAGGGCAAAATCAGCTCATGGAAGGACTTGGCTAATGCTTTCCTCAAGCAATATAGCTACAATATGGACATGGCTCCCGACAGTTCCCAGTTGCAAATCATGGCAAATAGGGGCAATGAAAGCTTCAAAGAGTATGCCCAAAGATAGAGAGGCATTGCAGCCCAGGTGGAACCTCTGATGTTTGAGAAGGAGATGGTTGCTACATTTATTGACACACTTCACCAACCTTTTTATGATATGATGATAGGAAATATCTCTTTAAGCTTCTTGGACCTAATTGTTGTCGAAGAAAGAGTGGAAGTAGGGATAACAAGCGGAAGGATTGGCAATCTCGTCGCTCAACAACCATTGCGCAGTATGGGCCAAGAGAGGGAAGAAGATACAAACGATGCTCATCACGGCATACCACGCTGGGGCAATGGGCCACTCAGTTGAAAACTATTTGGTTCTGAAGTATAGAGTGCAAGATCTGATCAACGCCAAGTGGTTGGACTTCAAGAAAGATAGCCCTGTTTAGACAATTTTCAGATGTTTTTATGCTTTGCCCAAAGCTCTAGGGTATCTTTTGTAAAGGGCTCACTTTGTTCCTCACTTTATTCCCATCTTTTCAATTCATCAATGGAAATGCGATTTGAATTTTTTAACTTACCTTCTTGGTTAATAGTCAATCCGAGACCCCAAAATAAAAAGGATAGTGAAAAAAATAATAAATAAAAAAATAAATGGTAAAGCAAATGCACAATTATCAGAAGTTAATTTTTGTGAAAATTTGAGCAATAAGGTTTTTAGATGAAGTTTGGCCATTTTTCTCTGTCCCAAAAAATAGAAAAATATATCCCTTGCTACCTCTTTTGAGCCTAAAAAGAAAATTTTCTTTCAAATACCCCGAACGAGGATCGCCCATACAATGAAGAATAGCACAAGCTTCCAATCAATTTTGTCTTTTCAAAAGGAAGAAGAGCAAAGTAAGCAATAAAGCATCAAAGACAATTCAAAGAAATGTCAAAAACATGTCAAAGGCACTTGCGAAAATCAAAAAGGAAAATGCAAAGGCGAAACAAATGTGCTAGCAACCAATGAAGTGCATCTTTAGACTAAAAGATCCTTGTTTTCATAACCCCTTAAATACTTTTTGAGCCTGAAATATCCTTTCTTTCATAACCCTTAGCCACGTTACAACCCTAATAAAGTCCATTCTGATCAAAATCAAATTGCTCATATTTTCTCAAAACTTGACTTTTGAAAGAGGAAACCCATATAAACTCCTCAGTGCAGTTGCTTTACCAATAACAAAAAAAAAAAAGAAAAAAAAAGCTCGCTAGGCTGATAACCCGAAAGGGCGGTCTAAGCAAAAGTTAGAGCGACTGTTAGGTTGAAAACTCGCAAAGAGCGGCCTAGGCAAAAGTTAGGGTCAAATCCAAAAATGGTCATCCCGGATTGTACCCCGCAAACCTAAAGCATCAATCAAGAAGCTAGGGGCAAAAGTTGTGCCCATCATCTACAAGCTTCGCATTCAAGATTTCATTCTAGTTTCAAAACTACACAAAGTGGTCTGTCTCTTAACATACATACTTCCTCACCTGGCTGGGCAAAGGCCAAAAGGACACTGAAATATTTGAGGATCAAAGGTGGTCGATCCAATCCTCTCAAGAGCAACCAAAGAAAATTCAAGGGTTCGCAAAGATAGGCAAGATGATCTATCGAGTGGAAAATATACAAATTTGATGCATTGCAAAGTTAACCATTTGAACAAGCAAGCAAACAGAAAATTATCAGCCTATAAGTCTAGGGGCAACGTCCTCAAAGAGATTCAGGGAAAATAAAAAACTCATTCTTTCAAAACAAAACAATACTCATGCATAGCATACAATTTATTGCATTTTGTACGATCATCTATACTTTTGGATCCACTGCCCACATTAAAAAAAGGGATCATTGCTCCAAAAGCAAAAACAACATTCATGCACGGCCTACCATTCATTGTATCCTGCATGATCGTCAAGGTTTTCGGGTCCATTGACCCACCCTTTTCAATATTTCACACATTTGGTTTCTTGTCCACTCAGTAAGAACTAGTACTCAACTTACCAATTTTGTAAGAGCTAGGAATCAAATC
This sequence comes from Calophaca sinica, assembly GCA_037113605.1. Classification (NCBI taxonomy): domain Eukaryota; kingdom Viridiplantae; phylum Streptophyta; class Magnoliopsida; order Fabales; family Fabaceae; genus Calophaca; species Calophaca sinica. Next base: position 65,175,746 of record CM073736.1, read on the forward strand.
TATATCTTACCAGGAATTCGCTGGGAACAAGACCCAGAATCTCCTACCAATTTTTTAAGAGCTAGGAACCATGCCTATGCCTTACCGGGAATTCGCTGGGAATCAGATCTAGAATCTCCCCCCAATTTTGTAACCTTACTGGGAATTCACTAGGAAATCAAACCTAGAATCTCGCACCAATTTTGTAAGGAAACATAGTTATATCTATGCCTTACTGGGAATTCACTAGGAAATCGAACCTTGAATCTCCCACCAATTTTATAAGAAATCATAATCATACCTATGCCTTACACAGAATTCACTAGGAAATCGAACCTAGAATCTCCGACCCATGGAATTCGCTAGAAAATCAAACCTAGAATCTCCTACCAATTTTGTGAAGAATAGTAGTTATACCTATGCCTTACTGGGAATTCACTAGGAACCGAACCTAGAATCTCCCACCAATTTTGTAAGGAATCATAGTCATACCTATGCCTTACACAAAATTCACTAGGAAATCGAACCTAAAATCTCCGACCCATGGAATTCGCTAGGAAATCAAACTTAGAATCTCCTACCAATTTTGTGTGGAATTGTAGTCATACCTATGCCTTACCGGGAATTCACTTGGAACTGAACCTAGAATCTCCCACCAATTTTGTAAGGAATCGTAGTCATACCTATACCTTACACGGAATTCACTAGGAAATTGAACCTAGAATCTCCGACCCATGGAATTTGCTAGGAACCAGACCTAGAATCCCTTAGCAAAGTCGGGAACTAATCTAGCATTCTCAAACCACTTGTTTCTGACAAAATTAAGGTCTTCTATCCTTAATTACCTTTTACAACGAATGCACGAAGGTCTTCGAGTAAAATGTAATTAAGGAGGGGCAGCTGTCATACCCCAATTTTGTCCGGCCTTTATTCATTTATTTCGCTTAAATTAGTAGTATCAATATTAAATAATAATAATAATAATAATAATAATAATAATATTTTTGGTCCCAAAATAAAATAAGGCAAAAAAAAAAATAAAGTGAAAAAGAAAAGGAAAAAAGAAGAAGAAAAAAGAAAGAGAAAAGAAAAGAAAAAAATATTTTTTTGGAAGAAGGGGGTGTGTGAATTATAAATCTAAGAGGTGCTAATAACATCAAGCCACTGGGCAGGTGACCCAACCCAGCCCACCCGTACTCCCCTCTGTTACTCACCGCACCCCCATTTTTGCTCCATGCAGCCCCTGCGCAGCTCCCTTATGCGCACACCCCTCTTTTATTCTTCTCGCGCCCTAAGCCCATCGCTGCACTTTGACCCACATGGCCCAATCCATTCTAAACCTAACCCTAAAAGATAAGCTCTCTCCCTCTCATTCCTTCTATCAGCCGCAACTGCTTCCCCTTCTATCTACCCTCTCTTTCTTTCTCTCTCATCCTCTCTTAACCCTAAATCCCTCCTCTCTCCCAGCCCCCGCGACCCATTTCCTCTCCCCCTGTTCTTCATTTTTCCTTTTTCAATTTCATTTTTCTCCTTCAATCTCACCCCTATCCCGTGAATCTTCCCTCAAACCGAATCAGTCACCATCAATCTCAAATCGAATCAAGCAAAGATTTGGAGAAATTACAGAGAATCACTGATTGGAGTGCAAAAAAGGAGTATTCGGTCCAATTCCTTCTTTTTTCTTTCTAAATCCATTTTCATGTTTAATCACTGATTTGGTCTCAGTTTTTCTTTTTAGGTCTATATAAATGGGCAGATGCTCAGGGAAAAGGAGGAGAGAGCGAACCCAGAGGAAAACGAGTACACGTAGAGAAGAGGAAAGGAGCGAACCTAGGAGGAGAAAAACAAGCCAATCTGGAAAAAGTAAGAAGAGGCCGATCCGAAAAGAAAGAAAAAGGGAGATATCTAAGACGAGACGGAGAAGAAATGAACCTATGAGGCTACCAAAAACCCCAAATTAAACACTGATTAGTCTTAGGTTTTTTTTTTTTTTGGATTCCCCATCCCTTGATTTCTGTATAACTTCAAGAAAAGCTTAAACCCAGGTAGGGGCTAGATTGAAAATATGTTGTTAACAGGGGCATAAAGGCAAAAAGGGCATTCCTAAAATTCTGTTCCACCATGTACACTTTTTTTTTAAATTGGTTAACATAATGAATAATTATATTTCTAAAATTAATTTTTACTTCTATTTTATTTAAAAAAATGGAATAATAAAAACAGCTAAATATTAGCAATGTGACTTTAAATTGGGCCTTCTTGCTCATCTTTGTTTCATAAAAATATAACCTTTTTATTGTACCAATATATATATATATATATATATATATATATATATATAACATTTTTGCATTTATCTTTTGGTTAGGAGCCCCGAAATGCCACTCAAATGATTCGGTCATTTCACGGCTTCTTTCTTAATTTTCTCTAAAAAATATAAAATAAACAAGTTTTATTAAGGGAATCAAATTTTTAAGGCAAACATCTTTTTTAAAACAATTAAGGGTACCATTTTTTAAATGGACGTTATAGGGGTCCTAATACCTTCCCTATGCGTAACCAACTCCCGAATCCAGAATTTGGCACGTGAGACCAATTTTCTTTATTTTTCAAAAAAGGGTTTTTCCTATAGTTTTCTTGAATAAACTTAGGTGGTGGCTCCATTGAAATTTTTGGGTGGTTGTCACACCTTCGTTTTCTTCTTCTTCGACCCTTCTAAGGATAAAATTGGATTTAGTTTCCTTCATAAAAGTTATAGCCTATCGTCTTATCTTCCATTTAGCTTTGGTTTGATCAAAATCTGATACCAATAACTCAATATACGCTTTCTGGAAGCAACGAGCGCAAATGCAAACTGTGAAGCAATAGAGGAAGCTTCATCTGCATTTTTCACCATGATATAGTTCAACTCTGGCTATGATCATTAGACACGAGTTTGTAGGATTTTCTCTTAGCTTTCCAACTCCACCAAGAACGTCTCAATCGAACACCTGTAGATCAAGTTATGGTCAAAATAGTTAAGCAGTGCCATTGACCCGAGTTCTAATCGATTTGAACTTAATGTCTAATCGATTAGACCTGTATTTGACAGCGAAACATTATGTCTTGGCTTTAGAATCCGACACAGAACTTCTTTAGATCGCCTTATAAAATTAGGACACGATTAGGAACATGTTTTTCCACCATCTAAACCTAGGAGAGCTGTCTCCTACCCTTTCCCTCACTTCTCTATGATGCCTCTCGAAGATTCAGCAAGAAACCAACCTTCATTCATCGATGTTTACCATGAGATACGCCGTTGCTGTCACATATTGCTGCCTCAAGAATTCTTCTCTCCTCTAGGTGCTGCGAGACAGCCTCACTCCTGCCCTGGCTTCGTGAATTCGTCCTTCCAGGTATGGGTTTAGATCATGCTCCCATCATGTGTGGGATCGGGGATGAGTAATTGTGATTTGCATATATGTGGTTGTTGTTAGATAATGTAATGGATTCCTATGTTTGAGTGAACCATAAAGTGTATTAATTTTGCTAGTGGTGTTTTGGTTGCCTTTCTGCGTTTATGCCATTGCTATAATGATAATGGTTAAATCTGCAATATAATCGATTAAAGTGTTAAGAATAACCGGTTAGAAAAATACAGGATCTGGGTGCATAACAAAATGAGATTTAATCGACTAGGAACCTCCTGATAACCGATTAACTTACCGAGAGGGGCCTATCAAAAAAAAAAAAAAACTTACCGAGAGGGACTAAGTTTCAGGTTTATGTATTCTTAACTAATTAACCTCTAGCTTATAACCGGTTAAGTAGCTGGGTGTAACCAATTAATATAGTCAGGTATGTTATCAACCGATTAAATAAGACAATCTAATCGATTAATGCTATAGACATAACTGATTAGAGTACTTGAGGAGACCTAAATCGATTAACTTAGGCTAATAACCGATTAATATAGCTAGTTATGATAAACACCTAAGGAAATGACTCAACCGATTAATCAATAGCCTTAACCGATTGAGAGGATACTATAATCGATTAACAATAGTAATCTAACCGATTAAGTGATTAATAGTAGTCGATTAGGATGGTTGGATATTGGTAAGAGTCAGGGATAATGTCACATCCGGACCAAGCACATACTGGACCTTTGGCCCTTCTGCAACGGCCTGCGATGGACTCAGATGGTGTTAGCGAGTGGATTCCGTGGTACTTAAACCCTCTTGTACACGGTTCGAAACTCGTATGAGGCAAACACTCTACCCGAAGGAGCGGATGAGTCCTATGAGTGACATGCTCATCGTTGCAGATGTAACACCCTCACTTTTGTGCTAGAACCTTATAATTCCTTGTGTGCTTGATTAAGCATTTCATGTTTGTGGATGTGTTAAATATGCTATTGATTAGTTAGAAGTCCAATAAGATTGGCACGGTGCGCTTATAGGCGAGTCAGGACACAAAACTGGCAGCAGACACGGTCCCAGGGGGAGTAGAGCGCCCAGACTAGGACTCGGGGCGCACAGGCCTCACAGAGAGCAGGCGCAGGGCGCCCAGGGGATGCTGGCGCAGGGCGCCCACAGCTGATAAGTGGCTGTGCGTTTTTCTGCGTTTTAACTCGTTTTGGGCCGGTTCTGTGACCCCGTGTGACCCATTCTCGACCTGAAGAAGCAACCACGACCCCTAGACTTAACCTAGCCACTAAGCCTCAGTTCTAAAACCCTAAACATGATTAGAAGCTGCCCATAAGACCAATTAAAATAGAGCAAGTTCTTCTTCCTCCCCTTTTTCAGTTTTATGCTCTGAACTCAAAACTACGCTAGGGAGCTCGACTAGGGAGCATTGTTACTGCGATTCTTACAGCCTCATTGTGAGGAATAGAAAGTGGTAAGCCTTCTAATGATAGCTTTGTTTTAAGATCAATGTTAGGATTCTAAACTATGATGTTTCCATTCCTAAACCCTTGCTCTTGTGTTTTTGCTGAAGAAAGCTTCACTAGGAAAGGAAAAGCTTGGTGTTACCTCATCCCATTCGAGGAGCACGAAATTCTCTTGAGGTAAGGGGTAGTCGTTTCTCATCTAGTGAGTGTATGGAATATGAGTGAGCAATAGGGGTGTCCCAAGACCCCTACGCCTCGCGCGGTAACAGTAAATAGTACTATCACCACCGTGATAGGAAGATATTCGAACCCTTGGATAATAATCTTCGATTTGTGATACCTACCGTAATTTAATGTGATAAATTCATTTGATAGATGGTTTTGGTGTGGTGGTTGAGCCTTGACTGTTATATGATTGTCACTCTTGATGACCTCTTTGTTGTTCATGGATTTATGAGTTTTTGGTTGTTGTTGCAAATTGCTATGGCATGAATCCTACAAACTTTGAAGATATACTATATGATTTGTGTTGTTGTGCCTTGGTATTGACATTGATATCATGTGCAAGTTAATGAATTACCTAACTCAACTAGTTGTTGTTGTAGGGAATTAGAAGGTAATGTTATACTTTAAAAACAGAATTCATATGAGGCTAAAAAGGGAGTTAAAATTGACTAAGTTAGGATTAATCACCTAGAATAATTGATACATGAGTTGGTTATGTTGTGATAATGAATTTTTGTAGTGTCAAGATGACGTTTGAGTACTAATAGTAATGGCTAAGTAGATTATGCAGAATTTTCTGTCGAAAATTATTAGGTGTTGAACTTAAATGGTTAAAGAGCCACTTTTCGAATTTTATAAATTTGTAGGGACTAAGTACGGATTAAAGGACTCTAGATTATGCTTAATTATGTATTATGGGACATAATGGTGCGGTGTTTGGTCCCCGAACGAGTGGGGACTACCTTTTTACTATTTGTAAGACAGTGGCAGGGCGCCAGGCGCCCACTCTGCTAGCGCCAGGCGCCCAGTGACAGCCTGCGTTCTTGTTGTTTCATCGTGTTTCCTCGGATTTCCGTAATTAGGTTGTTATTGTAAAGCCTAGGTAGGATGTCTAAAGTTCATTTATGATGTCTAAGGATTTATTAGTGTGATAAATTTGAGAGAACTAATCCTTCTATTCCAAAGCTTCACCTGGATATTATGTGCTTAATCGAAGTTGCTAAGAACATTGAATGTTTCTGTTAATGGTTGAAGGCACTGGCTGACTTATGAACTTGTGTCCTGTTGTTGTTGTTGCTACTCTATCGAAGATATCGCGATAAAGGATATTATGGTTAGACACCGCATTTGGTCATGTTCATGCATACAGGTGTCGGCATTATTGTTGTTGTTAGTAGGGCGTATCGGGCAAGGTATCCCGTGACGGGCGAGGCTTCCGGTCCTACGGTTAAAAAGGACGAATCGGGCAAGGTATCCTGTGACGGGCGAGGTCCCCGGTCCTACAGTTAATGGGGCGAATCGGGCAAGGTATCCCGTGACGGGCGTGGTATCCCGGTCCTGTCGTTATTGGGGCATTACGGACAGGGTATTCCGAAACGGGCAAGGTATCCCGGCCTCGTTATAAATGGATCCACATGCATATAGTTATGGTTTTAGAAATATATCATTTTACATGATGACATGCCTGGTTGTTTAGTTTTTGGTGGTGTACCTTAATGTTGTGGTTGATGTTGTGGCATGTGATATTTAATTGTTGTGGTAACATCTTTATGTCGTGGTTGATGTTGTAGTACTGGAAATGAGATGTTTCCATTGGAATTGTTGTATATTGCGCATTGTTCATTAATTTCCTACACTGTATGCACTATTTGAGGTTATGATGACTAACCCCTCTTGTGGCTATGCATATCCCACCGGGTATGTGTAGATGTTGAGACTGCAGGTATTGAGGATGTGAATGCCAGCGAGTAATCATGATAGCTCGTTGGGATAGATAGAAGATTTGTGTTTACTTGTTTAAGTCTTTGCATTTTTCCGATGTAATAATTAGGGGAAGAGCTCTGAATTATTGTGACATCGGGAATCTTGGTTTTACTTCCTTTTGATGTTTCCCCTCCCGTACTAAGTTTGTTTTCCGCAAATGAGCGTGATGACTCTATTCCATGTTGAATGAAATTATGATTGGACCAAAAGAAAAAGAAAATATTTTTCTCCGTGTTTTATTTTACACTATTACGTTGTTATAATGACATGATGGGGTAGAGGGTGTCACATTTAGTGGTATCAGAGCTCGGCTTGATTCTCAGGCCGTGGTATGTGTCTATTGTGTTTTTGCCTGTGTACTCGGTATGATTATTTATGCTAGAATAGATAGGAGTAGGAATAATGGGACTCGTTTATAGGCTAACTCTTTTTCTGTTTGTCTCAGAAGTGAGGAATGGCAGGCAGGACCGACCGTGCTGTGATTGAGGCCTTAGGGCTGGTTGCTGAAGCTTTGGATCGCAACCAGAACCGTAGTGATAGGCCTGCTAACTTCAGGAGCATTGCTGATTTTCAGAAAAACAACCCTCCAACCTTTAAGGGGGCATTTGACCCTGATGGAGCCCAACACTGGATACGTGAAATGGAGAAGATTTTTAGAGTGATGGGATGCACTGATGAACAGAAGGTGGCTTTTGCTACTTTCAAGCTGACCGACGAGGCTGAGTATTGGTGGGAGAACACTAGGCGGAGGGTGGAGAATGCCGCAACTGCTGTAACTTGGGAGGTATTCAAGGACAGATTTTTGGAGAAATATTTTCCCGCTGAGATTTGTGACCGGAAGGAGGCTGAGTTCCTAGCTTTAACACAGGGGAATATGTCTGTAGATGAGTATGCTGTGAAGTTTGAGGAATTATCCTGCTACTATCCTGCTTATCAACTAGCAACGCGATCGTCAAGTGCGTTAAGTTTAAGAACGACTACGACTGAACTCAGCGGGCGTGGCTGTTCTGCCACTTACCTACTTTGGGAACTTTGTCCAGAAGACCAGAGACTTTGAAGAGGCCTATAATGAGAGGGTAGCTGCTTTCAGAAACATTAGGGGGAAACCTAAACCCACTCAAGGAAGAGGGAGACAGCCTTTGGCACCTACTACTAAAGCATTTAAAAATACCAGCCTTAGAAGGGCTAATCCTGTCGCGGGAAAAACAATTGGGGAAAGCTCTTGGCCCTATAATCAGATTAGATGTGGCAAGTGTGGCAAGGACCATTATACTCATTTATGCAAGGAAACATCTGTCATCTGTTTCAAGTGCAACAAGCCTGGTCATATCAGCCGCGACTGTGATGGATTGAAGAACAAGCCAACAAATGGTAACAGAACTACGAAACCTCAGGCTAACAGGATGAAGTCGACTGGCAGAGTGTTTGCTCTCACTGGCACAGAGGCAGCTGAATCAGAAGATCTCATCCAAGGTACTTGCTTTATTCGAGGAGCCCCTTTAGTGGTGTTGTATGACTCTGGTGCGACCCACTCTTTCATCTCTGTCGAGTGTGTGAAAAATTTGCAACTGCCTGTATCTCGTTTAACTTTTGATTTGTTTGTGGATATTCCTTCTCATAAACCTATCATTACTTCTCATGTGTGCAAGGAGTGCACTCTCATGATTAGAGGTAGGAATTTCGTGGTGGACCTAGTGTGTTTACCTCTTCGGGGGATAGACGTTATTTTAGGTATGGATTGGCTGACTGCTAATCATGTACTTTTGAACTGCTTTGATAAAACTGTGGTGTTTGGAGTGACTGAGCCTAATCATCCACGGGTGGTTACCGCCAAGAAGATTCGATCGTCCTTGAAGGAAGGTGCACAAGTATATGTGATGTTGTGTTCTATGGCTATAGAGACGAAAGTAGAAGCTAAAGCTGTACCCACCGTTTGTGAGTTTCTGGAAGTGTTTGCAGAAGTTAACTCCTTACCACCGGAACGAGACGTGGACTTTGCGATCGACCTTGTTCCGAGAACGAGACCGATCTCTATGGCACCTTACAGGATGTCTCCTTTGGAGTTAGAAGAGTTAAAGAAGCAGTTGGAAGACATGCTGGAGAAAAAGTTTATTAGACCAAGTGTGTCTCCATGGGGAGCACCGGTTTTATTGGTAAAGAAGAAGGATGGTTCGATGAGGTTGTGTGTTGACTATCGACAACTTAACAAGGTTACTATCAAGAACCACTACCCTTTGCCGAGGATAGATGACCTTATGGACCAACTAGTAGGAGCATGTGTTTTCTCAAAAATTGACTTGAGGTCTGGGTACCACCAAATTCGGGTGAAGAAAGAGGACATCGCGAAAACCGCGTTCCGAACGCGTTACGGTCACTATGAGTACCAAGTTATGCCATTCGGTGTGACTAACGTACCAGCGGTGTTTATGGATTACATGAACACGATATTTCGCCCGTACTTGGATAAGTTTGTGGTTGTTTTTATAGACGACATCTTGATTTACTCCAAGACTCGAAGGGAGCATGAAGGGCACTTGAGAACTGTACTACAAGTGTTGAAGGAAAAACAATTGTATGCCAAGATGTCGAAGTGTGAGTTTTGGTTGCAAGAGGTGGGATTTCTTGGCCACGTAATTTCTAAAGGCGGTATAGTTGTGGACCCAGTGAAGGTGGAAGCTGTATTGCATTGGGAAGCTCCTAAATCGGCAACCGAGATAAGAAGCTTTTTGGGCTTAGCTGGTTACTATCGGAGGTTCATCGAAGGTTTTTCAAAGATAGCACTACCGATGACCCGTCTTACCAGGAAGGGACAAGTTTTCTTGTGGGATGCTAAGTGTGAAGAAAGCTTTCAGGTACTAAAGAAGAAGTTGACTACGGCACCAGTGTTGGTGTTGCCTGACCCTCTTAAACCTTTTGTGGTCTACTGTGATGCTTCAAAGCAAGGACTAGGTGGTGTGCTAATGCAGCGTGGTAAGGTCGTGGCGTATGCGTCTCGTCAATTAAAGGTACACGAGCAGAATTATCGTACCCATGACTTGGAATTAGGTGCAGTTGTCTTTGCCTTGAAGATCTGGAGGCACTATCTGTATGGGGCTCGGTTTGAGGTTTTCAGCGATCATAAGAGCCTTAAGTATTTGTTTGACCAGAAGGAGTTAAACATGAGGCAACGTAGGTGGATGGAATTCCTAAAGGACTACGAATTTGAGTTGAACTACCATCCTGGCAAGGCAAATGTCGTGGCAGATGCGCTAAGTAGAAAGGCGTTGCATTGCTCGACTATGATGATTAGGGAATTGAAGTTAATAGAAGAGTTCAGAGATTTAAGTCTAGTGTGTGAAAAGACCCCCGTGAGCGTGAAGCTTGGCATGTTGAAAGTGACTAATGATCTAATGGGTCAAATCCGGGAAGGGCAGAAAACCGATTTGTTCTTAGTTGAGCAGAAGATCTCGATTGCTCAAGGGAAGCCAAGTGAATTTGCTGAGGGGACGGATGGAATTTTAAGGCTCCAGGATCGAATTTGTGTCCCGGACATTCCCGAATTGAAAAAGATGATTCTGGAAGAAGGTCATAGGAGTAGCCTGAGCATCCATCCCGGGGCTACTAAGATGTATCAAGACTTAAAGAGATTATTCTGGTGGCCTAGTATGAAGAAGCAAATAGCTGAATTCGTATACGCATGCCTGACTTGTCAAAAGGCCAAGATTGAACATCAGAAACCTTCTGGGACGTTGCAGCCGCTATTCATCCCGGAATGGAAGTGGGACAGTATCGCCATGGATTTTGTGTCCGGACTTCCAAGGACTTCAGCTGGTTATGATGCAGTTTGGGTGGTCATTGACCGGTTAACCAAGACGGCTCACTTTTTACCAGTGAACATGGAATTCCCTCTAGAGAAGTTAACGAAACTGTACATTAAAGAGATCGTTAGACTGCATGGTGTCCCCTCTAGTATCATATCTGGCCGAGATCCTAGATTCACATCTGGGTTTTGGAATAGCTTGCATGAAGTGTTGGGAACCAAACTCAAACTGAGCTCAGCCTATCACCCCCAAACGGATGGTCAATCGGAGAGGACTATTCAGTCATTAGAGGATCTGTTGCGGGCTTGTGTGTTAGAGGAATCCGGGAGTTGGGATAAGTTCTTACCTTTGGTGGAGTTCACCTATAACAATAGCTATCACTCTAGCATTGGTATGGCTCCATATGAGGCGCTTTATGGGAGGAGGTGTCGTACTCCCCTTTGCTGGTGTGAGTCCGGTGAAAGCCTGGTGTTGGGACCAGAAGTGGTGAGAGAGACAACCGAGAAGGTGAAGTTGATTCAAGAGAAGATGAGGACTGCTCAAAGCAGACAGAGAAGTTATTTCGACAACCGGACCAAGAAGTTGACTTTTAAGGAAGGAGAACACGTTTTCCTACGTGTTACCCCAACTAAAGGAGTTGGTAGAGTTTGAAAGGCTAAAAAGCTTACTCCTAGGTTCATCGGACCCTATCAAATTTTGAAGCGAATTGGTGAAGTAGCTTATCAGGTGGCGCTGCCACCGTTGTTGGGGAACCTTCACAATGTATTTCATGTGTCACAACTCCGTAAGTACATACATGACCCCAGTCATGTGATCCCACAGGATGCGATTCAACTCAAGGACAATCTCACGTTTGAAACGTCACCGGTAAGGATTGAAGACCGGAAGAAGAAGCAACTACGCGGAAGAGAGATTCCCTTGGTGAAGGTAATTTGGAGTGGAGCAAGCAATGAAAGTGCAACTTGGGAATTGGAGAGTAAGATGTGAGAGCTGTATCTGCAACTTTTCATTACAGGTCAGTGCGAATTCCGAGGACGAAATTTTTTTTTTTAGGGGGAAAGGATTGTAACACCCTCACTTTTGTGCTAGAACTTTATAATTCCTTGTGTGCTTGATTAAGCATTTCATGTTTGTGGATGTGTTAAATATGCTATTGATTAGTTAGAAGTCCAATAAGATTGGCACTGGCGCCAGATAGGCGAGTCAGACACAAACTGGCAAAGCAGACACGGCCCTGGGGGAGCAGGCGCCCAGACTAGGACTCGGGCGCACTGTGCCTCACAGAGAGCAAAGCGCAGGTGCCCAGGGGACGGCGCAGGCGCCACACCGAGCAAGAGTCAGACAAGTTTTTCCGTGTTTTAACTCATTTTGGGTCGATTCTGTGACCCCATGTGACCCATTCTCGACCTGAAGAAGCAACCACGACCCCTAGACTTAACCTAGCCACTAAGCCTCAGTTCTAAAACCCTAAACATGATTAGAAGCTGCCCATAAGACCAATTAAAATAGAGCAAGTTCTTCTTCCTCCCCTTTTTCAGTTTTATGCTCTGAACTCAAAACTACGCTAGGGAGCTCGACTAGCGAGCATTGTTACTGCGATTCTTACAGCCTCATTGTGAGGAATAGAAAGTGGTAAGCCTTCTAATGATAGCTTTGTTTTAAGATCAACGTTAGGATTCTAAACTATGATGTTTCCATTCCTAAACCCTTGCTCTTGTGTTTTTGCTGAAGAAAGCTTCACTAGGAAAGGAAAAGCTTGGTGTTACCTCATCCCATTCGAGGAGCACGAAATTCTCTTGAGGTAAGGGGTAGTCGTTTCTCATCTAGTGAGTGTATGGAATATGAGTGAGCAATAGGGGTGTCCCAAGACCCCTACGCCTCGCGCGGTAACAGTAAATAGTACTATCACCACCATGATAGGAAGATACTCGAACCCTTGGATAATAATCTTCGATTTGTGATACCTACCGTAATGTAATGTGATAAATTCATTTGATAGATGGTTTTGGTGTGGTGGTTGAGCCTTGACTGTTATATGATTGTCACTCTTGATGACCTCTTTGTTGTTCATGGATTTATGAGTTTTTGGTTGTAGTTGCAAATTGCTATGGCATGAATCCTACAAACTTTGAAGATATACTATATGATTTGTGTTGTTGTGCCTTGGTATTGACATTGATATCATGTGCAAGTTAATGAATTACCTAACTCAACTAGTTGTTGTTGTAGGGAATTAGAAGGTAATGTTATACTTTAAAAACAGAATTCCTATGAGGCTAAAAAGGGAGTTAAAATCGACTAAGTAAGGATTAATCACCTAGAATAATTGATACATGAGTTGGTTATGTTGTGATAATGAATTTTTGTGGTGTCAAGATGACGTTTGAGTACTAATAGTAATGGCTAAGTAGATTATGCAGAATTTTCTGTCGAAAATTATTAGGTGTTGAACTTAAATGGTTAAAGAGCCACTTTTCGAATTTTATAAATTTGTAGGGACTAAGTACGGATTAAAGGACTCTAGATTATGCTTAATTATGTATTATGGGACATAATGGTGCGGCGTTTGGTCCCCGAACGAGTGGGGACTACCTTTTTACTATTTGTAAGACAGTGGCAGGGCGCCAGGCGCCCACTTTGCCAGCGTCAGGCGCCCAGTGACAGCCTGCATTCTTGTTGTTTCATCGTGTTTCCTCGGATTTCCGTAATTAGGTTGTTATTGTAAAGCCTGGGTAGGATGTCTAAAGTTCATTTATGAAGTCTAAGGATTTATTAGTGTGATAAATTTGAGAGAACTAATCCTTCTATTCCAAAGCTTCACCTGGATATTATGTGCTTAATCGAAGTTGCTAAGAACATTGAATGTTTCTGTTAATGGTTGAAGGCACTGGCTGACTTATGAACTTGTGTCCTGTTGTTGTTGTTGCTACTCTATCGAAGATATCGCGATAGAGGATATTATGGTTAGACACCGCATTTGGTCATGTTCATGCATACTGGTGTCGGCATTATTGTTGTTGTTAGTAGGGCGTATCGGGCAAGGTATCCCGTGACGGGCGAGGCTTCCGGTCCTACGGTTAAAAAGGACGAATCGAGCAAGGTATCCCGTGACGGGCGAGGTCCCCGGTCCTACTGTTAATGGGGCGAATCGGGCAAGGTATCTCGTGACGGGCGTGGTATCCCGGTCCTGTCGTTATTGGGGCATTACGGACAGGGTATTCCGAAACGGGCAAGGTATCCCGGCCTCGTTATAAATGGATCCACATGCATATAGTTATGGTTTTAGAAATATATCATTTTACATGATGACATGCCTGGTTGTTTAGTTTTTGGTGGTGTACCTTAATGCTGTGGTTGATGTTGTGGCATGTGATATTTAGTTGTTGTGGTAACATCTTTATGCCGTGGTTGATGTTGTAGTACTGGAAATGAGATGTTTCCATTGGAATTGTTGTATATTGCGCATTGTTCATTAATTTCCTACACTGTATGCACTATTTGAGGTTATGATGACTAACCCCTCTTGTGGCTATGCATATCCCACCGGGTATGTGTAGATGTTGAGACTGCAGGTATTGAGGATGTGAATGCCGGCGAGTAATCACGATAGCTCGTTGGGATAGATAGAAGATTTGTGTTTACTTGTTTAAGTCTTTGCATTTTTCCGATGTAATAATTAGGGGAAGAGCTCTGAATTATTGTGACATCGGGAATCTTGCTTTTACTTCCTTTTGATGTTTCCCCTCCCGTACTAAGTTTGTTTTCCGCAAATAAGCGTGACGACTCTATTCCATGTTGAATGAAATTATGATTGGACCAAAAGAAAAAGAAAATATTTTTCTCCGTGTTTTATTTTACACTATTACGTTGTTATAATGACATGATGGGGTAGATAAGCCTTAATTGATTAATTACTAAGCTAATAACTGATTAAGATGAACTGATTGGTTAAATATGTGAGTAAGTAGCTTAATCGATTAAATGAGTAATCATAATCGATTAGATGAGTAACCCCAAACCGAATAGTCTATTAGCTTGAAGTAATTGAATGTTCTTAATGAGTTGGTTGTAGTGCTATGGAGTGATGTGTTTGGTGATAGATGATTACTGTTGATAGTGGTAAAGATGAGTTACCACTGTTGTTGTTAACAAGGGGGCATGGTATCAACTTAGTGACGTTACATTGGACTATATTCGTCCTTGACGATTCATGTTACGAGTCATGTTGATTGTTGTGCACAGTCAGAGTACATGCATCTTAGTATCGTCGTTGATCGAGGGGTAGCAACGGTTGAAACATCATAGTGAAGGCCACGATGGGCGTTGACCCGGCCTAGGGGATCTTGATTCGGTGGTGGGGGCCTTACACAAAGGCAGGAGCTAGCTACTCGCTGTTGGGGACTCATCAATAAGATCATCCCGATGAGAAACTTCATGTTATCTTGAGTAGTGAGAGTATTTCGATGGAGCAGCATAACTCCCGAGGCAAGCCGGTATGAACTTCCACTCGCTGTTCCCAAGATTGTTGAGCCGTTAGTTATGGATTCACATGCATATGGTATAGAAGGAGTCTAGGATGCATAGCATCATCACAGTTCATTGCAAAGTCCATGTGTATATGCATTTGCTCTATGGTGTGGAATTCTGGGTGATTATGTATGCTCTACCATGATTGTTATCCTTGTCCTTTCATATGATTTTAGTTTGATTTCTCGCCCATACTTTGCTCACGTGGACCCTAGCACAGGAGGAATCGATAGCCGAACAGTCTGTCGTGGATGGGTCGTCAGCCGAGGAGCAACCAGAGGTATCTCCTAGCCTTAGAAGAGACATATTATGTATTGTATTTTTGTTATTTAAGTATATGTAAAAGGGTTGTAAGCTCTGGTATATGTGACATCGGGGATAGTGTTTGTAACATACCAATTTTTAGAGCGCTACTGATCTAAACATAACCTCTAAATGCGGAATGATTTATAAATATAATACTCGCCTTGTGTTAAAAAAACACACGTAAATTTTTTTCTTTCAAAACTCTTTTGCAAAATCACAAGCCAGAGTATTACAACGTTTTCGAAACATGGTGCACAACTATAATGCAAATGAAGATACAACTGAATATGCATATATATATACACACACACACACACACACACAATAGGCTGAAGGTAGTACAGTCTTCAAAGTTTCAGTACAAGGAAATCAACATACAATACCAAAATAGGAATACACCTGGAATCTAAATACCCTAAACTAAGAACACTCATACTCCTGAGGCACTCCCGGAAGGCACCTGTGCAGAGGGTTGCTCCAAAAGTCAAGACACTAAGATGTTCACCAAAGCACCTATACCACAACGGTTGAAGTGGTCAATCACGCTCTACACCAAGCCTCAAAATAGGCAAGTGCGGCGGAGCAAGATATCAACACGTGCAACATACCACACACTCCACACCTCCTCGACTCACTATCGAGATCCTCATAAGGGTCTTCCTCCTCCTCCTCATCCATAGCCATAGCCTCTTCGTCATCACCGGTAAGGTCAATGACTGGAATGGTTGGAGGTACCGCCTCGACCCTGACCTCCTAAACAGGTGAATCCTCAATCCATCCATCGGAACTGCAGCCTATAGTATCACAGAAAATGTAGGCTGGAGGATCCACCGGAGGGGTAGGCTCGCGAAAAGGAATCGGAGAAGAAGGAGTATACTCTGGTAGAGTCTCTGGATCCACTAAAGAAATCGATGAATCTATAGCAGCGCGAGAGGTAGATGTTCCTACATCCAATCCTCCAAACCCCATGCTCTTGTGAGCGGTCCTGCGCAACAAAGAGCCACCAACCCTAGACTCGTCCCGAAAGGTCATCTGTCACGCATCTACAATGCGTTCAAATGGTACAGGAAAGTCCATCACCTTGTACGTAACCTCAATCCGAGTAACATGTCCATCCACTCTAGTAGTCTCGATCACACTTCCCCTATACACAACCCTGTCAGTGGTGTGAGCAACCACCCAAGCGTGGGGTATATCCAAATCCAAAAACTCAAAAGTCGTCTCCGACGACAGCTTGATTGCCGGTAGCTCCATCATCATCATCGACTGGGGTGACATCCATGAAAATGCCCGAATAGAAACAATCATCTTCCCAAACAAACATATAACAGAAAAAGCATATATGCAAAACATATCATACTAACACAATATAATGTTAACACAAAGCAGCATCATGGCATAAAACACTCAACAATCAGCACAATAAGGACGTACCACAAATCCCTATTGGTTAGTCTATATGTCAATGCACATGATTCTGGAATATTGCCACACCACCCTCGCAAGGGTATCATCGGCACTGGTTCCCTCAGGATTGCTTCAGGCTGGCATCTCCTTAATTTCCCCATAGGGATCATCGACACCGGTCCCCTCAGGATTGCTACAGGTCAGCATCTCCTTGTATGCATGAAAATGCACCACCACAGTTAGTCACCGCCACTGGATCACTCACACCGAGTTTTCGGAATATTCGACTCTCACTCTAGACTCACCTAGCCTAGAATTTCTGCCTTATCGTCTCAAGACCTCACTTGGTATCCCTAGAGTCCTCGTTCTTGTCAAAACTCCCATTAGTTGTAAAACATTTGGAACACCCCATTTCTGGAGCGCTATGGTCTAACCCAATCTGAATGCGAAAGATAATTTTAATGCTGGTATGCTTTCAGTAAAAGGTACTCTTCTGTTTTCGAAATGGAAAAGTAGGAGTAATTTTTTTTCTTCTTTCCTTTGAAACCTTTTTCGAAAATGAAACTTGAAGAGTACTACGTTCTCTAAAAGATGAGTAATGTAACACCCCGTTTCCGGAGCGCTACTAACTTAGAACTTAAACCGAAAACAATGAGCTTTTGAAATAATACTCTTTTGCCCCCTTGGAAAAATGCGGTATATATATATTTTTTAAAACAAATGTTTTTCGTAAAGCACAACAGAGTATCCGCAGCATTTAGAAATCACCATTTTTCTAAAATATAAAAGACAGATAGCCTAAACACATAGATGCATGCGTTCTGGAAGTAGT
Source organism: Calophaca sinica (assembly GCA_037113605.1). Classification (NCBI taxonomy): domain Eukaryota; kingdom Viridiplantae; phylum Streptophyta; class Magnoliopsida; order Fabales; family Fabaceae; genus Calophaca; species Calophaca sinica. The sequence continues at coordinate 65,193,459 of CM073736.1, forward strand.
CATAAACTGTACATACAGATACCAGAGTAAAGATGTCCAAATAAGAGTACACCTAAAGCATGAGGACCCTCACGAGAGTGATCATGCTCCTGGGGTACTCTCGGCAGTTACCCACGTAGGGGGCTGCTCCAAAAGTATACCACCAGACTAACCCAATATACATCAAAAGACTACAGTAAAAAGACCGACTGGTCACCACCCCGAACTGTACACGACCGACCAACCACACGGCCAACCAAAAAACTATACATAGAATAAACAAACCACAGTCGCTACACGTCGCTATCCAGATCCTCATATGGATCCTCCTCCTCCTCCTCATACATAAGGTCGTCCTCGTCCTCACCTGTCAAGTCAATGAGAGGTGCAGGAGCCGATGCGCCCTCCTGTCTGTCCTCCTCAGCCAGCACATCCTCGATGAAACCCGTCCCACTACACCCGACCTCGCCACACACTCTGCACACCGGAGAAGGATCCACCGGTGGAGTCGATGTCCTGATAATCAAAGGGAAAGTCGGCTCTGCCTCTGGCTCTACTACAGGGCTAGGGGTAGCGGCTACTGCTCATGAGGTCGAAGCTCTGGTCGTCCAGCGTCTGATGCCCACGTTCTTGCAAGCCGATCCTGGCACCTCTGGGCAAAAGTGCGTAACGAGTCGTAATCCACCTAGGGATCTCGGAAGACTCCTCTAGAGAAGAGGAAGAAACTCGTAATTTCCACTCCCTCCGAATGCGATGCCACTCATCCACAATGTCCATCATCCGAACTGGAAAGCTAACGGTCCGACGTGAGGTCCCCTGACGCTGCACCAGTCCGTCCATACGAAAGGTCTGCACTATATCCCTAGTATATACAGCTTGACGGGAGATGGGGTCGAACTCCATCGCCCAGGGGGTCTCCAAGTCCAAGAAATCAAATACTATCTCCGGCGACGTCGCCATCACCGGGTTCTCCAAGGTCTTCACCATCTTCTGGGTTGCCATCATTGGTTGAAGGAACCACGGGAAAGGGTCAACTTCTCGAAATAAAAGGTAACGCAAAAATAGCAGATACCACAACATATATAACACACATAACAATAATATTCAGCACAATCAATAAGGATGCACCCGTTCCTATTGACTCACTACATGCTAGTGCAGTTTTAATTCTAGAATCCATACGCCAGAGGCATATCGGGCTGTATGTACCAGACTGATATTTTTCCCTGTGATGGTAAAATTTTTAACGACGTTCCCGAATTCCTTTGGCCATGGGCATTTCCACTACCTAGATAGACAGGACGACGTTACCACAAGACACGATGCAACGATGCTTTTAACCACCCCCAATGAACATATCACCACATTTGATACTTCAATCATCGCATAATCAATAACATCAATTATCCAATAAAAATCCACGGCATATATCCTAATCATCTTTTAAGCATACGCGCACCACAATGCACTTCAATTCAACCACACATAAACAATCCATCAATACATGACAAACCAACAACACAACAATCAATAGCATTAATCAAGTTCGTCCCTTTACAACTCGGTGGAGTAAGCAAAGAGGTAGTCAAACAAGTGTGGGGGGTCAGAGTCAGAATACTAACCACTTTTAACCAAGCCCACGAGATAATCAAATATAAGCTTAAAGAAAATAAAAATCGAAGGGGTACAAGACCCTCACTTTGAACCCTAAGGTTCTCAGGCTTCTTCGCTTTACGACATAAGATTAAATCCTATACATATCTAAAAGTTGCCCTTACCGAAACGCCAAGTCGCGTGTCCACGTACTCCTCGATCCTACGCCGCACGAACTCGGATCACTCAACGCCTAACACACGAAACAAACTTAGCATAAATCTAAAGACTTAGTCCTAATACCTTAGGCCCTCACAAATTAAAACCCTCTCCCTAACCAAAACACTCACACTTAGAAACATAATTTGAAATACTAGTTTTTAAATAATTACATACACTTGAAAAATCAATAACTAATTAAGAATCAAATTCTAAAGAATAGGAAATCATTTTCTTGAAAACTTAAGACATGGAACATCATCATTTTTCAACTATTTTTCTCAAACACTTAAGCCAAGGCTCCACTTGATTTCTTGGGTCTCAAAGAATCCAATTTACCTTATGTGTTTCATAGCCTCAAAAACCCAAAACAAGTCCAAATTCAACCAAATCATTTCCAAATCTTTCTAAAACTTAAATATATTTAAATACAACTAATATGAACCAAAGAACACAAAAATATTTCTCTCCCAAACCCCTAAGGGCTGGTGGGCTCAACCCTTCCTTCTCAAAAAAAAATTGCAAATCTTCCAACTAATTACACAACATCATTCCACAATTCATTCCTTTCACAAATCAACCATTTCCTACAACACACATGCCTAATTCAAGTTCAATCATCAATTTAAGCTTCATTCAAGAATGCATGAATTTTCATAAAACCTTCTCAAACTTTGTTTCAAGACAAAATTGATGATCACAATAGCATAAACAACATGTAAGAAACAAGAATCACTAGGTAATTTAAGTGGTTTTCATGAAGATCACCTTAGCCCTAAATCCCATAGGTTGTGAGCCTAGGGTTCCAAGAAATTGGGGAAAATTTGGTTCATCTCATTCATGATCCTAACCGACCAAAATACAATGCATAAATACAAGAAAGGAAGCAAAAAAACTCAACCTATCACCTAATTAAAGGCCACGATTTTGAGCAGCAAAATGGGGAGGAAAAAATTTGTTTTTCAAGCTTACTTGCAAGGTATGAAGGGATGCTCAAGTAGAGGATAGAACTTAGTAGCAAGGAGGGATGAGGTTTGATGATGAAACAAGCTAAAGGTGAAGAGAAATGGAAGTAGCCATGGAAGTCTTCAAGCTTTCTCTCCAAGATAAGAAGAAAGAAATAAGATGGAGTGTAAGAATGTGGGGAGGGGTCGCGGCTGGTGCTTCATAGAAGGGGAGGGATTAATTAAAATTTTAATAACACAAAAACACTTGGTTAAAAAAATAGTTTAAGATAAGCATAAAAATTTTTAACCACAAAAAGGTGACACCTAGCACTTTATAAGATGCTAATCCCATCAATTAGTCTAACTCATTTAATCTCTCATCTCTCATGATTTCCCTCTAATCCTAGGGTCTTATGGGTACTAAAACACAGCGTCGAGTAATCGCGTTACCGATTAATTTTCCGCCGATTAATTCGCGAAAATTAATTTACCGAGAAATTAATTCACTGCGTGATAAAATATTATCATAAATAATAAAAACAATCTCAAACACCCAAAAGTAACCACAACAAGTCACAATTCGATTTTTATCGAAATCGAGGTTCATTTAAATTTTTATTCGCGGCAAAACTGCCTGATGATTCGAAACACGATGAAACTTTGTTAGAATTTTTTGACAATATTCGAACCATGAATTAATATAAAATATTAATTTTCAAATTCAATTTAATCTTGATTTAATTAAATCACTTGCTTAGCGAACAAGAAACTGCTTATTACAGCATAATTACGACCAAAAATACTAAAATAACGCTAAATAATGTATCGCAAAAATACGGATGTTACAAGTAACAAATCTTTCAACCAACAACAAAAAACAACACACCATATTGAATGAAATATCATACAATAACAAGGTACCATAATCATTTCACACTGAGGTGGGATTTCCTGAAAAGTGTAGCTATAAAGCAATAGGTAATTACGTAAATAAACAATGTCATGCTCCACCAACAGGTCGAGAGACAAGAAAATACCCTAAGCTGGTTGTGACACTCTAATCCCCGTTTCGAAAATCGTTAAATAAAAATAAATAAGAAAATAAAATATAAAAAGGATCAACGGATAACTCGATGAGTAATTCAATTTCAGACATCATTCAGTTTGCAAATATTTAGTAACAACAAGCATAGTAAGTACTTCTCTAAGAAATCTTATTTGAACTTGTGAAATAAAAATAAAACCAAGCGATATACGAACCCCCAAATAAAAGAAAAACCTATGTCACATAGCCTCAGAGCTTGACTTAGCCCAACTTACACCACAGAAACAAAATACATAAATGACTCAACGTCTCAACGAGAATATGTCTGAATTAAAACTATAAAATAATTCTGCAGAAGAGGCCTTCACCACTAGCTACGTGTCCTGGTATTAGTAGTGTCTGCAATTGAAAATAGGAGGACAAGAGACAAACAACCATAGAGGGGTGAGTACGTTGAAATCGAGTTAAAGTGATATTTGGAGAGAAAAAGGTGAATAAATAAATAATATATTTATATATATATATATATACACACACACCACACTATAACAATCAATTCACATAAAGTAGTAACAACATTATTCACATAAAGTAGTAACAACATCTCATATCATCTACAAATGCACGCAGACAAATTTCATCATTTCTCATAGCCACATAATTATCAAAAGAAAATAATGCAGATGCTGACATCACTACTTCTTATGCATGTGGTACCATCTACTACTCTAGGAAGTCTCCTAGGAGTACATATTTGGTTTATTAGAGATCACCTCGCGGGTGTTTTACTCTATTACCGCATATTCTCAACTAGGGATGATAATGTCCGGTGACGGTCAGGGTAGCTAAGTCTGATAAGTGGTCCCCAGTCCAAGGCGCGACACTCAAACTATTAGGGATCATAAACTCGGCTTCTCACCCTCTAGGGCGAGGTATTGCCACGCAGGCTCACTCATATTGGCCTCCACCTTTCATTTCAATAGTGCTTCCCCCCATCCTGTTACAAGGGTTGTATGACAAACAAACACACAAGGTCGGGTTTCCTCCGAACGTCATAGTTCAATTTTTCATCGACAATCCATCATGGCCCATATGGCTAGGATCATCTCACAAGGAATGACTCAAGTCCCATTATGGCTACTAATAGCTAGGTGACTTGCACAAAAGGTCATTTATCCTTTCAAGGTCATTGCCACAAGTGTGGACTTTTCACAACCATCATCACAAAATAATAAACGGATCAAAGAATAAATCATAAGAAATCCACAACTTGTCTTAAGAATAATTATTTCTTGATCATGTAATTAAAAATCTGCAGAGCACGTAACAGAGACAAAAACAGCAACCTAAAACAGAATTTTCGCAGTACTTTAGATAGCAATAGCAACAAAAACAACAACAAAAACTGCAACAGCAACAAAAACAGAACTGCAGCGAAAAACAGAAACTGCAACAGAAACAGCAACAGCAGCGAAACAGAACTGCAGCAGAACAACAACAGCAGCGCTACAGCAACAAAAATAACAACAGCAGCAGAACAACAACAGCAGCGCTACATATTGTTTCACATACGTTTTCACCTATTTTTCTTCGATTCTAAATATTTAGGAACATCACAATCAAGACTAACACTTGGAGAAAAATCTTTATTACTAATTAGGAGTAGTTCTTAAGGTTCTAATCCGGTTCTCTAATTCCAAAATAGTTCACGGTAACATTTCCACAAAGAAAAATATAAATTAAAATATGAACGAAATACGTTAAAATTATTCTAAAATTTTCCATTAACAAAATCCATAAAATAGCGTCCATTTTAATCATTTATAAGGTCTCAGGCACAATTTAACATTGAAATTCATCACTAAAATTTAACGAACATATCAATTTGGTGTTCTAATAATTCAATCACTTCCTAGGCATCAAAACAGAAATTCTTCTAACACCTATAACATGTATGAACAACCATGGCAGCCACATCGATTTTTCAAGCAACAGATACAGCGTGTATACACATGAAAAATAGAATTTTTTTTTTCAATTAATTAACACACAACGGGGTTCAAGGACAACCCCTTCACCTATTCCCTCGAATATCCCCAATTTCAATAATCTCCCCCCCTTACCTTTGGTCCTTGCGAAATTCCTTAGTGAAAGAGGGATGATGATGACTCCGAATCAATCCTACGGTGAGTTTGCTACGAACAGAAAAGAAAACTATAAGAAACGTTGGAAATCCCCAAGACTCACAATTTTCTAGGAGGCGCAACATAGGAAGGAGAAGAGTCATGACTTACCCAATTTCAGATGAACAACAAAGATGGAGTTGCTCCTAACCTTGGTGATCGAATCATGCAAGAGAAGAAAAACGTGGAATGCCTCCTTCAAGCTTGTGTGGCGCTAGGGTTTGGAGCTAGAAAGGAGAAGGAACAAATGAATCAACTTGAGAGAGAGAGGCTTGGAGGCGCTAGGGCTTGGCTTGAGGCGTCACATGCCTTCATACGCCCTAGGTTCTATTATATGGGTTGGGTTGGAGAGAGTCCATGGGTGTTGGCCCACTAGGTAGGTGGAAAGGAAAATAACTATGCATATAAGATGCTAGCCCAAGGCATTATACGCCCTCCCCTTTCTTTTTATTAACAACTCTCAAAAAAATCATTTAATTAAATTAAAAGTCTCTTTTCATGCACAAACATATAATGAAATCAATTAAAATAACTGCCACAAAAATTATAATAAAAAATGAGGGTCGTTACATCCTCCCCTCCTTACAAAAAGTTTCGTCCCCGAAACTTACCGTGGTCAAACAAGTGTGGATAAGAGGCTTGCATCAGACTTTCGAGTTCCCAAGTAGCACTCTCCTCATTGCCTCCTCCCAAATAACCTTGACCAAGCGGAACCTCCTTCCTCTCAATTGCTTGACTGTCGGTCCTCAATCCTCCTTGGTAGTACCTCATAGGTAAGATTCTCTTTCAATGGTACTTCATCAAGTTCAATTATATGAGTAGGATCATGGACATATTTACGGAGTTGCGACACATGGAAGACATTATGAAGGTTTGAAAGGAAAGGTGGTAAGGCAATCGGTAGGCAACTTCCCCAACCTTTTTCAAAATTTGGTAGGGGCCAATAAAGCGAGGAGTAAGTTTCTTCGACTTCATTACCCTACTAACCCAGTCTTGGGAGTGACTCTCAAGAATACATGATCGCCTCTTCAAATCTCAAATCCTTTCTTCGTTTGTCATGATAGCTCTTCCGCTTACTCTGAGTGGCCCTCATCTTGTCCTGAATCATTTTGACCTTTTCAGTGGTTTGCTGAACTATTTCAGGGCCCAACACAAGGTTCTCACCGGTCTCATACCAACACAAGGGAGTCCTACACTTCCTGCCATACAAGGCTTCATAGGGTGCCATCCCAATACTGGAATGATAGCTATTGTTGTAGGTAAACTCAACAAGAGGTAAGAAGGTATCCCAACTATCGGTTTGTTCTAAGACACAAGCTCTTAACAAGTCCTCTAATGATTGGATGGTTCGCTCAGACTGACCATCAGTCTGAGGGTGATAAGCAGAGCTCATCTTGAGCTTGGTTCCTAAAGCCTCATGTAAGCTTCCCCAAAATCTAGAGAGGTAAACCTGGGTCTCATCGGATACAATACTAGAAGGTACGCCATGCAACCTCACTATCTCCCTAATGTACAACCTGGTCAGCTTCTCTAAAGGGTATTCCATATTCACAGGGATGAAATGTGCAGACTTTGTCAATCTGTCCACAACAACCCAGATGGCATCTACTTCTGCGGGAGTCCTGATACGAAGTCCATTGCTATACTGTCCCATTTCCATACAGGAATACTCAAGGGTTGTAAGAATCCAGATGGTTTTTGGTGCTCTATCTTGGCCTTTTGACAAGTCAGGCAGGCGTAGACAAATTCTGCTACCTCCTTTTTCATTCCAGGCCACCAGAAAAATTTCTTAAGGTCTTGGTACATCTTAGTTGCTCCGGGGTGAACACTTAGACTACTCTTGTGCCCTTCCTCTAAAATCATTCTCTTAAGCTCAGGAACATTAGGTACACAAACCCTACCTCGAAACCTCAAAATCCCATCATTCCCTTCACTAAAACCTATATCCCTACCTTGAGCGATAAGCTCCTTCTGGTCCGAAAGATGTTGATCGGTCTTCTGACCTTCCCTAATCCGCTCCAGTAATCCACTAGTGACTTTCAACATTCCTAGTCGCACACTCTTAGAAGTGACCTCACAAACTAATCTCAGATCCCTAAACTCTTCGATCAAACTCATCTCTCCAACCATCATAGCGGAAAGATGTAGGGGTTTCCTACTCAAAGCATCAGCCACTACATTGGCTTTGCCGGGGTGATAGTTAAGCCCAAAATCATAATCCTTAAGAAACTCTATCCACCTTCGCTGTCTCATATTCAATTCTTTCTGGTCAAAAAGATACTTAAGGCTCTTATGGTCACTAAACACTTCAAACCTAGAACCATACAAGTAATGTCTCCATATTTTCAACACAAACACCACAGCGGCTAACTCTAAATCATGAGTGGGGTAATTCCTTTCATGGGTTTTCAACTGCCTAGAGGCATAAGCCACTACTGTCCTATTCTGCATAAGCACACCTCCGAGTCCTAACTTAGATGCATCACAATACACTTCAAAAGGTTCACTTGGATTAGGTAGTACTAAAACTGGGGCAGAAGTCAATCTCCTCTTTAACTCTTGAAATCCATTTTCACACTGAGCATCCCACACAAAAGCTTTTCCTTTCTTGGTCAACATTGTCAAAGGCAAGGCTAACTTAGAGAATCCTCTATGAATCTACGGTAGTATCTGCCAGGCCTAAGAAACTCCTAATCTCGATCTGATTTAGGTGATTCCCACTTCAAAGACCGTTTCTACCTTAGACTGCCCATCGCTATTCCCCTTTTGAGATCACATGTCCTAGGAAACTCACTTCCTCCAACCAAAACTCACACTTAGAAAGCTTGGCATAAAGTCGCTTCTCCCTAAGGGTCTGTAATACTATCCTCAAGTGTTCCACATGTTCTTCCTTACTCTTAGAGTACACTAAGATATCATCTATGAAGACCACTACAAACTTATCAAGGTATGGGTGGAAGACTCGGTTCATGTCGTCCATGAACACGGCAGGAGCATTGGTTACACCGAATGGCATAACTAGGTACTCGTAGTGCCCATAACGGGTTCTGAATGCAGTCTTTGGGATGTCCTCAGACTTCACTCGGATTTGGTGATAACCTGACCTAAGGTCTATCTTAGAAAACACACAGGCTCCAATTAGCTGGTCCATCAGATCATCTATCCTAGGCAAGGGATACTTGTTCTTAATAGTTACCTTGTTCAATTGGCGGTAATCTACGCACAACCTCATACTCCCATCCTTTTTCTTGACTAACAACACTGGGGCACCCCAAGGGGATACACTTGGCCTCACAAATTGTTTCTCTAGCAGTTCCTCCAACTGTTTCTTAAGCTCAACTAGTTCTGCGGGAGACATCCTATAAGAGCTATAGATATGGGTCCAGTACCTGGTACTAAGTCTATGGTAAATTCAGTCTCTCTCTCTGGAGGAAATTCTTGTACTTCTTCAAACACATCGGAATACTCACTCACTATAGGCATACCATCTATCCTGACTTGGTCATCGACTTTTAGAGAGGCTATCATCATGTAAACTTGGGCATTTTGTTTCAAACATGCCTGTACTTGGTTGGCCGTTAAGAGTCGATGATCTCTGAGTTCAACTGAATCAGGAATACAAACAGTCTTTTCAAAGCAATTTAAGATGACTTGATTAGTAGCTAACCAATTCATGCCAAGAATTACATCAAGTTGGCTCAAAGGCAAGCAAACCAAATCAACCACAAATTTCTTATCACCTATGGACAAAGGACAGTTAAAACAAGCAAAAGAAGTTCGGACTTTACCATTTGCTGGTGTCTCAACCTCAAGCTCACAGGGTAGGGGTGAAACAGGCAAATTCAAATTTTTCACACATTCACTGGACACAAAGGAGTGCGTAGCACCCGAGTCGAAAAGTACCACTAAAGGAGATCCATGTATGAAGCACGTACCTTGGATAAGGTTGTCCGACGCTGCGGCTTCAGCCACGTTGAGAGCAAAGACTCGTCCTGTTGGCTTAGGTCGGTTGGGTTGGGAATTACGCCTCCATTCCCGTTTGGTTCTTTCTTGATTCGGGCACTCCTTCCGATATGTCCTGGCCTTCCACGGTTGAAGCAGATCATTTGCTTTTGAGAACAATCTCGGTAGGCATGTCCGCATTTGCCACACTTCATGCAACGCAGAGGGTTGAAGGGCCTCCTCCACCTCCGCCAAACATTTGTGCGCGAGTTTGTGGAAAGATTGATTGCGGTTACCATTACGGTTATGTCCAAACCGTCCATTCGGAGTTGGGTATGGCTTTCCCGATTACGGAAGTCTCTCTTGTCTTTCTTCTTATCCTTCCGGGAGCCAACCGACTTGTAGTGTGCTACCTTAGCTTTGTTGTCCTCATCCCACATTCTACAAATTGTGGATCAATTCAGTGGAACTGCCGAATTCTCACGGTAGTTAATGGCTAGCTTGACTTGGTCGCGATCCATTGATGAATTTCACACACTTGAACGTTCACTCGCTTCTCCCACATATGGGTGATAGTACGGGCTGACTCTTCAAACTTGGTGATATACTCGCCATCGACATATTACCTGCTTCAATTCTAGAAATTCAGCTTCCTTCAGGTTACGGATATCCTCGTGAAAGTACTTCTCCAAGAAAATCTCTTTGAAGGCTTCCCAAGTGACTCCTCCGGTGCAGCTTCCACACGTGAAGCATTTCTCCCACCAAGATTCTGCGTCTTCAAAGAAGCTTAAAGGTACCAAAAGTCACCTTTTGAGCATCCGTACACGCCATAGCACGGAAGATCTTCTCCATCTCTCGTATCGATTCACGGGCACCATCGGGATCATGTCCACCCCTAAAGGTAGGTGGGTCATTCTTTGGAATTGCTCCAATCCTCTAAATTCAGCGGCTCGGCATTAGCATTCCTATTACGAATTCCTTGTACGGCTGAGCCATGGCAACGAGTGCATCCGCTAAAGCTCTATCGTTCCTACCCGCCATTACTCCTGCACCAATCGTAACCAAATTGGATGCAACAAGCAACGTCAACCCATAACTAAATCAATAAATAAATAAATAAATAAATCAAACATTGACGCACAAAACACAGAGTTCACACAGAGAAACATAATAGACACATACACAGTCCGGTAAGACCAAACTGCTCTGATACCACTAAATGTGACACTCTAATCCCCGTTTCGAAAATCGTTAAATAAAAATAAATAAGAAAATAAAATATAAAAAGGATCAACGGATAACTCGATGAGTAATTCAATTTCAGACATCATTCAGTTTGCAAATATTTAGTAACAACAAGCATAGTAAGTACTTCTCTAAGAAATCTTATTTGAACTTGTGAAATAAAAATAAAACCAAGCGATATACGAACCCCCAAATAAAAGAAAAACCTGTGTCACATAGCCTCAGAGCTTGACTTAGCCCAACTTACACTACAGTAACAAAATACATAAATGACTCAACGTCTCAATCAGAAAATGTTCGAATTAAAACTATAAAATAATTACGAGAAGAGGCCTTCACCACTAGCTACGTGTCCTGGTATTAGTAGTGTGCGCAATTGAAAATAGGAGGACAAGAGACAAACAACCATAGAGGGGTGAGTACGTTGAAATCGAGTTAAAGTGATATTTGGAGAGAAAAAGGTGAATAAATAAATAATATATTTATATATATATATATATATATATACACACACCACACTATAACAATCAATTCACATAAAGTAGTAACAACATTATTCACATAAAGTAGTAACAACATCTCATATCATCTACAAATGCACGCAGACAAATTTCATCATTTCTCATAGCCACATAATTATCAAAAGAAAATAATGCGATGTCCGACATCACTACTTCTTATGCATGTGGTACCATCTACTACTCTGGGAAGTCTCCTAGGAGTACATATTTAGTTTATTAGAGATCACCTCGCGGGGGTTTTACTCTATTACCGCATACTCTCAACTAGGGATGATAATGTCAGGTGACGGTCAGGGTAGCTAAGTCGATAAGTGGTCCCAGGTCAAGGCGCGACACTCAAACTATTAGGGATCACAAACTCGGCTTCTCACCCTCTAGGCCGAGGTATTGCCTGTGAGCTCACTCATATTGGCCCCCACCTTTCATTTCAATAGTGCTTCCCCCCATCCTGTTACAAGGGTTGTATGACAAACAAACACACAAGGTCGAGTTTCCTCCGAACGTCATAGTTCAATTTTTCATCGACAATCCATCATGGCCCATATGGCTAGGATCATCTCACAAGGAATGACTCAAGTCCCATTATGGCTACCAATAGCTAGGTGACTTGCACAAAAGGTCATTTATCCTTTCAAGGTCATTGCCACAAGTGTGGACTTTTCACAACCATCATCACAAAATAATAAACGGATCAAAGAATAAATCATAAGAAATCCACGACTTGTCTTAAGAATAATTATTTCTTGATCATGTAATTAAAAATCTGCAGAGCACATAACAGAGACAAAAACAGCAACCTAAAACAGAATTTTCGCAGTACTTTAGATAGCAACAGCAACAAAAACAACAACAAAAACTGCAACAGCAACAAAAACAGAACTGCAGCAAAAAACAGAAACTGCAACAGAAACAGCAACAGCAGCGAAACAGAACTGCAGCAGAACAACAACAGCAGCGCTACAGCAACAAAAATAACAACAGCAGCAGAACAACAACAGCAGCGCTACATATTGTTTCACATACGTTTTCACCTATTTTTCTTCGATTCTAAATATTTAGGAACATCACAATCAAGACTAACACTTGGAGAAAAATCTTTATTACTAATTAGGAGTAGTTCTTAAGGTTCTAATCCGGTTCTCTAATTCCAAAATAGTTACGGTAACATTTCCACAAAGAAAAATATAAATTAAAATATGAACGAAGTACGTTAAAATTATTCTAAAATTTTCCATTAACAAAATCCATAAAATAGCGTCCATTTTAATCATTTAAGGTCTCAGGCACAATTTAACATTGAAATTCATCACTAAAATTTAACGAACATATCAATTTGGTGTTCTAATAATTCAATCACTTCCTAGGCATCAAAACAGAAATTCTTCTAACACCTATAACATGTATGAACAACCATGGCAGCCACATCGATTTTTCAAGCAACAGTTACAGCGTGTATACACATGAAAAATAGAATTTTTTTTTTCAATTAATTAACACACAACGGGGTTCAAGGACAACCCCTTCACCTATTCCCTCGAATATCCCCAATTTCAATAATCTCCCCCCTTACCTTTGGTCCTTGCGAAATTCCTTAGTGAAAGAGGGATGATGATGACTCCGAATCAATCCTACGGTGAGTTTGCTATGAACAGAAAAGAAAACTATAAGAAACGTTGGAAATCCCCAAGACTCATAATTTTCTAGGAGGCGCAACATAGGAAGGAGAAGAGTCATGACTTACCCAATTTCAGATGAAGAACAAAGATGGAGTTGCTCCTAACCTTGGTGATCGAATCATGCAAGAGAAGAAAACGGTGGAATGACTCCTTCAAGCTTGTGTGGCGTTAGGGTTTGGAGCTAGAAAGGAGAAGGAACAAGTGAATCAACTTGAGAGAGAGAGGCTTGGGCGCTAGGGCTTGGCTTGAGGCGTCACATGCCTTCATACGCCCTAGGTTCTATTATTTGGGTTGGGTTGGAGAGAGTCCATGGGTGTTGGCCCACTAGGTAGGTGGAAAGGAAAATAACTATGCATATAAGATGCTAGCCCAAGGCATTATACGCCCTCCCCTTTCTTTTTATTGACAACTCTCAAAAAAATCATTTAATTAAATTAAAAGTCTCTTTTCATGCACAAACATATAATGAAATCAATTAAAATAACTGCCACAAAAATTATAATAAAAAAATGAGGGTCGTTACACTGGTCAGCATCTACGACTCTTACTGGGAAACCTTTCAGCAAGATGAGAACTAGAGCACTCGGAGGAATCTTCCTCCACTGACCCACCCTCAACCACTCCTGAGAAGAACGGAACTGTGGCAGCAATAGGAACTCCATCTGGTGGCGACATCCATTGGAATGTCCAATTCAACAATGCAAGGGTAAATTCCTTGTGCACGAGTTTATCATAGACTAGTCGCATTGTTGTGTAGAAATGTAGAATCACGCAGGTATACACAATCGTGAACAAGTGATATAAAGTAAGAGAGATCGTTCCCACGAGGATTGATTAAGTTCTTTCACAAATTTTTCCTTTAACAAGTAAGTTAGTGAGTAAATAATAAAAATAGAAAATAAACATCAAGTTTTTGTGTAAATATTGTTTAAACAGAAAAGTAATAGGCAATTGATTAAGTAAACTTTGGATAAAAAGCAACTAGGAATCAGTTCATTTATATTTTCACCAAGTTGGCTTAGTGTCATCGGTCAGTGCCATGGCACCTCGGCGCAGGGCACTAATGTGTGTACCTTTCAGCACTTTCACTAGGGTTAAGTAAAGAGCACCTTATGTCTAAGCCCCTATTATGTTCCTCCTTATCTATTAAGTGTTGCCCAGAATACCCTGTGAGATAGATTTCCTATGTCTAGTTTAATCAAAAGTAATTAAAGTGTCATTTAATTAATACCCCTCACATTAACTCATGAAATCAACATGTTATTACCTTTCAGCACCTAACATACATGTATCCAACAAAAGGTGATCAAACTTAGGTCAAGCATGTAATAAATAAATTCGCATAAGTCAAAGGTGCTAATATAAAGACTGATAGGCATTAACCAACAAGGTTTCAACACAAAATCACATCATCCTAGATTAAGAAAATTAGCTCATAATGAGCTGAAAAACAAAACAACAAAAATTGGTGCCAGAAACTGAATCCATGGCACTAGAGCTAAGAGTTAGAATTGTTACAGAAATTGATGAAACAGTAAATTGAAGTGGCTCCCAACTTTGTCAAGTTGAGATGTCCTCCAACTTCAGCAATGTCTTGCTGAAACTGCATAAATCAGCTGATGTGCAGGACCTTCTCTCCATGGAAATGGCTTTGAGCTTTTGTTAATGGTGCTTTCGAGAAGATGGGACAGAATGCGGCTGCTCCTGAGAAGGGGACAAATGCTTCCCTAAAGAATGTCCCAGTACCAACCTGCCTCACTTGATTAGGTCATTATCCTTTTATAGCCTCTCCTCAAATGGGCTGACTAATGCTAATCCCAATGAAAGTTGTTGTTCTTTGGCCCAAAAATAAAGGCTTTTGTCCTTTAGCTAGCAGAGAGAAGACATTGCCTCAGCAGTGGAGACCATAAAAAAGTATGCAGCAGCATTCCATTAAAGGACAGAGTCCTTTCTTCCAGTACACTTGGCTTTAAAACACGCTGCTGCACATAAGTCCAGGGGCTGCTAACATCAGGGTGCGGTGCCATGGTACTAGACTTGGCATTGAGTATTTTCAATAAAATCCTGCACATAAGCAAAACACATCAAAATGCTCACAAAGGCATGTAAGTGCCTCAAACAGCTCCAAGCAAGGGACATCACATTATTTAGACAATTCTAACAACTTAATTACTCTTAAACTCACATGATTCAAAGTCATAAAAGTATAAATAACTCTTATTTCTAAGAGTTATCACACCCCCAAACTTAAACTATTGCTTGTCCTCAAGCAATGACACATAAGCAAAAACAGAAAACAATAAAATATCACAATTGCAGCAGCACTGAACAAGTAAAATAAAAATTTTATTAGACGGTTTTCACATGGCTTCACTTTCAGACTAACACTTTGTCAAGCAATCCCTTTATGCTTCATGCTTCCTTGATTTGTTCCGCTGACCTCTAGTGTGTGTGCACCCCTTATGCTTAATTAAAAAGCTAGTATAGTCCTATCAAGTTCATCTCAGTTTCCCTCCTAAAGTATCCCTAATTTGCACCTCCTAATCGAACAAAAAGGAATAGGCTTGCATTTAGGCACTAGGGGCTGCATACAAGCAGAAATACAAACTTAACTGAATGATCAAGGTCCAATGCACACTCATTCAACTTTTATTATTTGCCTTTTACTAGAATTTGCCTCTTTGTCTTTTGATGCGAATAACAACAATTATAATGATGTTACCCGGTTACTCAACAAAGAGGCTTATTCCATTTTTTTTTATGTTTTTGGCTTTTTCTAATTACTAATGTGTGCATTGACCTACTCTTTGAATTATTTACAATGAGCATACCCCCAAACTAATCTTTTTGCCTATCCCCCATCATTGGTCAAATTTGGCAACAAGGTTCAGTTCACAAAAGGGGTTCAACATCAACTAGTTCACAAGCTACCTATTCTTTCCTCTCAAGCTAAGGGTTTGTGTCAAAGGTTAGTGTTCCTATCAATTGACAATTAGCACAAAGTTACAACACATCAAGCACAAATTCCCCATTAAGTTCAGCCAATGTGTCAACCAAAATCAATTTTTTTAACAGCAAAGAAAACAGGATAGCACTGGCACTGACTTCTCTTGGTTACCAACTTCAGTACCTGTTTCCTCTTCTGGTGCCTGTAACACGCGTATTTTTACGATACGTTAGTTAACGTTATTTAGTGTATTTCTGTCGTATTTACGCTATAATAAAGCAATTTCTTGTTCTCTAAGGAAGTGTATTAATTAAATCAAGATCAAATTAAATTTGAGAGTTAATATTTTTATATTAATCCACGGTTTAAAAATCGTCGAAAAATTCTAACGAAGTTTTGACGCGTTTCGAATCGCCGGGCGGTTTCACCGCAGATAAAATTATAAATGAACTCCGATTTCGATGAAAATCGAATCGTAACTTATTGAGACCATTTTTGAATATTTGAAGTGATTTTTTATTATTTATAATTAAATATTTTCACGCGATGAATTAATTTCTCGTTAAATTAATTTTCGCGAGTTTATCGGTAACGCGGTATTTCGTCGCCGTGTTTTAAACAACCCCTAGACTCTAGAATTAGTAGGTAACCATGAGAGAGGTGAGATTAGGTGGGTAAGACTAGATGATGTGGTTAGGTAATAGGTGTCATGTAATTTGTGATTTATTTCAAAAAAAAAAATTACTTTACTTACTTTAAATTTTTATCTATGATGAGTCATTTTTTTTAAGTGAATATAAGGTGAAACACCCCCCATTTTCAGCATCATTCACGCCATTCCCCCACCTTCTCCCTTCATCTTCATCTTCATCTTTTTCTTTCTTTCTTTTGAGCAAAAATGGGTTCCAAGCTTCCATAGCTCATAGCTTCCAATCCTTTGAGTTTTTGAGTTAACTTCCTTCATCAAAGTTCTTCCAAATCATCTCCTCTACTTAGACCTCCATTTTCATCATCATCCAAGTAAGAAAAATAATTTTTTTTCCTCTGTTTTAAAGCTGAAATCGCAACAGCCCACCTCCCCATTTGAGCTTGATTTTTGTTCCCAAATCTTGTATAAATGCTAGGTTTTCTTCTCCATTCCATTACCTATGTTTCCAACCATCTACTTGAGTATAAAATCAGAATTTTTCTACCCCAATCAAGCCCTAAAATAGCGCCCCAAACAGCCCCTCTTGTTGGTTTTGTTTAAAATGTGTTTTAGTTAAATTAATTGATGATTGTGTGGTTGTTTGATGTTGTTGATGATGAATATGAGGAGATGAACACATTTAATCTCTCTTTGGTACATAAGGGTGAAAAACCTAGGTATAAGGAAGAGGGTTATGTTGTGATCCTTTTCAAATCTTGTAATTAATGGGTTATAGGTGTTATTGGTTTGGGTGTGTTAATGTTGTAAGTTGTAGTTTAAATTAAATAGTTGTAACATGGTAGTTAGTTATGTTTTTAATTCTTGAACCATGTTAATTTGTAGCTATGATGCTTGGTTATGTATTGGATGGTTTATTAAGGGTTTAGAAGTATTTTTAAGGTTGTTAGAAATTTATTTGCAGGAATTAGTATAAAAACTAGTTTATGTTTTATGAAAAATTGGGTTATGGAGGACTAGACATGGTTATTGACTTTGATGAAATGACCTTTGAATTAATAAAAATGAGTTAGCCTTGAGTCTTTAATTTTTTGGAAATGAATGTTGGGAAAGAAATTTTAGAAACCCTTGTTTTGATTGGCTTTTAGTTTATGACTTAACTATGTAAGATTTTGGGTGATTTTCTAGTTGTCTTGAAAATGCTTTGAAAACTAATTATGAAAACTTAGTTAACATGGAGTTGTGATTTGTGATTGGTGGGTTGTAGTAGAAATTCTAGGTGTATGAATGTTTGTAACATGTTTAAGGTAATTTTAAAGTTGTTGAAATAGATATGCATGGATTAGCTCAAGTGTTAGTTTATGTTTTGAGTAAAATTTGGTTCTTTAAGGACTAGAATAACATGTAGGAATGGATCATTTGATTCTCGAAATTATTGACATGATGATGGCATGGTTTAATTGTTAAGGGATTTTTTTATGGTGAACTTAGATTAAATACTTGTATGTGATATGTTTTAGGACTTAGAAAATTTAGGAAAAGTGTTTAATTGATTTTGTGCTATGCTTAAGGTCTCAAGAAAAGAGTTCTTGAAAAATTAGCATTTTCTTGAATTAGGTGTTATGTATTAACTTTGCAAGAAAATGATTTTTGAGTCAAAATCTTATTCTTTCCAAGCAAGTTAAGGTTTATAAATTGTTATGTGATAAATTATCTTTCAAAAAGTATTTTGATTTTAAAACTTTATTTATTTTCAAGTATCTAATAATTTAAATGCTTGAATGAGTTTGGTTGGGAAAAAGGGTTAGGTTTTGAGAGCCTAAGTGTTAGAATTAAGCCTTTAAGAATTGTGCTAAGTTTCACTGTGGTATTAGGACTCGTAGATTCCGAGTTCGTGTGATGTGGAAATCGAGAAACACGTGGACGTGCAGCTTGGAGTTCGGTAAGGGCACTTCTAGACATTCTAGGATTTTATTTTATGTCCCTGTGTAAGGACAATTTTTAGAGATGCTTAAATTCTTGCTTTACTATTTAAATGCTTATTTAAATACGAAGAAGTCTGAGAACTCTACGAGTTCGAAGTTAGGGTCTTCGAACCCCTTCGTTTATTGTTGTCGTGCGGTCGAACATTCCGAGTCATTCGTGGGTGAAAATTTTGTGGTTGGTCTCCTAAACCCAACCCCCCACACTTGTTGTACCTCTCTGTCAACTCCATCGAGTTGTAGAGGGATGGATTCCTTGAATTGCGTGTCAAGTATGTAATGTTGTGATATGATTGAGTTATGCAATATTTAATCTGAGATTGAATATATACTGCAAATTGCGTGTTGCTTGTTGAATTGCTTATGCTGTTTGTATTGTTGAATTGCGTTTCTTCATGCAAACTGCTTTTATTGCTTAAGTTGTTGAATTGTGTTTCTTCATATTAAGCATGCTCTTATTATTTGGTATGCGGTCGAATAATCTTGCGTATAACTCTATGAATATCGTATGCGGCGAATTGTTCATCGAGTCTGAGAGCATTGTCGAGTCGTCGAGACGTTTTTGAGCTATGAGCCGGACAACTGAGGGTGCTAGGTCCCCTTTGTTCATGGTGGATTAGCTAGGCGTCGCAGCGTTAAGGAACCGGGACTGCATACTTAGGGAGAGCGAGGATCCCAAGGCTACGGCTAGTATGTCAGTTGAAGGATCGGCGTCTGCTTTCCGAAAAAATTGTCGAGTCGAGAAAAAAATGAGTCGTGAGTGAGTCTTGCATTATGTCTTAAGAATTGCGTATGTGGTTGATTATTATTTTGTGAAATTGTTATATTTGATTTGTTGAGAAGTTAACCCTTTCTCGTGGTACCTTCAATTCATGATGGCTACCCAGGTGATGGAGAAGAGCATTCTGATACCTGAGATACAGACCTCATCGGAGATTATCTTCGACTTTCCCGACATTAAGCTACCTACGGCTGTGGAGTTCGATCTTATCACCGGTCGCGTGGTCTACACGGGGGATGTTGTGCAGACCTTTAGAGAGGATGGTATGGTTGTGAGGCGGGAGGTGACTAGACGTACCGTTAGCTTCCCGATTAGGACGATGCAGATTATCGAGGCTTGGAGGGCTTCTCAGGGAGAGGAGGCTATGCCAGACTCTTCCTCGTCTCCCGAGGGATCGGCTGACGACCCTAGAGCGATGGTTCCCAGGCTTTTATCCCACGGACGTGGTCGAGGACCACGGGTGAGATGGACCGCTCGTAAGAGCGTGATTCGGCGAGGATCAGCAGGAGCATCGACTTCGAGGGCGGTTGCTATTCCGAGTTCCCCTCTTGTGGACCGAGTTCCCACCCCACCAGTGGAGCGGCCCCCTGTTTGTTCGGTATGTGGGGAGGCAGATTGCTTAGGCGCACGGACTGATGACGATGTGGCTGTGGGAGAGTATGTGCCGAGTGACGTGCCCGAGGATATTCCAGCTGCGGCACCCTTCATCGATTTGACGGGCGAGGATCCGATGGAGGACGAGGAGGAGGAGGATCCATCGGAGGATCTGGGCAGTATTTTGTAGACGCTGTGCTTTCTGACTGTTGTTGTGTTTCTTTTGTGGATGACTGTAGTATGTCTTTTGTGTATAGTGAGTTGGTGACCAGTTGGGCTGGGTGATGTTTCTTTGTCCTGGGGGTAGACTGGTGGTTTTCACTTTTGGAGCAGCCCCCTGTGTGGGTGTCTTCCGGGATACCCCCAGGGTATGATTTTTCTCTCGAGGGTCTTCATACCATAGGTGTATTTCTTTGCACATTTTCTACTCTGTTATTTTGCACATACTGTATATATATGACTTATGTATTTATGCATGTATGCTTTATCAGCTTTAGAGTCTTGTGTCCTAGTTGCACCATGTTTCGAAACGCTGTAAGTACTCTGTGTGTGCTTTACAGGCACCATTGTTTAAAAAAAAATATATATCCACATTTTTCTAAAGGGCACAAGAGTACCGTTTTTAAAACACGTCACATATAGGCTTCTTTTGGTTTCGTAGCGATCTGGAAACGGGTCGTTACAAAGGTGGTATCAGAGCGGTTCGGTTCTAACCGGACTGTGTATTGAATCATTAAGCTGGTCACCGTGTCGAGTCCTGTTTTGTTGGGTAGATAGTTGTGTTATTGTTTGTTGAGTGAAGCAGTTTTGCTTAAAATTGGTTGGATTGTTTCTTGATTGAAGCAATGTGTGTTAACACATCACTTACGTGTGAGGTTCGGATAGGTTTTGAAACCTTGTAGGAATCTACTGCCACCGTGAGGACCGTACGTTTGGACCTGACAACTCCATCTTGGAGAGGACAATTCAAGAATGGGCTAAGCATCAGGGGATTTGTTAGGAGATCTTTCACAGAAGATTTTAGAGAAGTATCTTTCAGAAACTGCACGAGTGGAAAAGGAGTAAGAATTCTCCGTTTATAGCAGGGGCAGTATCACCCTATGGCCAGAATTCCAGTGGTGGAAAACAAATTAGAGATAGATAACTTTACTATCATTGTGGAAGATTGGAACATCTTGCTAACGACTGCACTGCGAAGGACCTGGTGTGTTTCAACTGCAACAGACCGGGAGCAAGGATTGCAAAGCTCCAAAGGCGGAACCGAGAAAGAACGCGGCAAGAGTGAATGGAAAGCGTCTGACCACTTCGGGGAGAATTTTCTGTATGGACGGCAAAGAAGCAGAGTGATCAGAAGATCTAACTCAGAAGGATTACGAAATTGAGGGTAACTCTCTGTCCATGATCTTCGATTCTAATGCCACACATTACATTAGTTCCTTGGATTGTGTGAGCTGGGTTGAAAATTTCTTTTGACTATATTATTTTTTTTTGACTTAGTAGTGGTTACTTCAACTGCTAAGACCATAGTTCTAACACTGCATGACTTCATTGTGTAGTAATTGTTGAGTATAGAAAATTCTTGTCAATTCGAGTCGCGTATCTTTAAAAATCTTACCATTATTCTAGGGTCGGATTGGTTTTCGAATTACCATATCCTTCGGGACTGTGCCCAAAAATCGTAGTTTTTCCTAATTTGGAGTCTTTACATACCTTTCTGTTAATTCTATCGAAGATTTTTGTAAGAGAGAGAGCTCAGGATTTCATAATCCCTCGTTAGTATAGAAGTTACCAAGCGACCGAGTTGAAGAATGTCCCAGTTACAACGGTATCTACGAACAACATTCTGATATATTCAAGGAGCAGAAGAGAGCACGAAGGGCATTTCTGCTAAGTACTGCAGATGCTACAAGAGGATCAACTTTATGTTCACCAGTCCAAGTGTGGATTCTAGCTTGAAGAGGTGAATTTTCTCAGACATGTGATCCCCAAAGACAGTATGGCTGTGGATCTAGCCAAGATTGAAGCGGTGTTAAGATGAGAACAGCCGAAGATTGAGACAGATATCAGAAGTTCTGTTGGATTAACAGGCTACTACCGGAGATTTATAGAAGTTTTTTCGAAGATAGTAGTACCACTTACATGACCTACGAGGAAGAATTAACCTTTTCGATAGATTGGAGAATGTGAATCCAATTTTCAAAGATTGAAGGGACTCCTAACGACGACACCTGAACTGATTTTGCCTCAACCAGAAGAACATTGTGAGGTTTCGTCACATCAGGGATTGGGATACTTGCTAATGCAGTACCAAATAGTTGTGGCTTATGCTTCGAGACAGCTTAAGAATCCACGAGAGAAATTATCCTGCGCATGATTTGGGATTTACTGCAGTAGTCTTTGCACTAAGGATTTGGGGAAAACACCTTACGAAGCGCCGTATGGACGTAAGCATCAGATACCTTTAGGTTGGTATCGGGACGATGAGGATTCTGTGGCGAGTCAAGCGTGATTTAGTGAAAGGATGACTTGTTATTGAAGTATTTCCTACAAAAGTTGTAAACGGAAAGATCTAGAAATTGAGGAATAAGGAGATACAGTTTGTCAAGTTGTATGGGATCAGAAAACCAGAGACGTAATATAGGAATTGAGAGAGGAGCTGAAGACTTAGCGTCCAGAGTTTTTTTAGTACGTAACTCCCTTGTAGTTTCGGGGACGAAACTATTTTTAGAGGGGGAGTATTGTAACACGCGTATTTTTACGATACGTTAGTTAACGTTATTTAGTGTATTTCTGTCGTATTTACGCTATAATAAAGCAATTTCTTGTTCTCTAAGGAAGTGTATTAATTAAATCAAGATCAAATTAAATTTGAGAGTTAATATTTTATATTAATCCACGATTTGAAAATCGTCGAAAAATTCTAACGAAGTTTTGACGCGTTTCGAATCGCCAGGCGGTTTCACCGCAGATAAAATTATAAATGAACTCCGATTTCGATAAAAATCGAATCGTAACTTATTGTGACCATTTTTGAATATTTGACGTGATTTTTTATTATTTATAATTAAATATTTTCACGCGATAAATTAATTTCTCGTTAAATTAATTTTCGCGAGTTTATCGGTAACGCGGTATTTCGTCGCCGTGTTTTAAACAACCCCTAGACTCTAGAATTAGTGGGTAACCATGAGAGAGGTGAGATTAGGTGGGTAAGACTAGATGATGTGGTTAGGTAATAGGTGTCATGTAATTTGTGATTTATTTCAAAAAAAAAATTTACTTTACTTACTTTAAATTTTTATCTATGATGAGTCATTTTTTTTAAGTGAATATAAGGTGAACCACCCCCCATTTTCAGCATCATTCACGCCATTCCCCCACCTTCTCCCTTCATCTTCATCTTCATCTTTTTCTTTCTTTCTTTTGAGCAAAAATGGGTTCCAAGCTTCCATAGCTCATAGCTTCCAATCCTTTGAGTTTTTGAGTTAACTTCCTTCATCAAAGTTCTTCCAAATCATCTCCTCTACTTAGACCTCCATTTTCGTCATCATCCAAGTAAGAAAAATAATTTTTTTTCCTCTGTTTTAAAACTGAAATCGCAACAGCCCACCTCCCCATTTGAGCTTGATTTTTGTTCCCAAATCTTGTATAAATGCTAGGTTTTCTTCTCCATTCCATTACCTATGTTTCAAACCATCTACTTGAGTATAAAATCAGAATTTTTCTACCCCAATCAAGCCCTAAAATAGCGCCCCAAACAGGCCTCTTGTTGGTTTTGTTTAAAATGTGTTTTAGTTAAATTAATTGATGATTGTGTGGTTGTTTGATGTTGTTGATGATGAATATGAGGAGATGAACACATTTAATCTCTCTTTGGTACATAAGGGTGAAAACCCTAGGTATAAGGAAGAGGGTTATGTTGCGATCCTTTCCAAATCTTGTAATTAATGGGTTATAGGTGTTATTGGTTTGGGTGTGTTAATGTTGTAAGTTGTAGTTTAAATTAAATAGTTGTAACATGGTAGTTAGTTATATTTTTAATTCTTGAACCATGTTAATTTGTAGCTATGATGCTAGGTTATGTATTGGATGGTTTATTAAGGGTTTAGAAGTATTTTTAAGGTTGTTAGAAATTTATTTGCAGGAATTAGTATAAAAACTAGTTTATGTTTTATGAAAAATTGGGTTATGGAGGACTAGACATGGTTATTGACTTTGATGAAATGACCTTTGAATTAATAAAAATGAGTTAGCCTTGAGTCTTTAATTTTTTGGAAAAGAATGTTGGGAAAGAAATTTTAGAAACCCTTGTTTTGATTGGCTTTTAGTTTATGACTTAACTATGTAAGATTTTGGGTGATTTCCTAGTTGTCTTGAAAATGCTTTGAAAACTAATTATGAAAACTTAGTTAACATGGAGTTGTGATTTGTGATTGGTGGGTTGTAGTAGAAATTCTAGGTGTATGAATGTTTGTAACATGTTTAAGGTAATTTTAAAGTTGTTGAAATAGATATGCATGGATTAGCTCAAGTGTTAGTTTATGTTTTGAGTAAAATTTGGTTCTTTAAGGACTAGAATAACATGTAGGAATGGATCATTTGATTCTCGAAATTATTGACATGATGATGGCATGGTTTAATTGTTAAGGGATTTTTTTATGGTGAACTTAGATTAAATACTTGTATGTGATATGTTTTAGGACTTAGAAATTTTAGGAAAAGTGTTTAATTGATTTTGTGCTATGCTTAAGGTCTCAAGAAAAGAGTTCTTGAAAAATTAGCATTTTCTTGAATTAGGTGTTATGTATTAACTTTGCAAGAAAATGATTTTTGTGTCAAAATCTTATTCTTTCCAAGCAAGTTAAGGTTTATAAATTGTTATGTGATAAATTATCTTTCAAAAAGTATTTTGATTTTAAAACTTTATTTATTTTCAAGTAGCTAATAATTTAAATGCTTGAATGAGTTTGGTTGGGAAAAAGGGTTAGGTTTTGAGAGCCTAAGTGTTAGAATTAAGCCTTTAAGAATTGTGCTAAGTTTCACTGTGGTATTAGGACTTGTAGATTCTGAGTTCGTGCGACGTGGAAATCGAGAAACATGTGGACGTGCAGCTTGGAGTTCGGTAAGGGCACTTCTAGACATTCTAGGATTTTATTTTATGTCCCTGTGTATGGACAATTTTTAGAGATGCTTAAATTCTTGCTTTACTATTTAAATGCTTATTTAAATACGAAGAAGTCTGAGAACTCTACGAGTTCGAAGTTAGGGTCTTCGAACCCCTTCGTTTATTGTTGTCGTGCGGTCGAACATTCCGAGTCATTCGTGGGTGAAAATTTTGTGGTTGGTCTCCTGAACCAAACCCCCCACACTTGTTGTACCTCTTTGTCAACTCCATCGAGTTGCAGAGGGATGGATTCCTTGAATTGCATGTCAAGTATGTAATGTTGTGATATGATTGAGTTATGCATTATTTAATCTGAGATTGAATATATACTGCGAATTGCGTGTTGCTTGTTGAATTGCTTATGCTGTTTGTATTGTTGAATTGCGTTTCTTCATGCAAACTGCTTTTATTGCTTAAGTTGTTGAATTGCGTTTCTTCATATTAAGCATGCTCTTATTATTTGATATGTGGTCGAATAATCTTGCGTATAACTCTGTGAATATCGTATGCGGCGAATTGTTCATCGAGTCTGAGAGCATTGTCGAGTCGTCGAGACGTTTTTGAGTTGTGAGCCGGACAACTGAGGGTGCTAGGTCCCCTTTGTTCATGGTGGATTAGCTAGGCGTCGCAGCGTTAAGGAACCGGGACTGCATACCTAGGGAGAGCGAGGATCCCAAGGCTACAGCTGGTATGTCAGTTGAAGGATCGGCGTCTGCTTTCGGGAAAAATTGTCGAGTCGAGAAAAAAATGAGTCGTGAGTGAGTCTTGCATTATGTCTTAAGAATTGCGTATGTGGTTGATTATTATTTTGTGAAATTGTTATATTTGATTTGTTGAGAAGTTGACCCTTTCCCGTGGTACCTTCGATTCATGATGGCTACCCAGGTGATGGAGAAGAGCATTCTGATACCCGAGATGCATACCTCATCGGAGATTATCTTCGACTTTCCCGACATTGAGCTACCTACGGCTATGGAGTTCGATCTTATCACCGGCCGCGTGGTCTACACGGGGGATGTTGTGCAGACCTTTAGAGAGGATGGTATGGTTGTGAGGCGGGAGGTGACTAGACGTACCGTTAGCTTCCCGATTAGGACGACGCAGATTATCGAGGCTTGGAGGGCTTCTCAGGGAGAGGAGGCTATGCCAAACTCTTTCTCGTCTCCTGAGGGATCGGCTGACGTCCCTAGAGCGACGGTTCCCAGGCTTTTATCCCGCGGACGTGGTCGAGGACCACGGGTGAGATGGACCGCTCGTAAGTGCATGATTCGGCGAGGATCAGCAGGAGCATCGACTTCGAGGGCAGTTGCTATTCCGAGTCCCCCTCTTGTGGACCGAGTTCCCACCCCACCAGTGGAGCGGCCCCCTGTTTGTTCGGTATGTGGGGAGGCAGATTGCTTAGGCGCACAGACTGATGACGATGTGGCTGTGGGAGAGTATGTGCCGAGTGACGTGCCCGAGGATATTCCAGCTGCGGCACCCTTCATCGATTTGACGGGCGAGGATCCGATGGAGGACGAGGAGGAGGAGGATCCATCGGAGGATCTGGGCAGTATTTTGTAGACGTTGTGCTTTCTGACTGTTGTTGTGTTTCTTTTATGGATGACTGTAGTATGTATTTTGTGTATAGTGAGTTGGTGACCAGTTGGGCTGGGTGATGTTTTGCTGTCACAGGGTAGACTGGTGGTTTTCACTTTTGGAGCAGCCCCCTGTGTGGGTGTCTGCCGGGAGTACCCCCAGGGTATGATTTTTCTCTCGAGGGTCTTCATACCATAGGTGTATTTCTTTGCACATTTTCTACTCTGTTATTTTGCACATACTGTATATATATGACTTATGTATTTATGCATGTATGCTTTATCAGCTTTAGAGTCTTGTGTCCCAGTTGCACCATGTTTTGAAACGCTGTAAGTACTCTGTGTGTGCTTTACAGGCACCATTGTTTTAAAAAAAATATATATATATATATATCCGCATTTTTCTATAGGGCACAAGAGTACCGTTTTTAAAACACGTCACATATAGGCTTCTTTTGGTTTCGTAGCGATCTGGAAACGGGTCGTTACAGTGCCAGGCTAGCACCATTTGTGGCAGCAACCACTGTAGCTTCCAATTCAGCAGCATCTTTTCCAGCCATCCTCTCTTTTCTTTGTGGAGTGGTGGCTGGTGTTTTCCTCTTGAGTGTCAAAGAACTCATCATCATTCCCAATTTCATCCCTCTCACCTTCTTTATCAACTCCCTTCTCATCTCCTACTCCTTTCTCTTTTTCAACAGACCCTTTTTCTTTTTCTTTTTCGAAACCCTTCACCTGGCTTGGACCAGGCTCATCAACAGTTGTAGCAATAACATCCTCAGTGCTAGGCACTAGTTCTTCAGTTTGTTCCTCACCCTCCTCCTTTGGAGTTTCCTCAGCAACAACTAGCGCTTTCCCTTTTTTAGAACCCTTCTTTTTCTTCTTTTTCACTTCACTAGAACCAGGTTCAACATTATATTCCTCGCGAGCCTCCTGGTTTCCAAGAATCCACTCAGAAAACACAGGTTGTAACAACCGAGTTCTATCCACCTCGCACTGCACTCACGGTCTTTTCCACCCTCCACGTGAAATTTTTGCCTTATGCAAGGTTCGAACCCGAGACCTGGGGCTTAAGTAACTCGGAAACACCTTGCCATCACTAATAGCTCAGTTCGTGATGGCAAGGTGTTTCCGGGTTACTTAAGCCTCAGGTCCCGAGTTTGAACCTTGCAAAAGGCAAAAATTCCACATGGGGGGTGGAAAAGACCGTGAGTGCAGTGCGAGGTGGATAGAACTCGGCTGTTACATAGGTGGTGCATTAATCACCTTTCTAGGGAAATTGAAATTGTAGATCCTCTTTTGCCCATGAATTGCGCCTGAGCAAACCTCCAGTAAGTTTAATACCCTAATTTTTATGAAAATTATTTTATTGAAGGTGGAATAATTTTTAGGACTTAATAAAAAGTTTTAAGCCACAGTTTGAATTTTCAAAGTTTTGTTAAATACTAGTTGACTGTTTTCTGTCGAATTTAATACGACTTCTCTGTTAATAATTTTCTACGGATAATTTTATTGATTGAAATTATTCATGATGATAGGAAAAAAATAGAATTTGTAATTATTATTAATTTACAGTTTTTGCTATGTTGTAGTAATTCTGCAATTATAAAGCTATCGGGTAAGTTTCTAACAAAAACATGCCCAAAGATGATCCAAATTTTATAAAATTTGAGATTTAAGTATTTTTCAATATTTATGATTTATTAGAATTTTTTGAGAATTTTTGGGCATTAGAAAATATATAAGGTATTTTCTACGCCTAGAAACTACTTAACGGTAACTTTTTAGCTCGTAAATCGAGAAAACGACATTCATAGAAATACTTCAATTATTTTTAGGGATATTTTGGTGGATTAATGATTTTTAGATGTGGAATAATTTATTATATTTAGTTTTGGAGTTTTGGTATAATACTTTAATATACGTGAAATGCCGCGCACCCCGTCGAACGAATACACGACGAATCGAAAACCTAAGCCATAGGGGATGCACCACGGCTTCAATAGGGAAAGGGGAGCTTAATCTTATCTATTAGCCATTTTTGACAAAACAAAGGATAAGAATGAAGTATATGGTTGGAATTGAAACACTTGTAATATGATATGTTTTGATGACTAAGCTTAAGATAAGGATGAAACAAATACATCTCCCTTGGACCTTGCTCTTGGCTGCCTCCTTCCTTTCATTGTGAGCCATTCATTTGGTTCTCAAGTTTTCTATAATTAGCAATAGCTAGTAGTAGAAAATTTAAGTTGTCTTAATTCTAGT
Source organism: Calophaca sinica (assembly GCA_037113605.1). Lineage (NCBI taxonomy): Eukaryota > Viridiplantae > Streptophyta > Magnoliopsida > Fabales > Fabaceae > Calophaca > Calophaca sinica. The sequence goes on from CM073736.1 coordinate 65,222,765, forward strand.
AAGAGAAAGGTAGAGATCTAGTGAGAGAAGTTGGAGCAAAATGAGAATTTTCGTCACCTTTTCTTGAGGTTGCACACTCAGCCCCTTTTATTTAGGTAGGATCATCTTCTTCCTATTTCCTTGTTCATAAGTTCTATGTGCTAGTAATGGATCTTGGAAGAAAAAGAATTGGATTTAAGGTGGTTAAAAGTCTTGTTTTTGGAAGGGCTGTTGGGCTGAATAAAATTCATGCTTGTGGGGTGTGTTTTAAATTGTTTTTACTTGTTAAAAGTACTTGATTTTAGGTGTGTCTTGAGCTTTTGGTTTTAGATCTAAAAGAAAAGATTTGTTATGTCAACAAAATTTTTCATTTTTCCTTGTTGATCTCAAAACTGGAGTTTGGGTATGTTCAGTCTTTTGATCTTAACTTTTAGCACATAAATCCTTTTGATTTGATTCTTGTTTTACTGGAAACTAGACTCATTTATCTACATGTTTCGCACAAATTTCACTGGATTTGGTTGAGTATTGAGGTTTTAAAGTGTACAACAAATTGGCCAAAGTGGGCTGTCATTTTTTGTACCCCCGAATCTTATTTAGAAAAACCGTACCAAATGGCTTACTATTTGTTAAATTAAAAATCAGTTTCAAAAACTAGACATCTTAAGCTTTCCAAAGAGTGGTTATTTCCTCAAATCCGACATCGTTTGCTATTTTAATAAAATCAGTGAATTGAATGCATAGATGCAGGAAAAACACTTGTTAACCGAATTTGAATATGTTTGGAGTTTTAATGAAGAAGGTCCAATTTTCTAACTTTTTTTTGGTAGATCTTTTTGTTTGTGATCAAAAAGGATTTTTGAGCGATTCCAATCCTTTAGAGCCTAAGAACCATGGCTGCCCATAGACTTTGATGTCTTAGGATTCATTCTAAAACTTCATGGCTTTGTATTCAAGGTTCGAGCGACGTTCAAGCAACAACACCGGTTTATACCTTCGTTACGGTGGCTTGGATTGTTAAAGCACCCAAAGTAAGGGAAATTCTTACATAATAAATTTGGATTTTTCGCCTTGTGTGTTGTTTGGTTGATTGATTGATTGTGTGGTAGTACTTGTAGTATTACTATATGCTGCTCGAAATGTTGTAGCATGTTGTAACATACTGAATTGTTATATGCTGTTTGAAATGTTGTAGCATGTTCTTGGCCCTATGTGGCATTATGATTTGTATTGTTTTCCTAGAATCATGTTGGATTTAATTGGAACTTGGAATTGATTTGGAATATGAAAAATATTGTTGATGATAATGGATTAATTAATAATGCGTTGATCGACTGTTATTGGGTTGACGATTTACAACGGTAAATCAGATGCGAATTCACAAGCCGAATATGATTTCATAAGTAAAATGTTAAGGACATTTTGACTTAAAAGTAAGCATGAGGGTTTTATTACAACTAGCCAAAGCTTACAAAGAATGTAGAATGGAACAATAGTAGAAAAGGAATTTTAATAAGCGATGTATTTTGTGAAAACGGTTGAGTTGAATTATGCGTTTGGGAAAACTCTGGCTAGGAAAGACTTGGTTATTAAGAGTGTTTGCACCGCCTCTCTTTCCTGGGAATTTCCCCTAATGCATTATTTAGCACAACTAGGGTTCCAACGTCCTAAAGCTAAAGAGTTATTTCTATTACAACAACACTTAGGTGTGACACAAAAATTGAAATTGGAAATCCACTAAGTTGAGTGAGTGAAGGTTCGTCGATCCGCATTGATTAATTAAACATTACTCGGGCACTCCTTATAGTGAGCAAGCCGTATCAAAGAATTGGATTAGATTGATGCATACTAACCATTGAGCATGTTGACCTGGAGGATTATTCCAATGTCCAATACCCTTGTTAGGGGAATTTGATTTGGATCTGGAGGATTTTTCCAGTGTCCAATACCCTTGGTAGGGGAATTTTGTCTGGACCTGGAGGATTTTTCCAGTATCTTATTACTGTCCTTGTTTAAGACTGCAAGTGTATACACAAACTCCTTCATAATGCATTTCATGCATGGCTAACCACATTTATGATATGTGATGAATTATTTGTTGAATCTGATATTGTGATGACTTCATCATTGATCTGTTGATAGAACTGTCTGCTCACATGCAATTGTTTGTTATTGTGGTGACTTGATTGTTGATCTGTTGGTTGATTTGTTTGCTCACAAGCAATGCTTGATTTACCATGATGATGTGTGCGGTCTATTAAGTATGTATCTATAATAATAATAAAACAAGGCTACACCTTGGGAAAGTTTTGACAAATGTCACTTCTGTGTTGATAGCTTCTTCAATACTCTTCTAATGAACTTTCTATATTAGGAAATACCTAAATACTACAATTCAAATATACTTAACCAGCATTATTTGTCCTTCTCAATGCAAGGAATTTATTGCCAGACTTGCTTTTTGATAATAAAATAAATGAAAAAAATTTAAATTACAAAAAATTAATTCACATATTTTTTTTTACATAAGCCGAAGTGCATTTCTTCCCCTGCACACCACGTACGTATGCCTTGAAAATGAGAGAGGAGTGCTTTGGTTATCTTGAAAATACACATGTCTACACCTACATTCAATGCAGTGGATGTTAATCATCCATGATAGGCCGCAGTGATTCATCTATCTCCCTCCTTCGTGATTCATGCGCTGTTTTCATTTCTCTGTTTTCCAACCCCCTCCATGCGCCGTTTTGATCATAAATAACTCAAACTGATTTTTGTTATTTCCTCTCTCTATAAATACCCAAATCCCTGACTCATTCTTCCCATCGACTATCCGGGTTCCTTCGCTCCATTGATACCATTTCTTCCTTCATTGCTTTCTTCCCTGATTTCTTCACTGATTGCTTTTGTCATTCCCTTTTTTTTGGGTACAATCTTTTGTCATTCCCGTTTTGATACAATGGCTGGAACTCACGATTTGATCTGTTCAACTAACCCATCGAAGGTGTCCTGGAATATCAAGGCCCGTGTTGTGCGCCTTTGGATGGTTTCTGATTTCAACAGGCAAGGAGTACCCTTTTCTATGGAAATGATTTTGATGGATGAAAACGTGAGTATTTTTAGATTATCAATTACCAATTTGCAATTTTTAATTTATCTTTATATAATATACTGATGTTGTTGAATTTTTTTTCCTGTTGTAGGGGGATAAGATTCATGATTCAGTGAGGAAATCACTAATATATAGGTTTCAGAATAGTTTGGTTTGAGGGGTCTATTTATTCTATGAGCTATTTTGGGTACTATATGGAAGCTGCTCTGTCCCGCATGGTGTCGTGACTCGCAGCGCCCACCTGTCACCACCAGCAGCGGCACTTTCGCCGATGTCCACCATCTCCTTCACCGGCAACGGCGATGCCCCATAACAAGATAATTACTTTGTTTCTGGTATTAAATAAGCTGCGAGGGATTCTTGAAAGAAAAATTAGATCACTCACTCCGTATGATTTGCGATTTCCTTGGATCAGAAATTTTGTTTACGATATGCAATGTCTTTGTTGCACCACCAACCTCATCCACTATTTCACCTGCAAGTAAGTGATTCCCTTGCCGAACTTCCCTTTGATCCATCTTCTGCTCTCTTTTTTTTCAACTCAAATTGTGTTGCTTGCCCAAGCTGTTGGTAATTTTCTTAAAGATGCTTTTATAACTCACCTGTTGACTGTTGTTTATACTACATTCATTTTTAATCTTTTTTTATGTGTTGTGTGTAAAGGTTCTTATTTGAGTGAAAAACGAGGTTAGATTTGGAATGATTGACTTTGAGATGTAGTGAGTTGTTTTTACAGAATGTGGAGGCATAAATTGTTAGACTATTCTTATATGTATAGTATCTGATGGGTTGACACTTGACACTATTTCATTATTTGATGAACTTACAACAAGATGAAGTTGTTACTGTACGTGGCAAAACCCGGATAGATTTATCACTATATTCCTTGGCGATGATTGGTGTGTCTGAAATCCCTTTAGTATCCCGTGACCTGGCCTAAATTGGAATCCCTCTTCTGTGACAATATTCATAAACTCATGTTTTAAAATTTGTTTTGTTTTTCTAAGTGATATTTTGAAAGGAGTTCGTTTGATTGTGTTTGAGCTCATTATATGGTTGTGTAAATTTATTTGATTGTGTATATGTACCTCTCTGCCTGAGAGATATGTGTGTTCACTTTTCAATGACTTATGTTTATATATATATATATGGATTTGTCTATGTGAGTTTTGTTTATGATGGGGAAGAAGATTGAGATGCATGTGTATATTATAGTCTTGCTGTCCATATTGTGTATGCGGCATCAATGTTGTGTATTTGTGGCAGCAATATTTTGGCCTTTTAATGCTATAATGCAACAACGAGCACCTTTAAAGGTCTGTATGTGGCATCAAGTTTTGTTTTATTTGTTGTGCTCCAATGGCTATAGGATAATATAGTTCGCCTTTGATTCATTACATATCGTTTTCTTTCCAAGTAGTATCCCAAATTACTTTATGTTATCAGGTGAATGTTGCGTCATCATTAACTAAACACTGGCAAATCAATCTCCAAACAATCACTTGTGGGATCTGTTACATGATTTTGCTATTAAATTCCTGATGATCGTTGAACCAATAATGTGAGATTTGCTCTTCTTTTACTATTTTTGTGATAAGCCTTTCTTTTTGGCAAGGTGCAGTTTCTTCCTGTCATTTTAAGCTACTTTACTCATCTATGTAGCTGAATATTTTCCTTGGCATGTGTAACTTCTGGACATTATTTTTAAGGTTCGTTAAATATGATACATGAATTTCTCGATTGAATTTTGTTAGGTACCGAAATGGATTGTGGGTTGCATCTGATAATTTACAGTCTCCTATACCCCAAATATACTTTTGCATTTTGGCAAAATTATTAGAAACTCAAAAGGTCCGAGTTTATCTGAATCTTCAGAACTTTCTGATTTTATATCCAGAACAATGCCATACATTGCAAGTGATGAAGAATAAGTATGTCAGTTCCAACTTCTTAACTCCAAATGAAGCTACTTTAAACAACTTTTCTATGATGTTTCAATAATTGCAGGTGTGAAGAAGCAAAAGTTGATAGTGATTGGTCAAATGGACACAATGAAGATAGTGAAGCAGCTAGATAAAGTAGTGAAGGTGGATTTAATTTGAATATTTGTTGGACTTGCCAAGGAGGCGAAGAAAGAAGAGAAAAATGATCAGAGGAAGGAGGAGAAAAAAGACAAGAATGAGGGGAAAAATTGAGAACTGAAAACTGAGAAGCCATTTTTCGAACTCTTCCCTTTCCATTTCAAATTATTTAACTTAAAAGCTATTTTAAAGCTGTAAAAATTGTTCAATGTTTTTTTTTCTTTTGTTTTTTGTTTGTTTCTTCTCAATTCTGTAGCACGGTCCTTTTTCAAACAGTTTATTCTTCAGTTGAATAAAGTTTTAGTTGCAATCATGCCTTGCATCTTTCATTTTCATGCTTGAATATAATCATAGATAAGTTTACCGGTGCATCTAATATGGACCGGTAAATCCTGTTTTTAGGTTTTCTGAACGAGTTTTTCTTAGGCCATATGAACATTCGCTTATGTCAATTAAGGTTGCTAAGTGTTGTATATTTAAAGTCTTTCAGGTGATTTCCTTTTGTCTCAGTTCTGTTTTTTTCATTCAATATTTTGGTATTTGTTGTCTAAGCATTTTTTTCAAGGTTTTCTAAGTAAGCTCTTTTACATTTGCATGAAGATAGTCATTTCATGTACTTTTCTGCTGGAGATCCTTTTTCTTGGAATGAAATTCAGGTGTGTCAATCTGGTGCAAGAGGATCATACTTGAAGGACAACGAGAAAGTATAGATGTATCAGTTGCGCAAGAAAAACCCTGAGGCTTACACTATGGAGAAGCTTGCAATGGAATATAGCATCACGAGACAGTGGATTGACACGATTTTTTGACTCAAGGAACTTGACAAAGAGGAAGAGAAGAAGCTTGGTCACCTCCTTGATGATTCCTGTTAAGCTCTTGCATGAAATTTGATCAGCGATTGTTCAATGTTATCTCAAAGATAAAAGAGCAGGTAACTCTTGATTTTCAAAACTGCATGCTAACAATTCAATTGATATTTATGTCATTTAAGTTTTGAAAAAACAATTGATATTTATGTCATCTAAGTTTTGAAAAAAAATAAAATGAAGATTAAGGTAGTTTTGAAGCACGTTGAGACTCTTGGTATGTTAGAGATGCCAGGTCCAAAATCTATTCCCCTTAAAAATGATGACAACAAAATATAGAAATGTCTGCTTGATTTTGCCTCATGTCTTTCCCTGACAGGCTCTTGAATGATTGTTTTAGTTATCAGTCAACCCAACATAAATTGGATTAATGGTTTTTAATATATTTTTTAGGTGAAAATGGCTCAGGAACAAGAGAGAAAAACTCTCTAACTCAAAATACTCAATTTCTCATAAACTTCAAGATATGCAATACATGGAGGAGAGTGGCCTTTTATACTAATCCTAGAGGCCTTAGGTAGATGGATAAAGTTGTAATACAAAAGAAAATACATGTGAATGCTAGTTGTATAAAAAATGCAAGTTGTCAACAATAGTGGCTTTGAGTTGAAAATGATGAGTCTTCACATGGAGGGGTTGGTGGTGGTGCATGCCTGGCTTCTAGATGCAGGCCAATGTATCTCAGATCATACTCCAGGGTTGGATAGAACTCGCCCTCGAGTTTAGATCCGCTTCATTATCTAAATATGGTGAAAGATCGTGACATTGAAAGTTGCGTAAACACCATATGATCCTGGTAGTTCTATCTTATAAGCATTGTCATTGATTTTCTGCATGACTCGGAATGGTCCATCACTCTTGGGGACAACTTAGCATTTGGTTGATTTGGAAACCGTTCCTTAGTAGGTGAATCCATACCAAATCTCCAATTTTAAAAATTTATCGCTTTCGATGTTTGTCACGCCGAGATTTGTACCTTGAATTACGTTTGCGAATCCGCTCTCGAACTTGTTCATGCGGTTTCTTGATCTCCTTTGCTCGGTTATTCAGATCTCAACTAAACTGTTGCTTGTGCATTGAAGGAGTTAAATCAAGTGGACTCAATGGACGAGTGCCATAGACTACTTCAAAAGGACATTTTCCAGTGGCTTGATTAGTTGAATTGTTGTAAGCAAATTCAACTTGTGCAAGAATAAGATCCCACTGTTTCAGATTTTTACCAACAAAACTTCGAAGTAGATTTCAAAAGCTTTGTTGACGGCCTCGCTTTGTCCATCCGTCTGGGGATGATCGCACCATCAATTGAAGTTTAGTTCCCATTTTTTTCCACAAGGTTCTCCAAAAGTGGCTTAAGAACTTTACATCTCGGTCGGAAGTGATGGTTTTTGGAATTCCATGAAGACGAACAATTTCTTTGAAATACAGATCAGCAACTTGAACAGCATCATTGGTCTTCTGGCAAGGAATGAAATGGGTCATCTTTGAAAATCTGTCTACCACAACCATGATGGAATCTTTCTGACGTTGAGTTCGTGGGAGTCCTAGAATGAAATCCATGCTAACATCTTCCCATGGTGCTTCTGGAACTGGAAGTGGCATATATAATCCAGTGTTTTGGCCTTTAGACTTGGCCAGATGACAGATTCTACATCTTTGTATATGTCGGTTGACATCTCTTTCCGTCTTGGCCAATAGAAATTCTCTTTTACTAAAGCCACGCTTTATCTCGTCCAAAATGACTCGCTAATCCTCCATCATGTGTTTCCCAAATAATAGCTTCGTAGCGAGCATTGAGGAATACACAAGGTCTTTCCTTTGAATAAAAATCCTCATGCCTATAGTAGTCTTGTGAAGAATGAAACTTCGGTGGCATTCCAAATTTTCTGGAGGTCAGGATCATCCGGATACAACTCTTTAATTGTTTCAAAGCCAACTACTTTTGTTTGTAGGGTGGAAAGTAGAGTATGACGCCTACTGAGGGCATCTGCTACAATATTTTGAACTCCAGCCTTATGCTTGATCAGAAAGGGAAAAGGCTGTAAATACTCACTCCAAGCAGCATGTCTGCGACTAATCTTCTGTTGAGTGTTCAAATGCTTTAAGGCTTCATGATCAGAATAAAGAATGAATTCCTTATTCAACAAGTAGTGGCTCCAATGTTGTAAAGCACGAACAATTGCATAGAACTCTTTATCATATGTAGAATATCGGAGTTTAGCATTGTTGAGCTTCTCACTAAAGAAGGCTATGGGATGACCTTCTTGATTTAGAACAGCACTAATTCCAGTGTTGGAAGCGTCACAACTAACTTCGAACACTTGATCAAAATTGGGAAGGGCTAACACTGGTGCTTCAGTCAAATGTTTCTTCAGTTCGTCAAAACTTTTCTGTGCGACCTCTGTCCATTGAAACTTGTCTCCTTTTATGCAATCTGTGAGTGGAGCGGCAATTGAGCTGAAGTTCTTGATGAATCTTCTGTAAAAGGAGGATAATCCATGGAAACTTCTCACCTCACGGATTGATTGTGGGACAGGCCAGCTATTGATCGCTTCTATCTTTTCTGGATCAACTCGTATGCCTTCGGATGTGATGATATAACCAAGAAAAGTAACTTCGTTGGTTAAGAAAGAACATTTTTTCAAGTTGGCATAGAGTTTCTGTTCACGAAGAGTCTGTAGCACTTGCCGAAGGTGCTCCAAGTGTTCTTCTTTGTCCTTGCTAAAAATCGAATGTCATCAAAATGACGGCGACAAATTTACCAATAAAGGGTCGAAGGACTTGATTCATCAGCGCATGAATGTACTTGGGGCATTGGACAACCCAAAAGGCATATGATCCATTCATAAAGGCCATCTCTGGTTTTGAAGGCGATCTTCCATTCATCTCCTGCCTTAGCCTGATCGATGGTATCCACTACGAAGATCAATCTTTGAAAAGATAGTGGCACCATGTAATCGATCCAATAAATCATCAAGTCCGGGTATGGGAAACCGGTACTTGATGGTAATCTTGTTGATACCGACTATCAACACACATTCTCCGACTTCCATCTTTCTTGGGCACTAGGATTGCAGAACAAAGACAAGGGCTAATACTTTCCTGTATCAATCCTTTCTTTAACAATCCTTCAACTTGGCGCTGGATTTCAAAGATGCTCCTGGGACTCATTCCGTAAGTCGGTCTATTGGGAATGACCGCCCGGAATGAAGTCAATGGCGTCTTTGGATGTCTCGCATTGGCGGTAGTCCACCGAACTTCTTCCTGGTATAACATCTGGAAACTCTTCAAGTATTGTTTAATTTCCACTTGAATGATAGTCTCGTTATTTGACTCGAACAAAGAGAATAAAGCTCATGGTTTGAACTTCCTTTGCAGCTTCTTTGAGTTGTTCCTTTGTGACTAAGGACACCAATGGTTTGGCTTCTTTCTTGCCTTTATCAAGCTCATTCGGTGGTAAAGGAGTTAGCTTGATCTTTACTCCATCTTTGACAAAGGAGTAGGTGTTGGTATAACCGTCATATAGTGCATGACGATCATATTGCCAGGGTCTTCCAAGGAGGAGATGACAGGCATCCATAGGTACAACATCACACCAGACTTGATCCTGATATTTCTGGCCAATGGAAAAGGTCACAAGGCATCGCTTGTCAACTTTCACTTCACTTCCTTTGCTGAGCCAATGCAACTTGTAAGGGTGTGGATGTATCTGGGTTGGTAGATCCAATTTTTCCACCATATAGTTGGAAACAACATTTTCACAACTTCCACTGTCTACAATAACGTCACAAACTTTTTCGTAAGTGCAACGAGTGTGGAAAATATTGTGCCTCAACCAAGGTTCTTCCTTTCGACATCGTATGCAAGCTTCATCCGATTACTAAGGATTCACCATGGTCGAATAAAGTGAGTTCTTCATCGTATATTGGATCTAACTCTTCTTCTCCTTCAGTTCTACTCGAGCCTCCTCTTCTTCGTAAATTTCATAAGCTTCTCCTTTGATGATGGTAATGGTTCTCCTTGTCGGGCGCTTGAGGCTATATGACCAAAGCCTTGGCATTTGAAACATTTGACGGCCTTGGTTTTGTTTTCAGTGGTGGTAGGTTTGGCAGGAGGTTTACTAGATGAACTAGGTTGGTCGGTGGGTGGTTTACGAGTGTAAGGTGGATTATTGGAGGAGAAGTTTCTGTAGGTGGATCTCCTGGGCAACTGCTTCTCTATTCGCGTAGCAAGGCGAATAACATCTTCTAACGACCAATATTGCTGAAGTTCAACACGATCGGCAATATCAGTGTTTAATCCTCCAAGGTAACGAGCGATTGTTTGCTCCTCTTTCTCTTGTACATCACACTGCATCATCAGCTTCTCAAATTCTCTAGTGTATTCTTCTGCTGACAAATTCTTCTGACGAAGGTTCTGCAGTTGGATGAATTTGTCTTGATAATATTGAGGAGGTAAGAACATTCCGGTTAGCTCTCGCCGCATTTTTTCCCATGTCTTGATCTTGCTGTTCCCATCACATTCTCGTCTCTTTTTAAGGTTTTCCCACCAAGTGGAAGCATATCTCTTTAATTTCACAGCAATAATCTTCACCTTCTTTTTTTCTGGAATCTCCTTGTATTCAAACACTCTTTCAACTGTTTGAAGCCAATCAACGAAGTCATCTGGGTGAAGTTTTCCTTCAAAGTCGGGAATATCAACTTTGATGTCATCATGTCTGACTGGTGGTCTCTGGGACGTCGGGTTGATGAGGAATCACCGGAATATTCTTCCTCTTACGAAGGTTTGGTGGCGTTCCTCTAATAGGACTCGATGTGCTGTAAAGCATCTTGTAATTCCCGAATTTGTCTTCGCATTTACGCCATTTCAAGGTCTCGTAGAGATTGTCTTGAGGAGGCATTTTGGACGTAGAATAAAATTGGTGAAGTACAGGGTTACCAGATTGAGATTGTAGTTTTATAACTAGAACACCAAGGAAGTTCCCAGGAAAGAGAGGTGTCGCTAAGCGTACTTAATAACCTTGTCTTTCCTTAGCCAGACCTTTCTTGAAATGCACTTTTTATAATTCCACAATTTCTTTTCCAATAACAAAGAACAATTTGGTACTTTGTGTGGGAAAAATATAGAGGGGCAATTTTATAAATTTGAAAAGTTTAAGGGTCAAATTGCAATTCACAAAAGTTTAGGGGTCAAATTACAATTCATCAAAAATTTAGGGGCCAAATTGCAATTTTTCAAAAGTTTAGGGGCTAAATTGTAATTTTCAAAAGATTAGGTGCAAAAATGTAAATACTGCAAAGTATAGGGGCTTATCTATAATTTCAGTAACTTCAGACAGCGTGGATGTTGACTGGTCAAAGTGACGCGTGGCGATTGCTGGTTGGCTGACAGAATGACGTGGCTGCTGAGGTGGCTACTGAGTCAAAGGTAGACTTTGACTGGTGATGTGGCTCCCTTGACACGTGGCGTGAAGAGAGTGGCTGAAGGTGACACGTGTCTGTGATGTGGCACGCTGACGTGGTCGTCTTCAACCTCAGATTTTCCGGCAATGGTCTGCAACTCCGGCGCGGTGGTTCTGAAACACCGGCAGCGGCGGAACAGTTTCCGGCGAACTTTCCGGCGACGCTCGTGGAGGCGCGTGGAGGCTCCGTTGGCCTCGAAACTTGGGTTCCTAAGGTTTTCGGCCCTTCCGGACGCGATGGCGGCGTTAGTTTTGCGAAAAAATGGCCGTAAAGTGGAGTTTCTGGGCGGACAACTCTCTTGCTCACCTAAAACACTTAACTTTCCGTTGATTTTCTCACTCAAACTCAACTCCGGGATCTAAGAACTTGCTCTGATGCCAAAATGGCTCAGGAACAAGAGAGAAAAACTCTCTAACTCAAAATACTCAATTTCTCATAAACTTCAAGATATGCAATACACGGAGGAGAGTGGCCTTTTATACTAATCCTAGAGGCCTTAGGTAGATGGATAAAGTTGTAATACAAAAGAAAATACATGTGAATGCTAGTTGTATAAAAATGCAAGTTGTCAACAATAGTGGCTTTGAGTTGAAAATGATGAGTCTTCACATGGAGGGGTTGGTGGTGGTGCATGCCTGGCTTCTAGATGCAGGCCAATGTATCTGTATCAGAAAATCTCTCATCTATTAATATATTTTTATTCTTCATGGATAGATGTCTAGGTTGATCTCCTCACAGGATTATGGATGTATTTACAGCTTCAAATAAAGTCAAGTAATACATTTGTTTTATAAAGATGCAATACTGCTATTGTGTACTAAAGGGTGGCTTGGGTGTACATTACTGCAATATAATGTGTAAGAGCAAATTATTAAAACAGTTTCTAAACTAACATGATGTTATGAATTACACACAAGTTTTATAACCCTGATCCGCAAATTTGATTATGAAACACATGGTTCATGTCTAAACCAAAAGGTATAAATAGAATTCTCATAAACAAGCAGTTGGAATTTCAAGACTACCTCCATTTATGGGGTAAAGGTTGGGTGGCTTGCAACTTTGCAAGTTAATTTGATAGATGTTGTACGCTTAAGTAATTAAGTAGCACACTAAAGCATGATTCTTGCTACCTATAAACAAGATATCTTGAGATGTTTCTATTGATACAATATCTTCCAATTGAAGCTTTAGAACCACGTAAATGGCTATGGTACATGGAATAAGATTTGGGAGGTGGCGGAGTATAAAGGAAAATTCTCATCCGTTAATGTTGTTCTCCTTAATTTTATTCAATTTGTAAAACCAAAATGTATTAATAATTAATAATTTAATATAGACCAAACATAAAATATATCTCTATGTTTTTCGTAATCTAATTTGAATCTTAAAACTAAACACTATCTTATCTCTTCAGTTTCGGGAAGGTATATAAATCTACATTATACACTCTTTCATAGTAAAAAATGTTATAAAGAGATTTAACAATTTATAAGAAAAAACATTAATAATGTGTGTGCGTGCGTGTGACACTGACCATATACTATATATATGTTAAAATATTTACATTATTTAAAAATTTTGCAAAGACACATTAATATCTAATTCTTAAAAGTATTTATAAATTAAAGTATGAGAAATTAGAAGTAAAAATATATCATATAAATGTGAATATTTTACATAGAAGTATATTATTATCTAAATGAAAATCTAATAATATTTAATTTTATGATAAAAATATATTATAAAGAGAGTGAACAATTTACAAGAAAAATGTTGACAAAATTTATACATTTTTAATATACACCGTGCATAGCATGAGCTATATATTATATATATATATATATATGTTGAAATATTTATATGATACAAAATTTTCGTAAAAATATGTTAATGTCTAATTCTTAAAAGAAATTATAAAAAAAATATGACAACCTATTTAATAAAAGATAGTGCTTGCCAGATATTTTCCTTTTGTGTTTTTTGTTGTTGAACCGGTTTCAATTTCAAATTTCAAATCGGTGAATTTATTTTGGAACAATTCCCATGGCCTATTTATTTGTTTTCAGGTTTTCTTTTTATGACACATCATGTTCTTCTCTCTTATATTTTTTATTCATTTGCTTCTCCTTATCTCACTAACGTGTTGCTTCCTCTCTATACGAATTCAGAAGTTACCCAATTCTTTTCCCCCCCACAATTTACGTACTTAATAGGAACTCAACCCTTCGGTAGCAATAATAACTGTTTTGCCATTATTTATAATCGCTTCAGAACTTTATAAAGATAAATATAACAACATATATAATCCCTTTTCATATATAATAAACATACTTTGATTTAAATATTGTTAAATTTTCCAAGCTAATGTTTCCCGTGCATCTCACGGGTACACACACTAGTATGTATATAAAGGGATGTTATTGTACTATATATATATATATATTGTTTGCATCCGACATAGCCTATGATAAACTCGTGGACAAAGAATTTACCCTTGCATTGTTGTTTGATTGGACATTCTTATGAATGTCACATCCAGATGGAGTTCCAAAGCTGCTGCAGTTTCGTCTTTTCAAGAGCGTTGAAGAATGAGCCAGCGGAGGAAGATTCCTCTGAGTTCTTTATGTCTTGATCTTACTGAATGGTTTATCAGTAAGAGTTAGAGTTGTTAGCCAGCTTAGCTTAGGGTTTTGTTTTAATTGTTTGCGTAATTAGTTATTGCCTTGTAATTACACTCTTCAAAAAACTCACCTCAGTGCAAAATGGTAATGTCATGTCTTATGTGATCTGAAGCATTAATTGTGATGTGATATACTCTGATATTTGCAAAAGACCGCTTTAGCATCATTTAGGAAATTGCAGTACTCTTTATGCCTCAATCTTGAAAATGGTTTCAAAGGAAAGAAAAAGAAAAAAATTTACTCCTATTTTTCATTGCGAAATACAGAAGAGTACTTTTTACTGAAAGCACATAAGCAACAAATGTTTTTCAACATTAGATTGAGTTGCACAGTAGCGTTCTGAAAACGGGATGTTACAATAGTGGTATCAGAGCAGTTCGGCCCTAACCGGACTGTGAGTTGGGAAGCTTTAGCTAGTCAAGTGTTGGGTTTTGTTAGGAGTAGCTTCCGTTGGGTGTCAAGTTGTGCTTGTGTGTTTGACTTATTTCCTGAATGAAGCAACTATGCTTATAAGATAGTTGGTTTGTTTCCTTGCTTTCAATTTTCGAGGACGAAAATTTTTATTTGTTGGGGAGTAATATAACATCCCAATTTTTAGAAAAATTGTTAAAAGGTTTACGAAAATTTTTGACATAGTTTCGTCGCAAATTTCACTACCGGGTGAGTTTTTACTCGAAATTACACCCTAACGTGACCCGATTTCGATGAAATTCGGGATATTTGTGTTTTCCATTTTTTGGGAGCTTTTAGAATTTATTTGGTAATTTTTAGGTGAAAGAAAATATTATAGAATATTTTCTAGCGTTTAAATCGCTAAACGACAGAGAAATTGGACGCGCTCCGAAAAATGACATTCACAGGAATGATGACATGGCAGAGAGGATTCTTAATATGTCATAATAATTTTTGGGTAAAAGAAAATATAATAGTATATTTTTTATTGTTAGATTAGTTATATGTGTGAAAAACCTATCGCGCGACGTGATTGGTCGGTAAGAAAATATCGGAGATATTTAATTAAGGATAGGATCGATGACTAAGTGCTGACTAAGATTAGGATAAGAACAAATGAATTCATCTCCTTTGGACCAATAAGATTGTGACACGTGGATAGTAGCCGTCAGACCATTAAAATTTTGACAAGTGGCACCATAGGGATTCGACACGTGGCACCACAATTTTGAGACAAACGGAACCATAAGAAAGCGACACGTGTCCTTGAAATATGCCTATAAATACAAGGCCAAGGCTTTGGTTATTTTCATAAGTTGGATTTGTGAGAGAAATCTAGAGAGAGAAAACAGGATCCTAGAGAGAGAAAGTGAGAGAAAAGTTTGGAATTTCTTCTTTCTTCTCCTTTCCTCTTCTTATTTAGTGCGCCATCCTTGGTGAGGTTCTAGCGTCGAGGGAATAGACTATTTTACTGTTATCATGGATAGTTAAAGCGCCTAAGGTGAGGGCATCTTCTAATTTATTGCTTTATATGTGTCTATGTTTTGTGGGGATTGTAAAGGAAATTCTTACATGATGAGTTTGAGCTTTTTGCCTTGTTTGTTGTGTGATTGATTGAACTGATTGGTTGCAGTAATGCTTGTAGTATTATTACTTGTGTGGATCGTATTGATTAGCCTTATATGATAACCTGTTTGGATTATATTGATCGTACTACTTGATTGATTTTGGTTTTGGATTTGGATTTGGATTTGGATTTTGGGTTATTAACCTGGAGGATTTTTCCAGTGTCTTCTACTATTATGGAAAAGGTTTAGAAAGGTTTTCGAAATAAAATCAAATAGTGCATGTCTAGGAAAGTTCTGGCAAGGAAAGAATTGGTATTTAAGCGTGTTCATCACTACCTCTCTTTCTTGGGAACTTACCTGGTGTACTATTTAGCGTACCTAGTGACTGAATCAAAGGTTAGACTAGTGTTCAGCATTACGTTCCTAGTGTCTCGACCTTTAGTCTCGATCAAAGGTCCAATCCAATGTTTCGCATTGCGTGCAAGGGTTTTGGCCTGGATTCTGGATTTTGGAACCAGTGCTAGTGTGTGTTCAGCATTAGCGTGCATAGTCTCGAATTTGAGAAAGAGCCTAGTGTTCATAATGACGTGCCCTAAGTTCTAATCCAAGACTGAGCCTAGTACGTGAATTTACGTTTGACCATATGAATACTGTTTGATATACCATGATCTTATGTTTGTTTAGATATAACTTGTTAGTATAATATGATTTGTGTCTATGTTGTTGCTATTATATGATTATTTTTGAAAGACGACCCTTGCCCGTGGTTCTCCAATTTCAATGGATGCAACCCAGATGGTGAAGATTGCAGAGCAGTCGAGACTACAGAGGAGCATTGCTGAGGAGGACTCCAACTGAGTATTTCTCTGTGTATCTCTTTTTGCCATATTTGTTAAACTTACTAGAGAGTTCAGTAAGTGTCGTAGTGTGCTGACCAGCTGTAGAAGAGATTTTGTATTCACTGTATTTCATTGAGTTGTATTCGTATTTTTTTTAAAATACATTGATCGCCTCGAGCGACTTTTATAAATATTTCAGTTGCATGGTTGTTTGTATTGTATTGTTACTTGAGCATCATGCTTTGAAAACGCTGTTATACTTTGATTGCTGTTTTGAAAAGAGATTTCGAAAAGAGAGAAAAATTTATTTAGATCCATAATTTTGAAAACCATGCAAGCGGTCTTTAAAAAGAGTTATATTAGACACTATAGCGCTCCGAAAACATGGTGTTACATTAATGGTATTAGTGCAGTTTGGTTCTAACCGGACAGCTTTTGTTTAAGCTGGCCTAGATTGTCGGGGATTGTCGGGTATAAGTTTGTTATGCCTAGGTTATGTGAACCTTGTTTGTAATTGTCTGTAATGTTTCCTGCTTGAAACATGTGTGACATTGTGTGAAATTGTGTGCAATCATCTCAGATGATTGATTTTGTTGTGGGGTTTTAACTAGTCTTCGACTTTAAGGAACCCATGGCACCTCCTAGACGTGAAACCTCTACTCCTGGAGCTGGAAGCCAGGATATGGTCCAAGTAGTGCGAGCGACGACTGATATGGCTACCGCGGTAGCACAGCAAGCGACTGCGAAGCAACAACATGACCTACAAAAGCAACAACGCGAGGAACGAACTGCTAAAGTGAAGGGATTGATTGATTTTCGTCGCCATGACCCGCCAAAATTTTATGGGGATTCCGATCTAGAAGAGGCAGATCTCTAGTTGCAAGTGATCGAAAAGATATTTGAAGTACTTCGTAGTCCTACAGACGTTAAGGTAAACTATGCCACATACCTGCTGCTGGGAGACGTAGAGTACTAGTGGAGGGGGACAAAGCTGATGATGGAGGCTGACCATCAGGAAATGACCTGGGAAGCATTTCGTGCCAAGTTTTTGGAGAAGTACTTTTCCAAAGGTGCTCGCATTGAAAAAGAACAAGAATTTCTGAGAGTTTACCAAGGGAGCAGGAGTGTTGGGGAATACGCTGCAAGGTTCGAATCATTGGCTAAGCATTTTCGCTTCTTTCAACACCGTGTTGATGAAGAATACATGTGTGAGCGCTTTGTGAATGGCTTACAGGGCGACATTCAGGATTCAATGTTACCATTAGGAATTCATCGTTTCCAACAGCTAGTAAAGAAAAGCAGAGAAGTTCAAGTAATGAAGAATAAGCGGATAAAAAGAGCAAATGCGGGTGGACCATTTAGATCAAGTGATCAGGATCAAGGGAACAAGGGGAAGCAGCAGCAGAATAAGCCATACTCTCATCCCCAGGGGAATGACCGCAATCAGGATCACCTTGTGGAGAAGGCTGTAGGGAACAACCAGAAGAAGGGGTTGCACTGTTAACAATGTGGAAGCAAGGAGCATTTGACTGATAAATGCCCATCGAGGACCGACTTTGCTTTAACTACAAAAAGCCTGGACACTTTTCAAAGGACTGCAATCTGCCAAAGGTGGAGTCTTCTGCTAATACTACTAGAACTGCAAGGTCAACTGAGGGACGTACCTATGTCATGCACGGAGAAGAAAAATCCACATCGAAGGACGTTACTCCAGAATACGAAACATGAAGAAATCAAGAATAGTTTTGGATAAGGAATGGGCAGCGAAATAGATATAGAATAAGAGACGAGGATCGTTGCAGGAGATGTTTTATTACCTTTTTTGGTATATGTAGTATGGTGTGTACGTGGTACTAAGTATAGACCACATAAGTATTTGGACTCCGAGATATATTTTGCTATTATGTTATATTCCATAATCCAAATTTATAATATACATTTGGTATTACGCTACAATTTTCCAGACTTTTAAATTTTGATTTAGTTTGTGACTGAATTTTCGGGGACGAAATTTTTTGAAGGAGGGTAGTAATATAAAACCCAAATTTTTATGAAAATTATTTTATTGAAGGAGGAATAATTTTTAGGACTTAATAAATAATTTTAATTCACAGTTTGAATTTTCGAAGTTTTGTTAAATACTAATTGACTGTTTTCTGTCGAATTTAATATGACTTCTCTGTTATTAATTTTCTATGGATAATTTTATTGTTTGAAATTATTCTTGATGATAGGACAAAATTAGAATTAGTAATTATTACTAATTTATAGTTTTTGTTATGTTGTAGTAATTCTGCCGTTATAAAGCTATCGGGTAAGTTTCTAACTAAAACATGCCCAAACATGATCCAAATTTTATAAAATTTGAGATTTAAGTATTTTCCAATATTTATGATTTATTAGAATTTTTTTGGAATTTTTGGGCATCAGAAAATATATAAGGTATTTTCTACGCCTAGAAACTACATAATGGTAACTTTTTAACTCGTAAATCGAGAAAACGACATTCATAGAAATACTTCTATTATTTTTAGGGATATTTTGGTGGATTAATAATTTTTAGATGTGGAATAATATATTATATTTATTTTTGGAGTTTTTGGTATAATACTTTAATATACGTCAAACGCTGCGCATCCCGTCGAACGAATACGCGACGAATCGAAAACCTGAGCCATGGGGATGCACCACGGCTGCAGCAGGCAAGGGGAGTTGAATCTTATCTATTAGCCATTTTTGACAAAACAAAGGATAAGAATGAAGTATGTAGTAGGAATTGAAACACTTGTAATATGATATGTTTTGATGACTAAGCTTAAGATAAGGATGAAACAAATACATCTCCCTTGGACCTTGCTCTTGGCTGCTGTAACACCCCGTTTTCGGAGCACTACTGTGCAACCCAATCTAATGCTGAAAACATTTAATGCTTGTATGCTTTCAGTTAAAGAGTACTCTTATTTATTTCGCAATGGAAAAATAGGAGTAATTTTTTTTTCATTTTCTTTCCTTTGAAACCCTTTTCAAAATGAGACATAGAGTACTACAGTTTTCTAAATGATGCCAATTCAGACTTTTGCAATTATCAGAGTATAATGCATCACAAAATAATACTTCACATAACATAATCCTTTCGCACTAAGGAGAGGTTTTCTGAAAAGAGTAATTATAACACAACAATTTACAAAACCCTAAGCTAAGCTGGCCAACAACTATAACTCTTACTGAGAAACAGCTCAGCAAGACCAAACACGAAGTACTCAGAGGAATCTTCCTCCACTGGCTCAATATTCAATGCTCCTGAAAAGCGAAGCTGCAACAGCTACTGAACTCTATCTGGAAGTAACATCCATAAGGACATCCAATCTAACAACAGTGCCAGGGTAAATCCTTTGTCCACGAGTTTATCATAGGCTATGTCGCATGCAAACATTATATACATATATAATACAACAACATGCTTTTATATACATATACGTACTTAATAGACCGCACACAATCAGCATGGTATATCAAGCATTGCATGTGAGCAACCAAAACAACCAACAGATCAACAATCAAGTCACTACAATATCAAACAATTGCATGTGAGCAACCAAAACAACCAACAGATCAACAATCAAGTCACTACAATATCAAACTATTGCATGTGAGCAGGCAAATCTATCAACAGATAAGTGATCAAGTCATCACAATATCCAATTCATCAAACAATTCATCACATATCATAAATGTGGTTAGCTATGCATGTCAATGCAGTATGACCAGTTGTGTATACACCTGCAGCTTTAATAGGTCAGCAGTATGACGGGGACTACTTTCCTAACGTCCAAACAAAATAGCCTCTGCTTAGGCTTGCCACTACTTTGGCTGGCCACTACTTTGGCAATGCAGTGTCAACTCGCCTTTTGAAGTCTGTACGACCAATCAAACGCTACGAGTGACATGACAACTCGTCTTTTGAAGTCTTTAAGACCAATCAAACGCTCCGAGTGTCGATGCTCAATGGTTAGTACGCATCCAAACAAATTCAACAATATGGCCTGCTCACCGTAGTGAACGCCCGAATGATATCCAACAAATTCAACAATATGGCATCGTAGTGAATGCCCGAGTGATATCCAACAAATTCAACAATATGGCATGTTCACCGTAGTAAACGCCCAAGTGATATCCAAACAAATTCTACAATGTGGCTTGCTCACCGTAGTGAGTGCCCGAGTAATGCTTTAATTAATCAATGCGGATCGACGAACCCTCACTCACTCAACTTAGTGGGTGTCCAAATCTCAATTAACTAAGAGTTCAACACAGGACACAAGGTCCGGGTGTTCAATTGCGGAACGCTAGTCCTAATCTTAGATCAGAACTCTAGCCACGTAATGCAAAACACTAGGCTCAACTTTTAGGTTAAGATACTAGGTACGCCATACGGAACACTAGGTCCAATCCTTAATCAAGAAAAAGCGCATGCAAGCAGGACATTAAGTCCCAGCACAGGACACATGGCCCATATGCTCAATAGGAACACTAGGTTCCCTATGTTTTATTCTTTCAAAAACTTGATCTATGAAATCTCTTTCTCAGTTCTTGTATCCCCCCTATGTATCTGAAAATGCTTTTTAGTTCTAGGTCATTGAAACCCTAGTTTTGCTAAATAACACACTGGAAGAATTCCCAGGAAAGAGAGGTGGTGCGAACACTCTTAATTACCAAGTCTTTCCTAGCTAGAATTTTCCCAGGCGCATCATTTAACTCAACCGTTTTCGCAAATTGTACTATTTATTTCAAGTTCTTTTCTCTACTATTACTCCATCGAAATTTCCTTGCAAGCTTTGGCTAGTTGTCCTAAAACCCTCACGCTTGCTTTTAAATCAAAATGCCCTCAACAATTTGTTTACGAAATCAGAATTCGGCTTGTGGAATCGCATCAGATTTACCGATGTAAATCGTCAACCAATAGCAACCGATCAACGCATTGTTAATTAATCCATTATCAACAATAACATTTTTCATATTCCAATTCAATACCAAGTTCCTATGAAATCCAAGGTGATTCAAGGAAAACAATACAACTCATAATGCCACGCAGGGCCAAGAACATGCTACATATTATCATCAATTTCAAGTCCAATTAAATTAATCAAGTATGATTTAAGTCACGCAATACAATTCAGTCTTGCCACACAGGGCTAAATCAATACACAACATTTCATGCTACAACATCTCAACAGCACATAGTAATACTACAAGTACTACCACACAATCAATCAACAATCAAGAAAACAACACACAAGGCGAAAAGCCCAAACTCATTATGTAAGAATTTCCCTTACGTTGGGCGCTTTAACAATCCAAGCAAGGTAGATTCGAACTATCATCAAGTCGTTCCCCGCACGAGCCTTAGGTACGAACCTTAACAACAAAAGTTTTCAATCAATTAGAACTAAAACTCAAGTCCTAATACCCCTAGGGTAGCCACGGTTCTAAGGTTCCCAAGGCCTAAGAATTACTCACTTAATCCCATTTGGTTCACACCTAGTCACATATCCTGAAACAAGTTCAAACTATGCAAGTTTTCAAACTTTTTCAAAAGCTACACACTTAGAAAATACTAAAACCCAAAACTTACCAATTGGAATAGTGTTTTACCAAATGAATAGTGTTTTGCCAACTTTGAACCATTTTTCAAAGCACTAAAACATGTCACAAAATTCTAGAATTAAATTCATTACAAGTTTAAAACAATTCTTAATTCATCACCCAAAACTTTTTCCAAAATCATGCTTCTTTGAATTGTTTTGCTAAATCAAATCATCAACCACTTTCACAACTATTTTTAAGCATAAATGCAAATCAAGAACAAGTTATAAAACATCCTTGAAGGCCACGGTTTCAAAGCTTCCAATACAACTCCAAATTTTCAAACCTTTTAACATCAAAATCTTACAAACTTTGCTTAATCAAAACTTCTTATCAAAACCAAACTTCTTTACCACTTTAATACAATTAAAAACAAGTTAGAACTCACCCAAAATTTAATCATAAGCCACTGTTTTGGAAACCCCAAAACAGCCCCAAATTATTTTGTTTTCAGACAATTTTTCAAAGCTTTACACATACAAGTTCACTACATTCAATTCCTTTAACAATAAACCAACTTCTTCAACACTAACAACACTTGAAAACACTTTGAAATCAATTTAAAACATCATCAAAACTATATTAATGGCCACGGTTTTGGTCACCCAAAAACAACCCAAAATTTTCAATTTTTCATTTCCAAAACAAAGCATTTCACCATCCTTAATTTCTTGAACCTTAAACTCACTCCCTCAACACTTAAAACACTTTAAAATTAAATCAAAACATCCTCAAAATGATACAAAATGGCCACGGTTCCAGCCCCCAAAATTAACTAAATCAATTTCTCAAAACTTAGTAAAATATACATATATGACTAGTTTCCAACATACTACTTAAAACCCATCAAAGAACTAACTCCAAAACAACAAAATCAAGTCAAATTAAACCCCCCTAACAGCCCCTATCAATTCGGCCTCATCAAAAAGTTAGGGTTCCTAAATTTTAAATACCAAAAACAAGCTTAAACATGGAAGGAATTAAGGGATTAAAGAACTAATCTCACTAATCTAACAAAGTCTAACACTTTTAAGAAAAAACAACTCTAAAAATCATGCAACCCATTCCATGAACTCTAGAGGGATAAGGGGGTGATTATGAAGCTCACCAAGAAGATTAGATGATGGTTGAGCAAGGATTGAGAAGGAAGGAAGCAAAGATGCAACCTTGATCACCAAAACTTCCAAAATCAAAGCTTTCCTCTTCAATTTTTTTTTCAAGCTTTCCAACAATGGAGGAAGTGAAAGGATGGGGTCTAGATCAGCTAGGAAGCCACGAAAATAATGAGGACAAGGTGGGAATAAAATTGTTCACTTAAGTTGAATCCTAACCAAATAATTAGAAACTAACTAAACAACCAAACTACCCATTACCTCCTAAACCAATCAAAAGCCTCCATTCCAAATGGTGTGCTACAATCATGTGGCTTGCATCCTATTGGTCCAGCTTCAGCCGCCATACATTCCCCTTAGCTCATGGCCTCGTTTCGTCGCGTTCTCGCTCAACCGGGTGCGCGACGTTACGCGTATATTAGGGTTTTTATATCAAAAACTCCAAAAATAAATCCAATAAATTATTCTATAATCAAAAATTATTAATCAACCAAAATCTCCCTAAAAATATTAGGAGTATTTCTATGAATGTCGTTTTCTCGATTTGCGTGCTAAAATGCTACCGTAAAGCAGTTCTGGGCGTAGAAAACACCTTATATTATTCTGATGCGTAAAAATTCTAGAAAAGTTTCCAATAAATCATAAATATTGGAAAATCCTAAGATCTCAAATTTTATAAAATTTGGATCACGTTTGGGCATGTTTCAGTTAGAAACACACACAATAGCCTAGTTGCGCCAGAATTCGATAGAATTCTCGCAGCATAATAAAACTGTAAATTAGTGAGGATCACTAATTTCAATTTCTCTTATCAACTAGATATTATTCAAACAATAAAATCATCAAGACAAAATCTTTAAAATCATAGTCATATTAAATATGACATAAAACAGACAATTAATACAATAACTAAACCATGAAAATTCAAACTATGACTTAAAAATATTTATTAAATCCTGAAAATTATTTCTCTTTCAATAAAATAATTTTCTTTAATCAAACAACAATCTTTCACATTTTTCGGGATTAATTCATATTAAAAACAGTATACGTCTACACTGTCTGTTAATCTGAATTAATTACTAAAACAGTAAATTGTTTACAATAAATCTTTGTTGTTCTTCGTACTTTTAACAAACCATTGAGGTGATCAATCTCTATGATTTATTTTCAAGTACTCGGAAACTATAAAATAATTTTCATAAAAATTGGGATGTTACATTACCACCCTCCTTAAAAAAAATTTTCGTCCCCGAAAATTAACTTAAAAATCAAAATTCGGAAAATTATAAGTTAATACTAAAAACATATCATAAATTTTGAACTTTGAAATCTAATATAACATAATAATTATTACACTCAAACAATCAAACACAAAGCATACATTTTATTCATATATCCTTACTAAAGTAAGGCACTACATCATCAACTTAAATGTCTACAAAACACAGTACTACATGCCTATGTTGTAGAAGTCCTCGTGAATGACGCTTTATTCCAAACTACGATCTCTACTCCATCACGATCACGAACACGGTCACGAACATGGTTACAGACATGTACAGTCACGAACACGGTTACGAAGGCTGTTGGCCACATGCTAACCCCAACAAGACAAGATAAAGTGGGATAGGATTTTGCAAAATTGTCTAACAAATGATCATGACACCAAAAGGAAAAGAGACTTCAAAAAAAAAAATTAACCACAAGATCTACAACATCACTTACAAATAATTGTACACAATCACAATAACATCTATCGTAATACCAAAAGTATAATAAAAATTTGGATTTTGGAATCTAGTATAATAATAAAATACGTCACAGAGTTAAAACACTTATGTGGTCTATATTTAGAACCTCGCGCACACCATAATACATATAATACGATAATTATAGCGTCACCTACGGATAATCTCTCTCATAAATCTCAGCCCGCTCAGCTCCATTGTGTCGTATTTCCTGCGATGAAGTCTTCAGATGATGAGTTCTCTGATCTACTTGGGGTGTAGACACGTCCCTTAGTGGTTGGTCTTGTAGTTTCAACATTGTTGACAATAGACTCAGCTCGTGGTACTTTGCAGTCTCTGGACAGATATCCCAATTCCTTGCAGTTAAAGCATAATCTTTCCTTGGTTGGTTACTGTTAACGTTGTGCTCCTCATCTTCACCGTTGAAGTAGTGCGTCTTCGGCTATCGATGCTTGTGATTCCCTTTTCTATCTATCATGTAGACATATCCTCCAGTAGCTGGGCACGCAACCTTCGCAGCATCTATAATTGATCCACATCTGGCAATTAATAGTCCTTAGAAAAACATCCTGGCTTCTTGCAGTTACAGCATAGTCGGTCCTTCGATGAGCATTCTTTAGCTAACTGTTCCTTGCTTCCATTTTGGTGACAGTTCCACTTCAACTCCTGGCCATTCCCAGTAGCCAACGCCACAGAACAATTCTGATTGTGTGATTTCCTTGAGGATAGAAATAAGGTGCTCCTTGTTGATGTCTTCATCTTTGTCCTTTGCCCTGACAATCTGGCTTAACTGGACCTCTAATAGCTCGCTCCTCCGTTCGTTGTCTTAGCCAATACTGTTGATTCTCTGCGGCAATCTGTTGTGCGACAGTTGCTATCCAGACTATCACTCGAATTACGCGATTCACGTCTAAGTTACTAGCTCTAGCAAAAGACTCGTTCGCCCCGAAGGCATCGAATTTCTACAAATTAAACAAACTAGAAGCCCACAACAAAATCAATCATCTGGGATGATTGCAAACAATTTCACACAATGTCACACCTGTTTCAACTAGGAAACATTACAGATAATCGCAAACAAAGTTCACATAACCTAGGCATAACAAACTTATACCCGACAATTCCCAATAATCTAGGCCAACTTAACCCAAAGCGATCCGGTTAGAACCGAACTGCTCTGATACCACCATTGTAACACCCCGTTTTCGGAGCGCTACTGTGCAACCCAATCTAATGCTGAAAACATTTAATGCTTGTATGCTTTCAGTTAAAGAGTACTCTTTTGTATTTCACAATGGAAAAATAGGAGTAAATTTTTTTTTCATTTTCTTTCCTCTGAAACCCTTTTCAAAATGAGACATAGAGTACTAGAGTTTTCTAAATGATGTCAATTTAGACTTTTGCAATTATCAGAGTATAATGCATCACAAAATAATACTTCACATAACATAATCCTTTCGCACTAAGGCGAGGTTTTCTGAAAAGAGTAATTATAACACAACAATTTACAAAACCCTAAGCTAAGCTGGCCAACAACTATAACTCTTACTGAGAAACAGCTCAGCAAGACCAAACACGAAGTACTCAGAGGAATCTTCATCCGCTGGCTCAATCTTCAATGCTCCTAAAAAGTGAAGCAGCAACAGCTACCGAACTCCATCTGGAAGTAACATCCATAAGGACATCCAATCCAACAACAGTGCAAGGGTAAATCCTTTGTCCACGAGTTTATCATAGGCTATGTCGCATGCAAACAATATATACTTATAAAATACAACAACATGCTTTTACATACATATACTTACTTAATAGACCGTAAACAATCAGCATGGTATATCAAGCATTGCATGTGAGCAACCAAAACAACCAACAGATCAACAATCAAGTCACTACAATATCAAACTATTGCATGTGAGCAACCAAAACAACCAATAGATCAACAATCAAGTCACTACAATATCAAACTATTGCATGTGAGCAGGCAAATCTATCAACAGATAAGTGATGAAGTCATCACAATATCCAATTCATCAAACAATTCATCACATATCATAAATGTGGTTAGCTATGCATGTCAATGAAGTATGACCAGTTGTGTATACACCTGCAGCCTTAATAGGTCAGCAGTATGACGGGGACTACTTTCCCAACGTCCAAACAAAATAGCCTCTGCTTAGGCTTGCCACTACTT
Source organism: Calophaca sinica (assembly GCA_037113605.1). Lineage (NCBI taxonomy): Eukaryota > Viridiplantae > Streptophyta > Magnoliopsida > Fabales > Fabaceae > Calophaca > Calophaca sinica. Next base: position 65,250,002 of record CM073736.1, read on the forward strand.
TGGCTGGCCACTACTTTGGCGTGCCTCTACTTAGGCAATGCAGTGTCAACTCGCCTTTTGAAGTCTGTACGACCAATCAAACGCTGCGAGTGACATGACAACTCGTCTTTTGAAGTCTTTAAGATCAATCAAATGCTACGAGTGTCGATGCTCAATGGTTAGTACGCATCCAAACAAATTCAACAATATGGCCTGCTCACCGTAGTGAACGCCCGAATGATATCCAACAAATTCAACAATATGGCATCGTAGTAAATGCCCGAGTGATATCCAACAAATTCAACATATTGGCATGTTCACCATAGTAAACGCCCGAGTGATATCCAACATATTCAACAATATGGCATGTTCACCGTAGTAAACGCCCAAGTGATATCCAAACAAATTCTACAATGTGGCGTGCTCACCATAGTGAGTGCCCGAGTAATGCTTTAATTAATCAATGCGGATCGACGAACCCTCACTCACTCAACTTAGTGGGTGTCCAAATCTTAATTAACTAAGAGTTCAACACAGGACACAAGGTTCGGGTGTTCAATTGCGGAACGCTAGTCCCAATCTTAGATCAGAACTCTAGCCACGTAATGCGGAACACTAGGCTCAACTTTTTGGTTAAGATACTAGGTACGCCATACGGAACACTAGGTCCAATCCTTAATCAAGAAAAAGCGCACGCAAGCAGGACATTTAGTCCCAGCACAGGACACATGGCCCATATGCTCAATAAGAACACTAGGTTCCCTATATTTTATTCTTTCAAAAACTCGATCTTTGAAATCTCTTTCTTAGTTCTTGTATCCCCCCCTATGTATCTGAAAATGCTTTTTAGTTCTAGGTCGTTGAAACCCTAGTTGTGCTAAATAACACACTGGAAGAATTCCTAGGAAAGAGAGGTGGTGCGAACACTCTTAATTACCAAGTCTTACCTAGCCAGAATTTTCCCAGGCGCATCATTTAACTCAACCGTTTTCGCAAATTGTACTATTTATTTCAAGTTCTTTTCTCTACTATTACTCCATTGAAATTTCCTTGCAAGCTTTGGCTAGTTGTCCTAAAACCCTCACGCTTGCTTTTAAATCAAAATGCCCTTAACAATTTGTTTACGAAATCAGAATTCGGCTTGTGGAATCGCATCAGATTTACTGATGTAAATCGTCAACCAATAGCAGCCGATCAACGCATTGCTAATTAATCCATTATCAACAATAACATTTTTTATATTCCAATTCAATACCAAGTTCCTACGAAATCCAAGGTGATTCAAGGAAAACAATACAACTTATAATGCCACGCAGGGCCAAGAACATGCTACATATTATCATCAATTTCAAGTCCAATTAAATTAATCAAGTATGATTTAAGTCACGCAATACAATTCAGTCTTGCCACACAGGGCTAAATCAATACACAACATTTCATGCTACAACATCTCAACAGCACATAGTAATACTACAAGTACTACCACACAATCAATCAACAATCAAGAAAACAACACACAAGGCGAAAAGCCCAAACTCATTATGTAAGAATTTCCCTTACGTTGGGCGCTTTAACAATCCAAGCAAGGTAGATTCGAACTATCATCAAGTCGTTCCCCGCACGAGCCTTAGGTACGAACCTTAACAACACAAGTTTTCAATCAATTAGAACTAAAACTCAAGTCCTAATACCCCTGGGGTAGCCACGGTTCTAAGGTTCCCAAGGCCTAAGAATTACTCACTTAATCCCATTTGGTTCACACCTAGTCACATATCTTGAAACAAGTTCAAACTATGCAAGTTTTCAAACTTTTTCAAAAGCTACACACTTAGAAAATACTAAAACCCAAAACTTACCAATTGGAATAGTGTTTTACCAAATGAATAGTGTTTTGCCAACTTTGAACCATTTTTCAAAGCACTAAAACATGTCACAAAATTCTAGAATTAAATTCATTACAAGTTTAAAACAATTCTTAAGACATCACCCAAAATTTTTTCCAAAATCATGCTTCTTTGAATTATTTTGCTAAATCAAATCATCAACCACTTTTACAACTATTTTTAAGCATAAATACAAATCAAGAACAAGTTATAAAACATCCTTGAAGGCCACGGTTTCAAAGCTTCCAATACAACTCCAAATTTTCAAACCTTTTAACATCAAAATCTTACAAACTTTGCTTAATCAAAACTTCTTACCAAAACCAAACTTCTTTACCACTTTAATACAATTAAAAACAAGTTAGAACTCACCCAAAATTTGATCATAAGCCACTGTTTTGGAAACCCCAAAACAGCCCCAAATTATTTTGTTTTCAAACAATTTTTCAAAGCTTTACACATACAAGTTCACTACATTCAATTCCTTTAACAATAAACCAACTTCTTCAACACTTACAACACTTGAAAACACTTTGAAATCAATTTAAAATATCATCAAAACTATATTAATGGCCACGGTTTTGGTCACCCAAAAACAACCCAAAATTTTCAATTTTTCATTTCCAAAACAAAGCATTTCACCATCCTTAATTTCTTGAACCTTAAACTCACTCCCTCAACACTTAAAACACTTTAAAATTAAATCAAAACATCCTCAAAATGATACAAAATGTCCACGGTTCCAGCCCCCAAAATTAACCAAATCAATTTCTCAAAACTTAGTAAAATATACATATATGACTAGTTTCCAACATACTACTTAAAACCCATCAAAGAACTAACTCCAAAACAACAAAATCAAGTTAAATTAAACCTCCCTAACAGCCCCTATCAATTCGGCCTCATCAAAAAGTTAGTGTTCCTAAATTTTAAATACCAAAAACAAGCTTAAACATGGAAGGAATTAAGGGATTAAAGAACTAATCTCACTAATCTAACAAAGTCTAACACTTTTAAGCAAAAACAACTCTAAAAATCATGCAACCCATTCCATGAACTCTAGAGGGATAAGGGGGTGATTATGAAGCCAACCAAGAAGATTAGATGATGGTTGAGCAAGGATTGAGAAGGAAGGAAGCAAAGATGCAACCTTGATCACCAAAACTTCCAAAATCAAAGCTTTCCTCTTCAATTTTTTTTTTCAAGCTTTCCAGCAATGGAGGAAGTGAAAGGATGTGGTCTAGATCAGCTAGGAAGCCACGAAAATAATGAGGACAAGGTGGGAATAAAATTGTTCACTTAAGTTGAATCCTAACCAAATAATTAGAAACTAACTAAACAACCAAACTATCCATTACCTCCTAAACCAATCAAAAGCCTCCATTCCAAATGGTGTGCTACAATCATGTGGCTTGCATCCTATTGGTCCAGCTACAGCCGCCATGCATTCCCCTTAGCTCATGGCCTCGTTTCATCGCGTTCTCGCTCAACCGGGTGCGCGGCGTTACGCGTATATTAGGGTTTTTATATCAAAAACTCCAAAAATAAATCCAATAAATTATTCTATAATCAAAAATTATTAATCAACCAAAATCTCCCTAAAAATATTAGGAGTATTTCTATGAATGTCGCTATCTCGATTTGCCTGCTAAAACTCTACCGTAAAGCAGTTCTGGGCATAGAAAACACCCTATATTATTCTGATGCCTAAAAATTCTAGAAAAATTTCCAATAAATCATAAATATTGGAAAATACTAAGATCTCAAATTTTATAAAATTCGGATCACGTTTGGGCATGTTTCAGTTAGAAACACACACAATAGCCTAGTTGCGGCAGAATTCGATAGAATTCTCGCACCGTAATAAAACTGTAAATTAGTGAGGATCACTAATTTCAATTTCTCTTATCAACTAGATATTATTCAATCAATAAAATCATCAAGACAAAATCTTTAAAATCATAGTCATATTAAATATGACATAAAACAGACAATTAATACAATAACTAAACCATGAAAATTCAAACTATGACTTAAAAATATTTATTAAATCCTGAAAATTATTTCTCTTTCAATAAAATAATTTTCTTTAATCAAACAAAAATCTTTCACATTTTTCGGGATTAATTCATATTAAAAACAAAGATATCGTCTACAATGCATTATTACGAATTAATTACTAAAACAATAAATTGTTTACAATAAATCTTTGTTGTTTTTCGTTCTTTTAACAAACCATTGAGGTGATCAATCTCTATTATTTATTTTCAAGTACTCGAAAACTATAAAATAATTTTTATAAAAATTGGGATGTTATAGCTGCGTCCTTCCTTTCATTGTGAGCCATTCATTTGGCTCTCAAGTTTTCTATAAATAGCAATAGCTAGTAGTAGAAAATATAAGTTGTTTTAATTTTATTAAGGGAAAGGTAGAGATCTAGTGAGAGAAGTTGGAGAAAAATGAGAATTTTTTTCTCCTTTTCTTGAGGTTGCACACTCAGCCCCTTTTATTTCGGTAGGATCATCTTCTTCCTATTTCCTTGTTCATAAGTTCTATGTGTTAGTAATGGATCTTGGAAGAAAAAGAATTGGATTTAAGATAGTTAAAAGTCATGTTTTTGGAGGGGCTGTTGGGCTGAATAAAATTCATGCTTGTGGGGTGTGTTTTAAATTGTTTTTACTTATTAAAAGTACTTGATTTTAGGTGTGTCTTGAATTTTTGGTTTTAGATCTAAAAGAAAAGATTTGTTATGTCAACAAAATTCTTCATTTTTCCTTGTTGATCTCAAAACTCGAGTTTGGGTATGTTCAGTCTTTTGCTCATAACTTTTAGCACATAAATCCTTTTGATTTGATTATTGATTTACTGGAAACTAGACTCATTTATCTACATGTTTCGCACAAATTTCACTAGATTTGGTTGAGTATTGAGGTTTTAAAGTGTACAACAAATTGGCTAAAGTGGGCTGTCGTTTTCTGTACCCCCAGATTTATTTAGAAAAACTGTACCAAATGGATTAATATTTGTTAAATTAAAAATCAGTTTAAAAAACTAGACATCCTAAGCTTTTCAAGGAGTGGTCATTTCCTCAAATCCGACATCGTTTTCTATTTTAATAAAATCAGTGAATTGAATGCATAGATGCAGGAAAAATACTTATTAACCGAATTTGAAGTTGTTTGGAGTTTTAATGAAGAAGGTCCAATTTTCTAACTTGTTTTTGGTAGATCTTTTAGTTTGTGATCAAAAAGGATTTTTGAGCGATTCCAATCCTTTAGAGCCTAAGAACCATGGCTGCCCATAGACTTCGATGTCTTAGAATTCATTCTAAAACTTCATGGCTTTGTATTCAAGGTTCGAGCGACTTTCAAGCAACAACACCGGTTTATACCTTCGTTACGGTAGCTTGGATTGTTAAAGCGCCCAAGGTAAGGGAAATTCTTACATAATGAGTTTGGGCTCTTCGCCTTGTGTGTTGTTTAGTTGATTGATTGATTGTCTGGTAGTACTTGTAGTATTACTATATGCTGCTTGAAATGTTGTAGCATGTTGTAACATACTGAATTGTTACATACTGTCTGAAATGCTGTAGCATGTTCTTGGCCCTGTGTGGCATTATGATTTGTATTGTTTTCCTTGAATCATGTTGGATTTAATTGGAACTTGGAATTGATTTAGAATATGAAAAATATTGTTGATAATAATGGATTAATTAATAATGCGTTGATCGACTGTTATTGGGTTAACGATTTACAACGGTAAATTTGATGCGAATTCACAAGCCGAATATGATTTCATCAGTAAAATGTTAAGGACATTTTGACTTAAAAGTAAGCGTGAGGGTTTTAGTACAACTAGCCAAAGCTTACAAAGAATGCATAATGGAATAATAGTAGAAAAAGAATTTGAATAAGCGATGTATTTTGCGAAAACGGTTGACTTGAATGATGTGTCTGGGAAAACTCTGGCTAGGAAAGACTTGGTTATTAAGAGTGTTCGCACCGCCTCTCTTTTCTGGGAATTTCCCCTAATGCATTATTTAGCACAACTAGGGTTGTAACGACCTAAAGCTAAAGAGTTATTTCTATTACAACAACACTTAGGTGTGACACAAAAATTGAAATTGGAAATCCACTAAGTTGAGTGAGTGAAGGTTCGTGGATCCGCATTGATTAATTAAAAATTACTCGGCCGCTCCTTATAGTGAGCAAGCCGTATCAAAGAATTGGATTGGATTGATACATATTGACCATTGAGCATGTTGACCTGGAGGATTATTCCAGTGTCCAATACCCTTGCTAGGGGAATTTGATTTGGATCTGGAGGATTTTTCCAGTGTCTAATACCCTTGGTAGGGGAATTTTATCTGGACCTGGAGGATTTTTCCAGTGTCTTATTGCTGTCCTTGTTTAAGGCTGCAAGTGTATACACAAACTCGTTCATAATGCATTGGTATGCATGGCTAACCACATTTATGATATGTGATGAATTGTTTGATGAATCTGATATTGTGATGACTTGATCATTGATCTGTTGATAGAACTGTCTGCCCACATGCAATTGTTTGTTACCATGATGATGTGTGCGGTCTATTAAGTATGTATATATATATAAAGGGATGTTGTTGTACTATATATATATATATATATATTGTTTGCATGCGACATAGCCTATGATAAACTCGTAGACAAAGAATTTACCCTTGCACTATTGTTGCATTGGACATTCTTATGAATGTCACTTCCAGATGGAGTTCCATAGCTGCTGCAGTTTCGTCTTTCCAGGAGCGTTGAAGAATGAGCCAGTGGAGGAAGATTCCTCTGAGTTCTTTATGTCTTGATCTTGCTGAACATTTTATCAGTAAGAGTTATAGTTGTTGGCCAACTTAGCTTAGGGTTTTGTTTTGACTGTTTGCGTAATTAGTTATTGCCCTGTAATTACACTCTTTGAAAAACTCGCCTCAGTACAAAATGGTAATGTCATGCCTTATGTGATCTGAAGCATTAATTGTGATGTGATATACTCTGATATTTGCAAAAGACTGATTTGACATCATTTAGGAAATTGCAGTACTATTTATGCCTCAATTTTGAAAATGGCTTCAAAGGAAAGAAAAAGAAAATATTTTACTCCTATTTTCTATTGCGAAATACAGAAGAGTACTTTTTACTGAAAGCACATAAGCAACAAATGTTTTTCAACATCAGATTGGGTTGCACAGTAGCGCTCCGAAAACGGGGTGTTACCGTAAGCTTGCTGTTTTTACATCATTTGGTTCATAATTTCTGTCAATTTCTCACACCCTCTTCATTTTTAGGAGCAAAAGCAGTGATGCCAAGGGCACCAGCTGTGGCTTCCCAAGGTTTGGGCACAGGCCATGTCTCATCTTCATCAAGAACTGTCACTCCTAAACTCTTACAGAGGGCATTAATCAGACAGGGAACAAATAAACTACCCTTATTCCTCTTAGCACAGGCTAAAATTTCCCTATGAATGAGCCTACCCTCATCAAGTTGCTTACCCTCCAAAATATGATGCAAACGCACAATTCTCTCTTTATCAATTGTTTGGTTATGTGTTGTGGGAAATAGGCTAGTAGTGATAAAATTGTACCATGTTTTTGCAGGAAGAATCAGGGTGTTTCTTTTGATTCGAAAGTCATTACCATGTCTCTTTCCCATTTGGTGCCCTCAAAAGTCAGCTGCTTCATGATTTCATTCATCTGCTTCTCTTTAACTGTCTTCATCCTCTTCTCAAATGCATCCCCCTTCAAAGGCAGAGAGAAGTAATCATTTATGTCTTCAGCAGAGAAATAGACAGTGAGCCCTCTTATGTTTGAGTAATCTGGTTCAGGCCCCCTCCTCCTGAGGAGGTATTCCAGAATAAAACTCCTTTACAATGGTAGTGATTGGGCCCTTTGGTGAGAACAAAAAGTTTCCCAATGATACTACTCAATCATCAGCAAAATATCAGGGGAAATTATTTGTAAATCAAAACCCCTTTCAGGCTGGAAGGGCCTCTTTTTCATGCATTCATTGTATCTTAGTTTGGTATCTTCATCATGGAAATGATCCTCTAGTGCCAAACTTGGCACCTTAGATTTGGTTTTGGTGGCAGCGTGCTTCGTCCTCATGGCTATCAGAAGTTGCTTCCAACAGGCTAGGGCTTGCGTCTATATGGTTTCAGGGTAGAAGAAAGCTAGGTTTTCACGAATTTGGAGTGCTGTGGTTTTCACAGGTAGTGAGAGTGTGAGGGTGAAAATGATTCTAGGCAAAGGGTTAGGGTTATAAAGTGGGTGACACGAAGTGTAGAAGTTAAGGAGATTGGGGAAATGGGAAGTTATCAGAGGTTGGGTGGTTATGGAGGTCGTGGTTTGTGTTTGGGAAATGGTGGAGGTTACTGTTTTTGGGGGATGGAGTAGAGGTTGGTGTGTTTAATTCTTGCCCGTTTTGAACATAAATGAGAAGGGAAAGGGAGCAAACTGCCATCTCAAAATGGAATATTGTGGGAAGGCTTGGTGGCAGGTTTACATTGGTCCACATAATTAAAGTGCACTTGTGATGTGCTAAGTCATTTAATGTCCAGGTGGACTGCTTTTGGCAGCTACTGCGCATCAACACCTTTACACTTGCTTTTAAAATTTTCACTTCACACACTGGTGCCCCCCGTGGTGCCATGTCACCAGATACAGAGCACCCAAAACTACAACACCAGCCACCACCATTTCAACACAACATCCATCCCCATGGATTCATTTTATTCCTGAAAAAACACAACTAAAACAAAGTTAGAAAGATCTGGGCTGCCTCCCAATAGCGCTTGGTTTAGAAAAATCCTCAGCCTGACTTCTTTTTTCTCACTTCAAATGTCCTTGAAATCAGTGGTGACCCTTGTTCTTTCCACAGGGTCACCCCAGTATTGCTTAACTCTCTGGCCATTGACTTTAAATGTTGAGCCAGTGGTTTCATCCAGCAGGTCCACTGCCCCATATGAATATAACTTGATCAGCTTGAAAGGTCCAGACCACCTGGACTTCAGTTTGCCAGGAAAGAGTTTCAATCTAGAGTTAAAGAGCAATACTTGGGAGCCTTCAACTAACTCCCTTTTTTTGGATCTTCTTATCATGCCACTCCTTAGTTTTAGCCTTGTATAACTCAGCTTTTTGATAGGAAAAATGCCTATGCTCTTCAAGTTCATTGAGTTGCAACATTCTAGCTACTCCCGCAGCTTGCAAATCAAAATTGAGCTTTTTCACAGCCCAAAAAGCTTTATGCTCTAACTCTATTGGCAAGTGGCATGCTTTACCAAAGACTAGCCTGTAGGGAGACATGCCTAAGGGTGTCTTATAGGCAGTTCTATAAGTCCAAAAAGCATCATCAAGGTGTAGTGACCAATCCTTCCTAGAGGGATTCACCATTTTCTCCAGGATTCTTTTGATCTCCCTATTAGATAGTTCAGCCTGGCTGTAATACCCGTATTTTTACGGTATGTTATTTAGCGTTATTATAGTGTAATTTGGTCGTATTTATGCTATAATAAGCAATTTCTTGTTCGCTAAGTAAGTGATTTAAATAAATCAAGATTAAAGTATATTTGAGAGTTAATATTTTATATTAATTCACGGTTCGAATGTCGTCGAAAAATTCTAACGAAGTTTCGTCGCATTTCGAATCGCCGGGCAGTTTAGCCGCAGATAAAATTCTAAACGAACTCTGATTTCGATGAAAATCGAAACGTAACTTGTTGAGACTATTTCTGAGTGTTTGACATGATTTTTATTATTTATAATTAAATATTATCACGCGATGAATTACTTTCTCGTTAAATTAATTTTCGCGAATTTATCGGTAACGCGGTTTCTCGACGCCGTGTTTTAGCAACCCTTAGACTCTATAATTAGAGGGTAATCATGAGAGGTGTGAGATTAGATGGGTAGGACTTATTGATGTGATTAGCACCTTTACTTTATTGCTAGGTGTTACTTAATGTGTGAAGGATTTGAAAATTACATTTTACTAACTTATCCTATTTTTAACTTTGCTTAAATTATTTTTAAGTAAAATAAAAGAAGGGGAGCCCAATATGCAGCCCCAATTTCGTGACCCCCCTTCTCTCTACCTTCATATCATCTTCTTCCTCATTTTCTAGAAAGAGAAGCTCTCCACCTCCATAGCTTCCAAGCTTCTCTATACTTGAACTCCTTCACCTTTCTTCTTCATCTTTCTTGCTACCAACTTCTTCTTCCATTCATTCTCATCTATTTCATCACCAAGCAAGGTTGAGGGAAGCATTTTCTCCCCCCAAAACAGCCCTTGGCCGCGAGCATCAAGGGGAGGAGAGGTGGTAATTCCTTTCTTTTTCTTCTCCATTTTTATGCTTTGTTTTGTGTTGTTTTGTGTTGGATTATGATCAATGAGGGAAGTGAACATCCAAACCCCCTAATCTTGGAACCCTAGGGCGCAATCCTAAGGGGAAAAAGAGGGAAGGATGTAATCCTTAGTGAATCCATGAAATTAATGGGTTGATTGAGTTTAATTTGTGTTGTTGTTGTTGATTGGAGTGGTAGTTTTAGAATGAACATGTTCTTGGGTTGTTTTTGAGATGAACACCTATTCTTGGCAAAGAGGATTTGTGGGATTTAATTGTTGAAGCATGTAATAAATTGGTTGAATGAGTCTCTTTGATGTAGTTGTTGTTGTCTTAGTTAAAGTTTTGGAACTAGAATATTATTTGGGTATTGTTCTTGATGGGAACCTATTCTTGAAAGAGGGGTTAGTGATGGTTGCCTTGTGAACTATTTAATTGGTTGATGGTTCTTGCTTTTAGTTGGTATATTTGTTAGTATCATAGTTGGAATTGTGGAATTAAAAGAGTTAGGGAATTTTATTAAAAACCCTTGTTCTTGAGGGACTTGAAAATAGTTTTGGGTATGGATTAGACTTTCTCTTGAGTTGTAGTTTGTTGTTTTGTGAAAGAAATTACATATGAATTGATGTTGTTTAATTGTTTTGGAAGTTTGCAAATTGTCTCCTAATTTTTGGGTGTTGGCCGCGAGCCCCTAGAGGGTTTGAGGGAGAAGTTTTTGATGTTTTGGCTAATATTGATTTCATTGGATTGTTGTTAGGTTTTGGAAAAAATTTTAGAAAGAGTTTGATTGGAACTTGAAGTTGTTAATTTTGACTTGAATCAAATATTGAAAGGATTTCTATAAAACCCTTGATTCTTGAAGAAGTGTAAATTGTTCTTGGACTTGATTAAAGTTATGTTTTGTGAAATCATTTGTTGTTTTCTGAAAGAATAAATTGATTGAATGGTGTTGTTTAACTAGTTAAAGATTTGCAAATTTTTTTGGGAAAAAGGTGTGTTGGCCGCGAGCTATTCAAGCTTGAAAGGCAAAGTATTTTTGTGTTCCTAGCTTTTATTTTAGTAGTACATGATTGTTGTATAAGTTTCAAAAATTATGGAAGTGATTGGATTGAATTTGGAGTTGTTTTGATTTTAAAGGCCATGAAACACATAAGGTAAATTGGGTCCCTTGAGATCCAAGGAACCAAGTAGAGCCTCAATTAAGCATTTTGAGAAGAAAAAGAATTTTATAAATGATGTTGTCTCAAGTTTTAAGTTTGAAAAGAAATGATTCTTAGTCTTTAGAATTTTATTCTTTAAGTGTTGTTAGTTTTTTTTAAGCATATGTAATTCTTTAAAAACATGTAATTCAAATTGTGTATTTTAGTATATGTGATGCTTTTAAAAATATATATATGTACTTCAAAATTTGGCATTCAAGTGTAAGTGATTTGGTGAGCTAAGAGGGTTTAGGGAACCTAAGAAGTTAGAACTAAGTCCCTAGGTTTGTACTAAGTTTGTTCCGTGTGTTAGGATTTGAGTATCCGAGTTCGTGCGGCGTGAGACCGAGGCGTGCCTTGACACGGGAACTGTTTACTTTTGGTAAGGGCAACTATTAGATATGGATAGGTTTAATATTTATTTTCTGTCGAAATGCAAAGAAGTCTGAGAACCTCAGGGTTCGAATTGAGGGTCTCGTACCCCTTCGACTTTTAGTTCCTAAAATTTTATCTATACTGATTATTTAGTGGGCTTGTCTGCAAGTGGTTGCCTGCTGTCCCCAACCCCCCCACACTTATTTGATTATCTCTTTGTTAGCTCCACCGAGTTGCAAAGGGATGACTTGCTGCTTATCTGTGATGATGATGATTGTTATGTGAATTGTTGTGGTTGTGGAATGGTGGCTGAAACTGAATTTGTGGTGAGCTTGAATTTGATGACGTGATGTGTTTGCATGTATGCTTAAATTGTGTTAAGATATATGTTGTGGAGTTGTTATTGGATAATTGAATATTTATTTAATTATGCCATGTCAAAATATCATGTGCATTGATATGTCATTGGAGTTAGTGAAGTGCATTGGCATGCATGAAGGGGACTTCGATCTGGATACTGCCGGATTGGGGATTCAGTATCGTTGTAGCCTGTAGTGGGACAATCTCAGACCTGAATAGTGTCAAAATGGGGATTCAGTGTCGTCAGGGTGATCCCAGACCTGAATAGTGCCGGAATGGGAATTCGGTGTCATCCGAGTGTTCCTAGACCTGAATAGTGCCGGAACAGGGATTCAGTGTCGTTAGGACGGCCCTATTTCTGAATAGTGCCGGAATAGAGATTCAGTATTATTCGGGAATTTTGGAAATCATAAACAGTGGCATGTAGTTGCATTTGTAGGCATTGGTGCATTCTTACTGAATTGTGTGTTATGTTATGCTGTGTTATATTATATTTGTGTATTTAAGAAGTTGACCCTTGCCCGTGGTTCCTTCAATTGATGATGGTAACCTGCATTAATCGATGGACGTGGTGGAGATCCCGTCGATGACGACATCGTCGGAGGTGACCTTTGACTTTCTGCACATGGAAATTCCCTCGGTCTGGAGTTCAGCCCCACTTCCGACTGAGATGTATGCACAGGAGGCGTGTTAGAGACTTTTCGCATAGGTGGACATACGAGGATGCGGACGACCTGATGGAGGAGACTGAGGAGGACCCGTCAGAAGACTTGGGTAGTGATGCGTAGTGGATGATCGAGGACATCTGATTATCTTTTATATAGTTTTGGTTGGTGATCAGTTAGTCTAACTTGTTAGTCTTTTGTGATATTTGTTAGATAGGTCTTGAGGTTTACCTTTTGGAACAGCCCCCTGCGTGGGTAACTGCCGGGAGTACCTCAGAAGTATGACTACACTTGTCAGGGTTTTCATATTTTAGGTGTACTCATACTTGTGCATATTTGTTTACTGTTTTCGGTATGTAAAACTCTTCAACTGGTTATCTTTTGGGAGTGTGTGTGCATGTCTAATTTTAGTTGTAAGAGTCTTTTACATTTAGAATTCCGTCATGTTTCGAAAATGTTGTGGATACTCTGATTGTGTTTTACGAAAGACTATTGTTTATAAAAAAGAAAAAAATTTTACCACAATTTCCGAAAGACAAGAAGAGTATCACTTTACAAAACTTCATTGCATTAGAGTTTGTCCTAGTTTAGTAGTGCTCCGGAAACTAGTCGTTACACTGGCCACTTGTTTGAGGGTGATAGGCAATGGCTATCTTATGCTTGACTCCATATTTCAGCAAGAGCTTCGCAATCAGTTTGTTGCAGAAATGAGTACCTTTATCACTTATAATAGCTCTTGGAGTCCCAAATCTTGTGAAAATGTTCCTTTGGAGGAACTTGCTAACAGCCTTAGCATCATTAGTGGGCAATGCCACTACCTCTATCCATTTTGATACATAATCTACAGCCACTAGAATGTACAGATTGCCAAAAGATTGAGGGAAAGGTCCCATAAAATCCATACCCCAAACATAAAAAAGTTCAATCTCAAGAATGTTGTTCAAGGGCATTTCTTACTTGCTTGAAATGTTGCCAACCCTCTGGCATCTGTCACAGTGCTTCACAAACTCGTGGGAATCCTTGAACAAAGTAGGCCAATAGTACCTAGTCTGCAGTACTTTGGCAGCTGTCCTCATCCCACCAAAATGTCCACCACATGTTGCCGAATGGCAATTCTGCAGAATGCTCTCTGTTTCTTCTTCTGCTGCACACCTTTTAAGCATATTATGTGAGAACCTCTTGTACAAGAAGGGCTCATCCCAGTAGAATTCCTTGACTTCTTTAAAAAACTTCCTCTTTTCCTTAGAGTTCAGCTCAGAGGGTGTCACCTTACAGACTAAAAAATTTACAATGTCAGCATACCATGGTGCCACAGCATCAGATTTAGCACCAGTGACTGCAAGTAATTGCTCATCAGGGCAAGTCTCAGTCACCACTGGTTGTGCAGTAGTAACTCGTTCTTCTGTGATTCTTGACAAATGATTTGCTACTTGATTTTCCACTCCTTTCTTATCCCTTATTTCCAAATCAAATTCTTGCAATAGGAGCACCCATCTGATCAACCTTGGCTTTGCATCCTTCTTAGCAATCAAGTATTTAATTGCTGAATGATCTGTGTAAACAATCACTTTGGTGCCCACCAAATATGATCTGAATTTGTCAAATGCAAATATTGTGACACCCTCTACCCCGTCATGGCATTTTAGCAATGTAAGAAGAAAATAACACAAGATAAAAAAAAATATTCATTCGGATAAAACTTTCCTTTAAAACGAAATAGAGTTGTCACGTTCACAACATGCGGAAATAGAAAATGAGTATGAGATACAATTAATAAAAATAACCCAAGTCCCCGACGTCACAATAATTCAGAGCTCTTCCCCTAATCATTACATCGGAAGAATACAATAACTTAAACAAGTAAACACAAGTCTTCTATCTATCACAACGAGCTATCGTGATTACTTGCCGGCATTCGTATCCTCAATACCATAGCCTCAAAGATCTACACATACCAGTGGGATATGCATAGCCACAAGAGGGGTTAGTCATCATAACCTCAAATAGTGCATACACAGAGGAAATTAATGAACAATGCGCAATATACAACAATTCCAATAAGGACATCTAATCACTAGCGTTAAGGCATAAGATGGTACCACAACGGCCAAATATCACATGCTACAGCATCCATCACAACATTAAGGTACATTACCACAACAATTATATATCACATGCCACGGCATCAACCACAACAACAAGGTACATTACCAACACTAAACAACCAGGCACATGATCATGTCAAACAATGTATTTATAGAACCATAACTATATGCATGTGGATCCACTTAAAACGGCCGGATACCTTGCCCGCTTCGAATACCATGTCAAGAGTGTACCAATAACAACAGGGCGGGAACCTCACCCATCACGGGATACCTTTCCGATTCGCCCCATTAACCGTAGGGCCGGAAACCTCGCCCACACGGGATACCTTGCCCGATTCGCCTCTACTAACCAAAGGACAGGAAACCTCGCCCGTCACGGGATACCTTGCCCGATTCGCTCTTTTTCTTTTTAACCGTAGGACCGGAAACCTTGCCCGTCACGGGATACCTTGCCCGATTCGCCTCTACTAACCAAAGGACCAGGAACCTTGCGATCACGGAAACCTTGCCCGATTCGCTCTTTAACCGTAGGACCGGAAACCTCGCGATCACGGGATACCTTGCCCGATACGCCCTACTAACAATAACAACAACAACAACAACAACAATGACGACACCAAGATGCATGAACATGACCAAACGCGGTGTCTAACCATAACATCCTCTATCGCCATATTTTTGACGGAGTAACAACAACAACAACAGCAGAACACAAATTCATAAGTTAGCTAGTGCCTTCTACCAATAACATGAACATTTGATAATCTTAGCATCTTTGATTAAGCACATACATCCAAGTGAAACTTTGGCATAGAAGGACTAGTTCTCTCAGATTATCATACTAATAAATCAATAGGCATCATAAATGAACCTTAGACATTCTACTTAAGCTTTACAATATCAACATAATTGCGGGGACTCGAGTTCTTTGATTCATACTTAGTGGCTACACTTTCATAGGGTCTAAAGCCTACTATTTAGTTATTTAATTTCCTTACATTGTCATTTGATAACAACCAATTTCTGTACATCAAGCATATAACAACCAAAGCTCAATCATCACGCCAATTTCAACAACCAATAAAATTATCACATCATGTTACAATAAATATCACTAGTCAAGAATAGTAATTGGGGAGTTCGGATGTCTCCCTATCACGGTGGTGATAGTGCTCGTTTTTCATTACCACGCGAGGCATAGGGGTCATGGGACACCCCTATTGTTCATACATGTTCCATACACTCACTAGAAGAGAACAACTACCCCTTACCTCAAGTGAATTTCGTGCTCCTAGGATGGGATGAGGTAACACCAAGCTTTTCCTTTCCTAGTGAAGCTTTCCTCAGCAAAAACACAAGAGCAAGGGTTTAGGAATGGAAAAATCATGGTTTAGAACCCTAACATTGATCTTAAAGACAAAGCTTATCATTAGAAGACTTACCACCTCCTATTCCTCCCAATGAGGTCAGACGAGTTACAATAACGATGCTCCCCGGTCGAGTCCCGTAGCGTAGTCTTGAGTTAGAGCCCTTGACACCACAAAATTGGAAGAAGGGAAGGAAGAGCTTTTCTCTGTTTGGATTGGTCTTATGAGCAACTCCTAATCATGTTTAGGGTCTTAGAACTGATGCTTAGTGGCTAGGTTAAGTCTAGGGGTCGTGGTTGCCCTTTCAGGTCGAGAATGGGTCACACTGGGTCACAGAACCGGCCTAAAACGAGTTAAAACGCGAAACAGTGCGTAGTCACTTATCAGCTGTGGGCGCCGGGCGCCTGCACTCCCTGGGCGCCCTGCGCCTGCTCTCGGTGAGGCCTGGGCGCCCGAGCTTCAGTCTGGGCGCCCTGCGCCTGAGTCTGGACACTCGGTGCCACTGTTTTGGTCATATCTGGAGCTACAGATGTCCGATCGAGGCGTTCTTAGTGTCGTTGGAAAGCTAAGAGAATTTCCTACAGTTTTATATCTAATAGGCTTACCCAAATTCGGACTCTAACAGGATCAAAAATGCAGTTGAAATATACTATAATATTCCTAAGTGTTACGCTTGCGTTGTGTTGACTCCAGAGAGCATATCTAGAGTTGTAGGTATCGAAATCGAGTCGAACTAAAGCCAAATAAAAGATAAGAGATAATGCTACAACTTTATTGAAGGGACTTAAATCCAATTAAGTTGTTAAGAGGTTCGAAAATGGGGAATACGATGACCGAAATAACTAAATATAGGAATAAAGGTACATCTGGACACTTAATCGGCTGAAGGAACGGTAAAACATATGAAACCCAACCCAAGCAACAATAAGCATGTTCTAATACCCTAAGACATATCCTAATCTTGAAGGATGAAAAATTAGGGCTCTTACAATTCTACCCCCCTAAAAAAAAAATTCCGTCCTCAGAATTTCTCTAGGTGCTATTAAACGACACGGTTCGTGTCCCTAAAACATCATGCAACCATCTTCACTATTGCTATATATATTCCCCACAATTCTTTCTTAAGAGGGTCAACTAAGGTCACTAGCTGGAGAACTTAGTCCTTTTAAAGGTCTAGAATTTCAAAAGTTGTAACTTAAATGTCTAGCGTACTAACCAATCATATGCTCAGGTGACTTTCATGGCTCCTCCTAGGATTAACTCCTTAAACTAAGGAATACTAAAAATTACTATCTTAAGGCGTCAAAACTGCAACAACCACAACGAATCAACAAGACTAACATCTAAATCCTTAAGAACCACTCCATAAGTTGATTAGGGTCCATATTCCGCATAACCACGTTCTTTAAAACTTAATACAACACACCGTATAAGGTCTACTAAGGTCAGGTGGAACTAAAACGAGATTGAGGTTAACTATCTTAGGGTAAAATCATGCGAAGCTAGACATACAACCTTTATAAAACCAAATCATAATTAAAGCTATAATATATATATATATATATACACACATTTAGCAACATATCATAAACAACAATTCAACAATCAATATTCACTTAAACATAATATACAAAAGTTAACGACCAAAGTACAACAGACTAAAGCATCAATTTAGAAAGAGAAAATAACATTTTTTTTCATAAATATTAATACTAATAGAAAAAATGAAACACAAACAAAACAATTTCCCTTATCAAAGGCATTTTATATTGCAGCCAAGATTAATCACGAGCTAAATACATAAGCTGATCAAAAGGCATCAGGCATCTAAACTAGAAATCAATAATTTAGTAATGCAACACAGTCATATAATTATCTAACAGAGTTCAGAAACTTACCTCAGTTCAAGCATGTAACATTTTCAAAGCAAACTAAGCAACAGATATAACGTAGTATTTTCACATTTCAATATAAATATTCAGTATAACCTGAAGTCTCCTTGAAAGAGATAACACGTTTGTATTTAATAGAGAGTCAAATGAAGCATAAAATATAGAAAGATCAATTAACCGCATGTCAGTGAATGTAACAAAATAAATTTTAATTTTTTTTTTTAATATCATATCAAAAATAATTCAGCAATCAAGACTTAGTTAAGCAATATGCACACACAAAAATTATAGGCTAAAGTATGTTAGATTAAAACGTTAAAATATAATGAATAAAAAAAGAATTATTCATCATTTTTAATCTATTTATTCCGTAAAAAAAAAAAAAAAAAATACAAACCTACTTATCCAAAAAGAAATAACATGTTTGCATGCAATGTTTCATAGTCATTAAAGTTAAGCACACAATATAGCAAAAGAAGTTTATCGCAAATTAAGGCATGACTAACTACAGTATTTATCTTAAGGTACCCTACGCAAAACCTTTATTATTTCTACTGCTCAACTTACTCTAGGAAAACATTCTATAGGTTGCTACACAATAATAGACTCCGTTTCTGTTAGAACATCTAAAATCGGTTTGGTGGTCTTATCAGAAGGCAAAACAATATATTTCCCAAAGATTAACTAATGTCCCCCATTACGTTCTACTTCTATCCTCACTCTAAGCTCGTCTCTACTCCTATGAAAAATTACTTTCCACCTTTAGAATCTACGCGTACGGTTTCAAAGCCTTATGCCTATCCGAAGCCCTTAAGAATTTAACTGCAATGTAGATAATCTATGCCCATAACTAATTCTAGTATCTAAGGTAATTAAAAAAAAACTAATACTACCCACCAAACTGATTATCATTGCTTTTCTCACCGGCGGTGAGTGATTGGGCTGTCCCTCCTACTCGTTCAGCCAGGTAATCCAAGCAATAATAACCATGTGCAACAATCACCTATTCTTCTATAAGGTTCTCTGATACGGGCTTAAGCGTAAAGATGTCGACGCCACATGATTACCCTCAAGCTCTACAAAAGATCCTTCCTATAGCATAACCACGATTCCGCTGCGCTACTCTGATAACATAATTCCCAGCTAACAATGCTGTAAATCTAACATAAGGTCAGCTTATCATTTCTAGTTAAGCTACTAGCCCATTGTACTTACTAGAATTCCTTTAAGGTAATGGATAAAAGTCTTGCACCTTAAGTGCAACAACTAAGGGTTAACCTGCATCTCTCAGTTCTGGGTTGATCCTTCTCAATTCACTAAGCGTAATTTTAAACAAGATACTAAGAAATTAACAACTTAGGAAATTGCTAACCCAAGATTCATAGCTAATGGTTCAGGTACCTACTATCTTAGCTCTATCTATCATATACTCCTGTGAACTTAGCCCGCTGAGAATTGTTCGTGTACTAGAACAAACAAAATTAAACAAGTAATGCATGTAACTCAACTCAGAGTTCACGCACTGAAACACAATAGACCACACACAAAGCCCGATTAGAACCGACCTGCTCTGATACCACTAATTGTGACACCCTCTATCCCGTCATGGCATTTTAGCAATGTAAGAAGAAAATAACACAAGATAAAAAAAAATATTCATTCGGATAAAACTTTCCTTTAAAACGAAATAGAGTTGTCACGTTCACAACATGCGGAAATAGAAAATGAGTATGAAATACAATTAATAAAAATAACCCAAGTCCCCGATGTCACAATAATCTCGAGCTCTTCCCTAATCATTCCATCGGAAGAATACAATAACCTATCCAAGTAAACACAAGTCTTCTCTCTATCACAACGAGCTATCGTGATTACTTGCCGGCATTCGTATCCTCAATACCTGCAGTCTCAAAGATCTACACATACCCCGTGGGATATACATAGCCACAAGAGGGTTAGTCATCATAACCTCAAATAGTGCATACAGTAGGAAATTAATGAACAATGCGCAATATACAACAA
Source organism: Calophaca sinica (assembly GCA_037113605.1). Lineage (NCBI taxonomy): Eukaryota > Viridiplantae > Streptophyta > Magnoliopsida > Fabales > Fabaceae > Calophaca > Calophaca sinica. The sequence goes on from CM073736.1 coordinate 65,270,219, forward strand.
TTCCAATAAGGACATTTAATCACTAGCGTTAAGGCATAAGATGGTACCACAACGGCCAAATATCACATGCTACAAAGATCAATCACAACATTAAGGTACATTACCACAACAATTATATATCACATGCCACGGCATCAACCACAACAACAAGGTACATTACCAACACTAAACAACCAGGCACATGATCATGTAAAACAATGTATTTATAGAACCATAACTATATGCATGTGGATCCACTTAAAACGGCGGGATACCTTGCCCGCTTTGAATACCATGTCGAGAGTGTACCAATAACAACAGACCGGAACCTCACCCATCACGGGATACCTTGCACGATTCGTCCCATTAATCAGAGGACCGGAAACCTCGCCCGTCACGGGATACCTTGCCCGATTCGCCTCTACTAACCAAAGGACCGGAAACCTCGCCCGCCACGGGATACCTTGCCCGATTCGCCCTTTTTTCTTTTTAACCGTAGGACCGGAAACCTTGCCCGTCACGGGATACCTTGCCCGATTCGCCTACTAACCAAAGGACCGAACCTTGCGATCACGGGATACCTTGCCCGATTCGCCTCTTTTTAACCGTAGGGCCGGAAACCTCGCCATCACGGGATACCTTGCCCGATACGCCCTACTAACAATAACAACAACAACAACAACAATGACGACACCAAGATGCATGAACATGACCAAACGCGGTGTCTAACCATAACATCCTCTATCGCCATATTTTCGACGGAGTAACAACAACAACAACAGCAGAACACAAATTCATAAGTTAGCTAGTGCCTTCTACCAATAACATGAACATTTGATAATCTTAGCATCTTTGATTAAGCACATACATCCAAGTGAAACTTTGGCATAGAAGGACTAGTTCTCTCAGATTATCATACTAATAAATCAATAGGCATCATAAATGAACCTTAGACATTCTACTTAAGCTTTACAATATCAACATAATTGCGGGGACTCGAGTTCTTTGATTCATACTTAGTGGCTACACTTTCATAGGGTCTAAAGCCTACTATTTAGTTATTTAATTTCCTTACATTGTCATTTGATAACAACCAATTTCTGTACATCAAGCATATAACAACCAAAGCTCAATCATCACGCCAATTTCAACAACCAATAAAATTATCACATCACGTTACAATAAATATCACTAGTCAAGAATAGTAATTGGGGAGTTCGGATGTCTCCCTATCACGGTGGTGATAGTGCTCATTTTTCGTTACCGCGTGAGGCGTAGGGGTCATGGGACACCCCTATTGTTCATACATGTTCCATACACTCACTAGAAGAGAACAACTACCCGTTACCTCAAGTGAATTTCGTGCTCCTAGGATGGGATGAGGTAACACCAAGCTTTTCCTTTCCTAGTGAAGCTTTCCTCAGCAAAAACACAAGAGCAAGGGTTTAGGAATGGAAAAATCATGGTTTAGAACCCTAACATTGATCTTAAAGACAAAGCTTATCATTAGAAGACTTGCCACCTCCTATTCCTCCCAATGAGGTCAATTTGTCTGAGTTACAATAACGATGCTCCCGCCGAGTCAGTAGCGTAGTCTTGAGTTAGAGACCTTGACACCACAAAATTGGAAGAAGGGAAGGAAGAGCTTTTCTCTATTTGGATTGGTCTTATGAGCAGCTCCTAATCATGTTTAGGGTCTTAGAACTGATGCTTAGTGGCTAGGTTAAGTCTAGGGGTCGTGGTTGCCCTTTCAGGTCGAGAATGGGTCACACTGGGTCACAGAACCGGCCCAAAACGAGTTAAAACGCGAAACAGCGTGTAGTCACTTATCAGCTATGGGCGCCGGGCGCCTGCACTCCCTGAGCGCCCTGCGCCTACTCTCGGTGAGGCCTGGGTGCCCGAGCTTCAGTCTGGGCGCCCTGCTCCTGAGTCTGGACACTCGGTGCCACTGTTTTTGTCATATCTGGAGCTACAGATGTCCGATTGAGACGTTCTTGGTTTCATTGGAAAGCTAAGAGAATTTCCTACAATTTTATCTCTAATAGGCTTACCCAAATTCGGACTCTAACAGGATCAAAAATGCAGTTGAATTATACTATAATATTCCTAAGTGTTACGCTTGCGTTGTGTTGACTCCAGAGAGCATATCTAGAGTTGTAGGTATCGAAATCGAGTCGAACTAAAGCCAACTAAAAGATAAGAGATAATGCTACAACTTTATTGAAGGGACTTAAATCCAATTGAGTTGTTAAGAGGTTCGAAAATGGGGAATACGATGACCGAAATAACTAAATATAGGAATAAAGGTACATCTGGACACTTAATCGGCTGAAGGAACGATAAAACATATGAAACCTGTAACACCTGAGGACGAGATCGACATCGTATTAGGACGACGTATCGAGACCTCGACCAAGACCTTGTGTCGAGATCCCGTGACTAGATCGTTTGCCGAGATCATTTGTCGAGCTGATGAGACCACGTGCACTAGGCTCTTGGTGAGGAGGTCGCGTGTCGAGTTGATGAAGTCGCTGCATCGAGCTGATGAGGGCGCAAGTCGAGCTGAGGAGAGCGCGGTCACGAACTCGTGTTAGAACCTTATGCGCTTGCACGAGCACTCTTGTCGACATCGTGTCGAGATGATACCTCGTATTATTTCGAGCGTTACTCGGCGTTATTATTATATTGTTTGTAATTATTACATTGTCGACTGCCGGTGACCAAACAGTAGAGGGTAATTATGAGAGGAACGAGTTAACGGGTAGATGATTGATGGGATTGGCATCTTATAGCTGGAGTTACGTTTATACCCCTTTCGCCGGTTGTATACCACGGCCGCTTTCACACTCATTTCTCTTTTCTTCTTTCTTCTTCCTTCCTTCTGCTCTGTGTTTCGTTATTTTCTTCAAAATCTCCATCGATGAAACCGTGAGTTCCATCGAGATTCTGCACAAGCTTTCTTCATCAATTTTGTTCATCATCAACTTCTCGACCCATATCTCGTCTGATCGACCATCACCGTTGAGGTATGAAGAACAGATTTTTATCTTCTTCGTGCTACTGTTTAGCGCTATTTCTTCTTCCATTTTTAACCAGTTTTATGCTTCCAAATCATATCAAATTGATGGGTTTTCTTCTTCACAATATTACCTATCTTTTTAACCGATTAATTGGGCTTGTAAAACAAATTTCTTTCTCTGATTTCTGCAATCGGCAGTGCCCAGAAACCTCCATTTTTGGTTTGTTCGATTTCTTGATTTTCATTCGTTGCTTCTGATTATTGTTGTTGTCGATCTATACATTGAAGCATCGGATAACTTTTCATGAAATTTTGATCGAAATCCCTAACTTTGTGTTAGAGGAAAAATATATTTCAGTTCTTGAGTTTTATATTTTTACGGGTTGTGGTTGAGTTTGGGGAAGAGAGCTAGATGTATTAGAACCATAGATCGATCTAAGTTGTGTTTGTTTTAGGAAGTCCGATTCAGAGATCGAGTGATTTCGAATCAAGGTGTACGGAAAGCGAATCCAAGGACGCTAAGCGTGAGATCGAACGAGGATCAGACGTGTCGAGGTCGATCGAGAAGCGCACGTGTCGAAGTCGTTGTCGAAGTTCGTTGAAGACAGCCGTGTCGAGATCGAGTAAGAGAAGTCGTTGTCGAGCTCTTTGAAGACAATTTGTCGAGGTCGTTGTCGAGCAGCATTAACTTGGAGTTCGGTAAGGGCAACTTCTAGATATCTCTAAGGCTTTATTTTATAAGTCCTTAAGTAAGGGCGCTTCACATTAATATTTTCGTAGTATGCTAGCGTAAGGGCATTTCATATTCTACGTGGTTATGTTATTCCTGATTTGTGTCGAGCTGAAATGTTGTGATATGATTGAGTTTTGCATGTATTTAATATGTGATTGAATATATGTCGTGAAGTGTGTATTGCATGTTGAATTGCGTTTCTTCATGTCGAGCTTGCTCTTTTATTTGACATGCGGTTGAATATCTTGTGTTTAACTCTTTGAATATCGTATGCGGCGAATTGTTCATCGAGTGAGCGAGCTAGGTGAGTCGTATGACGTTTTTGAGCCGTGACCCGGATAACTGAGGGTGCTAGGTCCCCTTTTTGTTTACGGGAGATTGACTAGACGTCGCCACGCTACGGACCTGAGTTGATCGGTCCTAGGGAGAGCGAGGATCCCAAGGCTTTGGACTTTCCGACATCTGATGCAGCGTGTGCATTCCGGAAAATTGTCAGTCGAGAGAAAATGAATTTGTGAGTTGTGTCGAGTTTAGAGTGAGATGGTCGAGTCACGTCGGTGAATGTTATACTTTCTTTGTTTGCTTATATTTTATGTCGAGCTTATCTTGAATTGTTGAGAAGTTGACCCTTTCCGTGGTGCCTTCAATTCATGACGGTTACCCAGGCGATGTCGAGGCGCGCAGTAATTCGACGATGAAGCGATGCCGAGGAGGAGCTCGGCGAGGACCGAGTGGCGACCTCTATCTGTCGTGATTGTTTATTTGTTGGATGTTTGTTTTTCTGAGGACTGTACTTGTTTTTCTTTTGTGTTCGAGGTCGTGACCAGTTTGGGCAGTGTTGTGTTGTTGCTACAGGGTAGACTGGTGGTCTTACTTTTGGAGCGACCCTGCGTGGGAGTCTGGAAGTACCCCAGGGTATGATTACTCTTTTGAAGTCGTCGTACCTTAGGTGTATTTTCTTTACACATTTGCTACTCTGTATTTTGTATACATTATTATTTCGAGTGATATATATATGTGTATGTTATGCATGTAGGGTTTATTAGAATTTAAGTCGTGTGTCTTTGTTGCACCATGTTTCAAAAGTGTAATTACTCGATGTGCACGAGTTGGTTTTATAAAAAAATATATCGTATTTTTAAAAGGCACAAGAGTTTTGTTTTTAAAACACATCTCATATAGGTTTATGTTGAGCTTGGTGTGTTGAGCTCGGTAACTCGAGCTCGGTATATTGAGCTTCGGTAGCGGTCAGAAGCGGGTCGTTACATTGTTGGTATCGAGGCTGATTGAGTTCGGCCAGAAGTGTGCATAGGAATTTGACCGGTCACTATGTCGGGTTATGTGTGTTGGGTACCTAGTTGTATTGTGTTGATTCTTTGTTTGATTAAGTGAAGCACTTATTGCTTGAGAAATTGTTTGAACTGTTTCTTGATTGAAGCGGTGTGTTTTAACACATCCTTGTTGTGAGATTCTCGACAGGTGGTTTTGAACTTTGTGGAATCTAATGCCACCTCGTAGGAATACGACATCCGCAGCAGAACGTCGACATGGAACGAGCTATTCAAGCTATGGCCGAGATGGCGGCAGCCATGGCTCAACAATCACCTTTGCAACTCAATAGGCTAACACGATGGCTCAACAGACGGCGGCGTTAACTCAGCCAGAACTTGCAAAGAACAAAGAACGAGCGAAATCTTTGTCAAGCGAGAGGATTGGCGGACTTTAGGAAGCATGATCCAGAAGTTCTACGGTGAGCCAAATCCGGATAAAGTCGATCTTTGGATGCAAGAGATCGAGAAGATCTTTGAGGCACTTCATTGCGGACAACGCGTGAAGGTCGACTATGCCACTTACTTCATCGCTAGGAGACGCAGAGTATTGGTGGAGAGGAGTGAAGCAAGCGTTTATAGCGAACATCGCGAGATGACACAGGAGCTTTTTCGTGAAAGGTTTTTGGACAAGTACTTCCAGGATCGCACGAGCCGAGAAGGAGCAGGAATTTCTTCAAGCTGCGGTAAAGCAACTCGGCGATGTCCGAGTATGCGGCCAAGTTCGAATCGTTGGCGAGGTATTTCAGTCCATTTCGTGATCGAGTTGACGAGAGATGGTTAAGTGAGAGATTCCAACGGGGATTGAGATTCGACATCTCGAAGTCGATGGTGTCGTTGAGGATCGAAATCTCCAAGAGGTGATTGATCGATGTGTCGAGGTAGAAGGAGTGAGGAGCCACAAGAAGAAGACTGCTGTGGGCGACGGTGAGACCCAGTGCGGGCGTAGATTTGCACGAAAGGGAAACCACCGCAGAAGAGGCCTTACGACCGACCTCGTGGGAACAACAACGAGGGCGATGTCGTCAGATGACCCAAGTACCGAGGAGTGGAGGTCGATCCGGTGTCGAGGTGATTTGCTACCGATGTGGAAAGCGGGACATTACGCGAGTAATCGTACTCGGAAGGAGGAGGTGTGTTTCAACCGCAAGAAGCCAGGGCATTTTGCTGGGATTGTCCTACACCTAAAGGTGAACCGACTATGCTTGCGGCAAAGGCCAAAGGAAGCGTCAGTGGCTAAAGGCGAGTTTTACGCATGAGTGGCGAGGAAGTCAACGAGCAGTGATGATCTTATCCAAGGTGAATGTGAGATCGAGGGTAAATCTTTATCCGTTCTTTTTGATTCAGTGCAACCCATTCCTTTATTTCTTACGATTGTGTGAACCTTTTGAACTTGATTGTGATCGCTTTACCGTTTAAATTAGTAGTTACAACCCCAAATGCTAAAACCTTAGTCACAAACACCGCATGTCTTAATTGTGTAGTGATTATTGAGTAGAAAGTTTGTGGTCAATTTGGTTTGTTTGCCTCTTAAGGGCTTAGATGTTATCCTCGGGATGGATTGGTTGTCACACCACCATGTCCTTTTGGGTGTGCCAGTAAAGCGTAATTTTTCAGACCTTGGAGTCTCCAATTATCTTTCGCCGAACGTATTGGAGTTTCTTTGAAAAGAAGGAACTAGGGAATACATGTATCTAGCTAGTTCGGAAGTTTTCCAGCAGATCGGCGTGAAGAATGTTCGGTGGTGTGTGATTTTGAGGATGTTTTTCAGAAGGCGTGCCAGGGTTACCACCAAGACGAGAGGTCGAGTTCTCCATCGACTGATTCCAGGAACAGGACCGATTTCCAAAGCGCCGTCATGTGATGTCTCTGCCGAGATGAAAGAGTGAAGTCCCGTGATCGAACACTTGGAGTCGAAGCAATTCATACGACCGAGGCGTGTCACCGTGGGGAGCTCGGTGTTGTTGGTTAAGAAGAAGGATGGACGATCAAGACTGTGCGTAGATTATCGCGAACTCAACAAGGTTACCGTGAAGAACCGTGATCCGTTACCACGTATTGGCGAGTTGGTGGATCAACTCGTGGAGCGGCGATCTTTCAAGATAGACTTGAAGTCGGGCTACCATCGATTCGCGTGAAGGAGGAAGATGTCGCCAAAGCGACTTTCAGGACTAGATACGGTCACTACGAGTATTTGGTGATGCCGTTTGGAGTGACGAATCGCGCCATTTGTGTTTATGGACTACATGAGCAGGATTTTCCATTCGTTTTTGGATCGATTCGTTGTAGTGTTCATCGACGACATATTGATTTACTCGAGGAACCGAGAAGAGCACGCAGAACACCTATGTCGAGTACTACGGATATTACGAGATAAGCAACTCTATGCCAATCTGCCGAAGTGTGAATTTTGGCTTGAAGAGGTGAATTTTCTTGGTCACGTGATTTCGAGAGAAGGGATATTTGTGGATCCAACTAAGATTGAGGCGGTGATAGCATGGGAACGACCTAAGGCGGTTCTGAGATCGAAGTTTTGTCGGCTTAGCGAGGATATTGCGAAGATTCATTGAAGGTTTCTCGAAGATTGTCGCGCCTCTTACGATTGACGAGGAAGGATCAACCTTTGCTTGACCGAGGAGTGTGAAGCCGATTTTCAACGGCGAAGGAGCTTTTGGCGGCGGCGCTGTCGATTTTGCCTCAACCGTAAGAGCCTTCGAGGTGTATTGTGATGCGTCACACCAGGGATTGGGATGCGTCCGATGCAACATCGGAAGGTGGTCGCGTATGCTTCAAGGCGACTTAAGATTCATGAGAGGAACTACCCTACTCACGACTTGGAGCTAGCGGCAGAGTTTTTGGCGCTGAAGATATGGAGGCACTACCTTTACGGGAGCACTCTTCTGTTTCGGCGATCACAAGAGCTTGAAGTACTGTTCGACCAGAAAGAGCTCAACATGCGCCAACGTAGATGGACGTAATTTCTCGAGGACTACGATTTTACGTTGGAATACCATCCGGTAAGGCTAACGAGTAGCAGATGCGTTGAGTAGGAAGAGCGTTTTAACCTCGGTAATGATGATCAAGGAGTTGGAGATGCTCGAGAAGTTCCGAGATTTGAAGTTGAGTGTCGAAGTTTCACCGAAAGCCGAGATTTGGTATGCTTACCATTTCTAACAGATTGTTGGATGAGATCCGAGACCAGCAAGTTCATGACGAGCACGCAAGAAGATCTGATTGATAGCGCAAGGAAGGCGGTAATTGGTCGGAGCGGGCGACATCTTGAGGTGCAATGGCCGAGTGTGCGTACCTAACGTATCCGAGTGAGGAAGTTGATTCTCGACGAAGCGCATAAGAGCAACTTTAGTATTCATCCAGAGTTACGAAGATGTATCAAGACTTGAAGAAGCATTTTTGGTGGTCGGAATGAAGAAGCAAGTGGCCGAGCACGTAGCTTCATGTTTGGCGTGTCGAAGCGAAGGTGGAGCACCAACGACCTGCGGGAATGCTACAATCGCTGACCCGGTATGGAAATGGGACGATATTTCCATGGATTTCGTTGTAGGTTTGCCGAAGACGTAGAAGAAGAATGATTCGATTTGGGTGATCGTCGACCGATTGACCAAATCGCTCATTTCTTACCAGGTGAGGTCGACATACAACGTGGAAAAGGCGACCGAGATCTACATCGCGGAGATAGTGCGACTTCATGGAATACCCTCTTCGATCGTGTCGGACCGAGATCCGAAGTTCACGTCTCATTTTTGGAGGAATTGCAAGGAGCGATGGGAACCGAGCTCGAGGCTTAGCTCGGCATATCATCCACGCATCGACGGCCGATCGAGAGAACGATCCAATCGCTTGAAGATTTGTTGCGAGCTTATGCGTTAGATCACCGAGGAAGTTGGGACGACGTCTTACCATTGGTGGAGTTCACATACAACAACGGTTTCCATGCGAGTATTGGGATGGCACCTTTTGAAGCGGCTGTATGGGCGGAAATGTCGACGCCTCTTTGTTGGTACCAGGACGGCGAAATGAACCGTCAGAGGACCAGATATGATCCAGCAGACTACCGAGAAGATCCGTTTGATCGAGAGATCGGATGCGAACATCTCAAAGTCGAGAAGAGTTATGCGGACCAACGACGTCGACCACTCGAGTTCGAGGAAGGAGAACATGTATTTCTTAGAGTCACCCCACTCATCGGAGTTGGTCGAGCGATCAAATCCAAGAAACTTACCCTAAATTCATTGGACCTTACCAGATTCTTCGTCGTATTGGTCGGTGGCATATCAGTTGCCTTACCCCCATTCTTGTCGAACATCCACGACGTCTTCCACGTCTCACAATTGCGGAAGTATGTTTCGACCCTTCTCATGTCATCGAACGGATGTGATTCAACTGAAGTACGACCTATCTTTTGAGCGTCACCAGCAAGGATCGTTGATCGGAAAGCCAAGCGATTGCGGAACAAAGAGATTCAACTTGTCAAAGTTGTGTGGGATCGAGAGGACGGAGATGCGACTTGGGAGCTGGAGGAGAAGATGAAGATTGATTACCACTGAACTTTTACGAGGTAAGAATCTTATTTGCAATTTCGAGGACGAAATTTTTTAGAGGAGAGATTGTAACACCTGAGGGCGAGATCGACATCGTATTAGGACGACGATCGAGACCTCGACCAAGACCTTGTGTCGAGATCCCGTGACTAGATCGTTTGCCGAGATCATTTGTCGGTGATGAGACCACGATGCACTAGGCTTGGTGAGGAGGTCGGCGTGTCGAAGTTGATGAAGTCGCTGCATCGAAATGATGAGGACGCAAGTCGAGCCGAGGAGACCGCGTTCACGAACTCGTGTTAGAACCTTATGCGCTTGCACGAGCACTCTTGTCGACATCGTGTCGAGATGATACCTCGTATTATTTCGAACGTTACTCGGCGTTATTATTATATTGTTTGTAATTATTACATTGTCGGCTTGTTGGCCAAGCAGTAGAGGTAATTATGAGAGGAACGAGTTAACGGGTAGATGATTGATGGGATTGGCATCTTATAGCTGGAGTTACGTTTATACCCCTTTCTCGCCAGCTGTATACCACGACCGTTTCCTCACACTCATTTCTCTTTTCTTCTTTCTTCTTCCTTCCTTCTGCTCTGTGTTTCGTTATTTTCTTCAAAATCTCCATCGATTTAAACCGTGAGTTCCATCGAGATTCTGCACAAGCTTTCTTCATCAATTTTGTTCATCATCAACTTCTCGACCCATATCTCGTCTGATCGACCATCACCGTTGAGGTATGAAGAACAGATTTTTATCTTCTTCGTGCTACTGTTTAGCGCTATTTCTTCTTCCATTTTTAACCAGTTTTATGCTTCCAAATCATATCAAATTGATGGGTTTTCTTCTTCACAATATTACCTATCTTTTTAACTATTAATTGGGCTTGTAAAACAAATTTCTTTCTCTGATTTCTGCAATCGGCAGTGCCCAGAAACCTCCATTTTTGGTTCGTTCGATTTCTTGATTTTCATTCGTTGCTTCTGATTATTGTTGTTGTCGATCTATCTGTTGAAGCATCAGATAACTTTTCATGAAATTTTGATCGAAATCCCTAACTTTGTGTTAGAGGAAAAATATATTTCAGTTCTTGAGTTTTATATTTTTCTGGGTTGTGGTTGAGTTTGGGGAAGAGAGAGCTAGATGTATTAGAACCATAGATCGATCTAAGTTGTGTTTGTTTTAGGAAGTCTGATTCCCGAGATCGAGTGATTTCCGAATCAAGGTGTACGGGAAAGCGAATCCAAGGACGCGGAAGCAGCAGAATCCAGAACGAGGACTGTACGTGTCGAGGTCGACTGAGAAGCGTACGTGTCGAAGTCGTTGTCGAGTTCGTTGAAGACAGCCGTGTCGAGATCGAGTAAGAGAAGTCGTTGTCGAGCTCTTTGAAGACAGCTGTGTCGAGGTCGTTGTCGAGCAGCATTAACTTGGAGTTCGGTAAGGGCAACTCCTAGAAATCTCTAAGGCTTTATTTTATAAGTCCTTAAGTAAGGGCGCTTCACATTAATATTTTCGTAGTATGCTAGCGTAAGGGCATTTCATATTCTACGTGGTTATGTTATTGTGTATGGATTTCCTGATTTGTGTCGGTGAAATGTTGTGATATGATTGAGTTTTTGCATGTATTTAATATGTGATTGAATATATGTCGTGAAGTGTGTATTGCATGTTGAATTGCGTTTCTTCATGTCGAGCTTGCTCTTTTATTTGACATGCGGTTGAATATCTTGTGTTTAACTCTTTGAATATCGTATGCGGTAATTGTTCATCGAGTGAGCGAGCTAGGTGAGTCGTATAGCGTTTTTGAACCGTGACCGGATAGCGAGGGTGCTAGGTCCCCTTTTTGTTTACGGGAGATTGACTAGACGTCGCCACGCCACGGGACTGAGTTATCTAGGGAGAGCGAGGATCCCAAGGCTTCGGCTGGCCTTTCCGACCTCCGGTACGGCGTGTGCATTCCGGAAAATTGTCGAGTCGAGAGAAAATGAATTTGTGAGTTGTGTCGAGTTTAGAGTGAGATGGTCGAGTCACGTCGGTGATTGTTATACTTTCTTTGTTTGCTTATATTTTATGTCGAGCTTATCTTGAATTGTTGAGAAGTTGACCCTTTCCGTGGTGCCTTCAATTCATAGCGGTTACCCAGGCGATGTCGAGGCGCGCAGTAATTCGGCGATGAGACGATGCCGAGGAGGAGCTCGACGAGGACCCGAGTGGCGACCTCTATCTGTCGTGATTGTTTATTTGTTGGATGTTTGTTTTTCTGAGGACTGTACTTGTTTTTCTTTTGTGTTCGAGGTCGTGACCAGTTTGGGCGATGTTGTGTTGTTGCTCTGAGGTAGGCGGTGGTCTTACTTTTGGAGCGACCCTGCGTGGGAGTCTGCGGAAGTACCCCAGGTATGATTACTCTTTTGAAGTAAATGCGTACCTTAGGTGTATTTTCTTTACACATTTGCTACTCTGTATTTTGTATACATTATTATTTCGAGTGATATATATATGTGTATGTTATGCATGTATGTTTTATTAGAATTTAAGTCTTGTGTCTTAGTTGCACCATGTTTCGAAAAGCTGTAATTACTCTGATGTGCACGAGTTGGTTTTATAAAAAAAAAATATATCGTATTTTTAAAAGGCACAAGAGTTTTGTTTTTAAAACACATCTCATATAGGTTTATGTTGAGCTTGGTGTGTTGAGCTCGGTAACTCGAGCTCGGTATATTGAGCTCGGTAGCGGTCCGGAAACGGGTCGTTACAAAACCCAACCCAAGCAACAATAAGCATGTTCTAATACCCTAAGACATATCCTAATCTTGAAGGATGAAAAATTAGGGCTGTTACAAATACTACTGCCAACAGTTCTTTCTCAGTAGTGGTATAGTTCAATTGAGCATCAACAAGAGTCTTGCTTGAATAGTAAATTGAGTGGAAAACCTTGTCATGTCTCTGTCCAAGTATTGCTCCTATAGCATAGTCACATGCATCACACATAAGCTCAAATGGTTTCTCCCAATCAGGAGCAACAATTACTGGTGCAGTGACTAAAGCAGTTTTCAGTTTCTCAAAAGCTTGAAGGCATTGACCATCAAATTCGAATGCAGTATCATGCTGCAGTAATTGGCAAACAGGCTTGGATATTTTGGAGAAATCCTTGATAAACTTCTGTAGAACCCAGCATGGCCAAGGAAACTTATGATTCCCTTGACAGTAGTGGGAGGTGGCAGCTTCTCTATCACTTCAATCTTTGCTTTATCTACCTCAAGGCCTTTCTTGGAAATTTTATGTCCAAGAACATTGCCTTCTTGCACCATAAAATGGCACTTCTCCCAATTCAGCACCAAGTTGGTCTCTTCACACCTGTCCAACACTTTTTCTAAATTGATTAAGCATGCTTGGAAAGTCTCTCCAAACACACTAAAATCATCCATGAAAATCTCCATTATCTACTCAATAAAATTAGAGAAAATGGCCATCATACACCTTTGAAAAGTAGCAGGTGCATTACAGAGGCCAAACGACATCCTTCTGAAAGAAAATATGCCATAGGGACAGGTGAAGGTAGTCTTTTACTGATCTTCTGGTGATATGGCAATCTGGTTGTAACCAGAATAACCATCAAGAAAACAGTAAAAATGTTGCCCTGTAAGCTTGTCCAACATTTGGTCGATGAAAGGCAAAGGGAAATGATCATTTCTTGTGGCTTTGTTCAGATTTCTGTAGTCCATACAGATTCTCCAACCAGTAATTGTTCTAGTTGGGATCAACTTATTCTTCTCATTAGCAACCACAGTGACCCCTCCTTTCTTTGGAACACACTGACCTGGGCTAACCCAAGAACTATCTGAGATTAGATATATGATTCCATTATCCAACCATTTGATGATTTCCTTCTTAACTACCTCCTTCATCACAGGGTTAAGTCTTCTCTGTGCCTCTATTCTATTCTTGGAATTCTCCTCAAGAAAGATTCCGTGCATACACAGTGTAGGACTTATGCCCTTAATGTCAACCATTTGCCACCCTATAGCTTTCTTATGCTTCTTCAATGCTGTACAACTCTTCTTCCTGCTGCTCATTCAAATCAGAAACAATGATAACAGGAAGAGTGTTATTTTCCCCCAAATAGGCATACTTCAGGGGTGGTGGCAGTGTCTTCGATTCCAATTCAGGAGGTTTTTCAACAGAGGGAAATTAACTTTTAAACTCTTGTCATTGAGTTCCAATGATTCATATTTTTTGGACCACAATTAGTTCACAGCTGCCATCTTTTCTGACTTCTTCTCCTACTCGAGTTCGCTATTAATGGCAGTCAATTCCTGTTTTAGCATATCTTTATCCCTCAATAATTGATGCTGAACCAAAGAATGAATTGTTCTAACAAAGGAGCATTCTTCCACATTTTCTACAGGATACTTGAGGGCATTGAGAACATTAAACTTGATCTCTTGGTCATTAACTCTCATAGTGAGTTCACCTTTCTGCACATCAATAAGTGTCTTCCCTATGGCAAGGAATGGTCTGCCTAAAATGATAAATACCTCAGCATCAGCTTCAAAATCTAGAATGATAAAATCAGCAGGGAACACCAATTTATCCACTTTAACAAGCACATCTTCAATCTCCCCTTCTGGATAGGCCAATGTTCTGTCTGCCAGTTGCAGAGTTAGTGTTGTAGGCCTGGCTTTACCAATTCCAAGCTATTGGAAGATGGACTTAGGCATTAGATTAATGCTTGCCCCTAAGTCACATAGAGCTCTCCAACAATATGTATCACCAATAGTGCAAGGAATGGTAAAACAACTAGGATCTTTGAGCTTCTGTGGAATTTTATTTTACATAAGCATACTGAATTCTTAAGTCATGGCAACTTTTTCAAACTCTCCCAACCTTCTCTTCTTGGTCAGAACATCCTTCATAAACTTAGTGTAGTTTAGCATTTGTTGCAAGGCATCCGCTAATGGAATATTGATGTGTAATTGCTTCAACACATCAATGAATTTGTCAAACTGTTTGTCTTGATGAGCCTTCTTAAGTCTCTGAGGGAAAGGTGGAGGTGGAACTTCAGGAGTCAATTTGTTGCTTGCAGTTGCTGGTACGGTTTTCTCAACAGGTGCCAGAATTGGTGCAGGGATGGCACCAGACTTCTGCTTTGTAGTTTTTGGCATTTCAGGTTCTTTTCCTTTTTCTTTTGAGGGATGGCTAGTAGTAAAATCAGGTCTTTTGGAAGGACCTAGGAGTTCAGTACCACTCCTCAAATAAATAGCTTTGATTTGTTCTCCCCCCGCTGGCTTGGCAGGTTCAGTAGCAGCAGGCAAGGAACCGCTTGGTCTTTCAGTTATGGCAGTGGCAATCTACCCAATTTGATTCTCCAAGTTTTTAATTGCTACCCCCTGACTCTGGTATTGGGCCTTAGTTTCATTCATGAAAGCCTTCAGCATGAGTTCCATTGAGTTGTCTATAGCAGGGGCAGCAGCTTTTTGAGCTGGTTGAGCAGGGAAACCAGGGGGATGTGTGGGCTTTGTAGGCATAATAGCAGGTGCTGCAGGATTATTGTTACTCCATGAAAAATTTGGGTGATTTTTCCACCCAGGGTTGTAGGTGTTGGAGTAAGGATTATTGTTTTTGTTAAAATTCCCTATATAATTGATAGATACATGGTTGCTAGGGAACTCTTCATATAGACGACCTCCTCCACAATACACACAAGAAATAGCCTTAGCATGAGCAGGTACAGATTCTGCAGAGGTAGTAGGTGCTGTGGTGGCACCTGTAGTATTCAGATTTTTCAGCATGCTTATAGTTGAAGCCACCTGTGCAGACAAGGCTATCATTTCACTCACTTCATGGACTCCAGCAACTTTCTTTGCAATACTCAATTAACCAGTAGGCCACTGATAGCTGTTGGCAGCAACAGTCTCTATTTTCTCATAAGCAAAAAGGGCACCACCAGAAGAATCATCAAGAATGTCTCTTGTTCTTACTGAGAGACCATTATAGAATGTCTCCATTTGAATGCAGATAGGTATGCCATGGTGAGGACATTTTCTGAGCAGCTCCTTGAATCTCTCCCATGCCTCAAACAGTGATTCCTCTTCATTTTGCCTGAAAGATGTAATTTCATTCCTCATCCTAGCATTCTTGATTGGAAGGAAATACTTGGTGAGGAATTTTTCTGCCATTCCATTCCAATCAGTGATAGAGTTAGGCTCCAATGAATTCAACCAAGCCTTGGCTCTATCCTTCAAGGAATATGGGAACAACCTAAGTCTGAAACCATCATCTGTTACTCCAAGAATTTTGAAATTACTGCACACTTCAAGGAAGTGCTTCAAGTGCAAGTGAGGATCTTCTTGAGGTATACCACCAAATTGGCCCACTGTTTGCAACATTTGGAACACCATAGGCTTAAATTCAAATTGATTTACAGTGATGTCAGGCCTTACTATGCCAGTGTGCATAGTTTGAGGATAAAAAATAGCATAGTCCCTCATTGGTCTGTCCCTGTCATTAGCCATGGCTATGATATCAGCATTCAGCACCACAACTTGGTACTGGCTATGAACACTGTGCTGGAAGTGAACACTACCCTCCTTTTCTTCCTCAGGAATTGATTCATCAGTACGAGGAACAGTGGCTGCCATGACTACAGCAACTCCTAAAGCACCAAACCTTGATTCTGCCTCAACAACCTTCTGAAAGTTCTGTCAATTTCAGGATCCAACTGGTACTCTGGTGCAGTATGCCTACGCATGTGCTAAATTGGAACTTACTGCTGACACAAACACCAAAAGATTAGAATATCTCAACTAACAAATCTACTAAAGTCAAAATTATGTGATTTAACCAATTCAATCCCCAGCAACGGCGCAAAAAACTTGTGTAAAAATGTAGAATTGTGAAAGTATACACAATCGTGAACAAGTAATATAAAGAAAGTGAGATCGTTCCCACGAGGATTGATTAAGTTCTTTCACAAATTTTTCCTTTAGCAAGTAAGTTAGTTAGTAAATAATAAAAATAGAAAATAAACATCAAGTTTTTGTGCAAATATTGTTTAAACAGAAAAGTGATAAGCAATTGATCAAGTAAACTTTAGATAAAAAGCAGCTAGGAATCAGTTCATTTATATTTTCACCAAGTTGACTTAGTGCCATCAGTCAGTGCCATGGCACCTGGGCGCAGGGCACTAATGTGTGTATCTTTCAGCACTTTCACTAGGGTTAAGTAAAGAGTACCTTATGTCTAAGCCCCCATTATGTTCCCCCTTGTCTATTAAGTATGGCCCAAGACACCCTGTGAGACAGATTTCTTATGTCTAGTTTAATCAAAATTAATTAAAGTGTCCTTTAATTAATACCCCTCACATTAACTCATGAAATCAGCATGTTATTACCTTTCAGCACCTAACATACATGTACCTAAGAAAAGGTGATCAAACTTAGGTCAAGCATGTAATAAATAAATTTGCATGAGTCAAAGGTGCTAATATAAAGACTGATAGGCATTAATCAACAAGGTTTCAATACAAAATCACATCATCCTAGATTAAGAAAATTTGGTCATAATGAGCTGAAAAACAAAACAACAAAAACTGGTGCCAGAAACCGAATCCATGACACTAGAGTTAAGAGTTAGAATTGTTACAGAAATTGATAAAACAGTAAATAGAAGTGGCTCCCAGCTTTGTCAAGTTGAGATGTCCTCCAACTTCAGTAATGTCTTGCTGAAACTACATAAATCAGCTGTTGTGCAAGACCTTCTCTCCATGGAAATGGCTTTAAGCTTTTGGTGCTTTGGAGAAGATGGGACAGAATGCGGATGCTCCTAAGAAGGAGAAAAATGCTGCCCTAAAGAATATCCCTGTATCAACCTGCCTTAGGTCATTATCCTTTTATAGCCTCTCCTCAAATGGGCTGACTAATGCTAATCCCAATGAAAGTTGTTTTTCTTTGGCCCAAAAATAAAGGCTTTTGTCCTTTAGCTAGTAGAAAGAAGACACTGCCCCAGCAGCGGGGACTATCAAAAAGCACGCAGCAGCATTCCACTAAAGGACAAAGTCCTTTCTTCTAGTACACTTGGCTTTAAAACACACTACTGCACATAAGTCCAGGGGCTGCTAACATCAGGGTGCGGTGCCATGGCACTAGACTTGGCACTGAGTATTTTCAATAAAATCCTACACATAAGCAAAGCACATTAAAATGCTCACAAAGGCACATAAGTGCCTCAAACAGCTCCAAGCAAGGGAAATCACATTATTTAGACTATTCTAACAATTAAGAACTCTAAATTACTCTTAAACTCACATGATTCAAAGTCATAAAAGTATAAATAACTCTTATTTCTAAGAGTTATCACGCATGCAAACAAGATATATACATAGTAAAACAACATGCTCTATCTATATATATAGCTTAATAAACCGCACACATCATCATGGCATATCAAGTAGTTTGCATGTTAATAAACAATCAAACCAAAAATCAAACCATCACATGTTGTAATGTGGTTAGTCATGAATGTCAATGCATATGAAACCATTGTGTATACACGATTGCAATCCCAGCTTGACGGATGCGAAGGACACTGGAAAAAACCGTCCAGGCCCGAAACCATTATCCGTCGCAATGGAATATGTAGTCTAACCGAAAGCCGAGTTAGAGTACATTGCCTTATATCGACCTCCGGACCAACTGATGTACCTCGGGTCAGGAAAAATCCAGTGACACTTCATTTCAAACCAAAACCTTTATACGGTTCACTCACATTTTTGAGTGTCCGAGGAATCTTTTAATTGTTAATGCGATTGATAATCAACTTCGATTTCTTACGTCTCTCATGTCCTATAAGTCAAACCACCGTGTTTCTCTTTGAAAAGATGAAGGGAACTCAAAGCTTAAGCACCACACTGAGCATCCCATACTACTCAGTGTAATGCTCTGGCATTCCTCATCACTCAGTAAACTGAGACGATGAGAGCCTACCACTTAGAGTTCAAACAAAGGACACTAGTCCAAGTGTTCAACTGCAGAATACTAGTCTCAATCTTAGATCGAAACTCTTGGCACGTAAGGCGGAACACTAGGCTCAATTCTTAGCTTGAGATACTAGGCATGCGATACAGAACGCTTGGTCTAATCCTTAATGAAGTAAATACGCACGCAAGAAGGACGTCAAGTCCCAGTACAGGAAACATGGCCCATATGCTTAGTAGGAACACTAGGCTCCCCAATTTTACTCTTTAGAAAGTTGGATCTTTGGATTCTTTGAAATCCCTTTCGAAGAATGGTCATTAGGATCCTTTTGAAATCTATTCTCTTTTGAACTGTTGCGCTAAATAGTATACCAGGTAAGTTCCCAGGAAAGAGAGATGGTGATGAACACGCTTAAATGCTAAGCCTTTCCTTGCCAGAACGCTCCTAGACATGTACTATTTAACCTAATTTTGAAAATAAATCATTGGGATCTTTTGCGATCTCTTTAGAAGAATGGTTCGATGGAACCTTTTTGCATCTTTTCGAAATTCATTGTCTAAACGTCTAGTTTCTAGAAAACTTTGGGATTAAATATCTTTAATCATCTTTAGAGTTCCAAACTTCTTTTCTCACTTACTAGTTTGTTTTCTTTTTAAGAGAAACCTCTTACGCAATTTTTAACTCTCCGATCCATAAAGCATTTTTGTACACCGACTCATTTTAGAAAGATTCCTTTAATTTACCTTGAAAACTTTTCTCGGCTCTTGAAATCGCATCAGACTTGCCATTGGAAGTCATCAAACTAATTAAAATTGATTATTGCATTAACAATTAATTCAAAAACAATATGCATACTGCATCATAATCAACATAGATTATCAAACCAACTAGTACAAACCAATATTGCCATGTAGGGCTAAATCAATCTCAACAATCAATCTCAACAATTTCAAGCCACAAGTAATAATACTACACTTATTATTATTCAACCAATCAATTCAATCAATCACACAACAAACAAGGTGAAAAGCCCAAACTCATTATTTAGAAATTTCCCTTACCTCGTATGCTTTCCTTAGCTAACGTTTCGGAGGTATCAACGACATTCTTCGCTCGAACGTTGCTCGAACCTTGAATACACAACCGATTAAGTCTTTAGAACAATTTCTAAGACATTATAAAAAGGGGCAGCCATGGTTTTGGGCTTCTAAGGGTTAGGAATCTCTCAAGTTAATCCTATTTGATTATATAACACCCCGTTTTTCGGAGTGCTACTATTGTTAACTAGATTTAAATAAATGCGGAAGAATCATTTTCACAAAAGGTTTTCTCTGAAATAGTAGTATTTTTTTTCTTTCTTACAACAACAAAGTGTAATAACTTTACAAACGACGGACAGTAAAATCGGATAACAACCACTTACAAAATAAAACATAAACCATCATCATATTACATATATATATATATATATATACATATATAGATACATATATATATATATACATATATATATATGTATGTATATATATGTGTATATATATGTGTGTATATATATATATCATAGCAATTGTCATAGATTAGAGTGTGTTGCACGCAGGCAAAGTTCAAAATATATAAGAAGTACAGACTCAAAATAAAATACATCAGCCATATGAAAAACCCTAAACATCTAGAGTTGACTTATATCTGTGATGTATCCTGGCATCTCCTATCAAAGGACTAGGCCCAAAAGTCATATTGTACAAAACTCTAAACTAGAGTCTAACCAACTAACTCTATCTATCTATGTTGGCCCGAAAGTAAACTTAAGCCTCTTACGAGGCGAAAATCCCGTAAGGCTTGTCGTCGACTCCGAGTTAGCAGATCTGTTGCCTCTGAAGGACCCTCCTCATCCTCGTCCTCGTCCTCACTCTTAATCACTACCTTATCCCTAGCCACCCACTCCCTAGTGGTCCTACGCCCATCTATTGGGTCTCCGACCGTACGGGTTAGTGGAAAAGGATGTGAGCAATGAGGACAGTGAGTACAAAATGAGGAAGGAGTACCCTCAGGTGCAACAAGTGTCCTCAATGAAGTTGTCGCAGTAGCAGAAGCAGTAGTAGTAACGACGGGAGGAGTTTCAGGAACTCCGGTCGAAAGAGGAAGTGTACTCGAGCTCGGTATCGCAGCAGGATGAGGAACGCCTATACCAACAAATACAGGTGTCGGATCCTCAATACCAAGAGAAAGGTCAAAGAACAGAGACATCTCAGTAGGTACAAATGGAGCGGGTACAACAAGCAGACTAGGTGGAATATAAAACTAAATTCTCTTGTTGTTGAATCGCATAGCAGTAGAGAATTCCATATCGTCATCCGTCTCAATCACCATACTGGAGTGAGACAAAATCCGGTAATGGGATCGACGGTCCATGCCAATGGTATCTTCCCCTGGGGGAATTCATTCATCGTGCTCCCCAGAAACCTCATAGGGATCGACATCATCTAAACAACAAGTTCAGAACATAATCATGAAACAAAATAAATGCAAGGGTAAACTTCTTGTCCGTGAATTCATCACAGGCTAGTTGCATGCTAACAATACGTAGTACAACATCATGCTTTAACTAAGTACATATATTTAGCCTAATAGACCCCATGCATCATCATGGTATATCAAGCACTTGAATGTGAGCAGACAAAACAATTCATAGATCGACAATTAATTCATCACATATCATCAATATGGTCAGTCATGCATGCCAATGCATTATGAATAAGTTGTGTATACACTTGCAGCCTTAAACAATGACAGCAACAGACAGAGAACTTATTTTCCAGGTCCAACAAAAATTCCCCTACCAAGGGTATTACAATCTAAATGCAACCGCATTAGATTGTTTTGCCATTCATAACCACTAGTCACCAGAAGGACCTTTGGGTTTGGCTAAAACGATTACCCGCCATTTCAGAATTCAACATAAGATTTCTAAACGCTACGAGTATCGATGCTCAATGGTTAGTATGCATCAAGTCCAATTCTTTGGTACAACTTACTCACCATAAGGAGTGTCCGAGAGATATATTAATTAATCAATACAGATCAATGTAATGCCCCGAATTCTTTAGTCTTGTGCATTAGAGATTTTAGGGTCTTTATATCTTGATTGTGTGTTTGAATAAATGTTTTGGGGCTTAGATGGGAAGGAAAACCCTAGGAAAAGCTACACCATCTTAGAATGTAAGAAAAACCCATTTTCGGGAAATTTTTAAATCAGTGAATCGATTCACACCTCTGGGAATCGATTCACTTCATTAAAATCGAGTTTCAGGGAAAAACTGCACATGTGAATTGATTCACACATGTCAGGAATCGATTCACATACGCTGTCAGCATTTTTTTTATCAGCAGATCGTCTCGTTTCGGCCCAATTTGCTCCCAGCCCATTATAAGACTCTTTGGTTAAGATCTCTCAAAAGATTCCAAGCCTCCAAGTGACATTCTTCACCGTTTTCGTCCGTAAGAGTATCCTCTTCTTTTCCATTAGTCTCTTTTCGGTTCAAGTATTATAATTTCATGATCCTCAGTGTTTTGTAATTCCTTTTCCTTTCTATAGTTCTTTTCCCTCAATCCTAAGTCTAAATCTTGAAGTTTTGGTACCACAAGCCCCAGGACAGCGAAGGACCATATTTCAGACTCTTTAGGACAATTTCAAAGGGCTGTCAATTCTGAACAAGGTATGGTGGTGCTTAATCATGTGAGAAGAGGCATTGTGATTCAAATTTGCGTGTTAGGGATGTCTCATGATCCCTAGGTCTCGCAAGGACGATTTGATGGTTTAATCCCATTGTATGTGCAATGGAATGTTGGAATTATTGTTGTCTTGATTAGAATGTAAACCCTTGTATATGCAAGGAATCATAATTGTATTCTTTAATGCATTGCTGCATGATTGGTTTTTTTTAAAGTATGTGATTAAAGACAATTTCGTAGAAAAAGCATGTTTAGGATGAATTAACATTCTTATTGATTGGATAATATGAGTTAGAATTGTGACTATTAATTGTGGCTTTTGGCTTGACAGCTAGTTATTGGGATTGTTGTGATTGAATATAAATGTTATAAGTGGATAAGTATATGCTAAATGTTGGTGTGCTTATGGTTGTAGGTTTAATGTATGTATGTAAAGTTTAGTTTTGTTGTAATGATCTAAATGCATGATAATGTGTGTTGCTCACTGTTTTGGAATTAGGGGAATGGTTAAGGTCAAGGATAGTATAATGATGATGCATGATAATATAGAAATTAGAATTTAAACTCAAGTCCTGTTAAATTGTATGATCGAAATTGGGATTGCATGGAAAGGTCATAATGAACTATAGAATTGTTTTAGACATTGAAATTGTTAAAGGAAAGAGTATTAAGTAGATTAAAATGATTGGTTATAAACTAAGATGTTAAAAAATGATAGGAGGTATATGTGATCACTTTGAGTAAATGGAGAATCGTTATTGATTAAAGGCATGAATTGAATTAAGGATAAATGAGTAGAAACCTTAAGGATAATTTGGTAGTTGTCCCGGACTTAAATATGATGTGGGACCATTTAGGAAGGGTCCCCAATGCGCGAATTGCAGAAAAAACTGTTATTGCAGCTCTGCAGGTTCTGTGAATCGATTCACTGTTGTGTGAATTGATTCACACAATTCGTTATCTCTGTGAATCGAAGCTGTGAATCGATTCACAGCTATGCAATTTGATTCATATAATGTTGTTTTGACCCAGAATCGATTCATAGGACCCCTGAATCGATTCACACCCTAGCTTTATGATAATTTCATATTTAAAATGAATTGTAAGGGTTGGTTAAGGGTAGTAATCACCTAGGCTTATTAAATGTTGAATGTTTGGCTTGTTTGAAGGGTTACCGGTTAGTGACCCTATAATTGATAATGGGCGCAGGTGCGTCCAAACATCATGCACGTTGTTTGATTTGGTTGATCGTTGTGTATTGGTCACGAGTTTGGGACCAATTAATAGGTTGGTATCCAATGGTTTTACTGGGTACCGTGTCGCTGGTTTACGACGCAGTAGGTTTTGTTGTTTGTATTCGGGTTTCTATGGTGGTACTCATCGACGTTTCACTGATGGAGGGGACCCCGTGGCTTGTAAGAATTGATTTGAGGACAATGAGTTACTATGACAGCACTCAACGACATTTTACTGCTTGGGGGGACCGCATGGCTCGTTTGCCTCTGTTGTTCGTTAGTCGTTCGGGTGTAGACTTTGAGTTACTATGGCGGCACTCGTCGACATTTCAATGACCGTGGATCCCATGGCTCGTTGGTACTGGTTTAAAGAACATTGGGTTACTATGACGACACTCGTCAACGTTTCACTTATGAGGGGATCACATGGCTCAATGGGATGCCATTTAAAAATAGTTACTACGGTGACACTCGTCGACGTTTCACTGACGGGGGAATCCCATGGCTCGATGGCATTGTACGGATGTTGGGGATGCTCGTATTCACTAACCTGAACAATGTAAAGGATCATAAGATTAAGTCAAATACTTATAGATTCGCATTAGCAGGTTGCCAACGTAGGATTGCGACTGGTTAGGTGGTATTTGTAGGATTGTTGTATGCTTGTTGTTATATTCGTAACATGTTGAATCTAAGGTCAAGTTGAATAATTGTAGATTCGTGTTAGCAGGTGGCCAATGTAGGATTGTGATTGGTTATGAGGCATTTGTTGAATTGTTGTATGCATGTTGTTTTGTTCGTAACATGTTATATTTGAACCCTGGCATTTTCTTTTCACCTGAATATGATTCCTCACCCCCTATGTTTTGTGGCTACTTGTGTACCCAGTGTACCGGTAGATGAAGGCTTTGCAGGTGAAAAGGTAGATGTGGATGCTGAGAAGTAGTCAGTAGGATGTCAACGTCATTTCATTATTATTATAGAATATTATTATTGATTTTGTACCGATGTAAACTAAGGTTTAAGCTTTAAGACATGTGACATCGGGGTTGGTTTATTTCCGCACTTCGTTTGTGTTTATTTCCGCAAAAGATTTTCGTTATATGAACTACTACTTCGTTTAAGTTTTTATGAACTCGTATTTTATTATTATTTGCTTGCTTGAATTACACACGTTTCATATGACGGGGTAGTGGGTGTCACAGTCGATGAGTCCTCAACTCTCTTGACTTAGTGAACTTCAAATCTCACTTTTTGTGTCACACCTAAGTGATATTGTACCGAAAATAACTCTTTAGCTTTAGGTCGTTGGAACCCTAGTTGTGCTAAATAATGCATTAGGGTAATTCCCAGGAAAGAGAAGTTGTGCGAACACTCTTAATAACCCAGTCTTTCCTAGCCAGAATTTTTAAGACGCAACATTTAACACGACCGTTTTTGCAAATTACACTGTTTACTCAAGTTCTTTTCCTAATATAGTTCCACTAAGAAAATTCTTTGCATGCCTTGGCTAGTTTTACTAAAACCTTCACGCTTACTTTTAAGTCAAAAAGTCTTTAACATTTCATTTATGAAATCTTAACTCGGCTTGTGGAATCGTAGGATGTCAACTTCATTTCGTTATTATTATTATAGAATATTATTATTGATTTTATACCGATGTAAACTAAGGTTTAAGCTCTGAGACATGTGACATCGGGGTTGGTTTATTGTCACACTTTGTTTGTGTGACACCCTCTACCCCGTCATGCATTTTAGCAAAGTAAGAAGAAAAGAACAAGAAATAAAATTTATATTCATTCGGATAAAACTTTCCTTTCAAACGAAATAGAGTTGTCACGTTCACAACATGCGGAAATAGAAAATGAGTATGAAATACAATTAATAAAAATAACCCAAGTTCCCGATGTCACAATAATTCAGAGCTCTTCCCCTAATTATTACATCGGAAAAATACAATGACTTAAACAAGTAAACACAAGTCTTCTATCTATCACCACGAGCTATCGTGATTACTCGCCGGCATTCACATCCTCAATACCTGCAGTCTCGGCATCTACACATACCCCATGGGATATGCATAGCCACAAGAGGGGTTAGTCATCATAACCTCAAATAGTGCATACAGCGTAGGAAATTAATGAACAATGCGCAATATACAACAATTCCAATAAAGACGTCTAATCACTAGCACTAAGGCATAAGATGGTACCACAACGGCCAAATATCACATGCTACAGCATCAATCACGACAACAAGGTACATTACCAACACTAAACAACCAGGCATGTTATCATGTAAAACGATGTATTTCTAGAACCATAACTATATGCATGTGGATCCACTTATAACGAGGTCGAGATACATTGCCCGTTTCGGAATACCATGTCCGTAGTGCCCCAATAACAACAGGACCGGGAACCTCACCCGTCACGGGATACCTTGCCCCATTAACCGTAGGACCGGGAAACCTTGCCCGTCACGGGATACCTTGCCCGATTCGCCCTTTTTAACCAAAGGACTGGGAAACCTCGCCCGTCACGGGATACCTTGCCCGATTCGTCCTTTTTAACTGTAGGACCGGGAAACCTCGCCCGTCACGGGATACCTTGCCCGATATGCCCTACTAACAATAACAACAACAACAATGCCGACACCATGATGCATGAACATGACCAAATGCGATGTCTAACCATGATATCCTCTATCGCAATATCTTCGACAAAGTAACAACAACAACAACTACAGCAGAACACAAATTCATAAGTTAGCCAGTGCCTTCTACCAATAACATAAACATTTAATATTCTTAGCAACTTTGATTAAGCACATAACATCCAAGTGAAGCTTTGGAATAGAAGGACTAGTTCTCTCAGATTATCATACTAATAAATCAATAGGCATCATAAATGAACTTTAGACATCCTACTTAGGCTTTATAATATCAACCTAATTGCAGAAGAGGGTTCGTACCACCATAGGTCCTTGCCCTGCCACTGTCATCCAATTTGCAACAGAGGGTTCGTACCCGTTCGGGGATCTAATGTCCCACCATTCAGAACTTAGTTGGACGTGGTCTAGGGTTCTTTGATCCATACTTAGTGATTACGCATTCATGGGGTCTAAAGCTCACCATTTAGCTATTTAAATTCCTGACACTATCATTTAGTAGCAAACAATTTCTACACAAATCAACTCCTTCCTATCGTTGACCCCCCAATCCTCTTGTTAAGACTTCAAGGTCTCTATCAAGGCATGGTTTATTCATATGTCTATTATTCTAAATAATTAACCCTAACTTGATTCACCTTTTATTTTATTTTAACCTCTCTAGCATTCTATTTTTAAATCATCATCACTGCTAATTCTTGCAACAACACTAATGGTTTAGGCAATTCAACACTTTTAAATGCTAACCACATCAGTACCTAGGCACACAACACAAATTATATAGCATGTCATCAAGTATTGTAAGAGTTCATACAATGGCAATTTAAAGCTCAAGAACAACCAAGGTTTTCACCTCTCAGAGCAATAAAGAATAGTCAAGAGTAACAAGCATGTAAACAATCAAGACTCAATCACCACACCAAATTCATCAATCCAATGAAGTTATCACATCACGTTACAGTAAATATCATTAGTCAAGAATAGTAATTGAGGAGTTCGGATGTCTCCCTATCACGGTGGTGATAGTGCTTGTTTTCGTTACCGCGCGAGGCATAGGGGTCATGGGACACCCCTATTGTTCATACATGTTCCATACACTCACTAGAAGAGAACAACTA
Source organism: Calophaca sinica (assembly GCA_037113605.1). Classification (NCBI taxonomy): domain Eukaryota; kingdom Viridiplantae; phylum Streptophyta; class Magnoliopsida; order Fabales; family Fabaceae; genus Calophaca; species Calophaca sinica. The sequence continues at coordinate 65,297,564 of CM073736.1, forward strand.
CCCCTTAATTTGGAAGGATTGGCGTTTGAACTAGCCTAATTTGGAGTGGTTATGATTTCCTGAAATAGGTGAAGGGCTTTATGCCCCTTTTAAATAAGTTGTGGTTATATTGCTAAGTGTTTGACTTCTCAAATAGACATGTAAATTGCTTAGAATTGTTATTTGACTGGGATTGTGATAATTGTAATGAATTATTATTTGATGTGTTATTAAATCCTAATAATGCATGTGAAACCTTGTTTTGCCTCTTGTTTTGATTGAAACTTTGTTGTTTATGTGTCTGGATGTTTACGTTTGAAATGCAAACTCGTCATATGTGTACTTCGGTCACTTTCGTTGACGGGGACCCTTTGGTAGGACCACACATAGGTCCTTGCTCATTTTGATCCTTGGGCTTTGCCAAGTGGGTACATTCATTAGTGTTTACTACATGTAATTGCATCGAGCTTGTTGTTTCTCATTGATTGAAACTTATATATGTTCGAAATGTTTGCGCTTGAACAGCAAGCATTATCGAATTATGCTAGTGCTGTGCGTTGCTTTATTAATTAATGATCTTGATTGAATTGCTTGTGTGAAGTCCTGTGAGTGGCATACCCTTTCGTAAGGCCTTGTGGCTCCAATGTGAGTATGGCTTGGGATGTCACAATACTAGGCATTGTTTGTGTGTGGAATGTTTACAGTTCGCTCTGCAACCCCATCGTAAGTAATTAGCTACCACCTGTGCCGTTCGGGGCCCCCTTGGTTTTATCCTTTTTAATAGGATTTTACTCATTTTGTACTTGAGCTGGATCAAGTGGGGAACATTCATTGTGATTGTTGTGGCATATGTTTGACTCTGTAATTGATGTTTGAAATATCATGTCTTGAGGATTTGTTAAGGTAGTATAAATATTTATACCTATGCTTATGGGGAGGATTTTCCATACGTCGCACATCACGTATGGCTGAAAACAACGATAAAAGTATTTTTTAATCTAAGTCTATGTTATTGAGTTTTATAAACTCACCTTTGGGGCGTTGTTTTCAGGTACAGCTGTTTGAAGAGGTTCAGAGCATTGGAATGTGCTCGGTCTTGCTTTTCCGTGAGACCTGAGTCACCGGATCACAAGTCATGTCCTAAGTCCTAGGTTGTGTCCTAGTATTATGTGTGAATAAGATGTAATTGTAATTGTGTTGCTTTATTATTCTTTTGAAACAGAAGTTGTAATAATTAATGTTAATCTTGCTTTAGAAACTCTGAATATGTTTACTATTTTAGTAACGTATTTTTGTACGACGCGTATGTATCCAGGAGTTTTACTAACTAAAGTATAGCGTAGTATTTGCAAAACAGGAATCATTCTTTAGTATTCGTCTGTATTAGAAAAATTTCCAGTGTTTATATGCTAACTTAAGTTAAATTGGTAAGTAATCCCCTAATTAGAGTTAGGGTGTTACATTATGGTATCAGAGCAGTTCGACCCTCTCGGACTGTGAGTCAAGTGTTTCTAGAAGTGATCTGGTTTAGGAAAAGAGTCAGTTTTGTCTGTAAGTCCGAGTTTTCTGTGTTCTTTTGGTGAATTATTGAGGTAGGCCACCTCAAGGATTCATTAAAGGAATGAGGAGGATGAAGATTTGCAGGGAATACTAGAGGCATGTACTCTTTCGTGAGACATTCTCATATATGTAATTACTCCTAAATACAGTTTCAGATTCCGTAATGATCGTCTAGTAGTAGTTCAGGTCGTGAAGGATTTCAGCCACTCTGGCCTGCCTAAGTCCATGGAATGCATACCTGGCCGCAGTTGAGCTTAGTGGCCACGTTAAACTCTGCTACCACTGGAAGATCATTACAAAATTTTTGGTATGACGAGGTTGATGATCAAAGTAGCTGCGGGACAACTAGAGTATTATGGGATACTCTTGGAGAAACCGCGACCTTTGTGAAATATAAAATGTTTTGATATTCGATGAATACTCATGGTTCAAGTTTTGGAAAAATCTTTTTACATAATGTGAAAGTTAAATATTGAAAACACAAAGTTTGGAAATTAAAAAGTTATAATTTAGTAACATGAACGAATTTCTCTCGCTTTGATTTTCCATTTGGTTGTTTTCAATTCCTTGCCTGAATATTGATTGTGTCTAAACTTGAGGCATTGATGACTTGAGTTAAGATTTGCATTTCCTTTATGTTCAATTTGGATAGTTATGCTTGGATGTGTTGGCTTTATAACCGTATGTGAGAATTTGACTTTCCTTGATGTTTCTATCTTCTTATTGCATGAGGGAAATTTGATTGCTTGTTAAGAATGCATTAGCCTAATTGTGCGTGCTAATTTTAGATTGTCTTGCCTCCAATATGGAGAACGCATTTACTTTCAACATTTTGATCCTAAGTCTTTGCAAGTCTCGTGACATTATATGTCCATAAATTTGGAATCCTGAGTGGCTATTGCATGAATGACCCTTAATTGTGATGTTGTGAACTTGCATAAATTCTGGTTAGGAACCATAGACAGACTACATGTTCCTTGACTGCCTTATGAGTATAATTGTTATGTTCATATTTTGAGTGCATTGTTGACATGAGAAATATCTTTTGATGCTACCATTATGTGTATGCTAGATCCTTGTCTGAATTCTTTAAGAGCATGATCTATTTGACGAATTTATGAAATAGTTGAAATGTCTAAAGCGTGATATTGCCATGATGTGATATTGGATAAATACTCCTTGTAATTCATCATGTTTGAATCCTTGTTCTTGAGTCCTTAATTGTTATGAATTTGTCTTGGATTGGATTGAGTTTAGGGTTTTCATTTCCTTGTGTTGTTTTGTGTTTGCTTGATTCAAGATATGGGTTAGGTAAATGCATGAGTAGGGATTTGGGAGCCATGAATAAATGAACATTTTGACGTATGCTATGATGTGTGCAATCATGTTTTGTGCTGATTCAAATATGCCGTAGGTTGCTCTTGATCATGTATATGTATTGAATGCTTGATTTGGAGTCTCTACCTTGATTATGATTGGTTTGGATTGAGTGGAAATTGAGTTTGAAGTTGGAATTGGGTCAAACTCAAAATTCTGCATAATTCTTCAGGTCTGCGCGTGACGCGCTACACAGGTGCGCGTGACGCGCAGAAAAAAAACAGAGGCAATTGAGTGAAATGCGCATAACGCGCGTTGAGGCACGCGCGGTGCGCGCAGTAACAGGTCAAGATGCGCGTGACGCGCGCTAGGGTGCGCGCGACGCGCCAGTTTGAGCAGAAACGTGGATTTTCACATTTTTAGGACTTTTAGGATCAGAAGTACATGTTTTTAGGGTCCTAAATCCTAGAGAATCACTTAGGAATATCTTAGAATTCCCTTAGAGATGCTAGTTTGTTTGAAAGGCTCAGAGAAGTAATATTAGAACTACTGAGTTACAATGGATCTGATAAGATAAATTCTACCAATGTTGGTTTCACCTATGTTATGAAACTTAGGTTAGTATTTTTCCATCATTTGATTCCATAGTTGTTCCTCAATATGTAAGTGTTTCTACTGGAGACTTTACTGTTAACAGTGTTAGTAAACATGACCAATTTTCAATTATTAATTTTGAAAAGGTCACTTTGGATATATTGTACCTAGAGTGGTTTAACACTGTGTTAATCCTTTGTCGTGACCACTTGATTCTACGACAATTAGAATCGGTAAGTAAGGATTCTTAGCGGTGCGGTCTTGATCAATTTAGGATGGGCATTCATAATCGATTAGGCTCTCAACACTTGTTAACTAGTCAAGCTTGTTTGATCTAACCATTGTGAATGGATCCCAAGTTGATTGATAACCACGAAGTCCTCTAAAGCACCTAGTGGACCTTGATTAGAAATGCCTTAGTGTTTTCTAAAATCAAAAAGGGGTAGTGATGAGCCAAACTTCCTAATGCCTCAGTTGTAATTAGGGAACTTTGAAGTTAGTCAAGCCCCAAGTTCTCTAGGCCTAGGGACTTTGGTGGAATAACTAGCCTGGGGAAGAGTAGTAGGTCATAGTCTTTGGACTACAAGAGTCTTATTTATAGCTATGTCAGTGGGAATTCAAAGAAATTAATGTCGACGCTAGATTCATTCGCCGGTGTATGAAGTGACCCTGTTGGCCAATTACAAACTCCGCCTTAACTTAATAAGAACCTTATTGGGAATAAGACTTAGTTTGTGACCGGTTAGCCGAATCACCAAAATCTCCAGGTAATTGATCTATTATCGTTATTAATTCCTTCTGAATTTTCAATGGTTTAGAACGATTGAGAGAGGAACTTACCTATTCGTAGTGGCGTAGAATTTGAGTTCGCAGCGGAAGAACATGGAACAGAACCTATATAAGGATAAGGTTAGAAAGTAAGGCGAATTTTGGGGACAAAATTCCTAAAAGGTGGGGAGTAATGTAACATCCCAAAATCCCTAAGCCTATTTATTAGAGAACCTAAGTGAATAAGGGATTTAATCCCTCAGTATTAGAATATAGTTCCTAGCCTTAATTTAGTAGTTTAAAACCAATTTGGAATCAAAGGGTAAAATGGTAATTTTCTTAAGGATTAAGCTAGACTAATGTTGTTTAATTTAGTATTAAAAAGGCTAATTTTAGAAGACCCAAAAGAATAAACCCAAACCCTTATACACTTATGTTGTGTGAAATAATATAGGAGGGGGGTGTATTATTTAGAAGGTGGGGTGTAAGGAGTAATTAGTGTTTAAAAAAAAGAAAAAAAAAAGAAAAGGGGGGGTTCTGATTCACGATCAGAATAGAGAAAGAAACGAAAAAAAAAGAAAGAGAAGAGAAGAGAAGGAAGAAAAGAAAGAAAGAAGGAAAAGGAAGAGAGAAAGAGAGAGCGATCGGTTGAGAGAGAAGAAGGAAGGGGATGAAGGGTATGGTGGCCCTGGTGGTGGTGGTGCGGTGGCACGCCGATCACATGAGGGAAGAAGCAGAAGAACAGCCGAGAGAGAGAAGAAGAGGCAGTGCGATCGAAAGAGAAAGAGGGAGAGGGTCGCGATCGTGAAAGAGAAGGAGGAGGCCACGGCGGGGCGGCAGCGACAACAGGGTGGCGCCGCACCACCCCTCACGGCCAGCAGCAGCAGAACACGAGAGAGAGAGAGAGGTGGAGGCCGAGAGAGAGAAAGAGAGGTGGAGACCGAGAGAGTTAGAGAGAGATTCAGTGAGAGAGATTTCGAAAATTGAAGTGGAGTAAGGATCCAAGCTTTATTTTGGAACTAGTTGAAGCTTCAGGAAGTGCTCTCATGGAGGTTAGGGTTTTTGGACAAGAAGAAAGAGGCTTGCATGTGCTAAATTTGTGTTGAAGATGATGAATCTGAACTCAAATGGAAGGGAGAAGAAGATTGAAATTTGAAACCCAGGCAGGAGGTGCTTCCATAAAAAGGGGATTTTTGGAGCTTAAATCCCTAATTTGGGATTATTCAGGTAACATAGACTTCCCCTAAAACCTCCCTTAGGGTGTGCTAGGATCTGTTATTTAGATTCTTTAGTGCAATAATTAGTCTATTAATTATTCTGAAATGGTCTTGTATGAGGTTTTGACTGAAATAGGGTTGGATTCTGTCCCCAACCCCCGTAAACCAATGTGTGATGTTTGTACCGTTGAGAGTTCCATCGAGCTCCAATTGGTGTATATATATATGTGTTTGATTTGGTTTGATTGGTCATTTGATCAATATGCATGAATTAATTTGGAAGGATTGGCGTTTGAACTAGCCTAATTTGGAGTGGTTATGATTTGCTGAAATGAGTGAAGGGCTTTATGCCCCTTTTAAATAAGTTGTGGTTATATTGCTAAGTGTTTGACTTCCCAAATAGACATGTAAATTGCTTAGAATTGTTATTTGATTGGGATTGTGATAATTGTAATGAATTATTATTTGATGTGTTATTAAATCCTAATAATGCATGTGAAACCTTGTTTTGCCTCTTGTTTTGATTGAAACTTGGTTGTTTATGTGTCTGGATGTTTGCGTTTGAAATGCAAACTCGTCATATGTGTACTTCGGTCACTTTCGTTGATGGGGACCCTTTGGTAGGACCACACATAGGTCCTTGCTCATTTTGATCCTTGGGCTTTGCCAAGTGGGTACATTCATTAGTGTTTACTACATGTAATTGCATCGAGCTTGTTGTTTCTCATTGATTGAAACTTATATATGTTCGAAATGTTTGCGCTTGAACAGCAAGCATTATCGAATTATGCTAGTGCTGTGCGTTGCTTTATTAATTAATGATCTTGATTGAATTGCTTGTGTGAAGTCCTGTGAGTGGCATACCCTTTCGTAAGGCCTTGTGGCTCCAATGTGAGTATGGCTTGGGATGTCACAATACTAGGCATTGTTTGTGTGTGGAATGTTTGCAGTTCGCTCTGCAACCCCATCGTAAGTGATTAGCTACCACCTGTGCCGTTCGGGGCCCCCTTGGTTTTATCCTTTTTAATAGGATTTTACTCATTTTGTACTTGAGTTGGATCAAGTGGGGAACATTCATTGTGATTGTTGTGGCATATGTTTGACTCTGTAATTGATGTTTGAAATATCATGTCTTGAGGATTTGTTAAGGTAGTATAAATATTTATACCTATGCTTATGGGGAGGATTTTCCATACGTCGCACACCACGTATGGCTGAAAACAACGATAAAAGTATTTTTTAATCTAAATCTATGTTGTTGAGTTTTATAAACTCACCTTTGGGGCGTTGTTTTCAGGTACAGCTGTTTGAAGAGGTTCAGATCATTGGAATGTGCTCGGTCTTGCTTTTCCGTGAGACCTGAGTCACCGGATCACAAGTCATGTCCTAAGTCCTAGGTTGTGTCCTAGTATTATGTGTGAATAAGATGTAATTGTAATTGTTTTGCTTTATTATTCTTTTGAAACAGAAGTTGTAATAATTAAAGTTAATCCTGCTTTAGAAACTCTGAATATGTTTACTATTTTAGTAACATATTTTTGTATGACGCGTATGTATCCAGGAGTTTTACTAACTAAAGTATAGCGTAGTATTTGAAAAACAGGAATCATTCTTTAGTATTCGTCTGTATTAGAAAAATTTCCAGTGTATATATGCTAACTCAAGTTAAATTGGTAAGTAATCCCCTAATTAGAGTTAGGGTGTTACAATTTGCATATATCCAGAATAGCCATCTAGACAACAATAATATCCATGTCCAAATAATTTTTCTAGCATCTGATCAATAAAGGGGAGGGGGAATGAACTTTACTGGTGGCTTCATTTAATTTTCTATAATCAGTGCAAACACGCCACCCAGTACCTTTTCTAACAGCAATTAATTCTTTCTTATCATTTTCAGTTGCTGTCGTCCCTCCCTTTTTCGGGACCACTTGGACAGGACTTACCCATGGACTATCAGATATAGGGTAAATTATACCTGCATCAAGAAGTTTGATAACTTCTTGTTTTACCACTTCTTTTAAATTTGGGTTGAGTCTTCTTTGGGGTTGCACCCTCAGCTTGTGGTCTTCCTCCATACGGATCCTGTGAGTGCAAATGGATGGACTTATTCCTTTGATGTCATGGATAGTCTATCTAAATGCCTCCTTATGATCCCTGAGAACTCTCAACAGCCTTTGTTCTATTAAACCTGTCAAAGATGAAGAAATAATAACAGGCAAAGTGGAAGGGGATATAGGAATGCATATTTTAAATTAGCAGGCAGAGGTTTAAGCTCGAGCTCCTGTGGTTCTTCAATGGAAGGCTTGGGCTTTTTTAGATTATCTCTCTCTAAATTTTCATACTGCCCCTTCCATTTGACACCTCCTTGAATTATTCCAGCATCCAAGGCTTTGACTTCATCCAACATTTCCATATTATCCAGAAAGTCAAACTGACTCATTGTTAAAGCTTTTTCAAGATTGTTACTACTTAATAATTCCTGCAAATTATACTGAGTTAAAGCACTGGTGTTATCCACAGAAGATATAAAATTGCAGGACTCAAAACTAGATGGGGTTTTCATAGAGTTAAAAACTTTAAAAACAACCTCCTCATCATTTAACCTTAGAGTATGTTTTCCTTGGTGGACATCAATTAGAGTCCTACCCGTGGCCAGGAATGGCATTCCCAGAAGAATTGGTTCCTTATCAATTTCCATGTCAAAAATCACAAAGTCTATTGGAAAGATAAACTTATCTACCTTAACAAGGACATCTTCCACTATACCTCGTGGATACACCACAGATCTATCTGCTAGTTGGATTTGGATAGTTGTCGATTTTGGTTCCTGAATACCCAACTTTCTCAGAATGGACAAAGGCATCAAGTTGATACTAGAGCCTAAGTCACACAGACACTTTCTAAAATCAAATTATCTATTGAACAGGGAATAGTAAAACTCCCTGGATCTTTAAATTTAGGAGGTAATTTATTCAGGAGTATAGGAGAGCACTCCTCATTTAGTTTTACCATGGTAAATTCCTCTAGCCTCTTTTTATTGGACACAATGTCCTTAAGAAATTTTGCATACTTGGACATCTGAGAAATTGCATCCACAAAAGGTATGTTGATAGTTAATTATTTTAACATCTCCAAAAATTTGGCAAATTGCGGGTCAACTATGTTACCCTTAAGCCTTTGTGGAAATGGGATATTTGGCTTAGGGTTTTGTCGTGGAAGTGATGACACTGAAGGAATTGGTGAAGTTTGTTCATTTTTTTCTTTTTCTTCATTTTTTTCACTTGATTCCCTTTTAGTAGGGACTTGACTACTCTCATTTATTGGTGAATTGAGAGTTTTACCACTTCTAGTACTCATGGCCTTCATTTGCTCCCTAAGATTTTGTTCAGCTGGCTGGGGAGCGACCCTTGCTCCCTTTTGGTCATTAGTTGCACCAGAGTGGCAACTTGGCTTTCTAAATTCTTATGGTTGGAAACATAAGTATTCACTATGTTTTCCAGTGATTTAACAGTTCCCACAAGGTTGTCAATTTGATCTTGAAGGTGTAGCCTTCTTTGTGATTGAGGTTGGACTTGCATGTTAGGGGGTTTGTAGGGGGCTTGAATCTTATTTTTATTATGATTCTGATTCTAGTTTTGTTGCCCCCCCACGAGAAGTTGGGATGGTCCCTCCAAGCCGGATTGTAGGTATTAGAATATGGATCATTTCTAGGCCTAGAGCTAGTGCCTACAAAATTAACTTCTTCTAAACAATTCTTGGTCTCATGACCCCTTGTTCCACAAGAATTACAAGAGGCCATAGGGGCCTTCTTCTTAATGATTTTTAGCCTTTCATTAGTTTTCTCCATATAATTAGCCAAGATACCCCTACACGGATGTCCATGCCTTTGCATGTATTTGAGCATTGCATCCATCATTTCAAGTTTTGCGTCAGAATCTTTTTCTTTGATGGCATTAACTTCTTCAGTTATGCCACTAAACTCAATAGGTCATTCATCATTGTCATGAGAAACTGAGGCAACTATTTTGGACTTTGAGGCTAAGAGAGCCTCTAACTTCTTGCTCATTGCCTCAATCTTGGCTTTTGGAGCAGTTGTGGAATCTACTTTAAACATACCTGGCTGCTGAGATTTTTTCGGGATATGTCTCTCTCCTTGTGCCCATTGAGCACTATTCTGGGCAATTCTGCCCATGATCTCATAGCATTCAAAAGGTGTTTTGTAGCCTAAGGATCCTCCACATGCTGCATCTACAACTGCCTTATCCTAAAAAAAAAGTCCATTATAGAAAATTTGAACCGACAGAGACTTATTAAAACCATGATAGGGACAACTTAAAAGTATATCTTGAAATCGTTCCCATGTCTCATGCATAGTTTCACCCTCTTTTTGGGTAAATATGAAAATCTCTGCTCTCAAAAAAATTACTTTTCAGATCTGCCTAAGTTGTGATGGAATTGGCTTCCAATGAGTCCAACCAGTTGAGCTTTTCCCTGAAAAGAAAAAGTAAACAAGCGGAGTCTAATGGCTTCAGGAGTACCATTATATTTTACAGTTTTTGTAATCCGCTGGACTCTTTTTAGATGGGCATTTGGGTCTTCATATGGTAAACCCGAGAATTGCACATCATTTTACTTATTCATAGTCAATTCCTCTTCTACCATTGTTCTTCTTTGTCTTCTGATAGCTCTTAAGGTTCTTTCAATTTCAGGATCAAACTGAAGGGTAGGATCATGAGAGCGTGTTAGCTTACATTGCAACGAATCTGGATCAAATAAACAAAATCTAAAATTTTAATTATTATTAAGTTAATATAAAGAAAAGAAAAAAATAAAAGAAAGAAGAAATAATCTAGCCTTCCAACCAAGAGGCGCTAAATAAATCAAGTAATAAAATAGCAAGAAATCGAGCCTTCAAACCAGGAGGCACTATAATAAGAAAAAGAAATTAATAATATAAGATAGAAAATCTACCGTTCCATGTAGGAGGCAATAAACAAGTGACAATAAGTAAAAGAAATTAATAATATATAAAAATCTAGCCTTCCAACCAGGAGGCACTATAATAAGTAAAAGAAATTAATAATATAAGATAGAAATAAACCATCCATGTAGGAGGTGATACTAGAATTAAAATGATAAGAAAGAAAAATAATTTACAAAAATAAAATAAAATTTACAAAAATAAAATAAAAGAAAGTAAAATAATTATAAAAAGCGTCAAAATTAACAACAAATCATTTCGACCAATACCGTTAACAATTCCCCAGCAACGGCGCCAAAAACTTGTTCGCTCAAAATCGCAAGTGCACGATCACGTCAAGTTATAGTATAAAAAGTTATCGTCTCCACAGGGAATAATGAATGATTATTACTCTACTTAGATTAATTTGTTATTTAGACAAATGTTGAAGTGAAATTGGATTGAAAGATAAAAGAAAGATTGGAATAAAATACACACAAATTTAGAATAAGAACAAAAACTATGATTATAGAGATATTGAGGTTATGGGTTCACTTTATACTAACTAGCGGCAAGACAGGCACTACCGCCTATCTTTCCACATTTCTCTTGCACTACGATGAATATCTGTAGAAAAGAATGGATAGAAGGTATAATACTTTAAGGAAGAAGAAGAAGATGCAGTTTTTTTTTTAGCAGTTATTTTTCTTGTAAACTGCTCAAGGGTAAAATAGGTAGTAAATTAAGAAACCAAAAATAGTTATTGAAAGCCCTTCCCTTTATATAATGGTATAGATACTTATTCACTTAACCAATTTATAAAAAGAGCTGAGAAAATATCCTTATTGATCACCAACCATCTATTTAAAAGCTATTAACACACAATGATCATGCAATGTTAACAATCTTCCTCCCAATTTATTACTTTGTATGGTCATTCAAAGCAAGTAAATAGAAAGAGCATAAAGCATCAATAGATTTATCAATTCAATGACTGACTGAAAATGAACACGCAATCCTTGATCCGGCAAAGCATGCCGATTCAATTATCCCTAGAGTTCCGTTAACTAATTGAAGGTACGATCGCCACACAATTAATTAGTACGTAAAGAATGATCAGTTCTTGTTAGAATAAATTTACCAGGAATAATTTAATCAAAAGGATTAAGAACTCATATTATAAATTGAATTTAAGATTATAAGCATAGAAAAAGATTCCCCATTCCCCATCACCTTAGTAATAGAAATAGTTGCACATTATAATTAAAGATAACAACATAACAATAATTCTAGAATCCATAATAAAATTTAAAGAGTAAAGAAATACAATAACGGAAATTAAAATACCTAAATACCAGAAGAAAATAAACTAAGAGAGAAAGAAATGAGTCAGGAAATCCATCTGCACTCAGAAGGAATAACTTTTCAAATGATACTGCTCACTTCCTTATATAGGCGCTAGAAATGGCCAAGCACGGCTTGAAGCACGACCTCAGTGTGGTTGTGCATACCAAAAAGCATCTAGATTCAATTAACCGCATTCAATACGCATTGCGGACCTGAAGCATGGCCTCAAGCATGGTCGTGCTTCCTTCCAACCAATAGCACGCTGCCGACTTGGTTCTGCCACTAAGCACAGCCTGCCCTATGGACGTGCTGCAGGCCGTGCTTCCACACGCTGCTGAGTTCCTGGCCGTGTTGTAGGGTTTGGGAGCGAATTTTGCATTTTTCTTGGCTAAAAACTCCTTAAATTTCACTCTTTTCAACCATATTGCTTATTTTCCTATTCCTGCACAATTTAGAGTAAAAGAGAGTGCATTATATGTGATAATGATCAATCAGTAATACATATTAAACTCAAATATCTATAAAATGATGCAATAATGGTACTTAACACCATGCAATTAGTCACACCGTCAAGCCACACAACAAATAAAGCAAAGAGCCTAAACTCATTATGTAGAAATTTCCCTTACCTTGAATACGCTTCAAATAGGTAAGTTCCAAAGCATTGTCGGATCGTACCTCGCATGAACCTTAACAATACAAACTTAATTCAATTAGAACAAAAACTCAAGTCCTAAAAACCCTAGGACAGCCACGGTTTTGGGTTCTTAGAGTCCTAAAATGATTACTCACTTAATCCCATTTGGATCACACCTAGTCATATGTCATGAAACAAGTCTAAGTCATGCAAGTTTTAAAACTTCTACAAACACTACACACTTAGAAAAATACCTAAACCAAAATTTACCACTTTGAATAGTGTTTTACCACTTTGAATATGTTTTCCCAAATTTGAAAAACTTTTTAAAATACTTAAACATGTCATAAAATTCTAGAAACAAATTAATTTTAGTTTTAAGACAATTCCTAGTACAAAATCCAAAACTTTTTCCCTAAATCAATTTCTTTTGAAAGCTTTTGTTAGATTCAAGTACTAACCACTTTTTACAACATATTTAAGCATAAAACAAGTCAAGAACAAATTACAAAACCCCTTTGAAGGCCATGGTTTCTAGGGTTCCAAAAATAATTCCATGTTTACAAACTTTTAACTTCTAAATCATACAAACTTTGTTAAACACAAATCTTTTACCATAAACCAATTTCTTATACACTTTGATACACTTTAAAACAAATTAAAACATCATCAAAAACACATAAATGTGCCACAGTTTCAGCCCCAAAAATTCACCAAATTAATTTCACAAAACCTTGCTTAACATTCATATATGACTAGATCTAAGTATACTAAGCCAAAACCCCCAAAGATCTAACTCTAAAACCACAAAATCAAGCCAAGATTGAACTCCCTAGCAGCCCTAAGCATTCAGCCAGAACTCAAGGGTTAGGGTTTTCAAATTTTAAATACATTAAACAAGCTTAATCAAGGAGGAAAATGATGGATCTAAAGATTAATCAAGCTAATCTAACAAGATTCAACACTTTCTAAGCAAAATCAACTCTAAAATCAACCAAACCCATTCACAAAACTCAAGAGGAAAAAGAGAATGGATATGAAGCTTCCCAAGAAGTTTAGAGATGATTGATCAAGGATTAAGATCAAAGAAAGGAAGATTGAACTCCAAAATCACAAGTTCTTCAGGATTTCTCTTACTTTCTCTTTCTAAATTTTTCTTAAGTTTTTCTCTAATGTAAGAAATGAACAACCTGGTCCTCTAATGAAGAAGGCCTCACGGCCAAATGGAGGGATAACAGAGAAAATAAAATGGTTTAATTAGTTAGGATTTAACTAATTAGTTAGGATTTAACCATACTAACTACCCACCATTTACATAACCTCCGCACTAACACCAACACATGTCAAAGAAGCTTTTAAGGATTGGATTCAGCCCCCCTAATCCCTGGATTAACCTCCCCTCAGTCCCCAAAATATTTATATTTTATTTTGTAGCGTTCTCGATCAATCGGGTACGCGGCGTTTCACGTATATTAGGTGTTTTTATAACAAAATCTCTAAAAATTATTCTAATAAATTAGTCCACAACTATAAATTATTATTCAGTCGAAATGTCCCTTATCAAATTAGAAATGCTTCTATGAATATCGTTTTCTCGATTTACGAGCCAAAACATTGCCATTAGGTAGTTTCTAGGCGTAGAAAATACACTATATATTTTCCTTTGCCCAAAAATTCCCAAAATATTCCAATATATCATAAATATTAGAAAATACTAGGATCTCAAATTTGGTAAAATTTGGATCACGTTTGGGCAGGTTTCAATTAGAAACTCACCCGATAGCCTCATTAAGGCAGAATTTGAGAAAATTCTTGCAGCGTAGTAAAAACTGTAAATTAGTGAAGATCACTCATTCCAATTATGCTTATCAACTAGAATAAATCCAAACAATAAAATTATCAACAAAATTTTATTAACAGAAAATTCCTATTAAATACGACAGAAAACGGATAATTAATAATTAATTAAACGTCGAAAATTAGGGTGTTACAGATTATTTCTAACCATATGTAATGCAACAAGTCCAAACAATGCAAGTTCACAAACTTTTTCAAACACAAACACATTAAAAGAAGCCTAAGCCAACTTTACTACTTGGAATAGTATTTTACCAATTGGAATAGTGTTTTACCAAACTTCAAACTTTAAAAACAAAGTTTCAAATGGTTTTAAGTCAAGTAGCAACATACAACTTCCAAATCGTGTTCAAAAATCAAGCCTTTTCATGACATCTTGTTAGATCTAGTTAGTAACATCTTTTTCCAATACATTTTTGCAACAAAATCAAGTTGAGATTCTTCCCAAAAATATTTAAAGGCCACGGCCCAAAAGAGAAAAAGGAAGATAACATTTTGATCCATAAAAACTATTTTCATGCATGTATAAGGCTAGATCTAAGCATAGTTGGCTAAAACCTTCCAAGATCTCACCTCCAAGCAACTAAATCAAACTAAAATGGACCCTACAACAGCCCTAAGGCTTCGGCCTTAATCAAGAATGAGGAGATCTAGACTTTTAATTCATCAAAACGTTTTACAAGCATAGGAGGTAGTATATCTAGGAAGTTTCATACCAAATAAGCTTAAAATTCCAACACTTTTTGCCCAAAATCTCTAGATCTAAGACTCAAAGCTCTTAAGAACAAAAATAAGAGAAAATAAGATGACTATCACCACTAGAGAAAGAGGAGAAGGTTGCGCAAAGAGAAGGAGAGAAAAGGAGAAAGATTCAAGCTCCAAACACCAACTTATCACTCCAAAAAGCTCACTTTCCCTCTCAAGAATTTTTCATAGTTTTCAACAATGCAAAAAAAATGAAATGGAGTGGGTATTTATAGATGAATGCCACGGTTTTGATGAGGGAAAAGGAAGGAAAAAATTGTTTCAATTCCATTGCAAACTAACAAATTAGTTAGAAACTAACTAAGCTAACTACCTACCATTTACTTCCTAAACCAATCAAAATGCTCCCTTGAAAAAAGGTGGGCTACAAGCACATGGCCTGGCCCTCATTGGTCCAACACATAGTTGTCATCTTGCATGGCAAGTTTTGTCTTCAAAATATCTCGGCGTCGTGTTACCAATTAATCGGGTGCGCGATTAGTCGCGTATGTTTGATTTTCTCGTACCATTTTTAATTAAACGCTACATAAAATATACTATTATATTTTATTGAATCTAAAAATAGCCAAATAAATTTTAATCACTCAAAAACAATTCAAAGAACTCGCGTTTCGAATTTCATCGAAATCAGGTCTCGTTAGGGTTTTTTGTCAGGTAAAATTTTACCCGAGGATTCAAGTGCGACGAAACATCGAAAATATTTTCATCAAAAATTTAATCATGGCTTAACAACATTATTTAAACCTCAAATTAATTTATCTCTTGATTTAACTCAAATAGTTGATTAAAAACAATCAATTTCGTATTAAATACGAAGAAAACGGATAAATGTATAGTTTAAACTAACGATGAAAAATGAGAGTGTTACAATTATCCCTATGGAATATTTTTCTTAGTATTTCTCATACTATAATGAAGATATAAATCAATGTTACAATTAGCTACATGACTCACTAGTCTAATTTCATGATTCATCACTCTAGTCCTCGCTTTAGGCTTAACACCTCACCTTCTAGCTAATACCCCTCCAACCACTCCAAGTCCACCTTTTTGACTCTAGGTCAAATAGGTCTCGATGTCGTAAAATCCGGGCTTCGGGTGATCGTGTTACTGGCCGCTCGTTCGATGATTAATCGCGTAAATTAATTTAACGAGAAACTAATTCAATGCGTGACTAAGAAATTATACGCGAATAATTTCTTCACCAATAAATCATAAATTCAATTTAAATAAATCATATAATATCACATCAAGCTACGATTCGATTTTTGTCGAAATCGGAATTCATTAGAATTTTTCTCTCGAGTAAAAATTACCCGGCGACTCAAAAGGCCACAAAACTTTGTTAGAATTTTTTGACGAGATTTGAACCTTGAATTAATAATTAATATTAATTCTCAAATATAATTTCATCTTGATGAATTTCATTCACTTTATTAATAGCCAAAATACAATTTCATCTTGAGTAAAATACAATTACAATAACGTTAGTTAAAACACAGTAAAATTACGGATGTTACAGTGTTGTACCTTGTACTCATGAAATGCCCTTTTTAATAAAGGTGTTTACAATTATATCTCATTAAGTTTTCAACATGAGTTTTATTGTAAACGTGATATTCTTTACCTCGCGAAATGAATTGCAAAAATAATACTTTCGAATTGTTCAAATTATTTATAAAAGTATTTATTTTCCAATTTCCAATACAATAAACGTCTTCGAGGTAAAGGGTGTCACAACACCTAGTGCAGAAGTACGAGCCAATGCCGAAGTAAAAAGTCGGTACGGCCGCGCTTAATGACGGTATGACCGTACCTAAGTCCGGTTTTCACTAAATAGAAGCCAGTCTGACCTAATTCGCAAAAGGGTCTATTTAAAGGCTTTCTTAGCCCTTTTTTAGGGGACTTTTGCTTCTTGGCTCAGCCAAGTGGAGGACCGCTGTCAAACCGAACGGGGTGTCCCGGTTTTGTCCTTCCTTTTCTTTTATGGATTCTTATTTGGATTCTTGTTATTTGATGTTATTTCTAAATACTATGAATAGCTAAATCCATCACTAGGGGTGATGGGGGATCTTTTACTATGTCTTTGATATTTGTTTAATTGCTATTATAAGTTTCCTACTATCCTGTTGAATGTATTGTTTTAAGTTTGCTTAATCCCATAAGGTCTGGCCAATCCATAATAAGTTAGTTAATTGTAGGCGATCATACCACAATTAGTTAATGGAACTCTAGGAATAATTAAACTCGTTAATTATGTTGGATCAAGGATAATTGTTTGTTTTCAATCAGTTATTGAATTGACAAACTCACTATTTCATAATGATCTTTCGGCTAATTGTCTTGCATGATCATTGAGGGTAGTCCCCAAGAAGAAGACAATTAATATTGCATGATCATTGGGTATTAATAATATACGAGTGGGTGATTTGCTTTCAAATACTGAATATAGCTCGTAATAGTTAATGGATAAATTTGAGGACTAAGTATTAGTGAACCTGGTTCCCCTAGGCTTTCCATAACTGAATCTATCTCGTTCTCGCATGTTTACTTTATTATTATTGTTTGTTTGTCTCATTCTCATAATCGTTACCTTTGTTTGTCTAAATAATAAGTTAGTTAACTTCGTTCTCGTAATCGTTACCTTCGTTAGTCTAAATAATAAATGATCTCCATTAATCTAGTACTCGCACATTCCTTGTGGGTTCGACATACGGAGTCTAAATATACTCCACTTTATTATGAATTGCGATAACGTGCACTTACCTTTAGCCACAGCATTGTACTGGTATTAGAAGAAATAGATGAATAAAAACATATATAAATATAGATATACAAGCACAACTACATCAACTGATCAATCATAGAATCAAGTGTCCTTATCAAAGGACAATGCAAATCACTACATCATCACCTCATATGCATATGGATCCATCTACTACTTCGGGAAGTTTGATTAGGAGCACATATTTGGATTTTTAAAGCAATACACGGCAATGGTGAACACGTTGACACACACTCTTAACTAATCTCGATAATAGCCGGTGAATGGTATACCCAATGCATAGTTGGGTCATGCCCTTAGGCGTTAGGATTAATTATGTCATAATGACATTCGGGAGTATCCCAAATACCTTTGGGATACGACAAGACCAATGGCAGGAACAGGAAGAGCAGGTGAGGATCTTTCCTACAAATAGCAGGTATGTGGGAGAGAGAAGCCTAAATACTAGAATAGTAGTTAGACTACAGTATAGAATAGAGTAGAGTCCCATGCTCTTTTAGAGGCTAATATCAGTAGTTCTTAGTTGAACTATGGGATTTGATTGCTCCAGAGAGTGATTATGTAACACCTGTATTTTTACAAATCTAAACATATTCTAATCCTATATAATCCTAATCTAGGAGGATGAAAATCCGGGCTGTTACACCGGACGCTCGCTAGAGCAAACAAATACCAGAAGCTGGAATGAACCGGATGCAGACACTTGTGAAAGTATTCATTTTCTTGTGAATTTCTTCTTCTTGCTTGAGTGAGTTATAAAATATGAGAGATTTTAATACCTACACACTTCAAGACTTATCAGAAGTTAAATTGTTCTCTTATAAATACTTTGTTATCATCAAAATTATTGAGGGTCTAAACTTCTCAATCGTTTAGGTTCCAACAATCTCCCCTTTTTTGATGATGACAAATATCGAAGGTTGATAAACAATTTGTTTTCAAAAATAACTATAAGGGTCTCCCCCTGAGTTCAACAACCAAAAACATTGACAAATATTTCTAAGTATTAGAGCTTTTGTATTTAAAAACAATACATACATGTATAAGAGCATTTTCATATATAAGTAATAAAGAGCGGATGTTGAGATCAATTATCAATTATAAAATGCTGAGTAAAATACACTAAGTATCATATCTTTACACTACACTATGTGTATCAGAGCATGTGAATGATGCTATGCATGATACGTGATACTGAGGTGCACGTTCATCAGATCTTTACTTTTACCCCCCTTTTGTCATCAGACAAAAAGAGTTAGTTAAGGCGGAAAAATCTAAGGTGGAGGTAGGAGTTAGTTAAGGCGTTCCATAAGAAATTGAACAGTATTTTCCAGTCTTGCCATAGATTGAGTTGCAGCCACGAAGGTCTCAAACTGAGATTTGGAAATGATGACAGGTTCATCATTATCAACAGGAGGAGCAGGCTCAGGAATCCATTCAGCTTGTTCAATACGTTTTTCAGGTCTATGCCAAGTAATGGCCCTTTGCCATCTCTGGGTAGACTTCCTAATATGTTCCACGAGTACCCCTTGTGAAAGTTTCAATCTTCTATCCTTTTTATCTTTAGCTTCCAAGAAGAATTCATCATTTGGTATACACCATTTGATTAATCTTCCCAGCTTCTGATTGTTAAACTCAGAATCCTTTTCCAATCTGTAGGCCAATTCTTCAGGGTCAACAGTACCCAAGAATTCAATTTCTGTTTGCCTAAACAAGGCTTAGACAAACTCATCAAATTGTAGAAGTTTAGCATCTAATGCAGTTAATTTCAATTCATCTTCTGCTGCAGCAAAGTAAACATTGAGAATCTCATTCTCAATTTTGTAGAGTCTTCTCTACTCTTCTTTCTCTTCCAAAGCTTCAGCAATGGGTTCCAAATTCTCTAGATGAGAGTGATTAACCTAGTTAAGTGCCATTTGTTCCTAACCCAAGGCAGCTTCATGTTCTTCATGGATTACTTCCCATTCTAATTTCAGTTTCAAAGCATAGGGAGGCCTAATCACAGAACTCTGTAGCATATCATCATAATGTTGAACTGCTGGATTGGTGTCCCAAACTCTCTTGATTGACCCAGCAGTCACAACTTCAGCCTTCTCTACATTGCAAAGGCCAGAGGAACCAATATCTTTGGAATCTATCTTGACCTGAGTAAGATAGACTTCCATTGCATGATTTTTTGATCCCTCTGCAATAGTTTCCAGAGAAAAGAAGGTGGTATTATACCTTCTAAGAGCCTCCTTGAATTCTTTTAAGGTCATTATCTTGGGAAGCCTCTGAGGAACTTTGTCTTTCCTTTTCTTAGGAATCAGCCATGGTAACCATCTTTGCCTATCTGGAACTATCTTTACAAAGACCAGAGAGGGGTCCCAGTTAAGCAGAACCATTTCATGTCATTTCATCTCCAGGCAGTGATTCATGAATGCTTTTTCATCATCAGATATCCATCTACCACACTCTTCCAAAGTAAGTGGTTCATGCTGAGGAACAGACATAGGCAAGTCAAAGGATAATGGCAGAATGCCACGGTTTAGAGGAGGTATCTCCAACCAAAAGACATTTTGATTATGTCGTTGTAGCTGAAGGGAGGTATCTCCAACATTGCTACTCCTGTACTGAAAATCTTCAAGTGCTAAAGAGATGGATGGTGATAGATGGAGTGATATACCTCTTCTCGAATAGGAACAGGATGTTTAGGCCTTAGTTGAATTCGAGATTCTCCAAAAAAAGGTATTATCTGTTGTGGAGGTAGTGATGGATGATGGAGTGGATGAGGAAGTGGAAGCGGAAGTAATTTTGAAGGTTCTGTGTTTGGTGTGGGTGATTCTGAATAATTGATTGAAGGGGTGAGAGAGGGATGTGCCTATTTCTGAAGTGAGGGAGGTATTGGAGGGGGAAGAGGATTGAGGTTTGAGTAAGGTTAGGGTTTCAGATGAGGTTATGGCTTAGATAAGTTTGGGTGTTTGGTTGGCTAAGTACCAGGAAATTGTTCCTAATGAGGTAACAAATAGTTTGATGGGTTTTGATTGGTATAGTGAGGGAAGTGTGGGTTGTGGAGTGGTGGAGGGATGAACTTTGTTTTGGACTTTGATAGGGTTAAAGCACCAGGGAAAGGATGTGATTTCTTTGTGGTTCTTTGAGAAGGTTTTTGTGTTTGAGGTTTAGTAGGTGGAGGTTGTGATGAGGAAACAGAAAGAGGGGGTACAGTTATAGGATCGTCACCACCAAACCCAACTACAGAATCATCAGTAGTGAAGTCAAGTACCTTTGGATTAGGCTTCTCAGAAAGCCTATACAATCTCCTTCGTTTGGTTTGAGGGACCACAACAGGAGAAAGAAGAGCAGGAACATAAGTTTGCTTCTTAGGGTTAGAAGCAGACATTGACTTGTCAGCTTCAGCCTTCCTCTTCATAATGCTTCTGATGGGGACCTTGTCCTCATCATCTTCTGGTTCTTCATGTGCAGGAGACATCTTTTGCTTCTTGCTTTTGGTCTCCTTGACTGGATGCTCAACAGGTCTCTTCACACCAGAAGCAGAGATTTTTAAGCTTCTGGTGGATTTCTTCTGTGTTTCTACCACAGGAATAAGAGCTTGGGCATCACCAACAACTCCAGCTTCTTGTTCTTCTTCTTGTTTAACCTTCTTGATCATTTGAGCAAAGACCAACTGCATTCTGACCTGGTAATTTCTTCCAAAGACATCAGGAAGAGTCATAGCACCTTTTCCAAAGTACTTTTCCTTGTCTTCCCCTATTAAAGCACCAAGCTTTGTCACAACTCCTTGCTTCAGCATGCGTTCAGTAAGAAGACCACCATAGGGAATGGTTTTGTATACATGTTTTTCTTCAGCAGATCCCTTCCTTGAGTTTATAATGGCAGACAACAGGGTATTCGTTATCAGCCTTGGCAGATTAACCTTGTTACCAGCCCTGTAGTGGCTCATGATGAACTTCTACTCATAGTTGACGACGTCACTTGAGCCAGCCTTCAAGATAACGCATTTGGATATCATCAGATAACGCATTTGGATATCATCTTATGCAGCACTCTATAGTGTGGCTTCAGATTCTTGGCAATCAACTGTTGTTTTGTGGCCTTCAGGTGTTGATAGTTCTCAAACAAAGCCTCATCAATAGCTTACATTCCATTAAAAGCTATTTCCCATTCTTCATGAAAGCTTATTCCTTCGTGAGGACAATCAGTAATTTCAGCAATGGCATTTGGAGTTGCCACAAATAGATACCCATGAATATATCCCTTGATTACGTTTCCTTTATAAACTCTAATGTTACCCAGAGTTCCTTGATAGCAGTGACCAGCACTTCCTTTGGTTCCCATTGGAAGTAGTTGAACCAGCCTATTTTCTTCAATCCATCTGAGAAATCAAAATCGTAACTTTTCAAGTGTCTGAGATCAACCCTGTTCTCAATCAGGACCTTTCCTTTGGTCATTGTTTCGTGGATAGCAGTGTGCTCATAAACTTGAACATTCGTTATAGTATCAGGAAGTAGTGAAGGAGGTTTAGGGTTTACAGAGAGAAAGACAGAGAGCAGTTTGCAGAGAAACAGAGAGATTGAATAGTAAGAAGTAGTGGAAGAGTGGGAAAAGTAGTGGAGATGTTTGGAATAAAGTACTTTTGTAAAAACCGTTTCACATTTCACACATAAAAAATAAATCAAAAAGAAAATAAAAATACAAAGATTTCGTTCATTAAATGCAGTTGCTAAAATCAGAAGTAAATCAATTTAAAGATTTATTGAAAACGTAAACTAATCATGGCTCAGTAGGTAAAATAAGACGTTTCAGCCATGCACGCATGTGACACGTGTGCAACCAGATGCAAACATTCATATTCACCGGATGCTGAATGATACAATGTGAATAAGACATAAGATGCTTACATGTTTAAATGATGACATCATACCAGATGCAAAACAATAAACTGCATGATGCACAAGACGCTGAGATTACTCACTCTTTTATAAGATGAAAGTTTAAATTTCTCCTTATAAAATTGAATCTCTCTTCAGCAAGGGGTTTTGTGAAAATGTCAGCCCACTGATAATCAATGTCAACAAATTTAATTTCAAGTACACCCTTCTGAACATAGTCTCTTATGAAGTGATGTTTAATCTCAATGTGCTTTGCTCTAGAATGCAATATTCGATTTTTAGTTAGACTTATTGTAGAAGTATTATCACAAAAAATAGGAATGTCCTTAATCAAATAGTCTTCAAGTTGATATTTCATCCACAGAAGTTGAGAACTGCCACTTGCTACTGAGATGTATTCAGCTTCTGCTGTTGAAAGTGCAATGGTGCTTTGTCTTTTGCTTGACAAAGTCACAAGATTTGCTCCAAGGAATTGGCAGCGTCCACTTGTGCTCTTTCTTTCAATTCGGTCTCCAGCAAAATCAGCATCACAGAAACCTACTAACTTGTGATCTATTGATTTCTTATAAAGCAAACAATGATAAGTAGTTACTTCTAAATATCTAAAAATTCTTTTAACAGCACTCAAATGTGATTCTCTAGGATCAGATTGAAATCTAGCACACAAGTAGACGCTGAACATAATATCAGGTTTTGAAGCAGTAAGATAAAGTAGAGAGCCAATCATATCTCTGTACATCTTTTGATCTACATTCTTACCAGTTTCATCTTTGCTTAAGATACAAGTGGGATGCATAGGAGTGCACATTGGCTTGCAATCCACCATCTTGAATTTCTTGAGCAATTCCTTGATGTATTTACTTTGATGGATATAAATACCATCATTACATTGCTTGATTTGAATCCCAAGGTAGAATTTCAATTCTCCCATCATGCTCATCTTAAATTCAGCCTGCATTAACTTAAAAAATTCTTTGCAAAGGCTTTCATTAGTAGCTCCAAAAATAATATCATCAACATATATTTGAACAAGTATAAAATGCTTGTTTGAAGTTTTTCTAAATAGAGTAGTGTCTACTTGACCTCCTATAAAACCATTTTCCATTAAAAAGGAACTCAGTTTATCATACCAAGCTCTGGGAGCTTGTTTAAGACCATTTAGTGCCTTTTTAAGCTTAAAAACATGTTCAGAAAATTCAATGTCTTCAAATCCAGGAGATTGTTTCACATAGACTTCCTCAGTTATAAAACCATTCAAGAAAGCACTTTTCACATCCATTTAACAAAGAATTATCTTATGGTGTTCAGCAAATGAAAGTAAAATGTGAATTGCTTCTAACCTTGCAATAGGTGCAAAGGTTTCAGTAAAATCTATGCCTTCTTCTTATGAGTAACCTTGAGCAACTAACCTTGCTTTGTTCCTTACTAACTTACCATCTTAATCAAGCTTATTTCTAAATATTGATTTAGTACCAATAGCTTGTTTATCTTCTGGTAAATTAACCAGCTTCTCAACATCATTACGTTGAAACTGATTCAACTCTTCTTTCAAGATTTGCATGCTCTTTGAAAGAGGATCTTGTTCTCACTTTATCTCCAGGTTCTCCTATGATTTGATCTTTAGGATGATGAGCTTTAAATTTCCAACTCTTTCTAGCTTCAGCTTCTGGTTAAGTAGAATCCTGTGTCTAGTTGTCACCACCAGATGCTGAGGTTGCAGGTTCACTGTTTGTTATTCCACCAATGTCTAAACCTTAAAATAACTCATCTAGCTCTGACATTTTGAGTGCCAGGCTTCTTGTCATCAAACTTGACATGAATAGATTCTTCCACTATCATGGATTCTTTATTGTATATTCTAAAAGCTTTAGATCTTTCAGAGTATCCCAAAAAGATACCTTTGTCAGCTTTGGAATCAAACTTTCTAAGTTGATCCTTAGTATTCAAAATATAACAAATACAACCAAAAGGATGAAAATAAGAAATGTTGGGTTTTCTACCCTTCCACAGTTCATTTGGAGCCTTCTTCAAAATAGTCTTATATAGACTTTGTTTTGAATATAGCAAGCTGTATTTACTGCTTCTGCCCATAATTGTTTTGCAACATCAGCTTCATTGATCATGGTCCTGGCCATTTCTTGGAGGGACCTATTTTTCCTTTCTACAACACCATTTTGTTATGGTGTTCTAGGAGAAGAGAAACTGTGGGAGATGCCATTTTCTTCACAAAATTTTTGAAAGCTTTCATTTTCAAATTCTCCCCCATGATCACTTCTAATTGAAGAGATACAAATACCTTTTTCATTTTGAACTGATTTGCAAAAAACTGTAAATAGCTTGAATGACTCATCCTTATGGGCAAGGAATCTAAGCCATGTCCATCTAGTAAAATCATCAACAATGACTAAGCCATATTTCTGTAACATCCCAATTTTAAAAAAAAAAATTATTTTAGCGATAAAATCCTGAATACTAGAAGATAAGTCATAAAGATTGATCACCTCAATGAATTACTGAGAGTACGGGAAATTATTTTGACTTATTTTGAATAATTCAATTATTACAAATAATTATTATTCATGATGTCAATTCAAATTAATAGACAGCGTAGACGTATGCTGCTTTTAAGGTGAATTCATCAATTATACTTATTACAAGTTTTCTCCGTGACGCGGTAACACGTATTTTTGTTGACTAAGAAAATGATTTAATTAAATCAAGATGAAATTAAATTTAAGAGTTAATATTTCATATTAATTCATGGTTCGAAAATCGTCGGAAAACTCTAACGAAGTTTCGTCGCGTTTTGAATCACTGGGTAAATTTTATCCGCATAAATTTTAAACGATGAAAAATGAATCGTAACTTGTTGTGACTATTTTTGAGTGATTTAAGTTGTTTTTAATATTTATGATAAAGTATTATCATGCGGTGAATTAATTTCTCGGTAAATTAATTTTCATGAAATTATCGGCAAAGAATTAATCGGTAACGCGATTATTTGACACCGTGTTATTTTTAGGGGCACTCTAGACTCTATGATTAGAGGGTAATCATGAGAGATGTGAGATTAGATTAGGATAGATTCATTGATGGGATTAGCATATTACTTTAGTTATAAGTGTCACTTTTGGGGTGATTAGTATTATACACTTACTTTTAAACATGTTTTAACCAAGTGTTGCTTTAATTAAAAAATTAATTTTTAATCCTCCCATTTTAGGGGCTGATGGCAGCGACCCAAACCCCACCCTCACTCTCTATTTTTATTTCATCTTCATCTTCTTGAGAGAGAAAGTGAAGCTCCATCCATGGCTTCCACCTTCCATCATTTTCCTTGCATGATCTCAACTCCAATCCTTCACCAAACTTGTTTCTAACTACTTCTTCTACTTGAATACCTCTTCCACATCATGTGAGCAAGTTGAAGAGCCACATTTTCCCTCACCAAACAGCCCCAAAAACCGTGACCTTCATGGCCTCCATGCTCCACCATTTTTGACTTGTTTCATCTCCATTTTTTCACCTCTTTTGCTCCTAGTTTCATCTTCATTTTGTTATCACCTATTCCACCTTGAAAGCAAGATTGAGAGCACAAATCTTTCCCCCTAAACAGCCCCCTTGGCCGCGAGCAACATAGGAGGGAGAAGGTAGTCTTGTTCTTGTTTTGATTCTTAATTTTGTGTCATTTAAATGCTTGATTGTGAACTATGATAGAAATGAACATCATATTCCCAAATTCTTGGAACCCTAGGTGAAAACCCTAAGGGGAAAAAAGAGGGAAAGGTGTGATCTTGAGGGAATCAATAAATTAATTAGTGGTTTGAGCTTATTTGTTGATTATTGTTGTTGTTTTAGTTGGTAGTTTTGGAACTAGAGCTTTGATTGAGTAATTTTGTTGAAAAACCTTGTTCTTGAAGG
This sequence comes from Calophaca sinica, assembly GCA_037113605.1. Lineage (NCBI taxonomy): Eukaryota > Viridiplantae > Streptophyta > Magnoliopsida > Fabales > Fabaceae > Calophaca > Calophaca sinica. The sequence continues at coordinate 65,324,163 of CM073736.1, forward strand.
ATTTGAAAAAAATGGTTGTGGGTCTTGATTAAGCTTTCCTTTGTATAATAGTTTGTTGTTTGTGAAAGTAATTTCATATGAAATGGTATTGTTAAGTTAGTTGGAAATTTTGCAATTTATCTCCTATTTTCTTTGTGTTGGCCGCAAGCCTAGGAGTTGAAGGGGAAGAAAATTGTTTTGCAATCTTGATTATAATGATGGAATTGATGTATGATTAGGTTTTGGAAAATTATGGAAAATGTTTGATTTCATTTGGAATTGTTTTGAGATTGTAAGGCAATGAAGCACATAAGGTAATTGGGTTCCTTGAGATCCAAGGTACCAAGTGGAGCCTTGATGCTAGTATTTGAAGAAAAGAGTTGAAAAATGATGATGTTTTCATGTCTTAGCTTTCAAGAAAAGATTTCCTAGTCTTTAAGGTTTACTTCTTTAATTAGTTAATAACTTTCCAATATGTATGTGATTATTTGGAAACTAGCATTTAAATTGATTTTATACCATTGTGTTCAAAAAAAAATTGGAAATGTAAGGCTATGATACATTAAGGTGCAAGGGATGTTAAATCCTAAAACCTAGTAGAGCCTTGAATCCAATGTTGTCACTAATAGGATTAGATTTTTAAGTGATGATATCAAGATTCAAGTTTTTAAAGAAAAGGTGTTTTGGTTTTAAAATGTTTGTTATTGTTTCTCTTACCTTGGGAATTAGTTCCAAGTAAGTGTGTTGGTCAATAATAAATATTATGAAATTTATTATGGGGTTGTCTTATGTTCTAAGTTTGAAAGAAAATAAGACTTGGTCTTTAAAACCTTATCCTTTTAATTGTTTGTCAAATTTCAAGTGTATGTGATTCTTTAAAAACAAGTATTACAAATTTGGGCACTCAAATGTAAATGTTTTGGTTATCTAAGAGGTTTATGGGTTTTGAGAGCCTAGGTATTAGAGTTACTTTATGCCTAGGATTGTGCTAAGTTTGCTTGTGATGATAGGAGTTGAGGTACGAGTTCGTGATGACTAGGATTGCGACGTGTTTAACACGTGGGCTGTGGACCCTTGGTAAGGGCAACTTGTAGATATGGATAGATTTTAAATTTTTGTCATAAAGCAAGAAGTCTGAGAACCTCAGGGTTCGAAGTGAGGGTCTCGTACCCCTTCGATTTTTTTTAGTTCTTAAAATTTTAATTATGATTATTTAGTGGGCTTGTCTACAAGTGGTTGGCAGCTGTCCCCAACCCCCCACACTTGTTTGATTACTTCTCTATCAACTCCACTGAGCTGCAGAGGGATGAATTGTATTCCGACTGTTGTGATATGACTTGATTGCTTGATACTGTTGAATTGGGTTGTCTTGTATTGAGCTTTGTGTGAATATTTATTTAATATACGATTGAATAATTATTCGAGTTGCTTTCTTGAATTATCATATGAGTTGATTTATTCATCATGCTTTCTTTGAATTATCGTATGCGTCGATTTATTCATTGGGGTGGTGAAAGTGTCGTCGTGACGTTTTTGAGCTTCGACCTATATAACCTAGGGTGATAAGGTTCCCTAAAGGCTTCGGCTGGTAATTCGGCTGCTTAATTAGACGTCGGGTGGTGAAAGTCGTGTCGTGGCGTTTTTGAACTATATCCCGAATAAACTTAGGGTGCTAGGACCCCCTTGTTTTTCGGCAGATTAGTTATACGTCTTAACGTCAAGGAACTCGTCCTGAATATCCTAGGGTGGTCGTGGAGCCCAAAGCCTATGGCTGGATTTCAGCAGCTTGTTCGGCATTACTTTCTAAAAATTGTCGAGAGTGTCTTGAGGGAGTGTCTTGAGTTGCGTTGTGGGAATTTATGCATTTTGTTATCTCGTGTGTCATGTTTGTTGTTTTATTTGTGTCGAAGCATGTGAGTTCCATAATGTCTATGTAATATGCTTTGTTGTCAAATATACTGTTGTATTTGTACCTATCTTTTTGTAAGAAGTTAACCCTTGCCCGTGGTTCTTTCAATCAATGAATGTAACCCAAATGGCGGAGCAGACGAAGTGTTCGAGACTGTTAACCAGTGGAACGGAGGATAGACTGCCCGGCATCTAATTGTGTGTTATGCTTATGGTAACTTACTAGTAGTCTAGTAAAGGGCGTAGCGAGTCGACTAGCAATAAAATATTTGTCATTCATTTCGGTGTTGTAATAAATGCAATTTCAGTTGTAAGGCTTGGAGTGTCATATGTGAAATACTTAAATAAATTATGAATGTGAACCCTGTGGTTTTATTTTGATGTTTTTATTTAATTATTTATTTTCCATCATGTTTCTGAATTCGCTGTGATACTCTGACCATCCTGTTGAAAGAAGTTTTTGTAGAAAAGAAAAAAAAAATAATCCACATTTTCAAAAACCCCACGAACAGAGTATTTCACCTTTCAGAAATATGTCAACTTTTGTCAGAATATCTAGTTTAGTAGCGCTCCGAAAACGGGGTGTTATAATTTCTTTCCAGTCAAAGAGGCTGTCCTTATTGGACCAAAAAGATCAAGATGCAAAAGCTCAAGTGGTCTAGAGGTTGAAACAATATTTTTAGAATGAAAAGAAGTTTTAACTTGTTTTCCTCTTTGACATGGCTCACAGAGAGCATCAGATTGGTATCTAAAATTTGATAAGCCCCTGACAAGACTAAGCTTGTTCAACTTTAAGATCAATCTCAAGCTAACATGACCCAATCTTTTATGCCATGTCGATTGCTCATCTTCAACAGATATAAGACACTTGACATCTTGTTTTGCAAGTTCAGAAAGATCAATTTTATAAATATTTTGTTTCCTCTTTACAGTAAAGAATATAAAGCCATCTTTCTTGCTTTTTACTAAACAGCATGTTGCTGTAAAAATGACATCATAACCACTGTCACATAATTGACTTATGCTCAGTAAGTTATGCTTTAGTCCTTCAACATAAAGTACATTATCAATAGAGGGAATAGAGCCTTTACCAATGCGACTAATCCCAACTATTTTACCTTTCTGGTTTCCTCCGAAACCAACATATCCTTCTTCTCTAGGTCTTAGCTCTTGGAACATATGCTTTCCTCCCGTCATGTGACGCGAGCATCCACTGCCTAAGTACCAAGATAAGTGTGTTGACCTTGTTGCTAAGCATATCTGCAACATAGACTATCTTATCTTTAGGTACCCAAATCTTCTTAGGTCCTTTCTTATTAGTTCTTGAAGGATACTTATCCTTCTTAATCTTAAAAGCATTACAGGCACTTTTAAATGGCCTGGTTAATTGTAGTAAGTGCAATACAAGCTTTCACTATGATCATTAGGTTTATCAGATGCTAGGTTTTCATTTTGTAAAGTATGTTTATCTAATTTGTATCCAAGACCTTGAGTTGTCGTTTTACTGACACCCCAAATCATTGAAGCTTGCTTGCTTCGAGTTACACTCTCTGCAAGAAACTTTTGAAAGGCATACTCATATTCATTTGATTTACACTTAGGATTTCCTTTAGCTTGTGAGCTTTCAGCTTCTAGATACTGATTTGCTACCAGACGCTGATGATCCACTAGATGCTGAATTTCAATTTTCAGTTTCTGGTACTCTTCATTGAGCTTTGAGTTTTCATTGTTCAAAACTTGAAAATCTTTTGATAATTTTGAAAACTTCTTTTTCAAAGCTTTATACTCAATGGAGAGGGTAGATGAATCCTTAAGAAAATCATAAAATGCATTCTGAAGTTCAGAGTAAGAATCATATATTACCTCTTTAACTTCTTCTTCATAATCTTACTCAGTGTTTGCCATGAGGGCAACATTAGCTTTTTCTTCAATCTCATCATCCTCAAAGGAAGATGAGTCTAGGTCTTCCATGAGACCTTTTTTCTTTCCCTTGAAAGAACTCTTAGTGGACTTCTCTTTAAGATTAGGACATTCAGATTTGAAGTGTCTTGGCTTTTACATTCATAGCAAATGACTTGACTCTTGTATTTGCTTTCCTTCTTGTCCTTGACACCTTTCTTCTGGAACTGTCTCCTGAAGTTCCCTTTATTTTTCCACATTCTTTGGATCTTCCTAGATATGAAAGAGAGCTCATCATCTGATCCATCACTTTCACCTTCTGAAGCTTCATCTTCTGATTCTTCTTCAGCCTAAAGGGCTTTAAAAGAACTAGCTTTATGCTTGTTAACTTTTAATACAATAGACTTGCTTTTCTTCACAAATTCTTCCTCATTTAACACAAGTTCATGAGCCTTTAAGGAACTCAAAATATCTTCAAGACGTAAAGTGTTTAAATATTTTGCTTCTTGTATAGCAGTGACTTTGGGTCTCCACTGCTTGGTCATACTTTTCGAGATCTTTCTCACATGGTCAATTGTAGTGTAGCTTTTTCTGAGGGCTTTTAACCCATGGACAAGAGTTTGGAATCTTCCAAACATTGTCTCAATGTTTTCTCCTTCTTCCATCTTAAATAACTCATATTGGCGAACCAACATGCTAGCTTTTGTTTCTCTTACTTGGGCAGAGCCTTCGTAAGATAAAACAAGAGAATCCAGATTTCTTTTGCAGTATCAAATTTATCATATTTGTCATATTCTTTCTCTGCCATAGCACAGATAAGAATAATTCTAGCTTTTTGATTGAGCTGATATCTCTTTTTCTGCTCATCATTCCATTCTTCTCTAGATAGAATTACACCAGTAGCAGTAGTGGGAATAATGTATCCGTTTTCAACCATATCTCACAAATCAAGTTGTTGAGACTCAAACAAAGCTTTTATCATGTCCTTCTAGTAATCAAATTTTTCTCCAGTAAATAGAGGAGGACGGTTCATGTGGCCATCTTCTGTAGACATGTTCGAAGTAAATAGGATTTTTCCTCTTACACCATAAAGTGCTCAACCAAGAGGCTGAGCTCTGGTACCAACTGAACATGAACACAAGAAGGGGGTTGAATTGTGTTGAAAGCTTTCGCAAACTTTAAGTTAAAACACACTTGAAAACAATTTAGCTAGAAGAACGTTTGTAATCGGATGTTAGGAAAGTACCGGACGCTGAAGTGAAGTAAGTTAAAAACTTGTTTTTCTTTGCAAGACAGAAGTAAAGGTAAAGCAATAAAGAATGAGACATAGAGATTTATACTAGTTCACCACCAAACTGGTAGCTACGTCTAGTCCCTTCATTCCTGAAGGATTTTTCACTATAACCTCACTGATTACAAATTTTCTTAATAGTATTCTACTGTCACAAACTTGACAATACTCTTAACTTCTCAAAATGATTCAGTATGTTCGAGCCTTTGAGGAAAGAAGCTTATTACGAGGCAAACAAGTTTCACAAAGAAGTTTTGGAATACAATCAAATAACTCTCAATAAGAGAGGATGAAAAACTTAAGCTTAAAATAAATAGCTTTCTAAAAGAAAGAGTAAGACGCTGAAGTTCAGTTCTGGTTCTCAGAATACTTGGCACAGAAACATGGTTGCTCACTGAGTAATAGCTTTTGCAGTATGTCGTTTCTAGCAGCCTTCTTCAATGGAGAGCTTGGGATTTTTAAAGGAGTCCTTGAGGATATTACCATTGCACAAATACACAGCTCCAAATCATTGAGTGACGAAATTTGAAATACGTCCTTATCTTCCTTTTCAGAGAATTTTAGAATAGTACACTTTACCGTTTTTGTACTATCTGCTTTTCAGTCATTTACGAATTTTGTCTTATTCCAAAGGTGTCACCTTTGATTCCTCGTACATAGAATTGAGTTCACAAAATCAAATTCGAATTTCGTTCCAGAATAGCTGAGATAAAGAGCAGAAAGAATAAACGTGACTAGCACGTATTTTATTAATAAACCGGATGCTCACTCAGAAATCATAGGACTCTCGCTGCAATGCTTAAGTTCCCATGTCGCAACACTTAAAAGACCGAACGCTCGCCAAAGCAAACAAATACCAGAAGCTGGAATGAACCGGATGCAGACACTTGTGAAAGTATTCATCTTCTTGTGAATTTCTTCTTCTTGCTTGAGTGAGTTATAAAATATGAGAGATTTTAATACCTACACACTTCGAGACTTATCAGAAGTTAAATTGTTCTCTTATAGATACTTTGTTATCATCAAAATTATTGAGGGTCTAAACTTCTCAATCGTTTAGGTTCCAACACCTTTTCCCAAAAGAGCATCACCAAAATCCCTATCCTCCTACTCCTTGTGGTCCCGTGAAGATCTCTACTCAAGTAAGGGGGAGATATTATAGTTGTGGGTATTGAGGGGATAAGTGAAAGGGTTCTCCCTTAGGCCGTATGGCGTGCTATTATTATAATGATGCTTGTGGAATATACATATATATATATATGCATATTATTGATGTTGAATTAATGTCATGACATGCTTGAATGTTTAAACTGAGTGATGAAATGATTGGTTGATTGAAGTTGTTGATCATTATGGTGATACATTGAATGAGCATATCGTGACATGAGAACTTATTGTAACATCCTCAATTTTCTAACCTTACTTAATGTGTGATTGTGTGTGGATAAGTGTATTTGTGTGTGTCTAGGTGTGTTCTGTGGAGTTTGACAGTGTATTTGAGTGTCCAATTGGGTATTCGCTTTCTGTACCATTTTGTAGGTGCAAGTATGAGACTTGTAAGGTTTTGAAGGTTAAAAAGAGGTAGAGAAGTTCTTTATAGGGTTTTAGTATAAGTCTTAGAAGCCTTGTGAAATTTGAGAACAATCGGAGTCAGAATCAGGGTTTTGAGTAATCATAACCTAGAGCGAGTGCGAGCTTTTGAGCAAGTAATTGAGATTCTAAATCCTTAATTCTAAGGTCAATTAGATGCTCTATGTGTTTAGAATGATGTTTAAGTATTAGGGTATCAAGTTCTAGATAGTACGAGCGTCGGAATCGAAGAAATCGCGAGAAAACGGACCAAAGCACGTGAAACGCGCGTGATGTACATGAGGCACGCATGGTTATTCTTGGACGCGCGTGGCGCACGTTGACTAGGGTTAGGAGTCAAATACTTATTCTGACTTGACACTGGCACTCTGTGATTGGACCAATATTTGGTCCAATGAGGGGATGACACGTGGCATGCATTGATTGGACCGTCTTTGGATAGGAGAAGCCTTCACCATAACGCACGCATGACCAGGGCAGGGGCGTATGCGATGGTTGGCACATGACGCGCGGCCAGCAGATGAAATTTCCTATTTAAGGCCAATATTACCATTCTTTCACCCTTTTTACATTCTTCTTCTTCCTCCACGACCTAATCTCACATCCCAGACCAGAATTCACCATTTTTATGATGTTCAAGGTTTGGTGATCCACTCCCAAGCCATTCTAAGTGTTGGTTCGTTCGTTAGATCTTGCCGAGTTGTTAGCTGTTGTTCGTGCTTTCTAGGGTTTATCTCCGAGCTAAGTTTTGCCAAGGTAAACCTAAGTATCTTAGTGACTTAGTTCTCAGTTCGATCTGGATAGTGCCAGAATGGGAATTCAGTATCGTTGTAGCCTATAGTGGGACAATCCCAGACCTGAATAGTGCCAGAATGGGGATTCAGTGTCGTCAGGGTGATCCCAGACCTGAATAGTGCCGGAATGGGGATTCGGTGTCATCCGAGTGTTCCTAGACCTGAATAGTGCCGGAACAGGGATTCAGTGTCGTTAGGACGGCCCTAGATCTGAATAGTGCTAGAATGGAGATTTAGTATTATTGGGGAATTTCGAAAATCATAAACAGTGGCTTGTAGTTGCATTTGCAGGCATTGGTGCATTCTTACTGAATTGTGTGTTATGTTATGTTGTGTTATATTATATTTGTGTATTTAAGAAGTTGACCCTTGCACGAGGTTCCTTCAATTGATGATGGTAACCCAGACGCTGATGGACGTGGTGGAGATCCCGTCGATGACGACATCGTCGGAGGTGACCTTTGACTTTCTACACATGGAAATTCCCTCGGTCTGGAGTTCAGCCCCACTTCCGACTGAGATGTATGCACAGGAGGCGTGTTAGAGAATTTTCGCATAGGTGGACTGACGAGGATGCGGACGACCTGATGGAGGAGACTGAGGAGGACCCGTCAGAAGACTTGGGTAGTAATGCGTAGTGGATGATCGAGGACGTCTGATTATCTTTTATATAGTTTTGGTTGGTGATCAGTTAGTCTAACTTATTAGTCTTTTGTGATATTTGTTAGATAGGTCTTGAGGTTTACCTTTTGGAGCAGCCCCCTGCGTGGGTAACTACCGGGAGTACCTCAGAAGTATGACTACACTTGTCAGGGTTTTCATATTTTAGGTGTACTCATACTTGTGCATATTTGTTTACTGTTTTCGGTATGTAAAACTCTTCAACTGGTTATCTTTTGGGAGTGTGTGTTCATGTCTAATTTTAGTTGTAAGAGTCTTTTACATTTAGAATTCCGTCATGTTTCGAAAATGCTGTGGATACTCTGATTGTGTTTTACGAAAGACTATTGTTTATAAAAAGAAAAAAAAAATTCCACAATTTCCAAAAGACAAGAAGAGTATCACTTTACAAAACTTCATTGCATTAGAGTTTGTCCTAGTTTAGTAGCGCTCCGGAAACGAGTCATTACAACTTTCGTCTGCTGGGATCACCATCTGCTAGTTTGGTTGGAGACTTTCGGATCTGTTTGAGCCTACTGTTTCATCGCATGTGGTCGCCTCCACCTGAATACTACCCTGGGTATGGTCAGACGTGGCAACCATACGTTCCTACCCAGCCGGCCATTAGGCCTATGGGTAACTACTCCCAGGGAGGTAGTAAGGGGAGTAGGGTTAGCCTGGGCCTTCTCGACCCATAACGGCGAGGCAGTACCGCCGACTCACCAGGCGTTCAAGATCTCGGAGTGGGAGTTCCCATTATCCTGCTTGCTGAGGAGTAGTCTGATGGCGGGGGTTTCCTTTATGTTTCTTTTGTTATGGCCAAGAGTCTTTGTTTTGGATAGTGTTGACTCATATTTTGGAGAGGCGTGTGTTAGCCTCCTAGTTATATATATCTGACTGTACCTTTTTGCTACGCTTCCATCTTTTCTTTTGTTTTGAAACTCTGATGTAGGTGAGCCCTTGGAGAGGCGACTAAAACTTTATACCAATGCATATAGTGTATATTATGTTTGTTATATTCCGTTATGTATTAAGTTTAAACGTTTACGTGTTTTCTACTGTATTTATTAACGCTAAGTTAAACGAATAAGGCTACTTAATTAAAGGTTACTTTTATGGGACAAGGGGCGTCTCACTTATGCCTTCTGTGTGTGTACTCGTGACATAGTGTACATGGAAATGACCTTGACCACACTAGAATTTATCCTTATGATGGTTTATGAATAATTGTTTTAGAGTCAATTGAATTAAAAAGGGTTGAAAGTAAACTTTCACCATTGTAGCACCTAAGTTAAAGAATCAAGAGTGAATCCTATAGATTAATAATGATGTAATTGGGCTTGAGACTAAGAGCTGAATTAAATCACTTAGTGTAATATAGACCCTTTAAATTCAATTAGAAATATTTAAGGTTCCACAATGTTAAATGGTAGTGAACCAATAAAAGAGTGAGTTATGATAATGTCATAATAATGGGGGTTTACTTGAGTCTTAAAGAAATAATCACTAATAAATTATAGTAAAGCATTTAGGACACCTAGCTCACTATACTTTTGGGATTTTTCCTTAAGTGTTGCCCAATATTTGAGATAAGTCCACTATCGAGTGGCAATGTTTATGAAAAGTCCACTTTGGATGGAAATGTTTATCACCCAAGATAACCATTTGTTTGAGTCTCCTAGCTATATGTCGCCATTATAGAGCTCGGGTTAATCTTTTTTTGACGATCCTAGCCATTTGAGCCATGGTGGATTGTTATGACATTTGTTGTTTGACATATTGACCTTGTTTAAGAATGGGGGTACCGTCGAAATGAAATGTGGAGGCAATTATGAGTGAGCCTGCGTGGCAATATCTCGGCCTTTGGTAGCAAAGCCTGAGTTTGTGATCCCTGATGGTTTGATTTTTCGCGCCCTGAGTTGGAGGACACTTATCAGACTTAGCTAACCTAACCGTCACTGGACATTCTCAGGATTAGTCGACAGTGTGCGGCAAGAAAATGTTCACCACTGCGGTGTATTCCTTCAAAAAGCCAAACATGTCCTCCTAGTCAAACTTCCCAGAGTAGTAGATGGATCCACATGCATATGAAGTGATTGACGTAGTGATTTGCATTGTCATTTGATAAGGACGCTTGTTTGTATATATGTTTGATGAGTTTTGTAGTTGTGATTGTATATGTATACTTATGTGTGTTTGTATTTGCCTATTACTACTAATAACAAAAAAACATACTACTATGGACTCACTTCTCTTTGCTTGTGTTTCCTATTTGTTTCCGTTTGTGTGACAGATACTTCAAATACTGAGACAAGTGGCTAGCATGAAGTCCTCTTTTGATATTATTTTACTTGAAGACCTTTTTTTAAGACTTCATGTTATGTTTTAATTTTTAAGTTGGGAATGTAAGCTCTGAACGTTGTGACACTGGCTTTTAGGGTCTTTGTAAAATTTTGTTTTACTGAAATTTATTATTTTGTAAACCATTTGAAAGCATTACTTCTATTATGTTTGAAATGATGACTTGAGCGAATATGGTACTCTTAACTCGTTGTGAAAGTTTTTGAAAAATCCGCCATTTTTCTCTTTATTTATTTCCGGAATAAACATACTTATCGACATTATTTTTAATAACTACGATTTGGGGTTAAGGTTGCCACATTAAGTGGTATCAGAGCAATAGTTTGGTCTTACTGGACTGTGTATGTGTCTGTTATGTTTCTCTGTGTGAACTCTGTGAATTGTTTGACATTGTTTGAAATTGAGTTATCTATTTGCTTAGTTTTAGATTATGACTAGAATAACTTACTACCCAGTTTTGAAATATGGTTTGTACAGGGAGTAATGGCTGCTGGTAGGAATGACCATGCACTAGCTAATGCTCTCATTGCCATGGCTTAGGCTGTACAAGGAGCTCAGAATAGGAAAGTTAGGGCTGCTGAATTCTAAGTGTGACACCCAATACCCTGTCGTACGAAAAATGCATAAGTAACACATGCAAATACTAATAAAAATACTGGTTTATAAAAACTTTAACGGAATAGTAGTTCACATCATAAAATCCATCTGCGGAATAAATTACAAGAACAAAATGCAGAAATAAAACCATAACCCTGATGTCACATGTCTCAGAGGTTAACCATTAGTTTTACATCGGAAGATAATACCGACATAATACGTAAATAAATCCTAAGCTGAGCAGCAACACATAGTCTACTCCTCAGCGTCCATGTCCACATCATCACCTGCAATCTCATCGCCTACTTGCATACGGGGTGTACAAGTAGCCACAAAACAAGAGGGGTGAGAAATCATTCTTAAATGAAAAGAAAACGGCATAGGTAAAATAACATGATACATCAACAATCAACCAAACATTTCTTAGCAGACAAACAAGTCTCGACGATAAATCGTCCTGCAGTCATCAATTAGTCGGCAGTCCTACGTCAACAACAAGCTAATGCGAACCTACAACTACTTCACTGTAACTTCAGGATCATTTTCCTTTTCGGGTGAGCGAATGTGAGTTTCCTCAACATCCAAATACTACGCCATCGAGCCATGAATTCCTCCATCAGTGAGACATCGGCAAGTGCCACCATAGTAATCCATATACAAAAGGCATTCTAACGAGACAGACAGTCCCCTCAATCAGTGAAACATCGATGTGTGTCATCATAGTAACCCATTATTCTTCGAACCAAGTTCTAACGAGCCATGGGGCCCCCTCCATCAGTGAAACGTCGACAAGTGCCACCATAGAAACCCGGAGTCCACCCCTGAACGACTAGCGAGAACGAAATCCACTACGTCTAAAAGCGGCGACGAGTTTTCCAAACACACGATATCTAACAAACCCGTTGGATACCAATCCACCAATTGGTCACAAATTCGTGACCAATAAACAACCAGCAACAATGCAATTCAACCTTACACAACACTTGGCCACAATCCGCGACCAACATCAATCATGGGGTCACTAGCTAGTAACCCCTTCAAACAGGTTAAATATTTATTTAACACAAGCTTAGGTGGTTACTACCTTTAACCAATCATAACAAGTCATTTAAAATTGTGTTTTGTCATTAAATAACGGTATGAATCGATTCATGAGCCCCATGAATCGATTCACAGTCAAAACCACATTCTGTGAATTGAATTACACAATAGTGAATCGATTCACACCTTTAATTCACAGAATCTGAAACACTATAGGTGTGAATCGATTCGCAGGACCTACAGAAATGCAGTAAAGCTGTTTTTTTGCACTTGGGAATCGAGGACTCCTCCTAAGTGGTCTCACGTCGAAGTCAAGGTTAGAGGCAGTTACCAAATTGTCCGTAGGGTCTCTAATCACAGATTTTAGATTCAATTATTGATTTTAAACCTTTATATTCAATTCATATCCAAAACAACCAAGTCTTATCCCTTCTGTATTTTTAACTCTTTAATCCATGATTACTCTTTCAAATCCATTCCAAATTACTCATCACTTATGGTCTCAGTACCTATGTCAATTCTCTAGTACATTAGAGGTTCCTTACTCAATTTAATTCATCTTGTTTATCAAGTCTCTACATAATTTATTTCTAGAGTTGTTTCAAGATTAACAACATATCTTAATCTCCTCCTATTTGAGTGATCGATACCAACCCAAACTAATTCTCTTCATAACCACAGTTATTCATTCATCAAAACAATAACTAGACCATAATAACCATGTCATCATACAACTCAATCTACACTAATTTCTCCTAGATTATGCTTGTTCTAAAAAATACTCCAATTTCTCCTAGATTATGCTTATTCTAATACATACTCATCAACACAAATAATACAATATTAATCATGCATCCATCTACTAAAACATGCAATTTAACAATTCAAAGTTTGTCATAAACATGAAAACACCTACTCAGTCATTAAAACAGCAAACACCAACCTTCAATCATATTATTATACAACTCAAATCACATAAATTGATCCTAGCTCATGCTCTTACTAATAAATACACATAAAGCACCAACCTTTTATTGTTAAACATGCATCAATTCTCATAAACATAATTATCAATAAATTCTACTGCTCCTTGCGCATACAAGGACCTCATTATTCAACAAAACAGAAATTAATAACACCAAAATCGTTGCTCTTGCAAAGATTCAATAGCAAAAACCTGCCTAAGAAG